>OY747132.1:52300282-52900282 GCA_963556465.1 Berberis vulgaris
ACTGAGTCACAATTTTTAAAATACACCCCCAAGTACGCGATTAAACTATCCAGTTACCTGTGCAATTAAAACAACTTAAACATTGATATAACTCCGACATAACTCTGAACGGGGGTGAGCCGTTACGTTATAAGATTCACTTTTTGTATCACGGCTTCAATATAACGCCGTTACATGGTCATTATTGTTTATTGAGATAACTTTTTTTCAATAACACCGTTTGAACTTTTTGTTCTAATATATAAAAAAATCACATATTTCATTCTCGATCAAAGAAGGATCAAAGCTCGCCATAGCTATCGCTGATCGACAAAAAATCAAACCTCGACGATTGACAGAGAACGAGAGAAGAAGGGAAGAAGATAAAGATTTGATCGCTCTCTATTGCGATCTCACTCTCATACGAAGGGAAGATTTTTATTAATGTTTTGATGTTTTTGAATCTAATGTTATGAACATGATTTACTTTTTTGTCTCTATAATACATCAATACTTTGTCGAAATATTAAAAATATATTTAACAAAATAGTCTATTATATACTGATATATCACGGTATATCCCATTATAACCTACAACGCTTCTGGACCGTTATGGGTCCGTTATCTGTTTTAACTGCATAGCCAGCTACTTGATTAACAACATTCAATTTCCTTTGAAATCAACACATTTGATACACTCCTTTCCAACCAATCCACTCGTTAAGTGCCCTTGATACTAGTCTAATAGTTTCCTACAATCTTTGCATCCAATTTATTAGAACACATTTTTTAACAACAACCTACCATTCAAATCAACAATAGGTACCTTATATTAAATTCGAAGACCAAGGGGTTTTGAGCAAGTGCAGGTAGTACCACTTAATAAATGGTGGATAGCTAAAAACTGTGTTTGTTTACTACCACTTGTACGTCTCTAAAAACAGGTAAGACTTGATTTATGTGAGTAGTAGGCTAGAGCCACTTATAAGTCCCAACAAGTTGCAAGTGGCAAACCTTTGCCATAAGTGAATCAAACAAACACCACCTTAGCAAAACAAAGGGATAGGTATGAAAATCAAACTACCACTCAATTAACAGAGTGATATGATTATCAAATGTCAAAAGTCCTGCATACGATCAATTCATGTTGTTGCTTGACAACCAAGGCACAATATCAACCAAATCATTAGACAGAACTGTATCCTAAATTATGCTTGTATGATTTATTAGCACGTAAAAATGAAGAATTAGAACAAGTAGTGAAATATCATCTCTAATACGAGGGATGGCCCTTGGAATCCATGAAGATACTTTAAAAAGTGTAACTGAGATCTATCCAGCCTCAAAATTAAACATCAAATAGAACATTCCTCCATTAAAGAGACAGACACCAAACACATGGGTTCCGACAAAATCCTATGTAATAATTAACAATGAAACAAAATGCTAGCAAAATTAATCCTGGAGAAATGACCAACCATTTCACTTGACTTTACTTAAGCAGATGAAGAAGCGCCCTTGACCCTTGGAGTTGCTTGAGTGCCTGCAAACCCAACAAAGAACGAAACAAACAAAAAAACATGAATGTTTGGGAGAAAGCCAACGCAAGCGAATCAAAGAGGATGAGAGTGGATTATGAACAAGGGTATCTAGGTATATGGGATGAAGCACAGTAAAGTACCTTCTCTGAAGTTGCTCTTGAACCTGCGAGGAACATGGCGGAGATACCTCATGCGCCCAGTTCCAGTAGTCTTCCTTCGGATGGCCTTCACGCTCCAGTTATCTAGAAAACGAAACCAAATGCAAGGAAGTGAGAATGTTTGAAGAAACTACACAAAGAAGAGAGAAGAGATGAAGATGAAAGGGAACATACACTTCCTGATCCGTGCAGCAGGGTAAGCACAAGCAGAGCATCTGCTCTTCTGGAGATGGAAACTGCGGCGTCCGCATCTCACACACAGAGTGTGAGTCTTGTTCCTCCTCTTACCGAAACTTCCTGTTCCCTTACCCTGTTAACACACACGCATAACATCCACATCCATAGAGAGAGAGATATAGTTAAATCAACAAATCTGAAGGAACAGAGGAGATATTAAAGAGAGAGAGATGGCCTTACCATTTGGAACTAGTTGCAGACGACACCGACGAAGAAGAAACCCTAGAGGAGTATAAGTGCTGCGCTGCAAGAGAAAAAGAAATATTTATGGTGTGCGGCGGGTAGAGTTTATTAGGGTTCAGAGTGAGAGGATGAATTGAAATGCTTTTGCGTTTTCTCTAACGGGCTTTTTTATAACAACAACAAAACGGGCTTAAATTAAGCTGGGGGCGGTGGTCGTGAGATTTGATTTGACCATCCAAAAGAAGTACCTACCTACCGCCTTTGGATTTCTTAAGAGGGAAGCTATTCCTCCCTCGTTGGAGTAACGTATGGATGGCACAATGTTTGCACTGTTCATACGTGATAATTTTTTTTATTTTTTTATTTTTTTTGTTAAAAGCGTATATGCCAATTTCATTATTCGAGTTAATTTCGTTCCTGATTTTAAGAAATATTTCGTTTTGTGTAAAAAAACTTCAATTTTTTAGTTGTGATTTTCAATTTGACAATATAAGTTATGCATTTTAAACTCTTAAATACTATATTAAAAGTCTCAAACGACTCATAGAGTCATATATACTACATATTACATAAGAATTACTCGCATAACAAAATTTTGATACTAAAATAACATTATAGAATATTAAAATATACAGAGATTAAAATATCTATTTATTTTCTCAGAGAGATTTTGACATATTTCGAATTTCGAAAGAGATTTTGGTAACTTAAAATAAGAAATATTTCGTGAAATTTCGACATATTTCGAGAATTCACATTCCTTGCCCAATATATTAATAACTAAGAGCTATTATAATCAATTCTGTCGGCAACTGATACCAAGCGATGAGCCTTAATATTAAGATCTCTAGATATATACTTACATTGCCAAAAAGGAAACATAAAAAGCAGATGTTTAATATTACAAATGAGATAGCGCTAGACCCAGTGCATAGGAGAGAGTTGTTGAGATTCGCTTTCCTGGATGAAATCAATAAGGATCATAGAAGTCTCCACAAAGAAGTCTGGTCATCCATCGTTGAGACTGGATGAATAGCAAGGTCGTTTCCGTCGTGTATCCTTCTGCTATCGTGTTGTCGAAAACTTTGTCGCCTATCTAACAAACAACAGAAGCCAAAACATTCTCAGCCAAGTCGGTTGCTGAAACTCTCACGCCTCCCCTGCTTGGTAGACTCAAAAAAACAAGCATCAAAAGTGACAATAACGGTATCCCTATCAAGGCAGAGGGAAAGTGGATGAGTGCGGTTTACTTTGAAATTAAGCCTGTGGGTTCAGGCTGAGTGAATCTGGTTATGGACAAGTTGTGAATAAGCGGACCTAGTAACAGGAATATTGACCACTGAGTCAAGGTTCAAGTTCATAGAGGATCGAAAAGCAAGTTGTTTGTCCGTGATGGTTGTGTCTAGAATTTGAGGGATTGATGGAAAATGGGGTGTGTGTGAATCTAATCTGGTAAGGAACCATTGCTTGGACCAAGACTCCCAAAGATTATTACAATGGGATGCAAAGGTCATAGGTGAGACTTTAGTATTGTTGAAAATGGTTTGATTACGCATATACCAGATAGTCACAAGTATGGTGGTAAACTATAAAAATATCTCATCGGACTTCATTACATGGACTTTAGTAGAATCCCTCATGAATTCAAAAACCTTCATAACAAGGTGAAGGTCGAGGTTTGGGCCAACCCAATTAATAGGGAGAGGAGATATAAGCTAAAATCAAGAGATTATAGGGCAAATGAAGAAAATATGGAGCACATCTTCCTTCTGAGCATGACAAAATGTGCAGCTATCCTCAATGGAGGTATGGATGCTAACTAGATTGGCTCTCGTAGGAAGCAAATTCTCGCTAATCTTCCAAAGGAGAAACTGAGCATTGGGAAGGGCTTTGATTCTCCAGATGGATTTTAATAGTTTAGAGCCAAAAGTTGAAGGGGAAGAATGGAAGTAGAGTTTTCCAAATGACCCATGGTGAAAGTCCACATTGCGCTTTTGACCGAAAAATGTCATATTTTGTCAAAAGTCCAAAGAAGTTTGTCAGGATTGTTAGTGGGTCGGATTAAAGTATCTTGAATATCCTTAGCCACCGGATCCGAAAAAAGAGAGTTGATAAGTTCCGAATTCTAGTAGAGTGAACTAACCCGTAATATAACACATTCTTGATACGAGAATGAAACGAAAATAAAAACTACGATAAAAATTTGAACAAAATAAGTATATTTGATTCGCCCCGCTAGAATCATAGCGACAAAACCAGTATACAAGCATCTAGTATAACAATATAGTACACCTGATAACACAGAGGAAGCAAAAGATACCCGTACAGGGTGGACACGACCAAACAACACAAAACGCGCCTACAACGGAAAACGGGGCCTAAGCGCCACGATCAGCAGGAACGCCAACACTGCCTGCACTCCAATAGAAGCACACCCCTCGCGGGGTCAGCAAAACACAAAGCTAGCTGGTGCGAGCGAACTAAATACAAATAACAGAATACTATACAAGGAAAATTCCTGCCAGACAATAAAGGAAAAGTAACAAGTTCTAAAGTCTAAATCACACCGTGTCTCTAAAGATAATATTTCTAAGTTCAAGCAACAACACAAGCATTTCAGATTCAACAATAGCTACAAGTTTACGATATATGCCGATCATTACACGTGATTCAAACATGGTAAATATCAAGCGAAGAAAATAAAGACAATCTCATAATTCTTCATAGTCTCCTAGGTATAGCAATCAAGTCGAAACCAAAAATCCTGTAAAATTCTGTGTAAGTGTCTCATATCGTAGGTATCCGCATACCCTGCGAATGTGTCTCACCCAAACACATCCCACAACGTGCACCAGTACCACTTCGGGCTTGTTTGTATCCTAATGGGGTGCCATCTGCCAGAATACAAACTCAAACATCCCGAACGACTGGCCTAACACAGCCAACCTAACACAATCAAACTCAAGCGCGCTGGGAGGGAAAGCGAGTAATCTCCAAAGCACGTCCTCCGGGACCCGTCCTACTGCACTCTATAGTGGCAAGTGCATGCGGGAGCTCACCGAACCTCAGCAAGCTTGCCACATGCAATAGCGTCCTCAATGTCAGGTGCGAGTCATCTCAAGCACCATCCAACTCACGATGCAAGCAAGCTCCTAAGCATCGACACAACATGCATTATAGCGGGTAAAGACACTTATCCTAATATCAACATGCACAAATGACGAGTCTGTACATAATCAAAGGTAACAAACGTGCAATCATAATCAATTCGACAATTTTTATAAAACCACGACTTTGCCAGGGTCCCAACATGACCCAATTCACCACGATAAATTTATTCGAGTCGATTATCATACATGCTCAAGACTCGGCAATCCACGGTAAAACATGACATACTATGCAAACTCGAAAACGAAGCATACAAGTCCAATGTCATTACACCAAAGCATAATCACCCCAAAATTCATTCACTATTCGATTTCATTCAAGTATATCATGCTTTCAGAAAACCCAATACGTAATTCATTCACAAATAACTAACACAATCATCGAAATATCTGAAAACCCCGAATTTCGAATTTGGATTCAATTGTACACAATCGACGGTATGATGTAAAACTTAAATTCAGGATTTCAAATAATTATTTCTCAAAATAAATATTATAGTTCCACTCACCTGGGCGGAATGGGTTTTCAAAACCCAAATTCCTACCGGTCGAAGCTCCTAACTCGCAAAACAACGAATGCGGGACCACGAAAATTTTTAAAACTGCAAGGCGGACTCAAAGGTGAGCAAACTAGCCGAAAACTGAAAAAATAAATAAATTACAAGTGGCGTGTGACTGAAAGAAAAACTTACATGCAATAAAAATTCGGCAAACACCCCACCGAAACCCAAAGTTTGGCGAAAACTCGCTGAAACCCTCCCTACTCCGGTCTGATCGCCTCCAAACCGCACAACAGGCCGAAAATAGGTCTAAGAACACTCGGAGTCACGAATGTGCGGTTCACCCACGCCCCCAAAAGTTTGGATTCACGCCGAAGAACCCTCAAAACGAACATGCACCCTGATGTTTTTGAAAAAAACCGGCCAACACCGAAATCACCCTTGCATGTCGGGTTTACAGACTCCAAATGACGCCACCAAGGCCCCTCAACGGCTGATCGGAGCTACGGAAACTGATCAAACAAGCCAACACCAAATAAGCCCACACAAATCTGAAATTTCGATTTTCTTAAATGAAAAACCGAAACAAGAAGGAGAGGGGAGAAAGAGGAAGAAAAATGAGGAGGAGGAGGTGAGATTTGGGGGAAGAAAATCGACAAATCCGTCGAAGTTTCGCTGGAGAAGAAGGGTCGAAGGGGAAATCTCGCTCCCTGGAAAGAAAAAAAATAAAGAAAGAGAAGAAAGAAAGGGGGGGGGGGGTTGTCTTTAAAGGGTGGGTGGCTATGTGCCCCCACCGCATTTACTGAGTACTCCCCTGACCAAGAATTTTTTTTTTTTTTTAAAAACACAGATATTACATCATACACACCTAAAAAGAGATCTCGTCCTCGAGATCGGACAAAGCCACGACAAGAAAACCTAGGCGAAAAGCTCGGGGTATTTCTGTCTCATCTGGTTCTCCAGCTCCCAAGTCATGTCACCCTCTCGGTGGCTCCACTGAACCTTCACTAACTTCACTGTCCTCTGACGAAGTTGTTTCACATCATCATCAACAATGGCTACTGGCCTCACTGGATACGTCAACTCATCAGAAATCTCCAACTCAGCGGGCTCTATAATCTGTGACGGGTCTACCAAACACTTCTTCAACATGGATACGTGAAACACGTCGTGGAGACCTGACATACTCTGCGGCAAAACCAATCTGTAGGCCACTGGTCCAGTCCTCTCAATAATCTCATATGGCCCTACATACCTCGGTGCAAGCTTCCCTCAACTTCGGAACCTAACAACTCCGCGCATCGGGGAAACTTTCAGAAAAACCCTGTCACCAACATCAAACTCTAATTCCTTACGCCTCCTATCAGCGTAACTCTTCTGTCTACTCTGGGCTGTCAACAAACGCGCTCTAATCAGCTCAATCTTTTCAGTAGTTTCTCTGATCACATCCGACCCCATCACAACTGACTCTCCAATCTTTGCCCAACAAACAGGGGACCTACACGATCGTCCGTAGAGTGCCTCAAACGGTGCCATGCCAATACTTACGTGGTAGTTGTTGTTGTACACAAACTCGCATAACGGTAGGTGATCTTCCCAACTGCCCCCAAAGTCTAAAATGCATGCTCTAAGCATGTCTTCCACTACCTGATTCACTCGCTCAAATTTGCCATCTATCTGTGGATGATAAGCTGTACTCATGTCCAATCTAGTACCCATACCCAGAAGTGAGCTGTGAAAAGCGGATCTCTGTCGGATACAATCGAAACAGGCGACCCATGAAGGCGGACTATCTCCCGAATGAACAACACCGCTAGATTGTCTGCCGTCCGATTCATACTAACAGGAATGAAATGTGCACACTTCGTCAACCGATCAACAATGACCCATATCGACTCATTACCTTTCCTCGACCGTGGAAGTCCATCGATGAAATCCATAGTGATATACTCCCACTTCCACGCCGGGATATCCAATGGATGCAATAACCCAAACGGTCTCTGATGTTCGGCTTTCACCTGCTGACAAGTCGCACACCATGCCACAAACTTTCCAATGTCTTTCTTCATGCCACGCTACCAGAAAGAACGTCTCAAATCTCGATACATCTTTGTTCCACCGGGGTGAATGGTGAAACGAGATCTATGAGCTTCCTGTAAGATATCTCTTCGCAACTCCTCATCAGACGGAACACAAAGCCGCCCACGAAACCGCAACCCTCCATCTGAACCCACCAACCAATCGGTAGGGCACTCATCTAATGTGTCCACTACCAAATCTGCTATCTGCCTCGTAATCACTGGATCGGAGATCTGTCTCTCCACCACTCTACTGATAAACGGCGGATAAACTGCTAAACCCGCTATCATGCTGCTTTCTGTACTGAAAGTAGGCTGAACTGCAAATGAAACTAATGTCTCAAGTGTTCGGTACTTCTGAATCATCATGGTTGCCATCACTGCATGTCGCCTACTCAAGGCATCTGCAACCACATTGCCCCTACCAGGCTGATACTGTATCTCGAAGTCATAGCTGCTAAGAAAATCAACCCATCGTTATTGCCTCATATTCAACTCCCTATGAGTGAATAGGTACTTCAAACTCTTGTGATCTGTGAACAACTCGAACCTCTCACCATACAGATAATGTCTTTAGATCTTCAAAGCAAAGACTATGGCTGCCAACTCTAAATTATGTGTCGGATATCTCCGTTCGTGGGGTTTCAACTGTCGAGACGCATAGGCTACGACCATTTTGCTTTGCATCAACACTCCACCCAATCCTGTACCGCAAGCATCAGTAAATACCACCAGTCGGCTACCAGGTGTCGGAATAGTCAACACTGGTGCTGAAGTCAACCGAAGCTTCAAAGTTTCAAACGCTTCTTCACACTTTTCTGACCATACAAAAGGAACATTCTTCCTAGTTAACCGAGTGAGTGGTGCCGCAATCAGGGAAAATTTCTCGATAAACCGTCGGTAATAACCAGCCAAACCCAGAAAACTACGAATCTCCGTCACACTACTCGGCCGTTTCCAAGACTTCACTGCTTCGACTTTCTCAGGATCCACTGCAATACCTCCACTAGAAATGACATGCCCAAGAAATCGAACTTCAGGCTCCCAGAAATGACACTTACTGAACTTCGCATACAACTGATTTTCCCTAAGTGTCTGCAAAACAATGCGAAGGTGTTCTATGTGCTCCTCTAAACTCCTCGAGTACACTAAGATATCGTCAATGAAGATTACCACAAACTTGTCCAAGTACGGACTGAACAATCTATTCATCAAATCCATGAAGAAAGCTGGTGCATTTGTCAATCCAAATGGCATGACTAGAAACTCATACAAGCCATAACGGGTCCGAAAAGCGGTAATTGGAACGGAATGTTCCTCAACACTCATCTGATGATACCCAGACTGCAAATCTAATTGTGAAAACACTACGGCTCCCCTCAACTGATCCAATAGATCATCAATTCGAGGCAATGGATACTTATTCTTGATGGTCACTTTATTCAGATCTCGATAATCTATGCCCATCCTCAATGATCCATCCTTCTTGGATACAAATATTGCTGGAGCTCCCCAAGGTGAATTGCTCGGCCGAATAAACCCCTTACGAAGCAAATCATCAAGCTGTACTTTCATCTCTTCCAATTGCTTAGGTGCAAGCTTGTACGCTGATTTAGATATAGGTAGAATACCAGGAACCAGGTCAATCCGAAACTCTACCTCATGGCGAGGAGGGATACCAGGAATCTCCTGAAAGACATCAGGGAACTCACACACAACCTCAACAGAGCTGGTGTCGGGACAAGAAATCTCAAGAGAGCTAAGAAAACTCGACATCAAAGAAACCGAATTGGGCTCACAAGCCAACACACGAGGCGAAGCATCAGGTGGCGCTAACATCACTGGCCTCTGCAAACAATCAATGATCACTGGATGACTGGACAACCAATCCATCCCTAGAATCAAATGATAGCCCTCAAAACCCAAAACAATAAAGTCAAACACAAAGTTGTACCCTAACAAGGAAAACTCGAAACGGGGACAATATTCCCACAACCAAACCGAACTGCCCAAGGGAGACACAACACACAAGGGCTCCGGTAAAGGCACTACCTCAAGGTTGTCTCTAACAACCAACTGTCTAGAAATAAAAGACCTAGATGCTCCTGTATCGAAAAGAGCTCTCAACTGGGAAGACGACGAGTGCACAAAACCTAGCACACCACATATACATCCTGAGCCACATAACAACACACTAACATGCAATTTTTCCTACGCATAATGCACATAACACAAATCTTACTACATCTGGCACACACAACTACAATAAAAAATAATAACATACATTCAACATTTCCCTGACCGGGAATAGCTGCTAGGCGAACAGGCGGTGCTGGGAGAGGGACTCTCTGACCAATAACAGGCTCAGGTGCTAACTGTCCCTGAGGCGCTCTCTGCTGTGCTGGTTCATCCCTATTCTGAGGACAAAGTCTGGAAAGTGCCCCAATTTCCCACAAGTATAACAAACTACATGCTCCCATCGATTTGTCTGACCTCTTGGACAATCACGGGTTACATGTCCCTCTTGACCACAAGTGAAGCAACCACTCCTAGTTCCTGTCTGACCACCCCACCTAGGTTGTCTCTGTTGCTGCTGCTGTCGATGATCTCCTCGGGAACGTCTGTCACCTCTACGATCTCTGCCAGTCCTAATTGGTCCCCCTCTACCAGGGTCTCTCTACTGGACAGCGGCACGCTCTGGCTGCTGTGCCTGCTCAATTGTCTGGCTTCCTCGGCCAAACCTCTGACTGCGTTCTGAACCTCTAGCTAATCGAACCAAAGTTTCTTGTCTACACTCGGCGTCCACTCGCTCCTGACTCAAAGTGACGTCCACTAATCTCTCAAAAGGTCGATCGATTATTACCACCAACTGTTTCCTTAGGAACGGGTTCAGACTACTAAAACTTCCTGTTCTTCTTCTCTGGAGTATCTATAAAACAAGTGGCATAGCGGCTCAACTGTGTAAACTCGGCCAAGTATTCAGAAACAAATCTAGAACCCTGCTGTAAATGTAGAAACCTGTCCACTATCTCAGCTCTGGCAGAATCAGGAACAAAATGTTGTTCAAACACCTGGCAAAATGTATCCCACTGCATCTCTGACACATCACAGCTCTGCCTCACTAAATCCCACTAGTACATAGCCTCTCTGTCAAACTGGTGTGCTGCTAACTCAGTACGCTGTATAGGTGTCAGCACCATCCTCTCAAATATGAGCTCTACCTTATGGATCCACCGATCCGCAGCTAGAGAATCTCCAGTACCATCAAATCTTTCACCAACCAAGCTAACAAAATTTTTGTTGCGCCGAGTAAACGAATCCTCTGACTGATTGCCCTGCCTCATATTCTGTGCCCACTGTGTCATCATTTCCAAGAAAGCCTGAGAGACATCCTCTCCAGCAGTGCCTGATCCCTCACCCTGGGATCTCTTACCACGCGCCATCACCACACCCTTTATGGAAAAAAAACACACATACAATACATCAAACAACACAACAAAAGTCCTAACTCCTCTACCCAATTCACTCAAGAAAGTGGTATACGATGATGTTATATGTGAACCGGTAAACAATGGCTCTGATACCAAGCTCTGTCACGCCCCGACCCGCCACGGGAATTGCACCGTGTCGATGCGTGAACTAACCCGTAATACAGGCGGATCGTAACCGGCCACAACATCATAATATAATACATTCTTGATACGAGAATGAAACGAAAATAAAAACTACGATAAAAATTTGAACAAAATAAGTATATTTGATTCGCCCCGCCAGAGTCATAGCGACAAAACCAGTATACAAGCATCTAGTAAAACAATATAGTACACCTGATAACACAGAGGAAGCAAAACTTACCCGTACAGGGTGGACACGACCAAACAGCAAAAAACGCGCCTACAACGGAAAACGGGGCCTAAGCGCCACGATCAGCAGGAACGCCAACACTGCCTGCACTCCAATAGAAGCACACCCCTCGCGGGATCAGCAAAACACAAAGCTAGCTGGTGCGAGCGAACTAAATACAAATAACAGAATACTATACAAGAAAAATTCCTGCCAAACAATAAAGGATAAGTAACAAGTTCTAAAGTCTAAATCACACCGTGTCTCTAAAGATAATATTTCTAAGTTCAAGCAACAACACAAGCATTTCAGATTCAACAATAACTACAAGTTTACGATATATGCCGATCATTACACGTGATTCAAACATGGTAAATATCAAGCGAAGAAAATAAAGACAATCTCATAATTCTTCATAGTCTCCTAGGTATAGCAATCAAGTCGAAACCAAAAATCCTGTAAAATTCTGTATAAGTGTCTCATATCGTAGGTATCCGCATACCCTACGAATGTGTCTCACCCAGACACACCCCACAACATGCACCAGTACCACTTCGGGCTTGTTTGTATCCTAATGGGGTGTCATCTGCCAGGATACAAACTCAAACATCCCGAACGGCTGGCCTAACACGGCCAACCTAACACAATCAAAATCAAGCGCGCTGGGAGGGAAAGCGAGTAATTTCCAAAGCACGTCCTCCGGGACCCGTCCTACTGCACTCTATATTGGCAAGTGCGTGCGGGAGCTCACCGCACCTCAGCAAGCTTGCCACATGCAATAGCGTCCTCAATGTCAGGTGCGAGTCATCTCAAGCCCCATCCAATTCACGATGCGAGCAAGCTCCTAAGCATCGGCACAACATGCATTATAGCGGGTCGAAGGGGAAATGAAAAACCTAAACAAGAAGGAGAGGGGGAGAAAGAGGAAGAAAAATGAGGAGGAGGATGTGAGATTTGGGGGAAGAAAATTGACAAATCCGTCGAAGTTTCGCTGGAGAAGAAGGGTCGAAGGGGAAATCTCGCTCCCTGGAAAGAAAAAAGAAAGAAAGAAAGGGGGGTTGTCTTTATAGGGTGGGTGGCTATGTGCCCCCACCGCATTTACTGAGTACACCCTGACCAAGAAATTTTTTTTTTTTTAAAAACACATATATTACACGGTGGTTCCTTGAAGATGTTGCCAGAGGTTCCCACAAAGCTAAGTACCGAGCTAGTCAGATTGCTGGGATGAGTTATGCTACCATGTAGATTTTGCGATTGCTTTTGCGGATCATTTTCGATGATGGGAGATGATCGACTGTGTCACCATGGTTGTTACCTTCATCGCCAGCTTGGGAGATCTGTGGAAGCAGCCTATACCTCCTCACACTTCTCTGACTGAGCTTGGTAACTGCTGTCTCTTCGAACCAGCCAGTATATTGCTTGTTTCTCAATGGTAAGAAAAACATTTTCTAAGTCTAACCTTATCGACAACATGTCACCGTCGACGGCGAGTAGAGCCACTTTCCTGCCACCAAAACCGGTGATAAGATCTGTGTGAAAATCAATTGATTGATGATAATGCAATCGGTATACATGATCGGAGTGTATGTTTTGTTCCTAGGTGATCTACTGTTGATTGATGCTTGAGTAATAAGAATAATGGGACATGAGTTGTGATGTGGTTTTGATTTAGGATGATATATTATAGGGATCGGGGCTAGCGAGTTTCCTGAATCATCCATGAGGATAGCGTGGAAACATAAATGAGTTTGGATATGAGAGATACATGGGAGTGATGGTGAATGGAATTGATATTGGACTGGGTTGTAGGATGGCTTAGAAGAACTATGCTCAATTGGTTCTTGATTTCTGGATGTATTATTTGTAGGTGAGTAAGAGGATTGGGGTTTCATAGTTATAAGCATATATGGTTTGATGTCAAGAAACTCTGAAGATGGATACCGCATTACGCCTGAGACCCGCAATACAAACACAGAGAACAAGAAAACCAGTTACAAGAAACAAGGCTAGGGAATCACAAAGGAAAGAGAAAAGAGGAAGGAAAAGAAAAGGAGAGTGAACTGAGAGGAAAGACGGTTCAATACTAAGCTAGCAAGGTAAAAGGAGGAATAAAAACTGTTGGATAGAAAGATATATGAAGGATAGATAGATAAATGAAAGAAAATTTAAACCGATTGAAGGAGGATTAAAAGTTGTATCCTCGGTTGATGGTTTATTTGAACCTCATGAGCTCTGATGGGAACTAGCTTTGTGGAAATAGTGAGGTTAGGGAACCAGGTTTTGTAACCATGTTTTATAACCAAGATGACGTGGCATCGTTAGATGAGTTTTTTACAACCTCGAGATACATATAAACACTTTGGGGATTTCATCATTCTTTCAAGATTACGCCACGTCACCATGGTTACAAAAATATGGTTTCCTAGCATTTTCGTTGTGGAAAATAGTAAGGCTAGAGTGACAACATTCACGATATTTTGTTAAAATCATAGATTGATAAACAAATAAGGAGTTGTTAGGTACACAAATTATTTGGCTTGAGTGCACCAACTTTTGTTGCACCAATATTTTGGAATATTTCTAAAGTATTCTAAGAGAGACTTATCATTTTTTATTAATAAAATCACTTGATGCTGAAATTCTCATTTAAAAGTTTTCATTGACTCTTGAAAGAAAGAACAAAGGTAATCATTAATTATAAAATTAAAATCCAATCACGCATTCGTTACATTTCAATGTATTCATCGACCATAGAGTGGCTGACAAAACCAATATTTATTAAAATATTATATATATATATTAATCCATAATTCAAATTTATTGTAATTATTATCTCATATTAAAAAAAATTGCACTTAAAACCTTAAAAATTAACATCAAATAATTTACAATCTTTCATACATAGGCTCCACTTGGTATCCCGTAAAATAATACAAATGCATTCTTTTGCGGACGATTACAAAAAATAGGTGATTGGCAAGATTTATGTAAAGCGGTTATGGAATTAAAACGCATAACCTCCGCATATTTACATTATGAGATCCTGCGTTATTTATGGGATAAAACGTCATTAATTATTTTGCAGAGAACTCTCACGTTCACATAGTGGACTATATATCTTAATAAATCCATATTTTAAAGAATTTTTATTATTATGTGGAACTCTATAAAGTCCACATTTACAAAAGTTTATTATAATTATAACTCTTTTAAAGAGTCCTTAGTTTTCTTACATATTATTCAGTTCCATTTGAAGAAAATATATGTAATATAATATATGTGTGAGAACATAACATATGTGAAATGCCCGCCAATAGAAAAAAATTGTGGAACTATCATTGTTTTTCTCTGACTTATATCAAGCAACCGTAAAGTACAATTAATGAGGAGCAATCCATCTTATCAGCCCATATGATTTTGTCAGGCAAATTCATTGAAATAGAGAATTGCTAGGTGTACCCAACTATTCGGCTCGGTTGCACTCACATTTGAGATGTATTCATTTTGTTACACCAACCTAAAATGTGTAACACCTACTTACCATTTTTATTAAACAAAAACTATTTCATTATGAATTTTCTTATTTAGGTGCATTTATTCACTCTTCAATGAAAGAACATAAGAAACAATTATCTAAGAGAACTAAATTATAATCACGGTCTAGTTAAATTTTAGGGGTTTTTTGAAGTTATCCCTCCCCCAAATAAAAAGCTTATTCATGATTAGTCCCTAAAAGATATCGTATTGCAGATCTCCTCCCCAAGACTAGCGGTCCACATCCATTGACCATTATTTTTCAAATGGGCAAGTTTCGATGAATAAAATGCCCCTAAATGATTGAAAGGCTGAGATTAAATGTTGGCATCAAAAATTAAAAATGGGTATCTCGAGACACATCAGATGGATATAAAAACCTTCATCAAATGACTGTTGTTATGAAAAACTTCATTTTCTTCCTCCCTTCCCCCTTCTCCCTCCCCATTATCTGTGGTTCGCAGCCCCGTTGACCGCCCTCCCCGTTTTTCCCCATCTCTATTTCGTAACTACAGGCCGCCCCCACCCCCTTCTTCCTCCCTCCCCCAATATGGTTCGCAACCCGCCGCCTCCCTTCTTCCTCTCTGGTTCCCCTTCGTCCTCCCTTCCCCTCTATCAATTTTCTCTGGTTTGTAACTATTAAGAATTATCATAGCTCTGTAATTAGGAATACATATTTAACAGTGAATATAGTTATAGGAATACCGGGTTAACCGGGATTAGAATTAGTTTTCCTTTCTTAGTTAGGATTCTTTTTGTATCCCTATAAATACCTTTTTATGAGATGAATAAATTAATGAACTATATTATTTAAAAGTTTATTTTGTTTGACATGGTATCAGAGCGGTGATCTTGGGACTCACTACTACAAGTAAGACTACGAGCACTCAAACTCTTCCCCGCCTCAGATGTCGATGTAGTAGATGCAAGAGGCCAGGAAGGGATCTCTTTGTTGTTGCAATCTCTGATTGTTGATTGATTTGTTTCGATTAGGGCTTATTTCTTATGTTGAATCAGTGAAGGTTTTATACCAATTAGCCTAGGGATGATTGGCGAGGTCGTGTTTCGGGAATTCTTCGTTTTTGAATACGATTTCGATTTCTAGGGTTCCTCTCCTTTTTTGGCTGAAATTGAAATTTTTCTTGGCTGCTTGAAGATGAAACATAGAAGAATTATTTTTCTCGCTGCTCTGTGAAGGTGAATTCTCTTTGGGCGATTGTTCTTGTGGTTGTTCGTGAACGAAACAAGGAAGAATCTATTTGTTATGTGAGCTCCGCGGAAGCTGCGATTCACTCCCTCCTTATTTGCTACTCTGTTTGAAGGAGATAAAGATAAGGAGAAATCTCTTCTTGCTACTGCTTGCGTGAATGAGCTCTCCTCCATGACTGAAGTTGTTGTGTTTTCTCTTCTTCATTGTGTTTTTTCACGGGTTTGCAAATATATCTTTCTGAGACCCATACATCCTCCTCGTTATCTGATTTACTTTTTAAAATGGTTTGAGCGTTATGCGTGCTGTAGTTATGATTTTAGTATTGGGATAGGCTATATAAGTAACAGTAGGTGCCACCTGATCAGCTTTCGATCATTGAAAATTCCAAGTCATCGGATCCCTAACACATAATTGTTAAGCGATGCAGGATATCTTCTCCTCGTCCGATGAGTTTTCTTCTTCTTGCTTATTGGTTGCTATGCAAAAAAAAACTCTGGAAGTGTTGCGATATCTTTCTCTTTGCTAGTTTATGCATGAAGGTGAGGAGCTATTGCAATTGAGCTCTTTATGATTGTGTGACAGGGAAAAAAGAGTTCAGTTGGCTGCAAATTTGATCCTTTTTAGCTGCTGCTACTCAGCGCAAAAGAGGCTTGATTATGAGACTTTGAATAAGAGTGGGTCGGGAGGAATTCAGAGATTTTAGAATTTGGGGTTGATGAAAAAGTTTGTTTTGTACATTTATCAGTAATATTGGAATTGATTTTATATAGATTGTGTTTGATTAATTTTTTGATCAACATTGATATGGCTAGGCAAGACACAGGTAAAACCCAGTTACCCAAGTTGTACCTATTTGGACTTAGGTTGATCCATCCATATTTCTGTTGGGATCACCGGGTTGGTTTTGAGTCGGATCCTCAAGTTTTGAAGATTTGGAAGTTTCTTTGTCCAAGTTCTAGTGGGTTAGATGAACTGTTCGTTGGGTTAACCCGGGTGCTGGTGTGTGTTGGGGGAAGATAATATGAATAAACTGGAAATGCTATTGTTACTAAGATTTTGAGCCCGGTATCCACTTCTCCTATTTCGGGGAAGAGTGATGTTAAAGAGTTGAACTGGATGGAGATGTTTAGGATAATATTGAGATTAATTGGCTGGTGTTGATTTATTGTCATACGAGGTAAGATGTGACATCTTCTAGTACTACTCTAGAACTCACTCCTTATAATGCAACTTATGAGAAGTGGGTAATGGAGAATGCTAATGTGACGAATTTTTGGCTCATCGGTGCCATTGAACCGAATGTGACGAAAAGTTGGGTCATCGGTGCCATTGAACCAAATGTTGGCTCATCAGTGCCATTGAACCAAATTTGGCTCATCAATGCCATAGAACTGAATGTGATGAATTTTTTTATTCGTCATCCTATTTGCCCTTGGAGACTACTTTCGTTGGTTATTCATCATACGCGCCCTCGGAGACTACTTCTCGTCGGTTATTCATTTTTTCGTTGCTGATGAGTAGTGGTCTTGCTGGTTTACCTTAGTGATAATCACATAATTATAACATTATTACCTCTTATTATTTATATTTTTATTATTACCACTATACTACAATTAAGCATTTAGGTCAGTAAAATAAATTCTACAACCCTTTTGGTTTGTCGCCGCTTCGGTGCAGTGGTACTCAGCAGATCAGCAGGTGGTATTCATCTCTGCACGAACACAAATCCCAAGAAAAGGTTACAAACGCTCTATGGCTGCTCAGAGAGAAGCTCGGGGTGCCAATAACCAACTGATTCGAAAATCAGTTGTTTCCCGCCCGAAAACCTGCGCATTCGTCTCCAGCGATCCTGCTTTGCGCCGCCGTTGTTTCTTGCTTCGCCTACGCCTTCTTCGTTGTTGCTAATCCTACAAGAGCGAAAGAGAGATCAAGGAGAAACGAGTGAGAGAAAAAGACGAGAAGGAGGACGAGAACGGCGAGAGAAACAGGGGCGATGCTCCCTGTTTCTGCTTCTGTCGTGGTGGTTGTGTTGCGCTGCTTGTGACGGTGAGAACAGGGGATGAGGAGATGGAGTGGTGTGCATGGTTGCTAGCGAGGAACAGGGAGGTGAGGACGTGATGTTAAAACAGGGAGATGGAGGGGAACGTGACGAGAAAACAGGGAGATGCTCCTTGTTTTGTTGCGTGAGGACTGTGATGGTGGATGATAGTGGTGCTTGGTGGTTAGTTGTTGGACGGTGGCGAGGCGAGGCCTGTGATGGTGTATGATGGTGGTGCTCGGTGGCGAGGTGAAGACTGATGTGAAACAGGGTTGTCACGCCCCTGTTTCGTGGTGGGTGATGGCGGTGGTTAAGGTGGCGGTAATGGCGGAGTGATCTGGACAGAGAGGGAGTGAGAGATGGATGGTGATGAGATAGGTGTGATGAAAATCACTTTGTGAAGGAAAGATGATTTGTTTTTGGCTATTGAGGCTTGATTCCCTTTTCCTCCTTCCCTTTCTCATTCATTTCTCTTGTATTTATAGAGAATTAAGAAAAATGAATATGGACAAGTTAAGGGGAGGGTTCAATGAGTGATTTAAGGCTTAAATCAAATCAGAATCTTGGATAATTGAGAGAATATGCCTAGGGTTTGATTGGGCTTGGCATTGGGTTTGAGTTTATGGGTTTAAGGGTTTGATTTTGGGTTTGGTTTTGAGTTTAGGTTATGAGCTTAGGCTATTCACACCTCCACTTCCTCTGAAGTCACCGTCTGAGATTTGTTCATTGCATTTTTCTCTGATTTCTTCATTACAACTCCACATTCTACAAAAACACAAAAAATTAATAATTAATCTAAAATAAGATAAAAATAAGGAATAACAAAAATATAATAAGAGGTAATAATGTTATAATTATGTGATTATCACTTAGCTGATTTCCTTGTCAAGTTGGACATTTACGATATATATGCCCATCTTGCGGGGGAGTGTTAAGAATTATAATAGCTCTATAATTAGGAATACATATTTAAAAGTGAATGTAGTTATAAGAATACCAAATTAACTGAGATTATAATTAGTTTTCCTTTCCTAGTTAGGATTTTATTTGTATCCTTATAAATACCTTTTTATGAGATGAATAAATTAATGTTCTATATTATTTAAGTTATATTGTTTGACAGTAACCCCGCCCCCTTTCTGGTTTGCAACCAACTATACCCTGCCAACTATCACAAATTTACACAAAACAATTTGACAAATACACAGGATCGAGGCATCAGACATAGGTGTCTCCCCAGCTCTCTTTCCCTCTCTTTGAACAAAACTAGCTTGTGATCCTCTCTTTCTAGGAACTGATGTATTATGAACACCAACTGATTCAATATGCATTTGACTTATGTGGTGTAACTTAAAGATTATTCACCAATGCAACATGCTGACTCCACAAGATTCAATTAGTTCAGCTTTGGTTGATTTCTTCAAGCATTTCCATCGCCTTCTTCATTTTGGCCGTTTTGTCGGTGTAGCTTCGGTGCACAACAAAGGAATCTTTTGAGCTGGATGCATGAGTTACGAACCAGATAGGGGGTGGGGGTTGCAAACCAGATAAAATAGATAGTGGAGGAAGGAGGAACCAGAAAGAGGGGAGGGAGGAAGATGGGGGTGGGGGTTGCAAACCAGATAAAATAGATAGTGGAGGAAGGAGGAACCAGAGAGAGGGGAGGGAGGAAGATGGGGGTGGGGGCAACTAATGGTTGCGAAACAGAGATGAGGGTGAAGAAGAAGGGGAGGGGCGATCGGCGGGGTTGTGAACCAAAAAGAAGATGACTTTTTAAAACAATTGTTATTTGATGAAAAGTTTTTTTATAACCATTAGATGTGTCTCGAGATACCCATTTAATTTATTATTATTATTATTAATAAATTTTTTTTAACATTTTGAACCATTGATTCACCTTGAGATACCAATTATTAGTTTTCGATACCAACATTTTAATCTCTTAGGGGCATTTTAGTCATCAAAACTTTGCCCAATTGAAAAATAATAGTCAATGCAGTGGCGGAGCCAGGATGTAAAGGAAGGGCAAGAAACAAATAGCAAATTTCAAGGGGGCAATTAGTTAAATTTGACTACTATTCCCTATTAAAAAATCTAAATTTGAAAATTTTAAGGGGGGCAATTGCTCCTCATCTCTTTTATGTGACTCCACCCTTGATTCAATGGATGCAGTCTGCAATATGATATATCTTAGAGACTAATCATGAATACGTTTTGTGTGTGTGAGTGGGGAGGCGGGGGGGGGGGGGGGGGGGGGGGGGGTGTTAAAAAAAACTAACTATCTAAGGCCAATGGGGTACTAGCATAATTGGTAGGCTTGTAATGGATAGGGATGGGTATCCCATCCCGTCCTTATCACATCTCAGTCCCTCCCTATTTTTTGGGGTCCCTTTGGGATTGATCAAACTCATCCGCATCCCGTCCCGTTGACCTAAAGTGGGATGGGATCGGGATGGAGATTTTCAATCCCGCCCATCCCGTCCCGAACTTATTTGTTTAATATATATTAATTTTAATCAAACTACTCTTCTAAATGAAAGTTGTGTTGAAATTAAATAAAAACATCTATTGTTTGAAAACTTGTTTGATTTGTCACTCTGTTTAGACAAAAAACTTTTCAGTTTAAATATTTTAGGTAAACTAGAACATATGAAAATTTATGTTTTTTTCACATTTTAGATTGGTTATAGGACAATTATTCTTGAAGAAAGTAAAGGCAAATGATGATTTTGTTTAGTTTTGCACTATGAGTTATGTAATTGAAAATTTGGTTAATAAGCAATATTTTTCATTTTTGAACTTATATTAGGACAACTTGAGAACTTATATCATTAATATAAAATACAATTAGGAGCAATGTGAGATGAAATTTTACATGACATTTTATATTGTTATAATGAAAGTTATATGTACATAAATTAGATATTACTTGTGTGTGAGCAATGTAAGATGAAATATTTTTGTTACTTTTCATTTGAAGACTATTTAGTACATGCTCATCCTGTCTCGTCCCATTCCGAGCCCGTTTGGATGAGACGAAGTCGGGATGAGGTCTATCTCGTCTCGTGCCCACCCCTAGTCACAGATGGTATCATAGATGCAAGTTTTGAACCCTGCCGGCGGCGACATTTGGGGTGAGAGCGATTAAGGGATTAAACAAACAACTATCTAAGCACCCTAAGGGGAGAAAAACACTTAAACAAGTTATGTAATTGATAATAAACACCCCAATAAGCTAATAGATAAAAAAAAGATTGATATAGAAAGACAATTTATTTGCCACACCCACATATATTCTCATGAAGAGATGCGAGTTCTTAAACTCCAAATTATCTATAGAGTCATTTACATCATGAACCCTAAAGTCAGTAGATAATTAGAAAATTTTCCTTGAAGTGAGAAAATTACATTTACTACCTTGATTTTTAAATTTGTTATATTTTCTACCTAAATTTGTTATATTTTCTACCCTAGATTTTTATAATATCAACTTTACCCATATGAGTAACGAAACTACATTTACATTTTCCCCCTCAATCAACTAGAGAAATTCACATATTATTAGTAATTAGATATTGCCCCGATTTTAATTTTTTCCATTTATTTTTCTCATTTTTTCTTTCAAAGAAACAAGACCACATTATTCTTAACAAAGCTATCTTATTATTGCAAATAGATAAAATATTGTTGATTATATCATGAAGACTCAAATTTGACAATGCCATCACATTTAAAATTGGGAATACAAACTAAAAGAATGCAAATAACAATCAAATAAGATTATTCAACCACAAAATCAAGGCAGATAAAAGTAAAACATTAACAAGAAGTAGATGAGTTTTAGCCAATCTTAATGAAGATTTAGTGAAAAAAACAACTTATGTGTAAGGTTTGAGCTTTTAGGTCATGAAAGACAACCACATCAACAACCTTGTACTATTTGCTCTTCAATGAGATCACAATTGCCTTTTTTTTTTCTTCTTAATTTATAGAAAGAAACAATTTTTATTTGATGAGAATGAGAAGATTGCTTTGTTGAGAATAATATATGATTTTTTTTCTTTAGAAAAGGGAAAAATAAAGATAAGAAAAACAAAAAAACAAAATCTCAAATTGGGGTAATATCTAACTACAAAATAGTATGTCGAGATTAATTTATTAATATAATTTATCTAATTGGTTGAGAGGAGAAAATATAAATGTAATTTCGTTGGTTATTTAATATGGGTAAAATTCGTATTATATAAATCCTGGGTAGAAAATATATTGAAGTCTGTGATGTCCTCTTAGTCTTATCCCTGCCTTTGCCCCCGAATCATACAAGTACCATCACAGGCATGTGCTATTTTCTTGAAATGGCAAATTTACCTCTGAATCAAGGGTGAGAAGAGCAGGAGGAGGAGGGAATTTCATTTTCGGCAGCTTATCAGTTGGTTGTTCTGAATTGGAGGTAACTTAGTGTTCTAATTGATGGTGTTGTGTTTGCTATAGCAAGAGAGTTTTGAAATAGATGAAAGGCGGTGGTAATTCAAATGGTGGTCCAGAGAGTGATGGTGGGTTTTGCTGGATGAGAGAACAAAATCATTGCCAACCTTTTCTCTGAAATGAGCTCCTCCATACCACTACTCTACCATCATCTCCTCCCTCCCCTAATGCATCTCCATAAAGGAGGAGACTGTTACAAGAAACATCTCTTTCCATTGTGCCTCACATGCTTAAGCCACACAGAGAGTTATCCACGACCATTATAAAAATGTAAAGAGAACATTTGACACAGGTATGCAACTTTAACTGAGTTTTGTCCAGATTTACATCATTTTTCCAACATAGTTACTGACTTAAGCATCGGAGTGCCTTCAACCACCAAAAAGGTGGTCCTTGGTAGTCTAACAATTGTTTTGCAGGTCAAACTCATAGGAAGATGATTTTTTGACACATCAGTTTGACGTTGTCTGTGGGGAAAGACGAGTTTCCTTTTCTAAAAATAGAACACACAATGACAAAACTCACCACAACCTAACGAAAGATCGACAAACTATCGGAAAAAATAATGCAGTATTCAGATCCTCAGTAGTAATGATCACGACAACTCTTCCACCAGCACTTCACTGACAGTTCAGGGGAGAAGACGCAACCCGAATCAACAGACCAATAGCATCCGAGAATGCGGATCCACTGACGCAATAGTCCAGACAACCCAAACAACCGGCGGCGCTGCCACGGACCCTCAGATAGATTTGCTTATGGCCCAGATGAACTACATGACAAAGATGCTAGAGGAAATCACTCAGGAGCGCATTCAGCCAGCCGACCCTGTCCAACACCGCCTCAACAAAATTTCTGCTATCCAAACTCAAGGAAGTGACGAAGCCCTAGTGGAACCCCAACAGGGAAACGACGAGAGCAGCGAGCTCCACCAAGACAAGACTCCGCCGTGCGGCGGAACTATTGCTGTGATCCCGTTTAGGATCGAAGTTACGGATCCCAACGTATCGTACGAATTAGCCAAGCTATCATTTGCCAACACACTCATGAAGAAGGCAATGCTAAATAAATTCACTCCGCTAAAATTCGAAATGTACGATGGTACCACCGACCCAACAGATCACCTAAGACATTTTCACCACATGATGGTTCTAAAAGAAACCACAGAGTCGATATTGTGCAAAACATTCCCAACTAGCCTCATGACCACAACAATGAATTGGTTCAACAACCTACCGCCGAGGTCATTGGACTCTTTTTAGGCTTTAGCCACCACTTTCATTACCATATTCATTGGGAGCCAGCGAATGAGGAAAAGACCCCACTACCTCCTGCACATCCGACAGAAGCCCGAAGAAACGATACAGGAGTATGTCACTCGTTTCACCAACGAGTTAACAATGATTGATGGATGCAACAACAACACAACCGCTGCAACTTTTGTCACCGGACTGAAGAGAGGCACCTTCTTCGATGCCCTCAACTTGGAACCTCCAAAACGTATGGCTGTCCTGCTGAAAATAACACAGAACCATATCTCCCTTGAAGAACTGAAAGCTGCGAGGAGATAGAATAAACAGGAGAGGGAGAACCATTCGAGGAAACAAGAAATTAAAAATGAAAGAAGGCGAGATGATGGATCACGGGAGGACAACAGTCATTCAAAAAACCATCAAAGCGATGGACGTACTGAGTCCAACCAGCGGGAATCCAAGAAGTCACAATCGGCACGACCCAGTCATGAGCGAATAACCAGTGTAATGAGGAAATAGTACAAACCGTACACAACCATAAAAGCAAGCTGAACTGACATTTAAAAACACATATCGAACATGGAGAATGTCAACTAGCCAATCAGGATGAAAAGAGACCCAGAAGGACGAGACAAGAGCAGGTACTGCTCCTTTTCACAAGGATCATGAACATGATACCGAGGACTGCTACAAGTTAAAAGAAGAAATCGAGCATTGGATCCAAAAAGGACAACTAAATGAATTTATTGGCATACCAGACAAACAGTTCAAAGGTAAAGAAAAGACAAACGCTGCAGCCACGGGATCAAAAGAACGGTCTAGGGAATTGATATATGCTCTACACTACATCCGCCCCAGTAAATAAACACATCCCACCCGAGCAGATCTGTATTGAAGTCGAAAGGTCAACGTTCTGAAAGCGGCTACGCAAACAAACTCGAAGACTCTGACAACGGATATAAATTTAGCCAAAATTGCTTATAAGGGAATTAACAACGACAAACTCTATCAGGCCCTAACAAGCAATGCCAAACGGGGAGCAATAACGGGCCAAGCGAAGGAGGTCATGAATTAAAATAAACACAAGAGGCACGAGACATCTATGCAAGGATAGACATTAGCCATGCAAGAATAAAAGAAGAAACGCTCCACAGTGTAATGGAGCCACTCCAGATAAACGACCACTAGAAATGGTCAAAGAATCAATAAAATTTCATTTTTGGAATTGACATCCCACAAAGGCGAACAACTTCGCAGCAAAGCTATATGAAACAATTGGTGTAAAAAGCGCAAAAGGAATCAGGACACAAGTCGGATATTCACAATAAACTTTTGGTCTGATCAACCAAAGAAGTAAAAGTTGGATACCCTAGTCAACTAAACAAAGAAACTTCGAATCGGCCAATATGTTGAGTTAACGAAGTAAAAGTTGGACAGACGAGTCAACTAAGTAAAACGACTTATGGTCGACTAGAGTGTCGTGCCAATGAAGTAAAAGTTGGACAAACGAGTCAACTAAGTAAAATGACTTTTGGTCGACTAGAGTGTCACACCAACAAAGTAAAAGTTGGACGAACAAGTCAAACGACTTCGGGTCGACTAGAGTGTTGCACCAACAAAGTAAAAGTTGGACGAACGAGTCAACTAAGTAAAACAACTTCAGGTCGACTAGATTGTCGCACCAACAGAGTAAAAGTTGGACGAACGAGTCAACTAAGTAAAATGACTTTGGGTCGACTAGAGTGTCGCACCAACGAAATAAAAGTTGGACGAACAAGTAAACTAAGTAAAATGACTTCGGGTCGACAAGAGTGTCGAACCAACGAAAAAAAGTTGCATGAACGAGTCAACTAAGCACAAAAATTTTGAATCAACCAAGATGTCGAGTGAACGAAGTAAAAGTTGGACGAACAAGTCAATGACTTTGGGTTGACTAGAGTGTCGCACCAACGAGGCAAAAGTTGAATGAACGAGTCAACTAAACACATAAACTTCGAATCGACCAAGATGTTGAGCCAACAAAATAAAAGTTGAGCGAAGAAATCAAACGACTTCGGGTTGACTAGAGTGTCGCACCAACGAAGCAAAAGTTGAATGAACGAGTCAACTAAACACGAAAACTTCGGATCGACCAAGATGTTGAGTCAACGAAGTAAAAGTTGAGCGAACGATTCAACTAAACGTAGAAACTCCGAATCAACCGCGATGTCAAGTTAACGAAGTAAAAAAATTGAACGAACGAGTCAATTAAGAAAATCAACTTTGTGTCGACTGAAACGTCGAGTTAGCAAACTAAAGATCGAGCAGATGATTCAACAAAATAGAGGCAACCTCGAGACCACCGAATCAACAAACCAACTTGAAGAAGAAAAATTTCGTGATTGATCAAATGAATAAAGTAAACAAACGGATGAGCAAGATAGCACAACCCGAGAAAACCATGGATTAACTAACATACCAAATCAACAAAGTAGAAGACAAGCAAATAAAAAGGCTTTCCACATAAAATTCAGAGATGACAAACACAAGATCAAGACATGTGTACAAAGCATAGGAAAATTCAAATCACCAAACGATTGCTACAGATATATCTGTGAAACATCAAAGCTCAAACACAAATTGTCACGACAACGACAGACGAACAAAGTCGACACGAAGAAAAATAAAGGAACCAATTCATTTCATTCATTCAAAATCTAGTCAATTACATTCGAAGGTAGCAATGGAAGACTAAGGGGAGAATCTATAACATCCTCAGCAATACCATCTGCAGGAGCCGGATCGTCGACATGAACTCATTCTTCAAGAGGAGGATGTGGCTCTTCAGCCATTGGATCACCCAGAGGATCTTCGGCGCCTTCATCAACCTCGAAGGTCTGATAAACTAGATGACGATATTGAGACAAGTTGACACCGAGACCCTCAATATAATCTAGAAGCTCAGTCTGACCATAAACAACACGCTGCCAATCTGCCACCTCCATAACACAGAGTCTATCCTTAACAGAAGCAAGCTCACTTCTTACTGTGATGAGTTGGCCCTGAGCAGTAGTGAGCATCACGGAGGAATCGGCCTTGACAACGTCAAGCGGAGCTAATAATTGCTCCACCATTTTCTCAGCGATGTTACGATTGTTAGAGTGTTTTATCATGGTACGCGTGGCCTCGTCATGAAGCGTTTTCTCAGCAGAAAACTCATTTTCCACATCATGCAAATGTGTGTGGATGTCATCTAAGTCAGCTCTTAGGGACTCAAACGCGACTGTAGATCGATCCCACGCACCCTCCACCTCTGCCAATGAAGCTTGAGCAACCTCAGCCGCTTTGATCCGTTCAGAGTATCGTGTTTTTAACGCGTCATACTGGTAAAAAAATGGGAGAATACCAGTAGTAGTACGGAGAGCTTCCTCTCCAAAGAAACCATAAGATTTTGATTAACCTGATGAGTCAAACCCATTACTTCTGCATAGGCAAGATGAGTCATCCCATCCATTATAAGTCTGACACCATCCTCAAGATGAAAGTTCGGGTTCAGCACAGACATGGAAGGCCTCTCCATCGATCGCTTATGCCATTCATTAATCAGCTTATGTGAGCCATCCTGCACGCCAAGACGAGAAAACCAACAAAACTTCCCATCCGATTTGACTCGAATCTCTTCGGGAGTAGGTTCTTTCCATTTGACCCGCGAATGAAGAACGTGAGGATCCGGTAGTATAGTGGAACTGCAACCACCCACAGCTGGGAAAGAAGGAACGACAGGAGAACCTCAATTATCCTCTCGTCGTTTAGCATAAATGGAATGAATGACATTCCGAACAAGGGCAAATAACTCAAGTAGGCTATAGAAGCAGGGATCTCCATCCCTCTAACAACGAGAGGGGAAGAAGAAGGACGAGACTACAACTCGGGAACCTGATCACGACTACCAAGCTCCTTAGACTGAACAATAACCAATTGAAACATCTTGTCATCTAAGGACTGATGATCCTCATTAGAACACTTGACAGCGTCAAGGCCGCCATAAGCAGAGAGAAACTTATTTTCCCCATCGTTTAGTGGACGAACGATATCTTTCTCACTCCTCTCCAAACCCAGCTTCATTTCTTCCGCCTCCTGCAGAGAGCAGCGGTCTTCCCTCGAAGGATCCCTATGAACAAAGTCCGAATAGAGAGATGTGCGACGCACTAAGTCAACAAACCATTTCTTCTTCAGAACACGGTCAGAGGACAAAAACAACCACTTCGACGAACTAACAGGCCTCGATACTTTTCTCTTTCTAGAAGAAGATCGGTAGCACTACGGACATGAGCATTGAGATCCGTAACACCCGAGCTTACTTTCCGATTAACGACAACATCATCACCTTCAATAGTGGCAACACGGGTAGAAATCTTCACGACCTGTCTCTCGATTAACAAAGCCCGTTCTGTCTCATTCATGTTGTATAGACTACTGCGCCTCACCATATCATTAGTAAGATAGGCGTCCAATAGAACTACCGAAAGCTCCATAAATCGCTCGCTGATAACCTACTCCTCAGCGGTCAATTTCAGATTCCAATGCTTAATAAAATCTCAAAAATACCTTACTATCTGAAGACCCCGCAAATTAAAATAGCCAAAGTCGATAGACGCATAAAACCAATCCTGCGGCCAACCCCTAATGTCATCATTGAGATTGCCAAAACATGCAGGATAATGTAGGAAACAAATACGGTAGGGTTTCAAAGCTAAACTTCACCAAAGAGTAAAAGATTCTAGTAGTTAAAGGAATACCAGAAAGAATGGCCCTGGCATACGTGGAAACCATAACCCTCCAACCATTCGGGCCCATCTGAGCAGGAGGAATACCCAAAAAGTTTAGATACGACCAAAATAGCTCCAGAACTGGGAACGAAAGACCAGCATAGAACATGTGAGGATAAAACGCAATATATCCCTTCATCGGACAACAAGGACTGTCGTTTTCACGAGGAATAACGATTTCAAGGTCATGGGGCAAAACATAGTTGGAATGGATACTATCTAGAGTAGCCTGAGAAGCTTTGTTTGGGGAAAAATGAGCCTCACAGGTAGAAAGCTGATCAACGACCAACATGTCACCAGTAGACATCGCAAATAAGAACGAAAAGACAAATAAAAAGAGGCAATAAGGGAGAAAATAACACTAACAACAAAGACGGCGAAAATAACCACAATGCCCTTTATACAACAAGGCAACGAAAAGAGTGGTCACGGAGCGACATACAAGACATAATGGCGCACCAAAACCCCCAAAAAATATGGGTGAAAACGAACAGACAACGAAGTAACCGAGATGATCGGCCAACCAAAAGTTATTAAACATTAAGTTCAGCACAATCGAAATACCAACCATCACACAATTAGTGGATACGTGAACATACCCACTAACTAAGGGGGAGTAGCTGATAATACATCAAAATAAACCGATCATCTCGGCCGTACATGTGGCCTAAAAATCCATCACGGGAATATAACGTCGAATTTATTAGGCCAGCTCATAAAGCCAGGGAAGAATAAAGCCAACTGCAGAGGCCCAGACAAGGCCCGCCAATGAGAAAAAACAAACAGGGCCCGAATCCAGGCCCAAACAAATCAGAGCCCAGATCCAGGCTTGACACGAGTTCTCTCATAAAAAAGAAGAACGTCGCATCGAAAAGAGCCGTTGAGGGAGTCACGCCTCCTCGAACGCATCTCCATAAAGGAAGAGACTGTTACAAAAATTGACTCTTTCCATTGCACCTCACAAGCTTAAGTCGCACAGAGAGTTGACCACGACCATTATAAAAGGTAAAGATAACATTCGACATAGGTATGCTACTTTAACTGAGTTTTGTCCAGATTTACATTCTTTTTCAACAGAGTTACTGACTTAAGCATCGGAGTGCCTTCATCCACCAAAAAGTTGGTTCTTGGCAGTCTAACAATTGTTTTGTAGGTCAAACTCATAGGAGGACGATTTTTGGACGCATCTGTAACAACATGAGTCCATAATTTTTGTTGAATTGTCTCCAAATCACAATAATAGAAAATCACAACGAGAATACCAACTAGGGGTGTTAATTGGTTTTCAAAAACCAGCTGAATCGATCGAATCAAATTGAACCAAATCGAAACAAACTGAACCGAAATTAAATAGTAAAAAATCGAACTGAACCGAATGCATTTGATTAAATTGCAGTTTTGGTTTTTTTAACACCCGAAAAAACCAAACCGAAGTGAGTTTTTTTTTCTAATTTTAATTCCCATTTCTCACCCATTCCAATTTCCAATGCACCATACCCATAGCCATACCTCTCATTTTTAATTCAATTCCTACATTCTCTCTCATTTTTTATTCAATTCTCTCACTCTCTCTCTTCCCACGCATTCCAATTTCTAACGCACCCTACCCATAGCATACCTCTCATTTTTAATTCAATTCTCTTTCTCTCTCTACATTTCTCTTTTTAATTCAACTCTCTCTCTCTCTTTAAATCAATTCCTAACCACCATTTCTCTTTCTCATTTTTAATTCCCACCACTATTCCTCTTTCTTTTAATTTTATTCTCTTTTTTAATTCCCATCTACTCTTTTTTTATCCCACAATGAAATCACGAACAACTGAAAACAAAGTGAACAACTTATTATGAAAAACCGAATAAAAATCAAATCGAACCGCACGATTTGGTTCGGTTTTGGTTTTTATATTTGAAAATTGGAAAATCGAACCGAACCTAAGCTCGGTTCGATTTCGGTTTTAGCATAATTTTGAACCGATTAACGACCCTAGTACCAACCATAATCACTATTAGTAGATCCCTTCGAAAGCCATATTATTTTAATGTGCTACAGCTTTTGTCCACTTTACTATGTTGAATTTGTTTTGGAAACTTTGTGTTAATTCAACGTAATTTTTTTTGGAAAATCTGTGTTAATTCACTATAATATATATTTGATTTTTTTTGGAAACTTTGTGTTAAATTTTTTTACTGTAATAAAAATATTTGAGAGAAAATATGAAGAGAGAGAAAATAGGGGGAGAGAGAATCTATTAATTTTCTCATAAAATATGACTTTTAACATCTACAATAAGTTAGTTATTAGGACAAAATCTAAACCGTTTGATGATATGCCATCCGATGATATATATCGCGTGTCAATTTCTGTTAGAAATGTTTGTCCCCGGATCCCACCCGATATATTTATATATTTCATGTATCCCCGGAAATTTTACATTTTTTCTTTACATATCGAAATATTTCTTAAAATCAGGAGACCACAATTAACTCGAAAAATGAATCAAAATCCTTGATTAGGGGTGGACATGGGAGAAGAGGATGACAATGGTTGGTGCCTACTGGTGAAGGAGACCAGCCCCCCTTATATCCTTGAGATATATGATCCATTAGATTTCGTCGAGTTGCATTTTTTGATATAGGGTTCATCTCGAAATTATAAGGTTGGAAAAAACTTTCAGACAAATACATGTGCCTACCATAGTGGGATCAACAGAAAATGTTACTTTGAGGGGCAAAACCAAGGGGTGCAATCTAAGTTTACATATATTCAATATTTTATTTTATTTTATTTTAATTGAAGAATATCTTAAAAACTGTACAATATATTATCTCATAAGTACATAATACTATCATTATTAATTTTATATAAGTTTGATTATTTTTATGAAGAAAGTTTGATTAATTTTTATGAAGATGCTTATTTATTTATGGGAAGGTACAAATGAATTGTTGAAAAAGCGGTCTTGACATTATTTTGAAAAACACTACTATTTGATTTGTTATTCACTTAATAGGGCATCATTTAGAATATGAGAATAAATAGGGGCAATCAAGTTCCATCTATTTCAGGGGTCCTATTGTTCAAGATAGTGAAAAAGACAAAAGAAGCGTAGTTGACTGATAAAGTGACACGTGTTAACTTTACCTTTGAAAGTTAATTGAACAAAAATATCCTAGATATCTTCCATTATATCCAATTTTCCTTAGGTATTTATGCAATTTCACCTTTTCACATGGGCATTTAAAAAAACAAAATTTGAGAACGACGGACGCATGTGGATAATTTTTGTTATAAAGGTTACAATTTGTTTATTTTTTACATGTACTCTTTATGGCAACAAAAAACTATGTTACTTAAATAATAATAATAATAATAATAATAATAATAATAATAATAATAATAATAATAATAATAATAATAATAATAATAATAATAATAATAATAATAATAATAATAATAATAATTGATGTGTCCAAAAATCGTCCTCCTGTGAGTTTGACCTGCAAAACAAATGTTAGACTGCCAATGACCACTTTTTGGTGGCCGAAGGCACTTCGATGCTTAAGTTAGCAACTCTGTTTAAAGAAGGAAGTAAATCTAGACAAAACTCAGTTAAAGTTGTGTACCTGTGTCGAATGTTCCATTTACCTTTTATAATAGTCGCGGTTAATTCTCTACATGACTTAAGCATGTGGGGCGCAACAGAAGGAGATGTTTCTCGTAACAATCTCCTCTTTAATGGAGATGTCTTCGTGGAAGCGTAACTCCCTCCACGTTTCTTTTTGGTGCAACGTTCATCTTTTTTATGAGATAACTCGTGTTGGGCTTGGATTCGTTCGGGTCTGGATTCGGGCACTGTTTATGTCTTCTCATTAGTGGGTCTGTCTGGGCCTCTATGATTGGCTTCATTCTTCTTGGGCTTTATGAGCTGGCCCAATAGATTAGACACTATATCCTCGTGATGGATGCTATCTGCCACATGTATGGCCGTGATGATCGGTCTATTTTAATGTATCATCAACTACGCCTCCTTAGTTTGTGCGTATGTTCACGTATCCATTAACTATGTGGCGGTTGGTATCTCAATTGTACTTTTCCATTGAACATAATGTTAATAATTTTTGGTTGGTCGATTGTCTCAATTACTTCATTGTCTATTCGTTTTCACGCATATTTTTTGGAATTTGGCGCGCCATTATGTCCCGTATGTTGCTTCGTGAGCAGTCTCTTTGTTGCTTGGCTGTACAAAGGATGTCGTGACGACTTTGTTTCTTCATTTACGCCATCTTTGATATTAGGGTTGTTTCTTATTTTCTATTGCCTTTTTCCTTATTTTCTTGCCTATTCGTGATGTCTACTGGTGATTTACTGGACGGTGAACAACTTACTACCAGCGAAGCTCATTTTTTCCCAAAGAAGCCTTCTCAGGCAACCTTGGATAGTGTCGTTCAAGTAAGGGATATATTGCGCTTTACCCGCGTATGTTTTACGCCGGTATTCGATTTCCAATTTCGGAGCTATTTGGGTCTTATCTAGATCTTCTGGGTATTCCTCCTGCTCAGATGGGCCCGAACAGTTAGAGGGTTATGGTTTCCACATATGCCAGAGCCATCCTTTCTGGTATCCCTTTGATTGCTGAAAATTTGCATTCTTTGGTGGGGTTTAGCGTGAAACCCAATCACACTTGTTTCCTTTGTTCCCCCGCGTGTTTTGGCAACCTTAACGATCACATAAGGGGTTAGTCGCGGGTTTGGTTTTACGCGTTTGTCCACTTTGGCCTCTTCAATTTATGAGGTCAGCAGATAGTGAGGTCTTTTCGGGTTCCCATCTAGCGGAGGAATCTGCAATTGATCGCTAAAGAATAGATTATCAGCGAGTGTTTTTTGCAGCTTTTTGTAGTTCTTTTGGACACTTTTCATACTAATGACATGGTGAAGCACAAAGGTTTGTACAACATTAATGAAGCCGAGCAGGCTCTGCTAATTGAGAGGCAAGCCGCAGAGATTGTTGTCTGTGCTGTCGTTGTTGACGGTGGTAACACTGTACTGTCGTTGATCAGAAAGTGCGGTGATGTGCTGTCGTAGGCAACCCAAATTTTAAAACCTATACTCCTAAAAATATATTTAGTAATGAGAGTAAGGGTCGATCCCACAAAGAGTGTCTAGTCTAGTTTGGTGCTTTATGAAAAAGGGTGGGGGTTGAGTATAATGAAAACAATTTTAACAATTAAGAAACAATACAAATTAAAATATCAAAATCAATCAAAAGAACAAGCATTGGCCTAAGTCAACATCTACCATTGGAATCTTACAACTGATCATCGATTCAAGAATATCAATTCAACTTTGAATATTCACCGTTGGAAATATTTTCTTATCTCTCCTTAGTCACAATTAATTAGAAAACAAGCGATCTAATCAATCCTAACCACTAAATAACCCAAGACAAGCACTAAACGTTTAACCTAGCAGCAACATTAAGAACTATAGAGATCGATGAAGCCAAATAACACAACCACAAGTGGTTGTATTTAATCTAGTCAATTGCTCTTCCTAAGATCTAATAATTTCTGACGCAGCAAATCATTAAATCTTATTTACTTCACGAATTAGAGGGATCAAACAATTACGGATTTGATTTCTAACTCAGCAGTGATTGCAATGAATAACAAACTAGTAGGGTTCCTAGCAATTAAACGATTCAATCATGAAAAAGGAACAGAAGAATATTTGATACTCAAAGCAAGAATTAAACAATAAAAACAAACACATTAGATCTCACAATTTTATAGATTCCAAGGCTTCAGTTTTCTTTGACCAATAAAAATAATTAGCCAAACATGAACATGTTAGAAGCTTGAGGAAAAAGAGAGGAAGAAGAAGAAAGAGACCAAGAGATTGTGTGTGTCAGGTTGCCCCAAAAGAAAAGATTAGCATCCCCTTATATACAAGTTCCTCTCCCCTTAGAAGTCTCACAAATCTTCTAAAAATATTCTACTCTCTAATTGAGGAAGATATAAAATCTTGTTGTGAAGAGGAAAGTGATGATTTCTGCTGCAATTTTCATGCATCAGATCTAGCAATTTCCAAAAATAGGCCATGTATCAAACTTGCATGCAAAGTAATGCTCCTGTCACAGTGCAGGTCTGGAACTTCAAGCCCGATGTTAACCTTGATACATCCATTATCTCGTAAAACACAAAACATTACAGTTGTATATCTTTTTCTTGTCGTTCCAAATCATCTTGAATCATCTCCATCGGAGCTCAGACGAGAGAGTTACGCCCATTCTACGAAGCAATGTCGAAATTGCCACAAAATGCCCAATTAGCTTTGTTTTGCACTTAATAACTCTATTTATATCCTAGATCAAAATATAAGAGTACTGAGTATATTTAGGCACCAAATAAGTAAATAGGACCAATCAATAAAGGGATAAAAATATTATATTTTGCATTCTCATCAAATTCCCCCACACTTGACTTTTGCTCGTCCTCGGGCAAAACTCAAATTCACTGTCCCAAAAGAACACCAAGGTGGCAATGTTATGTCATCAACAAAGAACAACCAAGCTCTTCAAAACTTATAACATATCATGAATAAACATTATCAAAACAACCTACAATTTCTTAGTAAGCATTTTCACTTGAGAATGAAATAACTAAGTATGTAGACCCTCACGGGAACAAATGCCGACTCTCATGTGTTTGAAGGGTATGTGTTTCGCTCATTTCATTCCAATGGAAATTCTCTACCATAGGCTTGCATATCTTCTCATTCTCCACCACTGGGATCACATGCATTACACGAATCATAAAGACTTTTCAAGGGTTGTAATGGGGTTCAGAATCAAGGTGGGAAATATTTGGGGATAAAGCTCAAAAGCCATCGAAACTAGTAGAGCAAAATGAATCATGAAACTCGAATATAACACATGTAGATCCAATCACTCATTCAACAACCTTTTTATTTATTATTATTATTTTTTTTCAATTTTGCTTATAAAGCATTTAAACCATGTAAAACTTTGTATTGGAAAAGAGATTGTTCAAAGGAATATTGTTTTTCGTTTGCATCAAAGAACAATCTTCCACCTTTGTATAAATCACCTAAAAACAAACATTTTTTTTTTTTTTGCCAACAATGGAACTCACAAATTGATAATGAAATCATGTTCCATTTCACCAATCATAGCCATACTGCAAATCCAAACTCCCCCATATTTATTTCTTGCACACCCATACATATCATATTGATAAACAATGCTCCACTAGCTCTACGGCTTGGGTAAAGATATTGTTTTTCGGGTTTAAAGTTTGTAATGTGGGTTTACATAAACAACAAAGGCCCATAAAGCTCAAAAGGGGTTCAACAAAGGAAAAAGTAATTACAAGGTAGGCTTTTTTGGCTTATATATCTTATAGCAAAGAGGGCCTTAATCATGTTCATGTATGCATGTGTCAATATGACCTCAAAGAGAATCAAGGCAAGTTCTAGAGAAACAATTCCATAGATGAATATCACACATGAAAGAAAATGATGAGACTGATATGGATGCGTCAGTCTTAAGGCTCAAAATCTCACCAGCTTTTGTCTACTAACTTTGGTCACTACCATTTTCAAGGAAAATAACTACACTAATTAATTCTAAGTTGGAAGATTACTTATTCAATCATGTTATGAATTTTCCAAGCTTAATCGAATCTTGCTCATGACATACACGGCGCCAATTTTTTTTATTCCAAAATTAAAACACAACCTAAATCCCCTCCCCCACACTTAAAACTTACATTGTCCCCAATGTAAGGTGAAATGCATAGAAAAGGAAAATAACAAAAATATAAATGTGAAAAATAAGAGAAATAAACTCTCCTTGGGTTGCCTCCCAAGCAGCGCTTTGTTTATTGTCGTCGGCTCGACTTAAAGCTTCCTTTTTCATTCAGAATAAACTGGATCCTCAAGGTCCAATGCATCCACATTCTCTACTTGGAAACCTTCATAAAAAGGCTTAAGTCTATGGCCATTCACCTTGAACACTTTGGAAGTTTCTAAGCTTTGAATCTCAACTGCACCATGAAGAAAAACATTAGTAACAACAAAGGGTCCAATCCAACAAGAACGCAGCTTACCTGGAAACAAACGAAGCCTTGAGTGGTATAAAAAGACTTTTTGACCAACTTTAAACTCCTTCCTAGAGATCATCTTGTCATTAAAAGCCTTTGTCTTTTCCTTATAAATCCTTGCACTCTCATAGGCATCATTGCGAAGTTCCTCTAGCTCTTGTAGTTGCAACTTCCTATGTTCGCCACTTTCATACATCTTCATGTTGAAAATTTTGATAGCCCAATAAGCCTTGTGTTCTAACTCAACTGGAAGGTGGCATGGTTTTCCAAACACCAACCGATAAGGCGACATACCAATGGGCATTTTATATGCAGTCCTATACGCCCACAAGGCATCATCCAAGCGCAAACTCCAATCTTTCCTACTTGGACTAACTGTCTCTTCAAAGAAAAACTTGATCTCTCGATTTGATACTTCCGCTTGTCCACTAGTTTGCGGATGATAGGCAGTTGAAACCTTGTGGGTGACATGGTACTTTCTCAGTAAAGTTTCCACAGTTCGATTGCAAAAGTGAGTGCCTCGATCACTTATTCGAGCTTTTGGGGTTCCATACCTGGAGAATATTAGACTTGATAAAATCTGTAACAGCTTTAGAATCATCAGTTCTGGTAGCTTTAGCTTTTACCCATTTCGAGACATAATCAACAACAAGTAGAATATAAAGATAACCGAAAGATACAGGAAACAGTCTCATAAAATCGATGCCCCAAACATCAAAAATTTCAAAAAATAGTATGGGAGTTTGTGGCATCTCATTCCTTTGGGATATATTACCTGTCTTTTGACAATGATCACATGATTTACAGAAAGAATATGAGTCTCGAAATAACGGCGGCCAATAGAAACCACATTCTAGCACTTTCCTTGCTGTCCTTTTAGCTCCAAAGTAACCTCCACAAGCATAAAAATTACAAAAGGTGAGTATAGAAATAATTTCATTTTCAGGAACGCACCTTCTTATCACTTGATCTGTACAATGTTTCCATAGGTACGGGTCATCCCATATATAGCATTTGGCATCACTCTTGATCTTATCTATATGAGCTTTAGACAAACCAGAAGGTAATATATTAGTAACCAAATAATTTACAATATTCGCATACCAAGGTAATGTCAAGCTCGCAGAGAATAATTGCTCGTCAGGAAACGTTTCATGTAGAGGAAATTCGTCCTCCACATGAATTAGGCGACTCAAATGATCTGCGACCTGATTTTCTGTGCCTTTTTTCTCTTTGATCTCTAAATCAAATTCACTCAAGAGAAGTATCCATCTTATTAATCTTGGTTTTTCCTCCTTCTTCATCATCAAATACCAAAGAGCTGCATGATCAGAGTAAACAATGACTTTAGTTCCAAGCAAATAAGATCTAAACTTTTCTAAAGCAAAAACAACAGCTAAAAGTTCTTTTTCAGTAGTAGAGTAATTTCTTTGAGCGTCATTCAAAGTCCTTGACGCATAATAAATGGCATGAGACGCTTTTCCAATTCTTTGACCCAAAACAGCGCCTACTGCATAGTCGCTAGCATCACACATTATCTCAAAAGAAATCTTCCAGTCAGGGGGTTGGATTACTGGTGCGGAAGTCAATAGTTCCTTTATCTTATCAAATGCCTTTTTACATGCCTCATCGAACTCAAAAGCCACATCCTTTTGTAACAACTTGCATAGTGGTAATGCTATCTTGGAGAAGTCCTTGATGAATCTTCGGTAAAAACCTGCATGTCCAAGAAAAGAACGGACTTCCCGCACACTAGTGGAATAAGGTAAAGATTGAATAATATCAATTTTAGCTTTATCTACCTCAATTCCCTTGGATGAAACAACATGACCCAAAACTATACCTTGTTCAACCATAAAATGACATTTTTCAGAATTCAACACAAGGTTAGTTTCTATACATCTTTGAAGGATAAGTGTCAGGTTCTGCAGACAGTTATCAAAGGAATCTCCATAAACTGTGAAATCATCCATAAAGACTTCTATGATATTCTCGACGTAATCTGAAAATATACTAACCATACACCTTTGGAAAGTAGCTTGAGCATTGCAAAGGCCAAAGGGCATGCGACGGTAAGCAAAAGTCCCAAATGGGCATGTAAAAATCGTCTTTTCTTGATCCTTTGGAGCAATTGCAATCTGAAAATAACCTGAATAACCATCAAGGAAACAATAGTGAGAATGACTAGCTAACCTTTCAATCATTTGATCAATAAAAGGTAAAGGAAAATGGTCTTTGCGGGTTACAACATTTAATTTTCTATAATCTATACAAACCCGCCACCCGTTCTGAACACGGGTAGTCACTAACTCATCTTTATGATTTTTCACAACCGTTATTCCAGTCTTTTTAGGAACCACTTGAACTGGGCTAACCCAATTGCTGTCCGAAATATTGTTCCTTTTTTTTTCTTGGTTGTGGGTGGTGGTTGCTCCATACTTTTGGATCCTCGAGTTCTTCATTTTTTGATCAGTTGGAATGAACCTATTCCTGAAGAGATTAGGTTCAAATCGGACGGGGAAGTTTTGCTTGTTTTCCCGGCTTGGGGTGTAGGATGGTGCACGTAAGCTGATTAATGAATGGCACAGATGGTCGGTGGAGAGGCCTTCGTTGCTTGTGTTGGATCCGAGCCTTCATCTCGATGATGGTCTTAGGCTTGTAATGGACCGGGTGACTCATCTTGCCTACGTAGGGGTGATGGGTTTGGGTTATCAGGTCAGCCGCAATCTTGTGATTTCTCTGGGGAGGAAGATCGCCTTGTTGCTATTGGTATTTTCCCATGTTTTTTTTTATCAATATGATGTGTTGACAGTGCGATGTTCTAAGCGGATCAAAACGGCTGGGGTTGCTCAAGCCTCGTTGGCCGAGGTGGAGGGTGCGCAGGATTGATCTGTGACCGTGCTCGAATCTTTAAGAGCTGAATTGGACGGTATTCATGAACGTTTGCATGATGTGGAAAAATAGTTGTCCGCCGAGAAGGCACTCCATGATGAGGCCGCATGTGCCGTGATAGAACACTCTAAAAATCATGACATTGCCGAAAAAGGGTGGAACTTCACTTGACGAGGTCAAGGCTGATTCCTCTGCGATGCTCACTACTGCTGAGGACCAACTTATAGCAGCCATGAGTGAGCTTGCTTCTGTTAAGGACAAGCTTTGTGTTATGGAGGTGGCGGATTTGCAGCGGGTTGTCAATGGTTGAAATGAGCTTCTGGATTATATTGAGGGTCTTGGTGTTAACTAGTCTCAATACCGTCTTTTAGTTTATCGGACCTTCGAGGATGAAGACGATGCTGAAGACCCTCCGGGTGATCCAATGGCTGAAGAGCCGTCACCTTCTCCTCTTGAATAGAGAGCCCTTATCAATGACCTGACTACTCCTTGTTCGGCAGATGTCGTCGCTGAGGATGTTATAGATATTTCCCCTTGATCTTCTACCTCTTTGTTATATTTGAATGTAATATAGTAGCTTTTGATTAAAGAACATGAGTTTTTTACTTTGCTTTTCTTCGCGGTCGTGGGTCATCTTGTTGACTTCGTTCGTCCGTTGTTGTCTAAATGATTTGTACTCCAGCTTTGATTTTTACAACTATATTTTTGTTTGCCTTTTGCTAATTTGAATTATGCTTCAGTATGTCTGTCTCAACATCGTGTTTGTTGTCTCGGAACTTTTTTGAGAAAGCTATTTTGACTGCTTGTCTTCTACTTTGTTGATCTGGTGTGTTAGTTAATCCAAGGCTCATTTGAGTTGCGCTAACTTTTTCCTCCGTCGTTTGCTTTTGCTTATTTGATCAAAATGAAATTTGCCTATTTTGAGTTGCCTTGTTGATTCGATTGTCTCAAAGTTGTTTCCTTCGAGTTTTGCTTTCCTGGTTCGACCAGAAGTTGCTTTTACTTCGTTGACTTGTTCACTCAACTTTTACTTCGTTGGCTCGACGCTTTAGTCGTCTCAAAGTCGTCTTTACTTAGTTGGTTTGTTCGTCCAACTTTTACTTCATTAACTCGACTTCTTAGTCGACTCGAAATGTTTGTGTTAAGTTGACTCGTTCATCTAACTTTTACTTCGTTAATTCGACGTCTCAGTTGACTCAAAGTTTTTGTGTTAAGTTGACTCGTTCGTCCACTTTGACTTCGTTGGTTCGACGCTCTAGTCGACCCGAAGTCGTTTTTACTTATTTGACTCGTTTGTCCAACTTTTATTTCGTTAACTCGACGTCTCAGTCGATTCGATGTTTTTTACTTAGTTGACTCGTTCGTTCACTTTGACATCGTTGGTTCGACGCTCTAGTCGACCCGAAGTCATTTTTCTTAGTTTACTCATTCGTCCAACCTTTACTTTGTTAACTTGACGTCTCAGTCGACTCGAAGTTTCTATGTTAAGTTTACTTGTTCGTCCATTTTGACTTCGTAGGTTCGACGCTCTAGTCGACCCAAGTCGTTTTTAGTTAGTTAACTCACTCGTCCAACTTTTACTTTGTCAACTCCGACGTCACAGTCGAATCAAAGTTTTTTTACTTAGTTGACTCGTTCGTCTACTTTGACTTCATTTGGTTCAACACTCTAATCGACCCGAAGTCGTTTTACTTAGTTGACTCGTTCGTCCAACTTTTACTTCGTTAACTCGACATCTCAGTCGACTCGAAGTTTCTGTGTTAAGTTGATTTGTTTGTCCACTTTGACTTCGTTGGTTCGATGCTCTAGTCAACCCGAAGTCGGTTTTACTTAGTTGACCCGTTCGTCCAACTCTTACTTCTTGTTGATCAGACCAGAAGTTTATTATATATATCCGACTTGCAACCTGATCCCTTTTGGCTTTATATGCTGTTTTGCATGGCTTCGTTTTGAAGTTGTTCTCCTTTATGGGATGTTGATTCCGAATTTGAAATTTTTATTGATTTTCCTGTTTAGATGTCTTGACCATTTCTAACAATCATTTTTTTGGAGCAGTTATGCTACATTGTGGAGCGATTTCTTTTTAATCATCGCGTGAATGATGTCTATCCTCATGTTGGGGTTTTGCGCCTCTGCTGCTCTTTCTTGTTTAATTTATGAACTCCTTTACTTGACCCATTATTGCTCCTCACTTGGCATCACTCGTTGAGGCTTGATAGAGTTCGTAATTTGGATTGAATTTGTATCCGTTGGTAGAGCCCCCGACTCGGTCAGTGCAACCATTTTTAGGGTGTTAATCTTTCCGCTTCGATATAGGTCTGCTCGAGTGAGAGATGCTTCTTTGCTGGGGTAGATGTAGTGTAGAGTGTATATCAGTTCCCTGGATTATTTTTTCGATCCTGTGGTGGTGGTATCTGCCATTTATTTTCCTTTGAGTTGTTTGTCTGTCATTCCAATGAATTCATCAAGTCATCCTTTTTGGATCCAATGCTCGATTTCCTCTTTCATCTTGTAGTAGTCTTCGGTATCATGTCCGTGATCCTAGTGAAAGGAGCAATATCTGCTTTTGTCTCTTCCATCTGGGCCTCCTCTCATCCTGGGTGGTCAGTTGATGTTCTCCCAATTCACCATGTACTTCAAGATGTTGGTCCGGATGTTGGTTAGGCTTGTCTTTAGTGCCGTGTATGGTTTGTATTCCTTTTTCATTACGCTGGTTATCCGCTCGTGATTGGGCCATGCCAATTGTGACTTCCTGGATTCCCGTTGGTTGGAGTACGACTCTGTTCTTCTGTCGTTTCGATGTTTCTTTGAATGAATTCTATTTTCCCATGGTCCATCATCTCTCATTTTTCTTCTTTCCTTTCCCATTTCTTTGAATGGTTTTCCCTTTTCTGTTCATTCTTCCACCTCGCAGCTTTCATCTCTTCAAGAGAGATGTGTTTTTGTGCTGTTTTTAGTAGGACCGCCATGCCTTTTGGAGGCTCCAGGTTAAGGGCATAAAAAGGGACCTCTATTCAGTCCGACAATAAAAATCATAGCGGCTGTGTCGTCGCTACATCCATCAATCATCGTCAATTCATTGGTAAAATGAGTGACATATTTCTGTATTGTTTCTTTGGGCTTCCGTCTAACATGCCGTAGGTAGTGTGGTCCTTTTCTCATCCGTTGGCTCCCGATGAATCTGGTGATAAAAGTGGTGGCTAACGCTTGGAAAGAGTCTACCAACCTCGGTATTAGGCTGTTGAACCAATTCAATGCTGTGGAAGTGAGGTTGGTCGGAAATGTTCTACATAAGATTGACTCCGTGGTTTCCTTCAGAGCCATCATATGGTGGAAGTGTCTCAAGTGATCAGTTGGGTTGGTAGTACCATCATATACTTCAAACTTTGGCAGAGTAAACTTTTTTGCCATGGCAATCCTCATGAGGGAGTCGGAGAATGGGGGTTTGGCTAATTCGTATAGTACGTTGGGCTCCATGACCTCTATTCTGAACGGGATTTCAGCAAACGTTCCGTCACACTGTGGAGTCTTGCCTCGGGGGAGCTCGTTGCTTTTGAAGTTTCCCTTCTGGGGTTCTGCTAGAACTTCATCAATTCTTTGCATACGGTTGGCAGAGTTTTGTTGGGGCGGTGCCTGAACAGGGTTAGCTGGCCAGATTAGCTCCTATGTGATTTTTCCAGCATCTTTGTCATGTAGTTCATTTGGGCCTTGAGCAAATATACCCGAGGATCCGTGATAGTGTCGCCAAATGTTTGGGTTGTTTGAACTATCGCGTGTTGTGGATCCAAATTCTCGGGTGCCATCGATCCTATGATCCGGGCTGCTTCTTGTTCGTGAGCTATTTGTGATGCATCGTTGCCACTAGGAGAGTTGTCGCGATCATTGTTGCTTTGTCACTGTGGATCTTGTTTTTAGAAAGGAAACTCGTTGTTCCCCATGGACGGTGCTAAACTGATGCGTCCAAAAATTGTCCTCTTGTGAGTTTGACTTGCAAAATAGATGTTAGATTGCCAATGACCACCTTTTTTGTGGCCGAAGTTACTCTGATGCTTAAGTCAACGACTCTGTTTGAAAAAGGAAGTAAATTTGGACAAAATTCTGTTAAAGTTGCATACATGTGTCGAATGTTCCCTTTATCTTTTATATTGGTCGCAATTAATTCTCTGCATGACTTAAGCATGTGAGGCGCAATGGAAGGAGATGTTTCTCATAACAATCTTCTTTTTAATGGAGATGCGTCCGTGGAGGCATAACTCCCTCCACGACTCTTTTTGGTGCAACGTTCATCTTATTTAATAGATAATTCGTGTCGGGTCTGGATTCAGGCTCTGTTTATGTCTTCTCATTGGTGGGCCTTGTCTAGGCCTCTGTGATATGCTTTATTCTTCTTGGGTTTTATGAGCTGGCAAAATAGATTGGACTCTATATCCTAGTGATGGATGCTCTCTGCCACGTGTACGGTTGTGATGATTGATCTATTTTGATATATCATCAATGATAATGATAATAATAATAATAATAATAATAATAATAGTAGTAGTAGTAGTAATAATAAATAATAATAATAGATGTAGTTGATTCTTGCTCTCCTTCCTCGCTGCTTACCTAGACCTGCACAGGTAGCACACGTGAGCCAAGGACACCTTATGGCACCCGATGGCACTGCGATGTTGAATTTCGATAAGGCTTAGGAGAGACTTAAAGTTGTAAATTGGTATTTTGTATCGTACCTTAAGTTCATCGACCTTATCTCCCTTTTATAGTGTAGGAGTCAATGTTCGACTAGGCCTTTGGTGGCATAATTTAGGGAATGAGATATTGCTGGAGCTCCTTTCCTATTTGGGACTTGCCCATGTAGGATAATTTCCCTACACGACTTGTGCTCCTAGATCTGTGGGAGAGGTTTTCCTTTCTGAGTGTTGTCCATGCAAGGAAGTTTCCTTGCCTGACTTATACTCTAGTATTTGTTTCCTAGTCAGAATCGATGTACTGCTGGCATGTCTGTCTTGGGTCAATCCCTTAGATATTTGCCTTATCAGGGCTTACGAGTATTAGGCTTGATCGTGTGACGTGTGGGCTTAGTGGCACATTGCAATTCGGGTCCAGCATTCTGGAATCTGCCAATAGCGGGATTGATGTTGTTTGTGCCTCTTTGGATTGTGCATGCACTCAGACCCGCTTTGTTCAGTTGATGAGATTATCATGACACGTGTAAGGTGCTGATCAGAGTATTGTTTGATGTATCACCAGCTACTCCCCCCGAGTTGGTGGGCTGTTTTATCTGTCCACTAGGTCATTTCATGAAATAACTGTGCAGTCATGATGGTTGAGTATGAGTTGTTTCCTCAAGCAGCGAGTTCCATTATTTGGGTGTGCTCTAGCTTGAAAAAAGGAAAGGTGGGAGTTCAGTTTTCTATAAAGATCTTCTGCTTGTGGAGTGTAGCCCATTTACTCTTTCGATCTCAGAGATTCTGCTTTGTCGTATCTTCTTCTATGCTTTTGACTTCGCTTAACCATCGTATTCGAAAATATCTTTCATGGCGGGCCGGAATCATCTTTTTGAAGAATTTGTATCTAAAGGCTGCAAGTTTTTGAGGAACGGTTGCTTTCAGAATCTAATCCGGAAGTCCTCCTTAAGACAACAAGATTCTTGATGATCTGGTGTTCTACACTTTGGGCGCCGATCTGACGTCGATGTTCGTCCTGAGAGGTTTATCTATTTTCACCGAGGTATGCTTCAATTGGGTGACCGCTTTCTTGTTATCAAGGAGATTTGGGAGTTCCTGGCGTACCTCGACATTGCACCCGCCCAACTGGTGCTGAACGAGTATAGGACTGTGATTGCCACTCTTATTAGGGCTTGGGATGCTGGTGTCCGACTATCTTCAAGGGCGCTTCAACAACTTACTTCCCCTCGGATAAATGAGCACGTTGTGTGTGTCCTGACTTCGCCGGACTGCTTCGGCAACCTGCCTGATGATTTCAAATCCTGGCAGAATTTCTGTTTCATGGCTTCTGTGGACTCGACATACTTTGAGTATGTTGGTCGTCTGGTTGAGCGTAAATTTAGATTAGTGTGTAAGTTCGACTCCTTTTTCTGGTCTTGCTTGTGTTAACTACATAGTAGATTGACCTGTGTGGTTTTCGTAGGGAAATTCCCAACTTTGCCACTATTTGCTGATGATCAAGTAACTTTGGATGCGTTTCGTGACATGCCTCGTCTGTCGATAGAGGATGCCGTTGCTTATTTTAATGTTGAACGCAACAGACTGTGGGCTCACTGGCATGTGGCTCCTACTCCTTTTGGGGTAAATAAACCAAAACCTAAAGGTGTGCCTACTTCAAGAAAGAGGAAACTTTTCAAGATTAAGGTTCCAAGCCCTTCAAGGATGGCAGAAATAGATGAGGCACTTCCTTCTCCTGTGCATCTGAAGATGTCTCGTGCTTTGTCTAGACCTGTCTGTAGGCACCTAGCCTCGTCTAACGGACGTGATGTTGTTAGGCACGTGTAGGATGAGACTGTTGTTTTCGAGGGGCTTGATGCTCAGCCCAAGGCCCTTATTTCCCTTCCTGACTTGGAAAGGGAGTATCTGTAAATGGTGGGCGTGGAGGATGTAACCAAAATGAGCACCAAGAAGGTAAAATTTCTGAATAAAATGCTGCTGCAGACGAGCGTGGAAGCTTCGTTCGGCCGTCCCTTTTCAATAAAAGGACTTTTAGCCCCGCCTTTATATGGATCATGAACTGTTGAGGAGTCTTCTTCGCGTCGCCCGTTCTTCCCTCCATCTCGTTCTTGTCTCCATATTGAACTGATGACGGGTAAAAGGAATAATTAGCTTATCTCTTTCCCGTCAATTGATTCTAACTTGGTGTGCGAAAGAGAGCCGATGGTTGCGAGCAAAGGGAAAATTGTTGATGAGAGCCCTGATGCAGTGAGCTTGGCCAAAGGCGGTGCTGGGTGATTCCGGTTCTGAATGATCTCCATCCAGATGCGTAGATCAGTCTGTTTGCTCCAGACGTAGTAAGAATGAACAACCAAGCGTGGCATCAAGAGGTTGACATTTCTTACGCTTCGAGGAAGCATATCAGCAGGTGGAATGATTGATTGGCGAACTGTGCTCTAGAGCCAGTTGGAAATATGCTGGGAAAGTGTATGGATAAAGGGCAGAAACATCTCGTGTTGGGGATGTCATACTTGAATCAAGTGGCTGTAGTTAGAATTGACGGTTCGCTTGGAAATGCTTGAGTCCAACCTGGCAGGGCTATGTCTGCGAGGGATCAGTTTGAAAATGAATTGAACTTTGCTATGTCTGCGAGGGATCGGTTTGAAAATGAATTGAACCTCGCCAGTCGTGACTTGCAGCTTGCCTGCGAGACTGTTGCTCGAGTGCAGGTTCTGCAAGCAGAGAAGATTGAGAAGGAGTCTGAATGGACTTTCTGATATCAACAGTTAGAGGCTGACATAAAATTTAATGCCAAGAGTGTGCGGACAGCTGAAGAGCACTTCCTTCTGGCACATAATGAGCTGAGTATCGTCAATGATAAGCAGGGTGCCAACCAGTCCAAGACTGACTTGCTGTCTAGCAAGTTAGAACGACTGAAGCAAGAGCTTGTTGAATCAAGGGTGCGTGAGGAAAAGCTTCTTAAGGCCCAAGGCACATTTGCGTTCAGCAGAGTCGTGCATGAAAGGCTTGAGCTGTTGCATCAGATGAAGGACGAGCATCCAACTGGGATCTCTCTTATTAAAAAAAATTGCATACGCAGAGTTTGGAGTGGCCTTCGATTCGTTTGAAGAAGAAGGCGATCCTGATGATGGGGATTGAGAGGCAGCACGTACAATTATGTCTCTTGCTTTTGCCTCTGCTAAGTCTGGTTCTATTGTATCTGTCTCTCTTCCTGATGAGGGGCGAACCTTATATTTTCTTTTTGGCTTTTAAACAAATAGTACCGTGTACGTGTTCATTCTTACTTTTGCTTTACTGCTAGCATTGACATGTTTTGTCTTATTTTGACATTAATTGTTAGACTAGAGGCTCCGCTAGACCAGAAAGTTTTATGATTGATATGTTTGTGAGAGTTCTGACTCCATGTGTTGCGATAGTTCGTGCAATTCTGGTTAGAATCTTCTTAGAGATCGAGGAGTGTAATTTACCCTTTGTCTGGTGGTTTGGTTGTATGTTGAACCAACAGTTGTTGTTGCTGTTGTAAGCGAATTAGTCAGATTGTGGTCCCAGCATGTGCACTGATGTAGATGATTGGACAACAGTCCTTACAAGTCGGCTGGGTCGAGCTTTCGGAACTCTGACCGGACTTTCGGCACGTCTTTATTTGTTATTCGTAGAATATGTTTAATTGGACTGGGGTTGTTATCATCAGTTATGACTGACTAAACCGAGGTCGGGTTTTGGCAACCATGATGGTCCCTAGCAAGCCATCTTGATCAGGCGTCGAATGGTACTAACTAGACTCCCACTTTCCAACCCATCTTGATGGCGGACTAGGAATTGGAGCTAGCCAGAAGTTATTATTGTCAGTCGTTCCGACTAAACTTTAGCGGGGGTTCGGCGATCATTGTCTGTAGTTGGTTAATGATCCCTGGTAAGTTGTCTTCACCAGGCTACATAAGCACTGACTAAGCTCCCACTTTCTAGGCCATCAGAATTCACGCGCAGCGAGCTAGGCTTCAAGCAGACCAAAGTCATCATCTTCAGCGGCCATTGACTAAGTTTTAGCCGGGGTTCAACGATCACTAACTGCGTAAGAGTAGTGACCCCTGGCAAGCCATCTTAATTAGACGTCGAGAGCGCTGACTAGACTCCCACTTTCTAGGCCATTAGAATCTGTTATTTGCGAACTAGGCTCAAGCTGACCAGAAGCCATCATCGTCAGTCGTCACCAACTAAGCTTAGGTCGGGTTAGCTCACTATTCCCCATATTCAAACAATGATCCCTGGCAAGCCGTTTTGATCAGGCATTAGAGCGCTAACTAATCTGCCACTCTCTAAACCGTTGACACCCGTTTAGTTTAACGGACTAGGCGTTAAAGCGCACCAGAAGTTATCATCATAGGTCGAAACCAACTAAGCTTTGATTAGGTTCGGCGATCATTATCTACAGTTGGACAATGGTCCCTGACAAGCCATCGCGGCCAGGTATTACAAATGCTAACTAAGCTCCAATTTTTAACCCATCGTTGTTCGCTTTTAGTAGGCTAGGTGTTAGAACGGACCAAAAGCTATTGTAATCTGTCGGAGGTTACTAAGCTTTTGTCAAAATAAGATTTTGGGCTTGTAAGCCTTACTTGGGTGTCCTGACTTACTTAGTTTGCCCAGCAGGTCTGATTCAAGAGTCGGATCGATTGATTGGACTAATAACAGATTGACCGACTTTAATTATTAGCAGAGGAATATAATAGAGCTGATGCCTTGGATTTAATGATAATACTCTGTAGGCGAGCTCCTTATTCCATGGGAGCTCAAGGCCTTTGTTGTTTGTTCCTTTGCATGTATTGGGCCGAATCTGGCAGGGCATAAGCTTAGGCCCATTAATGGAGGGGACAAATTAGAAAAATCTTTGTATAACAGCATGCCGGGGATACGACGCATACTGTGAGATGGTTCAATATCGATTACTCCCCAGTTAATGGGGTTGCTTGCAAGGTCATTAATTCGAAAGATGTGGACTTGTGCAGTTGCAATTGGAACCGTCATTTTCCTGATTTCATGTACGACATTTAATACTGAAGTAATTGTTGGCTGACGATGCTTCATAAACCATCGCACTTATATATAGGCTGGATATTCTGCGTTCAAGCATTGCAAATGAGAATAATAAAAACATGTTAATCTAATGCATCTTACCAGAGAATTTTCTTTGGGTTTTCCAAAGGTTGAAAGAAGATCATTCTCGGTGGAGTCTTGGAATAATCTAACATTTGCACCGATGGGTCTAAGAATGTTCTGACATTTGCACCGATGGGTCTTGATGAGACTTACTATTTTGCGGTGCCGCCTGATCTGGGTGAGCACCTAATTGATTTCATGAGATCTTGTATTATCTTCTTATATTTCGTATAAGTACGGACTATTCCTCAGGGGACAGGTTAGTCTTCCACCTTATGTGGCTCTCGAGTTCCAATTCGCCATTATCGTTGGGTGATCATACCTGCAGCTAGTTTGTGGCGGTTGTTCCCTCTGTATATGTTGGGTTTCAAGCGTGACACCACAGCCGGAAGGCAGGTTGGTAGAGCGGAGTTCTGATGAATGCATCTTCTTCTCCGCATCCCAATAACTTTTGTCTTGAGAGTCATCTTCTCGTCCGCCTCCTTCTATTTCGGTTCCAATCCCTTTTCGTAGGGCAGGTTGGCAGGTTGAAGACATCTGCGTGTTGCCACCTTCAAATCATTCATGTGAGGTGATTCGATGGAGCAATGAATTGAGTGTGTTTCTTCATTTTCTGTCACATATGCTTTACTTTCACCACCTTCTCTTCTGGAGGAGGATTAGCATATCGAAATCTCTACCCTTGTTTTAGCAGATAGATACTTGCATCGGACTTAGATACTTGTAGTGCATGAACTGATGTACTGATTGGTCGGCAAGCTTTGTAATAACTCTCATTGGAATCAATAAAATTTGTTTTATTTCTGGAGTTTGTCTTGTATGAACAATTCTTCTAAACCGAAATGAAAAACAAAAAACAAAAAACGAAATCAAAGCAACAGGATAATTTAACTCCGACCGGGGACTAAACTAATCCGGCCCTGAAGGAAGCTCATATGGTTTTGTCTTATATTGCATAGTCCCTCTAGAGAAGTGCTTTGTTTTGCAAAAGCTAGCGAAATTGGTGAATAGTGGACTTCGTGCTAGCGGGTAGTTCCTTGCTGGTTAACAACTCTTTGAATAGGTGCTCATTTGCTGAGGTATCTTTACTTAGCTCTTTATTGGTTTGGATTGCGCTGCTAGATCTGACTTCTAGCTTTCCGCATCGCTGCACTTTGGTTATCGGGACTCATTCGCCCTCATAAAGTGATCCTCCTCTTTTGTTTAGGCTTGGTGCCTAACATGTTGGTTTTGTGGGCTAGAGCTGTAATTAGCAACAATTCAGCCGCTTCATGGTTGCATAATGGCAGTCTCTTGCTGCAAGTTGATCTCCTTGGGTAGTTCCTTGTGCCTGGTTTGTTGTATATTTTACGCATTGGTGCTGAGTGGAAACAAATGTCTTCATACAATGAAGCCACGACCTTCCCAGAATAATGTTGTAGGTAGACGGAGTGTCGACCACAATGAACTCTTGGATAAAGTATTTCCGTAATTGTGACTCTCCTGCCACCACCATTAGGTTGATCTTCCCAATGAGGAAGCACTTCCCTCCACTGAATCTGACCATGGGGTGGGTGGTGGGGGTTATGTCTTTTATCAGTAGTTGCATGTTGCGGAATGTACTGAAGAACAAGATATTCAGTAAGCTTCCTGTGTCCACTAAGGCCCTCGTTATCTCCTCTTTAGCGATGAGGACAGAGATGACCAAGGCGTCATTGTGAGTAGAATGTACCCCCTGGAGATCCCTTTTTGTAAACATCAGTGATGGGATTGGGCTGTGAACTCGTGCATGTTGCACTTGTTGGTCCTCATACCGAGATGGTGCCTGCATCTCGGTTAGTATCCTTTTGCGAAACCTGTTAGATTGCTTCCCTTTGGGACCGACCCCGTGGAAGACATAAATGACGCCAAAAACTTCTTTTTCAATTTCCTTTACAACGTTTGTTCTTTCCTTTGCTCGGCCCTGCCTCGTGTCTGAGCCTAGGAACTTCTTGAGCTTGCCTTTCCTAATCCAGTACTCGACTTCTCCTCCGAGGTTTCTGCAATCCTCAGTATCGTGTTCGCCTTCCTTGTGGTAGGCGCAATATTTGTTGTTGTCTCATCGAGCGGGGTCTCCTCGTTGCTTAGGCGGCCACTTCAGCTCTTCCCAATTCTTGATGGAATCAAGGCTGTTGGATAGACTGGTGTTGAGAGGGGTGACTGATTTGGACCCAACATAATTCGAGGCCTTGTCCTGCCTGGTGCAGCCCAAATCGGTCTTGCTATTAGTGTGTTTCCTCTTGTTCCCATCGTCGTCTTCTATCTTCTTTCCCTATTTCTTATCTCTGGGGATAAAGAGTTTTTTATTTTTTTATTTTTTTTCTGATTCCGCCTCCTTGGCGACCACCATCTCGTCTAGAGTAGTGTTCTAAAAATCGGCCTAGGCGCTAGAAGGTGGAAAACCGCCCAGATTAATGGCTGGGCGGGCTGTCTGGGCGGTTCTGGGCTGTCTGGGCGGGGTCTAGGCGGACTCTAGGCGGGTCTAGGCGGTCTGGGCGATTTTTTTTATTTTTTTAAATTTTTTTATTTTTATAAGGCTGATTGTGTTCCTATTTTTTAGAAATAAACTATTTAATTGTTTTTTATTCAGTATATGTCTAAATGTAGCAAATGATGATTACTTAATGGAATTCTCAAAGGATCTGCCGGTACCAATTTTACTAATGTAGATTTTATCAAACATAACTGAGGTTATTCATGCAATTTGAAGAAAAATAAAAGAGTACACAAATTCAAATTTATATAAAGTACCCATCATGACCAACTTCAGTCATTTGAGTTTTAATAAATTTTGTTCACGATTGTTAATTTTTCATGTTTTTAAACTTTGCATATGTATAATGGCATTAAATTGGATGTAATTAATAATGTATTATGCTTAACTTTTGTAAATTATTAAAATAATAATACAAAACCTAAGACCTCCTAGGTGCCGCGTAGGCCCCTGGGCGCTAGGCACCTGCTCGCCGCCCGCCCAGCGCCTAGCGATTTTTAGAACACTGGTCCAGAGTAATATATCTCTAGGCATCCCTGAGCAAGTCCGTCATATTGGTTGAGGAGTCCAGGGTAAGGAAGTCATAGAACTTGCCTATTCTCATACCCATAGTGAAAGATGTGACTGCGGTGTCATCATTGCAGCTGTCGATTAGGTTCAACTCATTGTTGAAATGAGTGACACACTCTATCAATGTTTCCTTTTGTTTTTGCTTCAGGGTTAGCAAATAATGCATGCCTTTTCTGGGTCGTTGGTTGACAACAAAGCGTGTGAGGAACGCCATCGCCAACATAAGAAATGAATCGATACATTTTGAAAGGAGACTGTGGAACCATGCCAGTGATGACGTCTTCAAGCTAGCAGGGAATGATATACATAATATCGTGTCAGACCTTTCCTTGAGTGCCATAAAGTGTTGGAAGTGGCGCAAGTGATCGGACGGATTTCCTGTCCTGTCATAAAACTCCAGCATCGGTGGTGTGGATTTTTTTGGCAACGGTTCGTCCATGATATCATCTATGAACAAAGGCACCGTGAGATTAAACAACACGTCTGGGTTGGTGGCCCCGTTACAGAGGGGGTTGTGAGAGACATGTTTGTCGGCTCTGGACCCTGGGTCTATATTGGCCTCTCCTCCACCTTTGGTCCACTGAGAAGTTGCTGGGGCATCACGACTCTCCTGAACGTGTTCTCTGAAGCTCACTGGGGACTGGGCCCTTCACTGCTCGTGGTCTCCTCATATGGGTGGAGGATTCTTCTGTTTGAGTGCCTTTAGCGCTTCTATGATTTGTTGCATCTGAGTTGACAATAGATCCACCCTTGGGCCCATCGTGGTTGCCACCAACGCGGGGGTTTGAGAAGGTTCCTCCCGTGTCGATGGTGGAGCCGGAACGGGCGACGCCTTGCTAGTTTGAGCGTTCGAAGGTTTCGCAACATCTCCATTGTTGCAAGACCTTGTTGTCACCATCTTTTTGGTTATCTGTGAAAGATGGTGCTACTGCTTTTTTTGAGGAACTTTGTCATTCCCCACGGACGGCGTCAAACTGATGTAATCGATTCATGCTCTCCTTCTTTGCTGCTTACCTAGACCAGTACAGGTAGCACACGTGAACCAAGGACCACCGTGTGGTGGCCGATGGCACTCTGATGCTTAAGTTCGATAAGGCTTAGGAGAGGCTTAAAGTTGTAAATTGGTATTTTGTAGCGTACCTTAAGTTCATCGACCTTATCTCCCTTTTATAGTGTAGGAGTCCTTGTTCGGCTAGGCCTTTGGTGACGTAATTTCGGGAAAAAGATCTTGCTGAAAATCCTTTCCTGTTTGGGAGTTTCCATGTGGGATAGTTTCCCTACACGACTTGTGCTCCTAGATCTGCAGGAGAAGCTTCCCATTTTTAGTGTTGTCCATGTAGTTTCCTTTCTAGTTTCCCTTTTATACTCTAGTATTTGTTTCCTAGTCGAAACTGATGTACTGATGGCTTGCCTGTCTTGGGCCAATCCCCCAGATACTTGCCTTATCAGGGCGTACTCTTCCCTTATCAGAACGTACTCTTGCTTTATCATGGCTTACGAGCATTGGGCTTGACCGCGAGACGTGTGGGTTTAGTGGCACATTGCAATTTGAGTCCAATGTTCTGCAATCTGTCAATAGTGGGCTTGATGGTGTATGGGCCTCGCTGGCTTGTGCATGCAATCAGACATGCTTTGTTCTGTTGACGAGATTATCATGACACGAATACGATGCTGATAAGAGGACGGTTTGATGTATCATTAATAATAATAATAATAAATAAATAAATAAATAAATAATAATTGACCTGCAAAACCACTGTTAGACTGCCAAATACCACCTTTTTGGTGGTCGAAGGCACTCCGATGCTTAAGTCAGTAACTCTGTTGGAAAAAGGAAATAAATCTTGACAAAACTCAGTTAAAGTTGCATACCTTTGTCAAATGTTCCCTTTACCTTTTATAATGATCGTAGTTAACTCTCTGCGTGACTTAAGCATTTGAGGCACAACGGAAGGAGATGTTTCTGTAACAGTCTCTTCCTCAATGGAGATGCGTTCGTGGATGCGTAAGTCCCTTCACGGCTCTTTCATGGTGCAACGTTCTTCTTCTTTATAAGAGAACGCGTAGTAGGCTTGGATTTGGGCTTTGATTTGTCTCCTTAGAAGTTGGCCTAGTCTAGGCCTCTATACTTGGCCTCAATCCCTCTGAACTTTATGAGTTGGTCCAGAGGTCGGGCACTGTATTCTCGTGATGGAGCTTCATGCCACGTGTATAGCCGAGATGATCAGTCTATTTTGATGTATCATCAACTATTCCCCCCTTAGTTAGTGGGCATGTTGACGTGGCCACTAACTTTGGTGACGATTTGCCTTTCAATTTCATCACTACTTTGCATTTAATGTTTTCAGCTCCTTTTTGTGAGTTGGTGTCTCGATCCTTTGCTTGCCCTTTCGTCTTTTGCGCACATTTTTGGGTTTTCTCGGAGCCATCATATCTCGCACGCTATCCAATAAGTCATCTCTTCATTGCTTGGCTCTATAAAAGGAAATGTGATGAATACATTTTCCCTCTTCATGCTTTCTTTGAATTTAGGGTTTGTTTGCTTTTTCATTCTTATCATCTTCATTGCTTCTTTGCTTTTCAATGATGTTTGTTGGTGAAAAGTTTAGTGATAAGTCGCTAGCCATGTGTAGGGCTCACTACTCTCCTAACAGAGCTTCTGAGTCGACTTTGGAGATCCCTCATTCCGATTATAATCTCCCGCCTGACCTTGAGATTGTTCTGCTCGTACGGGGCGATAGCTCTTGTAACCCGAGGGCTGCATACATCGCATTGTACTCGTGCATGTTCTCCTTTGACTTTCGATTCCCTGTTCCGGAGTTGTTCTGGGAGTATCTGAATTTTTTGGGCATTCCCCTGCCCAAATGGGCCCTAATGGTTGGAAGGTGATGGTTTCTTCTTACGCGAGGGCTCTGTTGTCTGTTATTCCCTTAACTGCTAGGATTTTGCATTCGGTGGTCAGTCTGTTGGTGTACAAGGAGATCCGTTCCTTCGCTCCCCTGATTGTTTTGAGAATCTTAATGATGACATTAATGACTGGTCGCGATCTTGGTTCTATGCTTCCCTGAATTCTGGCTATTTCCAATTGCAAGGTTGTTCAATTTTTGGATCATTCCAAGTCCTAATTGGCGAAAGGATCTTCTTTTATCTGCTGAGGAGTCGAAAATTAGTGAACGATTATCTAAGCTTCGCTGTTTTCCCGTGGAAGCATTTCTTTCTGATGGTATCCTGGAACATTGTGGTTTATAGTACACCATGAGTGAAGCGGAACAAGCTTTGTTTACTGAATCTCGTGCTAACGCCCATGCTTTCGTGCCGCATGTGTTGGCGTTAGTGATGCTAGCATTGATTGAGAAGTGATTTTGGTTCGAGATGTTACGGATCACGATGCTCCTATTGTTACTTCCGTTCTTGCTTCGTGAAAGAGAAAACTTGCGAGGTCTACGAGTCCATCAAGGCGATTGCCCGTAGATCCCAATCATGTTCCAAGGAAGAAATGACTTTCGAATCATAGTTCTTCTCAGTCTATGGCTTGTTAAGGTTCTTTTCGAGATACCGCTTCACTCCCAAGTTCTACCTGTGATGCTGCTGCAAAGGGAGATCGTGAGTATTTTGAGGAGGATTAAAAGCCGAGGCTCGTATTGAAAAGGAGCGAGAAGGAGACTACTCGTCCATTGGATGCCGATGAGAAGAAGCTTTTGTCTGCCTATGTTTTTTCGAATACTGCTGAGTTGTCTAACGACGACCTTTGGGTCATTGATGAGAAAATGCTCCAATTGGCAATGGAGCAGTCTAAAGATATTGCTGGTGGTCAGCATTTCAGGGATCATTCGCCCTCTCCTTCTATTGATATCAGTGAAACAGCCGGGTTTCTAGTTTCCTCTCCTATTTGACAAGTTTCTTCTGCTCCTGCCGCTACTGTCGGTCCTTCCCTTGTCGCGAATGTTTTTTTATGGGAGGGTAAATGCGGTTTCTCCATCGTTACTGCTATTCCATTTATTCTCCCGGCTGTCGGAGGTGGTTCTTTGGTGCTTCTGGATCCTCACATCCTCCATCCACAAATTAGTTGGATTGAGCCTGTGCCAAAGGATATCTGTATCAAGTCTGATGACGAGTTATGTTGGTTTACCCATCTTGATGTGAAGGACGGTACATGTAGACTGGTACATGAATGGTACATGCTGTTGGTGGAGAGGCATTCGATGTCTGTGCTTGACCTGTTTGATCATATCGAGCATGGTCTTGAGCAGATAGTAGATGAGATGAATCATCTTGCTTATGCGGGGGTAATGGGCTCGGTTTATCAAGCTGGTCTTGATCACGTGGCTCTTTTGGAGAGGAGGTTTGCGGCGCTATTGCTGTTATTTTCTCATGTCCTTTCCCAAATTGATGTGTTGAAAATGCAATGTATGGGGTCGGAGAAAATTGTTGCGGCTACTCAAGAATCTTTGATAGATGCGAAGAATTTACGGGATAAGTTTGTTGCTAATCTTGGTTCCATGAAAGCTAAGATAGATGAGGTTTGCACCCATCTTTGAGATGTGGAAAAAGAATTATCCGATACGAAAGCGGCTTTCGATGAAGCTTTTTGTTCTAGATTGGAGCAGTCCCTTATGTATGACGCTGCTGAGGGGTGGGTGGAACAAATAACTGCTGCGCTTGGTGATGTCAAGGCAGATGCTTCCAGGTATGCTCTTCACTGCGAAAGGGCAACTTGCCGCAGCCAAAAGTGAACTCGTTGCTGCTTAGGATAGGCTTCGCATGGTTCAAGCTAAAGATTAGAAGCGAGTAGTTGATGGGCGGATTGAGCTTTTTGATTATATTGAAGGGCTCGGCGAAGACTTGTCTAAGTATCATCACTTGGTCGGTGAAAAGTTTGAAAATGATGATGTCGAGGAACCTGCTTTAGCAGTAGAGGAGTCATTGCCCCTTCTACCATCAAGTATTTCGAAGCCGTTGATGCTCTTTTATCCTGAAAATAATTCTTCTCCGGTTCCAACTTATGTTGATCCTGTCATTGTTTCGTCTCCTTTTTATTTATCACCTTCTTCTGATGTAACCGAGTAGTGTTTATCAATAAAAATTAACTTTTGTTGTCTTTTGTAACTGTCATGGTTTTTGTGTCAAGTTATTTTATAACTTCCTTCGTGTTTGCTGCTTGTTTGGTGGTTGGTTGTTGTTGTTCTTTTTGATTTGTTTGTAAAGGATTGCTTTCGCCTGTATCTTTTTGGACTGTATTGACTCGTTCCCTTAGCTCTGATTTTGTGTCTGCTTTTTCAGAGTCCTTTTGTTACCTCGTTACTCTGTTCGACCAGAAGTCTGTTGATTTGGGCGTCTAACCTTTTCTTCGTTAGTTCGATATTTCGGTCGATTTGACGTTTTTTATGCTTAGGTGACTTGGGTGTCCGACCTTTACTTCGTTAGTTTGACATTTCGGTCGATTCGAAGTTTTTTTGTTTTAGGTGACTCGGGTGTCCAACCTTTACTTTGTTAGTTTGACATCTCGGTCTATTTGAAGTTTTTTGTGTTTAGGTGACTCGGGTGTCCAACATTTACTTCGTTAGTTCAACATCTCGGTCGATTCGAAGTTTTTTGTGTTTAGGTGACTCGGGTGTCCAACCTTTACTTCGTTAGTTCAACATTTCAGTCCATTCGAAGTGTTTTGTGTTTTGGTGACTTGGGTGTCCAACCTTTACTTTGTGGTTGATTAAACCAAAAGTTTTGTGTGTCAGACTTTTATTGTCTTACGGCCTTGTATGGCCAATTTATTGACTTGTTTAATTTGTTGTCTGCGCAAAAATTTGGAGTCTTTGAATTTGTAATCTTTATTGATGTTTCCTTGAGTATTTCATCAGTTTTGTCCATTAAGGCTCTTATACTGGTTCAGAGTATGGTTTGCTTTGTTTTCCTTCGCTTGTTGTTATCCTTTGTATTGAAGGCTGGAACTTTTGTCGTTTTGTTTTCCTTTACTTCTTCCTCGCGTGTTGTTTAGTGGTTCGATTCAAACTTGCAACTACTAATAAAGTTTTTTTTATTTGTACGGATCGGATGATGCAAGCTTTTTCATGTTTTATAAAGTGCCTTGTAGGTACCCTTATTTTGATATAGATTGGTTTGAGTGAGGGGCTTTCCTAGCCGCTTTGTTTCCTTTGGCCATGCAGTGTGTAGTGTATATTAATTCTTTGGATTGTTCTTTTGATCTCGCAACATTGTATGCTTTATTTTTCCGTTCGATTTGTTTTCCTGACATCTTGATGAATTCGTCTAGTAGTCCTTTCTGAGCTCAGTATTCGATTTCGTCTTTTAAGTTGTAGCATTCTTCAGTATTGTGCCCATGATCCCTATGGAATAAGCAGTATTTACTTTTGTCTCTCTCTTCTAGGTTCCCTCTCATCCAAAGTGGTCAGTTAATGTTATCCCACTTCGCAATATGTTTAAGTATGTTCACTCTACTTGTCTTCAGAGTTGTCTATGGTTTGTACGCGGTTTTCATTATATTCGTTACTCGTTCATGTCAACCTCGCGTTGGTTGCGGCCTCTAGAATTCTAGTTGTCGTGAACCACTTATTCCGTTACTTTGATGTTTCTTTGAAAGGTTGCTACCCTCCTGTTGTCTCCCCTTCTTTCTTCCTTTCGTTCTCGCTTTCTTGATAAATTTCCTTGTTGGGGTTTTCCTAGGATTTCGCAACTCTTTTGAGTTTGATTGGCGGAATTTTGTTGTGGTTGTGCTTGATCCGAGTTAGCTAGTTGAGTGTGCTTCTGTACGATCCTTCCCAACATCATTGTTACGTGTTCCATCTGGGTTATAAGCGAATTTACCCGAGGATTCGTGGTAGCATCAGTAGTTGTCTAGACAATTGTGTGGGGTGGACCCTCGTTGTCGGATGTTATTGGTCCGGTGATTCGGGTTGTATCTACTCCCTGAGCCGTTATTGATGCATCGACGGGAGAGTGGTCACGATCATAACTAGATTGGGGATCTTAGACTGCATTATTTCTGCTGATGGCTTCTTCGATATTTTGCTTGGTTGTGGTGAGTTTTGTCACATGTGCTTTGTTTTAGAAAAGGAAACTTGTCGTTCCCCACGGATGGCGCCAAACAGATGCATCCAAAAATCGTCTACCTGTGAGTTTGACCTGCAAAACCACTGTTAGACTGCCAATGACCACCTTTTTGGTAATCGAAGGCACTCTAATGTTTAAGTCAGTAACTCTGTTGGAAGAAGGAAGTAAATCTGGACAAAACTTAGTTAAAGTTGCATACCTTTGTCAAATGTTTCATTTACCTTTTATAATGGTCGTAGTTAACTCTTTGCGTGACTTAAGCATGTGAGGCGCAACGGAAGGAGATGTTTCTATAACAATCTCCTCCTTAATGGAGATGCGTTCGTGGAGGCATAGGTCCCTCCACGGCTTTTTCTTCGTGCAACATTCTTCTTCTTTATAAGAGAACGTGCAACAGGCTTTGATTCGTCTCCTTAGAAGTGGGTCTTGTCTGTGCCTCTATAATTGGCCTCAATCCTTGTCGACTTTATGAGTTGGTGTAGTGGGTCGAACGCTGTATTCTCGTGACGGGGCTTCATGCCACGTGTACAGTCGAGATGATGAGTCTATTTTGATGTATCATCAATAAAATAATAATAATAATATGAAATTATAAATAAAATATAATAATATGAAATTAGCACAAAAAATGCCATAATCTGAATTATAAAAATTGGGTGAAAAATACATAATTATGTTTGGGATAGACTTCAAGTGTGATGGGCCTTTGAGAATAGTGTAAACATCCCAACAAGATAAATAGCAAAATACAACGTTCACTTTTTTGTTTTATGAAAATTCTTAAGAGCCAGGCCAGGCCTGGCCCAATACCATCCATCATCGTAGAGATGCGCATTTCCAGGATGATGAACGACATGGGGCTTGCCCTGGCGCGGGCCTGGCTCTCTAGACAAGCTCTTTGTTTTATACTTAAATAACAATTTTACTTTTTGACCTAAAGGGTAAAAATTCTTTACATTGAGGGTGATTTAGACATATTACACATTTTTTTGGGTTAATTGCAACTTGCCCCTATTATAAATAACTAATTGATAAGTAGACCCATCGTTATTCACTATTACAATTACGTCCTTGACTAGTGGTCAACGTCGAAAGATCGTCAGTTTTCAAAGCAGATTACCAAAATGCCCATAAAAAATCAAAGGCTGAGATAATCCATATTTTATTCTATAAGGTACGGGTACTATTTTTGTCTCCAGCGATATACCCCTTTTATTGTTCGTATCTCGAACATCCTACCTCAAGGAAAATCCTAAGGATCAAATGATATCGTAATCGTATCTCGAGAAATATTCAACAGTTGATTTCAAAAAATTGAATATCAAACTGCTCATCTCAAGGTAAATCTAAACGGTCCAAATTTAATCACACAGACATCTCGAGGCAAATCTAACGGTCCATATTTAATCGAACCCATCTCAAGGTAAATCTAACGGTCCAAATTTAGCCACACACATCTCCTGATAAATCTAACGATTCATATTTAATCATGCACACAACTCGAGGTAAATCTAACGATCTAGATTTAATCACACACATCTCGAGGTAAATCAAATGTTTCAAATTTAATCACACACATCTCAAGGTAAATCTAACGATCAAATTTAATCATACACCTCTCGCGGTAAATCTAACAGTTCAAATTTAATCGTGCACACATCTCTACAAAATATGTTGTTCTAAAATTTATTGAACATGCATCTCGAGGAAATCTAACGGTCCAAGTTTAATCTCACACATCTCAAGGTAAATCTAATGGTCCAGCTTTAATCATACACACATCTCGAGAAAATCAGAAGTTTCAAACTTCATTGTGCACACATTTCAAGAAAAATCTGATGTTCCAAATTTACTCATACACACATCTCGAGGATAATCTAATGACAAAAAACGTTTCATTTCTTAATCTTCCTTTTCCCCTTCCCCTTATTCCCCCTTCAGCCATATGATTTTCCTCAAGATGCGTGCATGATTAAATTTGAATCGTTAGATCTTTATTGAGATGTGCACATGATTAAATTTGTCTTGTTAGATTTACCTCGAGTTGTGTGCACAATCAGATTACCTCGAGATGCGTGTACAATTAATATGAACAATTAGGTTTACCTTGAGGTGTGTGCACAATTAATCTGGACAGTTATATTTACCTTGAGATGTGCTCATGAATTAATTTAAATTGATTAAATTTCGACTGTCGGATTTCCTCGAGATGCGAACATGATTGAATTTCAAATTGTTAGTTTTCTCGAGATGCGTGCATGATTAAATATGAGCGGTTAGATTTATCTCGAGATGTGTGTACATTTAATTTGAATGATTAGATTTACCTTGAGATGTGTGCATAATCAATCTGAAACTTTAGATTTACCTCGAGATGCATTCATGAAACTGATAAAATTTAGACCATTAGATTTTCCCCGAGATGCAAACACGATTAAATTTTGAACCATTAGATTCATCTCGAGATGTGCTGTTTAAGATATAAAAATGGACCATTAAATTTTTCTCGAGATGCGCTGTTTGAAATATAAAATTTTCTCGAGATGAGTTGTGTAAGATTAAATCTATACTGTTGTTTTTCCTCGAGATGAGCTGTTTGAGATATTAAATTTTTAAATCAACTGTTGGATTTTTCTCGAGATACGATTAAGATTTCAGTTGCAATTAACATTTTTTTTTTGTGGAAGATGAGTAGTTGCTTTCATGTGGCCAATCTTGAGTTGAATGGACCAAAGTACCCTCTTATGATTTTTGTTTTATTTGAACTCAATTCGGAGAGAATAGAAATTACGAAAATTGTGCGAGGGCATTTTTGGAAATTGAATAATTGAGCATGACGGATGCGTCACTATTCATGAAGGCAATTTTCTTTTACAAAGGTTAGATTCTCGAGGCAACGCTGCAAAAAATATTGAGGGGCAAAGTGAAAAAGCTCAAATAAAAAATAATTAAACAAAAAAAAACTAATGAATCTATCAATTTTAAAACTGGTTGTTTGTCTTGCTTTTAATAATTAATATAAAATATACTTGGAAATACAAATAATTTTTAAAAGTTAAATCTAAAAAATAAAGTTGGGTTATCGAGCCAAATAATCGAGCACACGTAGCAACCGAAAAGTTTAATATGCAAAATCTGCAGAATTCTGAATCTTACGCCTAGTCGGATGATTTGATTACGTACATAATTGGCAATACGTTAAAGCATGTACAAGTTGTAGGTGACGCCAAGAATTGTGATTTTTTTTTTCTAGTAATTTTGGTATGCTGATTTTAAGAAATATTTCGTAGTGTATAGAAAAATTGTAAAAATAAAATAAAATTTGGTTATAATTTTGAAATTATCAATATTATATAAGCCTTTCAAACTCTTACATACTACATAAAAGATTTCACAAGACTCATAATATCATACAAACTACATATTGCATAAGAAAGACTTTTATAACAAAATTTTAACACTAAAATAAGGTTATAACGAGTTAAAATGTACGAACATTGAGATTGGTTTGATGAAAGAAAGAAATATTTTGAAATTTTGAAAGAGAGTTTGGTAACTCAAAAAAAAAATTTATTTCAAAAAATTTCGACATTTTTAAAAAAATTACATTCCTTGGGTGACAAACACAATTCCCTAGCATCACGTTCATTAGAGATAAAGTATAGGGAGTCTTAGCTGGCCAAGTTTCTCCTTACAAGATGGTACATAATTTATGCCACAACCAGCTAACAAAGAAATATATCAATTTTCTTTATACTCAATGGAATTTTTTTACAACCAATAATTTGATCATAATATGTGTCGTTTTGATTTTTCAAAGCGATAACAATTTGCTTTTTTTTTCTTTCTTTGTAGAATGGTCGTCTTTCACCTCTGAGACCAATCATAAGGTAGTCGGTCAACCATGAATGTCATAACTTCAATACCATTAACTCGTTCATCATATGAGTCATATTTTACTTGTTTAAGTAAAAATTTCATCTATTTTTGCCCTTCATACAAATACCCTTCACTTGGATACCTATATTATCCTAGAAGGACAATTGAAGCAGCCAACTTAAATAATATAACAATGGTAAAAATTCATAAGTTTAGTACAGTAAAACATCTCTATAGTGATACTTTATATAGAAATAAGCCAATGGCATGACAGCTCAACGGTTAGAGCTTGGCGGATGGTACCACTAGGTCATGGGTTCAAACCCAGCTTGCGGCATCTTTATGGGTTCTGGGATCCTTTAAAAACCCTGCTTGCCTTTCAAAAAAAAAAAAAAAAAAAAAAAAAAAAAAGAAAAGAAATAACCTCCTCCATCTAGTCATAAAAAATTGTGATCCCAATTCGGGACAGTAATAAATAAGAATAAACTCCACATTGCAACAAGTTACACTCTTTTTAGGTCTCGTCTTAAGAAATTTGTCGCCACATAGTAATAGTTGTTAATAATTAAGATGAAAAATATATACAATGTTACAAAAAAATATGAAATAATATATTTTTCTAAAGTATTCATAGGACAACAATTTATTTTTAAAGTTGATGCCACATCTTTGAGCTAGTTGGACTGTAATAAGTCATCATCATGAACACTTTATTGTTGAAGCCAAAATGTTTCTAGCTTCTCAATTATACTTATAGCTCATTGGCATGAAACTTTTGGTATCTCTATACTAACATCCTCTAGATATATTCTCCCCTTCTTTCTTAATTGCAATAATGATTTGTTCTTCAATGATTGCTCAGTTGGAAGATTGAAGAATACACTAATTCAATTGAATCAATGGAGTGAAGCGAATTCTACAATCATGAAGTAACTTGCTATTCATTGACATTTGATGTCCTAATTTTGAAGTGTTTAAAACAATATTTGTAACTACATCTTCATTAAGTTATAACCTTCATATAGTAATAAACTTGATACGGTCCACACACTATTAATATTACTTCTGAAGTCTTTGGGGGATCACTCATTCCCACTTGAACGACTACTAATATGTGCATGTTAATATGTTGGTCATAAGCCTCATGAAGGTAAGATGGACAACCACCTTAATACAAGAAGATGAATTTGAATAATATTAGTAAACAAAGCAAGGCACTCTATTGATCGTGTATAATTAACGAATATGATATAACTTAAAATTAAGTTAATTTTAAAAAATACTTATATTCAAGTGCTCTATGATTAAAAGAAAGAATGATGAAGTTCACAAACCCATCAAGTAGATTACAGATATAGGCATATAGCCCACGAGTTCAATCAATTAGAACCTCATGCTAATAACGTGTTTAACCAAATAAAAAAGTAATAATACACCTCCACAACCATTGAGACGAACTTAATACATGCATCAAAACTCATATGTCATGTTATTCCATTATTTGTTTTTCATCTAGGACTATCTCATGTCAGGGCAGACAATCACGAGGGATTGACACCTCTATTAGAGTGTGTTTGGTCACCACATGGAATCCTATGTCATGAAAATCCATGAGGGACCACCTAAATCTAAGCTAATTTGAGGTTCACTCATCAATCCACCATTAGATTTTGTGATCAATGGTGGAAATAGAAGTCTCGTGATCATGAGAATCACATGCTTTAGGGGCACCAAAGAGTGTGATTATCATGTTTATGAAATTTCCATTCTCACCATTGATCACAAAATCTAATAGTGGATTGGTAAATGAACATCAAATTAGCTTAAATTTAGGTGGTCTCCTAATGAATTCCCATAACATAGGATTCCATGCAACCAAACTCATCCTTAGTCTTTGAGATGATACCACATCATGCTCTCTAACATATGAGGTCAACATTCATATTCCAAAACACAATTCAATTTCCACCAAACCCAATTCAATTTTAATAATCAAAGCCTTTGAATAATAAACTGTTTTAAGTAAGGGTGGGCACGGTCCGGATCGGTTCCAAATTTGGAAGAACCTAACTCGAACTGTTTAAATTTAACTAATCCGGTCTGAATTTCCTCATTTTGAACATTGGAACCGAACCTAACTCGAACCGTTTATAATGGTCAGGTTCCTACAGTTCCACTGTTCATCATCACACCACCACTATTCATGAACAAGCCAAATAAACTAACAAACATGGAGCCTTTCAAAAAGAAAAAAAACTAACAAACATGGCTGATAACAATGGAAAAAGAAGATATAAAATTGGAGAACATTAGAAATTAGAAGAATTGGTATAACCCCACCATTACAAATTTGTGTTATGTTTTTCCATAACATGATGGAACATAATTGAATCTACAATGCATTGACCAACAAGAAAAACAAATAATAGCAAATGAGGATAGTATTGACAAGTGAAGTGAATTAAGGGATACAACAACAGCCAAACTAATAGAACAACACATAAAAGATCAAGTGTACAAAATTTCAAAAGTATTGAAGTAATAACATCAAGAACCAAATCAATTAAACAATCAACAATTATCTGCAACCAGGAAACCCATTGCAGAGTTCAAGGGATTTAGGGGCCATAAAATACCTCACTGATGGCTAAAATAAAACATATAATTTCCACACAAAGTTTCCCTTCAAAACCTCTGTTTTCTTTATCAGTTTTCTTATTAAAGCTAAAGCCATCTTTATCAGTTTTCTTTTGGCAATCTTTTGTATATGGATTCTTATGGAATTGATAAATAATTTGAAAAGTCCATGGACTCTTTAAATTATCCACAGACTTTTTAAATTGTCCACGGACTTCTGCTGATTTCTTAAATCCATAGACTTTTGCTACAGACTTTCTAGAGATTTATGAAAATCCACGGACTTTGTATGAATGACTTTTAAAGATTTCTAATTATTTGCAAGATAAAAAAGAAGTTTGTAAATAGTGATGAAACAAAAAAACGTCCATAAAATAGAGATACATGTGCTAAAAAAACTAGAAAAATAAAATGTCGTTAATTAACATCTTTAAAATAAGAAGTAAACATCCATAAAATTGTATTATGATCATTCTTCTCCTTCATGATCATGGTCACTTTCTTCATTATCATTGTTAGCAACATTGATGTTTGCTTGAGCTGCTGCCCACATTTGATTAACAATACTCATTCTCCATTGATTAGCATTTTCTCTTTGCTGCTCTTGGGTTTGAATATCATCCCATTCAAAATTATCTTCATCATTCTCTACCGGATCATTTTCTGGTTCAGGAGGAAATTCATCTGAACGACATTCTTGTCGCAGAAAATTATGCAATCCTGCACATGCCAAAACAAGCTCCGCTTGTGTCTTGTAAGGAAATGGTGGTGCTGATTTGAAAATTGTAAACCGCGACTTGAATATTCCAAATATTCTCTCAATTACGTTCCTCAATGAAGCATGACGAAGATTAAATAACTCAATTGCGTTGACAGGATGGTTTCCTGGACCGCCAAAATCTTTGAGATGATATCGAGTGCCACGAAATGGAGATAAAAATCGACGTCGGTTTGGAAATCCACAGTCTCCAAGGTAATATTTACCTAATCATAAAAAAATGTGCAATTAGTATGTTTATACTTTATACTATATGGTATATAATTCAATAAGTTTGCTGCATTTTTAATGCACGTAAAATTATACCTGATGGTATTTTGAGTCCATTTTGTCTAGAAATAGCATCATTTAATACTTTCGCATCATGAGCAGAACCCTCCCATCCACTAAGCACATATATGAATTGTAAATCAAAGTTGCAAGCTGCTAAAACATTTTGTGATAGTTCCCCATGACGGTTCCTGAATCTACTGACCTCACGTCCAACAACCGTTGCAGGAATATGTGTGCCATCAATAGCTCCAATACAATCCTGAGAAAAAAGAAAAATAATTACAACATATGTACAAAAAGAAGAAAAGAACCAATATTAAAGCAATACAGTGATATAAATATTTGCTATAAAACTTACATTGCGTACCTTAAAGAAAGGATAAAACCTTATACTTTCTCTTATATTAGGTGGTGTGGTATCAGGTAGCGGTGGTTTAGCCATGAACACTGGAGCTATTGTATTCAAGCTCTTCAAGATTTTGTTGAAACTTCTGCTAACAGTGAAATGAGATCGCTCGAATACCATTCGAGGTTCACTATATCGATTGTTTTGACCGACAACTAGTAAAAAGGTCGCAAGCATTTCTTCAACACAAATATATCTAGTACTCCGTAGAGGTGTTTTCTCTTGTATGATGACACATAATTTTCGAAACACTTCAGGATACATTCTGTAGACATCCCGAAAGATATGTGGGTTTCCATCCAATAACTTATTCATGTATATGTATCCATTTGATGTCACCGGTCGTCGAGTCAATGGACGTCTAATACGTTCATCACTTATATTGGGCACAAGATTATATAGCACATAAATCACTGCTTGTATTGCCGTTAATAAAATTCTCATGGCCTTGTAAAACTCTTCATCCTGTTCATCAACTTCATAGATATCCATTTCACAGATTGCTATCAAAGCAAGTACCTGAATAAGGTCATTATATATTCATAATAATCGCCTATTTGAATGCAATTAATTGTTAAGGACTTAAACCAAATATATTAGACATTAGAGAACAAGACATGTATCTGACAAAAAAAAAATATAACCAGGCAGGTAATGACATGAAAAATCGCAATCCAACATTCAACAAAATCAAATCATTCAACACAACCAAATTAAAAATCATCACTTGCAAAATGAAATCAACACACAGTATTTAGCCTTATGCATATAAAAAAGTATCAAACTACATGACTTAAAATCCAAATGGCCTATAGCTTATTAACTTTATGCATCCCTTTGTGCCCAAGTGATCCAGTCAAGTCTTTGGTCTGGACTCATCTTCAAGAAGGTGTCTTGCTTTGTTTTAGTGTTAAGAAAACTAAGCGCAAAAAACTGAGCACCATTATTCAATCCTGGGGTCTCTTGAATAGCAATCCAACATTCGCTGTTCGTTGATTCTCTCTTCTCCATTATGCCACAAATTGTTTTAAAACTGGTGACAATTTCACCAAAGCCACTTGATATGTTTTCCAGAACCGCAGCTTGAGTAGCTACCCCTTTTGAGTTGCTACTTTGTTCATAATCAGCTCTACTTCTTTTGGCATAAGCTCTGCTTTGTGGTGCATCATTTGCATTTTCAGTTTGCACAAATGCATTGTTGTCTTGATCAAAGACCAAGTCATCCATGCCACCAAATTCCCAAGATCCATTTCCTTCTTCATCATATGTTGTGGCATCTGTATCATCACCTAGACCTATTGACCCCATCCCAGTTGCAGTTCCATTACCAACTGCAATCTTCAAATCCTCATAGTCTGCAAAAGTTTCTGACTGAAAGTGCGCATGCGCTGGATGTGACTAAAAAAAAGATTCAAAATATAAAAAAAGTTAATATGTTAAAGAGTCAAAAAAATTAAGCTGTAAAATAGAATAAAAGTTCAAGATATTTAACCCACCTTCAAATAGTCTGCCCATACTTCATCAGGCGCAGTGAATCTCTTTGTGATCGGGTCCCATCCAAACCCAGAATTGTGGCGCATAAGCTGAGAGTAATTGCTGTATTGCTTCTTAAACCATTTCACTCGGCTTTGATATTGACTATAAGTTATCTCCTTACTAATTTTCTCCTTAAGTTTTGGAAGTAACTTTGCCTCTACGGTTGTTTTACTTATAACACCATTAATATCCCTGAACCCAAGCATGACACCTTCAACCATGAGCTGGAGCAAAGCATTGCTCTCTTCCGCGGTCCAAGTTTTATAATCTTTTCGTTTACCGTTACCTTGTGAATCTCCCATCTATATATTACAACAGATATTTTATGAAGCAAATATATGCTACTACATCAGACACAACTCGAAAGTAGTTTCATTCCTCTATATAATTACTACATGCATGAAGGTAATCTATCATACATGAAGCACATGAAGCATGTATGATTAAGCCTATATATATATATGCTATATGTCATATTTAATTAGAATTGGATGAATGTTTTATGATATAATTCTAGGGAGGTTAAGCCTGTATATATGCTATATGCTATATGGTTAAGCCTATATATATGCTATATGGTTAAGCCTATATATATGTCATATATATGGTTAAGCCTATATATATGCTATATGCTATAGGTCATATTTTATAACTATTCTCTCAACTGAGGTAAGGTCACTTACCACCAACCTTAACACTTGAGGTTATTAGAGGAGGTTGTAGACATTAGTTGAATGGGTTTGTGATAAGAGCTATTCATGGATGATTTTGTGTTTGATTTGAGGAAGCAGTGAAGAAAAACAATGGTTATTAGAGCATACCCATCTTCCAAAATGTCTTGGATTCAATTCCATATACAAGAAAAAGATGGGATTTTGGCCCATCCTCCTCCAACACCTCTTAGATTTCCTTCACCCCTTTCTTCCTCTCCTTCAGCACCTCCTTATACTAACAATTTTCAGAAAGATTCAACCCCACCATCATCATCTGGGAGTAGAATCAGCCCAGCCTTTCTTTTCATAATAATACTAGCTGTGATATTTTTCATCTCTGGTCTCCTCCACTTGCTTGTTAGATTCCTAATTAAACAACCATCCTCTTCAGCTTCCCAATCTAGCAGATACCCAGATATGTCAGGCACTGATGCACTCCAAAGACAGCTCCAACAACTCTTCCATCTTCATGATTCGGGTCTAGATCAGGCTTTTTAACCCTTTGATTGTGCAGTTAAACAGTGCGAATTTTCTGAGGAAGATAATTTGAGATTGCTTCCTCTATGTAGTCATGCCTTCCATATACATTGTATAGACACATGGCTCCTCTCAAACTCAACATGCCCTCTATGCAGGGGAACCCTTTTTACCCCTGGCCTTTCAATTGAAAACCCAGTATTTGATTGGCCATGTTACAACCTCTTAATCAACTCCGAATCAGCTCCAAATCAGACCTTGAATCAACTTTTTATTCAGCCCTGAAACAGTCCTCTTCATGCCTTGATTCAGACCCTAAAATAGTCCTAATTCAGCCATCTTCATGCCCTGATTTAGCTCTGAAACAGTCCTTTGAAAACCCCGTTGAACAACCCTTGAAACTGCTCCGAATCAGACCTGAAACACGCCCTGATTCTGCCCTTAAAACAACTCTGAATTAGACCTGAAACAACTCTGAATCAGACCTGAAAGAACCGCCAAATCAGACCTGAAACAACCCACAAATCAACCCTTGAAACAACTCCGAATAAACCCTCTTTTATGCCCTCCCCCAAAATGTTTCTCTCCTCCCCTTTAAAACCCAGTATTTGATTGGAGAATTGGAAGTAGAAGAGTTGTTTCGATTGTGGTGTTGTAGAAAAGACATCTTCCATCATCTCCTCGCTTCTTCATCTCATCGAGAGAGAGAGTTCGAAAAGAACTTCAAAACGATGGAGAGCGACAGCGAGCTCTGCAAGTCGACCTTCCAGAGCTGGCGTTGTGTTTGTTTAATTTCGATTTCTTTTATGTGACAGTGGTGGTGAGAAGAAGACGGTGAGCATTGTTCAAGTTGATTTGCAGAGGAAGGGAAGAAGGTAGAACCAGAGAGAGAAAGACAGAGAGAGGTAAAGGTCTGAAAACCACTTTCCTCCCTCCACTCTCTTTCATTGTTTCAGAGAGTCTAGAGGTAAAGGTCTTTGTCTCTTACTCACACAAAGGGAGGCAACAACAACAACACCCTCCTTCCTTTCCCTTTCTTGTACGGATACATATAAAATATTTATTTGTGATATGTTTTATATCAAACATTGTTACAGTAGACTTTCAACTTCCATTAAACAATAATACAATGCATGCACTGATTACGTATTCCACTTCAGAAATCCATAAACAATAATACAATGGGTATTAGAACACTATGCACAATGCAGTAAACAATCCACTTCAGAAATCCATAAACAATACTATATGCTTTGATTTGAGGAAGCAGTGACGAAAAACAATGGTTATTAGAACATGCTATGCAAAGATAGAAAAAAAATTGAGAAAATAAGAGGATGAAAACCAACCTCTTTGCGGCTGGCACAAGGAAGAATTTTGGGAGATTTTTTTTCACGTTGAAATCTTTGATAGGAGGCTGGTAAATTATTGAACTTTGTTATTTATACCTAACACTACAAAGTCCATGAGAATCCATGATTTTCTAAATCCATAAATATGAATGATATTTTGAATACCCTAAAACTTTTGTGGACTTTTTGAAATCCATATTGAATACCCCTAGACTTTGTGGATTTCAAAAAGACTTTTTAAAATCCTGATTGAATACCCCTAGACTTTTGTGGACTTTTTAAAATCCAGATTGAATACACTTGGATTTTCAAAATCCATGAAATTTATTAAATTGCCCACAAAATCCATATACAATACACCCCCCTAAATATAATTTAAAACTAAAAAAATATCAGAAACAAGATAGGGTATAGAGATGGGGAAACGAAGGAGATGTTGCAGATCTGCCATAACTGAATGAGCTTTCGATCGGCTATTGTTGTGATGAGAATTCTAAAGAATGCTCGAATTATGCTATGTCTCTGTCAAGCTCTTGGATTCCTCCTCCTTCTAGTACTCCTTCTCCTCTTCCAGCTTTGGAGGTTCCGAAGACTGATAAATGTGAGCTTAACATGTTGCTACCGCACTGATGGAAGGACATAATAACCTGAACCTTCAATCCGTGCTTCTTGGCCATCTGAATGAGCTCATTGTATCCCCAATTGTAAACCCCAGTGCCATCTCTCTCAACCAAACCCCACCACAAGTCCATCATGATCCCCTCGACACTGGTGCAAAGGAGAAGGGGGCTGTCAGAAAGCGTTCGAGAGAGAAGAAAAACAACGGCTGCTGGTGGTGACGATCGACAGATCTCACTGTGGTCTGTTGGGTGGCGATGTGGTGAAGAGATGGTCGCGCTTTGGAAAAGAGAATGTGATTTCAGGCGAGAGAGGCTGGTGAGGAAGAGGCGATGGGAGAGGAGGATCTGTGAGATAGGGTTTTTAGGGTTGAAATAAAATTTTGTTACAACCAACCAGATTAAGACACGTGTATAAGGGGTTATATAAACGGGTTGGAATCGAACCGTTTAAAAACAAATATTTGGAACCAAGCTCGAACCGTTCCACAACGGATCCGGAGCAAAAAGGTCCGATTCAATTTGGATCTGCGGTTCCTCGACCTGTATGCTCACTCCTAGTTTTAAGCTGGGCTTGTTTTACTGATAGAAGTATCTCAAAAGCCTGACACAAGCCTAACAATGAGTGATTACTTGTAAAATAGTGTCATTGGACATACAAATCAAAATCCTTAATTGAGGTGGTTTACCAACCATCCTTAAAAAGTTGCTACCGTATTTCAGTCAACATACTTAGCATTCTTATTTAAAATGGGGGATGAACTATCCTTCATTTTAACCAAAAGTTAAATTTAGTGGTTCCCTTATTATTTCACCATTCCAATCATATCCCATATTTTAACTTTTTCATCATTATTTTAATATATCTTCAACTTTTCTATACCAATTTAATTTCGACTTAATATAATTATACTATTATTAGTTTCGATAATATTATTAAATATATACTATTCTTAATTTCAACTTAAATATATAATATTATTAATTTCAATTACATTATTATTTAGATACTTTTTTAATTATACTATTATTAATTTCAACTTAATTTAAATTTGACTAATTAAAATATTCGGGAGTTTAAAAAAATTAGTATTAATAATTAGTTTTTTATCATTATTTAAATATATCTTCCACTTTTTTATATAATTATTTAGATAATTACTTTTTTTTAATTATACTATTATTTAAATTAGTATTAATAATTACTTTTGTTTAAATTAGTATTAATTTGTTTTTAATTATATTATTAATACTTTTTTAATTAATTATTTATCATTATTTAAATTAGTATTTATAATTATTTCTTTAATTATACTATTATTTAGATATTTTGGTTTTTATATTTGATTTGTTTTTAATTTAGAAAATTAAATATTGAGAATATTTTATTAAAATATGAGATATAAGGGATAATAACTTCCCCCTAAATTTAGGGAAAAGTTGTATGTGGAGTTATTATAGGGGATGATTGGAGCAAAATTTCCCTATGAAACCCCTAAAATAGCTGAGGATGATTGGAGATGCTCTTAAATGCTCCCTATTGCCAAAAAGGTTGCAAATCAGCCATGCTTGACTAGCTAAACAGATACATGGATCTGAACTCCTAACATGCTTCGGTTCAAAGGTTGGCATCCCCTCAACTACGTATGCAAACCAATCATTCAAGAAAAATTCCTTCCTGCTCCCAGATATGACACTAAATGAAAACGATCTAGGATGCACATAGCAACAAATATATGGTAGAAAACAAAACGCCCACAATAAATTATACATATATTTATACTTCAAAAAAGTAATAAAAACCAGGAAATTATATACAAGATTTTCAATCAAGAGCCTATGAAAAACTCGCGAGAGTTCCACCCCTACACCCAAACCCATCACGTTCATTTTCTTCCCAAATTCATAACCTCATTTCCATGCATATTCATAATTTCCGAAAGGCAAGGTGAGAGGTGGAAGGATAGGATTCTAGGTAGTTCAGATGGTGCTGTGAGAGGAGATTTGAGAGAAGTTGAATGAACACAATTTAAAAAACTCTGCAATCTCCTGATCACTAACCCTTCCACTCTCATTGTTGTCATCTTCCTTTAGGCGTGGTCGAGCTCGCAGTCAGACCCGGAAGAAGAAATCACAGAGATTTCTTTCTTAAGGGGTGAAAAGGAAAAGGGACATAAACAATCTGAGCAGTTCTAATACCTAGTACCATTATAAAAAAAAAAAAAAATGGCCTGACGCCCTGGCCAGAATACCGTTTCCATTTACCCAAGAACCAAATTTGGCTAAAACAATAGAACACTCGTACAAAAGTTTCTAACCTTGCATACATCCCCTTAAGTAACCTATGATTACTCTCCTTCCACAGATTCGAACATAAGTAAATGGGACAAGCTTTGTAATAGGACGGCCACACCATTACAAATGATCAATCTAAATCATCACTGCAACCCATCCCGAAACCTCTTCAATCCCTAGAGAATGCAACCCAATAGCCATATTAGATAAATCTGAACCATCCGGAACCTCACCTATGTTTTTGTTTGCAAATGAACTCATCCTTTGACACCAAATATAATGGTACTTCCACAACTTGCACCAACTGTCTTTATCAAACAATCCTCTTCCCAGCCATGTCCAAATCATCAAAACAAGATAACGACTTACCTCAAGTCTTCTTGAACTTAACCTGTACTCCCCACCTTGCTTATACCAACAACCAGCACCTGATTCAAAACCTCTTCTCCTTTGTGTCATTCTGATTGTATCTTTAAAGCCTGAATTCACCCCAATCTTCGAAGAATCCATCAAAAACCTTTCCTCATTGATGTCGTGACCTTCAAAGAACCAACCCAACCTTACAAACTTAACCAATAGAAAACAAAAATTTCTCCAGTCCTTGGACTGCAACTTTCCAGGTGGTTTTTGGGAGGAGACCCGATGGGAAGGGACAGGGTGTCAGCCTTTAAAGAAACTATTAGGAATCATCAAATGATTAACCCCATCCAGAGTAGAAACATTTTAGTTTTTAATTTAAACTAATCCATCTGCAGCTATGCAATTAAAACGGATAATGGACTCATAACGGTCCAAGAGCGTTATAGGTTATAACGAGATATATCAGGATATAACGGAATAGTTTTTTAAATATATTTTAATACCCTCACAAAGTATTATTAATGTATTATAGATTTAGATAAGTACATCATGTTCATCATTAAATTCAAAAACAAAAAAACTTTAATAGAAAACACATTCTATTCGTATGGGAGTGAGATCGCAATAGAGAGTGCGATCAATTCTTCGTCTTTTCCCTTCTTCTACTCTCGTTCTCCATCAAACAACGAGGTCGGGTTCTTTGTCGATTGGTAACGGCTAGCTTCTAGGGTTCTAGTTCGATCAAGAATGAAATGCGTGATTTTTTTAATGTATTATAACAAAACGTTAAAATGACGTTATTGAAAAAAAAAACGTTATCTCAATAACGGTCATATAACTCCGTTACATCAGAGACGTGATACTATAACGTAACGACTCACCCCCGTTAAGAATTATATCGGCGTTATAACGTCGTTTTAACTGCACAGATATGCAGTGACTAAAACAGCCTTGTTCCACCACGATTCCCAAATGACATCATAGTTTACCAAATTCCATGACATTTACTGTTGTTAGGTTAAGGACGAGCTTGCGTTTTATTAACACAATCAAGAAACTCATTCATGAAAGCTAAACTTAAGTTCCACGGATAATAACTGCGTATCACTTGATGCTGAAACAATGCATACGTGAAAAAAAAACCCATTGTGTAGAGTCCATCCAATTATGTTATAAATTTGACTAAAGATGCATAACAGCTAAAAAATACCTGTTGAAATCTCCTCTCACTTATTAAACCAACCCAAATGATGACCAATGTTGTGATCTGTGATCATCGCTCTCCCCAGAAATATGGGAAATTTTTTTTTTCTGGACTGAACTAAAAAAACTAGTACATTGGTTACAACTAAGATGGTTTCTATCACCACGCGTGACCTTTACCACATAAGATCCGACAAGGCCTAACAAGTATGAAAAACAACAACAACAATAAGACAGGCTGAAGTGATGACAATGATGATTAATACCCTTGGACCATGAAAATTTATTAAAAACTTTAATTTATCAAGGTATTTTTTTAATGATTTATTAATTTATACATTAATTAGAAAAAATTAATTTGTCAAGGTATTTTTTTTTCCAAAACATTGAACTTAATACATCTTAAAAATACATGGAAAATGACAAACTCATGAATGTAATTAGTATTGTGTATGGTGATTATATGAATATTACCTAATTACCGAATTGCAAATTATCATTATTCTATGTATTTGTTTAACCAAAACAACTTCATAAATGTAATTAGTCTTATTAAATAGAAGTCATGGATCTATCCAATTTTGCAACAAATTAAAATTACAGTCGATGTATACATCTTAAAATACATGGGAAATGACAAATTAGATGAAGTTGTAGACGATTGTTCTGTAATGGAGCATGTTTTGCGCAAAGATGCACTCAAAGCAACAATCACATTACATAATTTTCTCTTACAATATGAAAAACTACACCAGAGCTTCTTAATGCACTTAGAAAAGTTAGAGATAAGGTCCAAGAAGGCATCAACTTCAAGAGGAAATAAGTAACATTGGAGTTATACTTTACAAAGGCATCCTAATTTAGTCATGTATATATACTAGGGTATTCCTTGTGCCATTGGCAATATAAAAGTTTAACATGATAAATAAAATTTATTCTACTTTAAATATCAAGATAAATAAATATCAAAATGTTGTGTTTCGGAATTGAACCCATGCACTCTTGGTGCTTTGAGTTCGATGTGATCTGTTAGATTCTTATAATTGGGTAAACCTCAGTCGTCTTTTATCTCTAACCTCAAACACCATTCTGATTTGTAATATACTAGGGTATTTCTCGTGCCGTTGGCACGATAAAAGTTTAAAATTTGTCAAAATATGATCACCCTTGAGTTTTCATCCTTCATACTTACATGTATAATCACCAACATCAACAATTGAAGAAAAATAAATAAATATAAAAAAATGTTGGATATGAGAATCGAACTCATGCACTCTTGGTGCTTAAAGTTCTATTGTGATCAATTAGATTCATATATTTAGTTAAATCTAAGCGGTCTTTTATCTCCCACCCCAAACACAATCCTATTTTGTATATATACTAGGGTATTCCCCATGCCGTTGCATCTCAAGCTGTGCAGCTAAAGCGGCGGTATAACGCCGATATAACTCTGATATAACTCTTAACGGGGGTGAGCCGTTACGTTATGATATTATCACGTCATGGTATCATAGCTCCGATATAACGGCGTTATGTGACCGTTATTGAGATAACTTTTTTTCAATAATCCTGTTTTAATGTTTTGTTCTAATATATTAAAAAAAAATTACCCATTTCATTCTCAATCGAACCAAAACCCTAGACTCATAAGAAAGAAGGACTTGAGCTAGCCGTCACCAATCGACAGAGAACTAGACCTCACCGTTTGACATAGAACGAGAGTAGAAGGGAAGAAGAAGAGTCGATCGCACTCTCTGTTGTGATCTCACTCTCATACAAAGGGAAGGTGTTTTTATTAATGTTATTTTGTTTTCGAATTTAATGTTATGAACATGATTTATTTTTTTGACTCTATAATACATTAATACTTTGTGGGAGTATTAAAAATGTATGTAAAAAACTATTCCGTTATATATCGTTATATCTCGATATATTCTGTTATAACCTATAACGCTCTTGGACCGTTATGGGTCCGTTATTCGTTTTAACTACATAGATCTCAAGCATAGTTTTTAGCAGAAGTTTATGGATCAAAGATGATTGTTTGTACATAAGCATCTTCTACCATATTATAGAAATCAGTGATTATATATTTGAATCCCTTTTTACTTCTATTCCCTCTTCCTTTTTCTATTCTCACCTTATTCCAACAATTACATATCCTCCAGGCTTTACAAACTTCAAAAATGTGGTTATCCTCCAAGCTTTACAAACTTCATCCACCTAGCATTTCCCAACTTTTCATTCCATATGCTGGAGGTGCCTCAAACTCTCATGGGGGTACTAAACTTCACCAAAAACAAGCAATTAATGCAAGAAGGCTTCATGACTATGTAGGTCATTGCAGCAAGACAAGGAGTTCATCAATATAGTTAGGCATGGTGTTTCAGTTATTGAGAATCCGATGTTTCAATTAGTCCAAAAAGTTTAAAAGTTAATCCCAGTCAATATTGATCCACTCTACTAAAATCGTCAGCAGAGTTTCAAATATTCATTGAAGGGAGGCAAATTTTGGATTATCGGTAGCTAATAATTTCATTTAGCCTCAAATTAGGGTTGGAGATCCAAACTATCTTCGTAGAATAGAGTTTGAGAAATTTTACGAATATCTAAGTGATCTACCATCTCAACTGGATGGTTATAGAGAACACAGGAAGTGAACGTTAATGATGCTATTTAGCTCATTTTAAATTTCTAATCAATCACTCAATTGATAGCCGACCAATTTTCTCAAACATTCCAAGGAACCAAGGCAATATAATTTTCTCAACCCCTTCCTCTTTACTATGATGCTCAAAGCAAAGAATCGAATGATTAACCACGAGAAGGAATCATTGACAATAAACAGTACGAAACCTTAAAATTCTTCTTCAAGCTGTTAAGTTTTACTGTAGGTTGATCTACTTCTTTGGTTTATGGATGAACTACTTTTCTAGTTTATGGATAAGAAATGCCCACAAAAGCATAAAACATTTTAATTCTTTGGTTTATGGATGAACTACTTTTCTAGTTTATGGATAAGAAATGCCCACAAAAGCATAAAACATTTTAATGCGGGGCACAAGTGCCTTGCCTTTTTCGTAGAACAGCCTGTCTTTTGGGGGCGGGCACAAGTATCTTGACTTCTTTGTAGTATGGTCTGCCTTTCCGAGGCGACAAACAGGAATATGAACCTCTAAGAAATTGGTAAGAAAAAGGTAGCAACTAGCAGGAACATTGTTAGAGCATCACCAAGGGTAAAAGCTAAAACCATCTCCATTTTAAGTAAAAGTTAATTTTAGGGGCCCCTATTTCTTCATCACTCCAACCACATTCCTCATTTTACTTTTTCATCATTATTTAAATATATCTTTTCCTAGTTTTTGAAATTTTCTATTTAAATTTATTTGATTAGAGGAAAGAGTTGGAAGAAAAATGACTTTTTAAATATTTATATTGGGGATGGAATGGATGCTCCCATATAGGGAGAATGAAGAGGAAAAGTTAAAATGGGGGTTTGGACAGGGAATCCCTTGGAGCGAGATTTTTCTCACATAAGACCCCCAAAATAGCTCTTTGACTATTTTAGGGGATCCCTTGGAGATGCTCTTAAAAAGGATCTTGAGATAGCCCCTAAAACATTTTGCGCAACACAATGTATCCTCGATGCATAATCAAACTTCAAACATTCTATGTTTGAAAATAAAACAGGGTTAGTAACAAATCCAAATTTACAAAACACTATGGCTACAAATAAGAGAGCCCAAGAAAAATAACCAAAATAAATGGTGCTAAAATTGTTTTACCATTATCAGTTCAGGAAATGTAAAAATAATACAACTAACTAAGCACACAAAACAAAGAAGCATAACAAAACCATCTAAACATGAGCTCTGATATGGTACAACCTACCTCACTGTTACAATGTCATCAATCTTCAATATCATCCTCACACATTCTGTCGCGAGTGAAATAGCACTAGTACTCACAAGCAATGGTTGCACCACATTCTCCTCCAAGATATTTGTGATCTGGCCCTTCCTCACATTGATCCCAGCATTGACTTCGCCCTGCGCATGTCGATTCCTCAGCTCTGTGACAATAGCAATAGGGTTCAAACCTGCATTCTCAGCCAGAGTATACGGAATAACTTCGAGGGCCTCAGCAAACTGTCGGATACAGTAACTCTCCTTCCCCTTCTCTGTCCCCATCCCCTGCAAGGCTTTAGACCAAGCGCCAAGCTGCCTAGAAAGCTCAATCTCCGGTGCACCACCACCAGCAATCAAAAACCTTTTATTCACCAAACACCTTATCACACACAATGCATCATGCAAACTCCTTTCAGCTTCATCAAGAACCATCTTATTGGAACCACGGACAAGCACTGTAGTTGTCCTCCCCATATCCTTAATCCCAGTAATCTTTACAATCTTGCCACCATCTCCAAGGGAAATTTCCTCAACACAATCAGCATGCCCCAACTTCTCCTCCCTGAAATGCTCAATGTTAGCAATAGGCAAGCAATTCAAAGTCTTGGTTATGAATTCAATATCATCTCTCTCAATATCCCGAACCACCAAAATCTTTGCCTTGGCAAGATAATGCAAAGACAGATCAGTAACAGCATCCCTTAGAATGCTCTTCTGAATCAACAAAACATTACATCCAGTAGCTTTGATCTTCTTAATAATCCCGAGAATATAGTTCCTCTCCTCCTTCAAGATCCGATCCATCTGCGTGTAATCGGAAACAACAATGCTTTGCTCAATATCAGTCTTGGGCGGAGAAATCTGGAACTGGATGACTGCAATCTTGGCATTCTCAACACGAGTGGGACCACCAGCAGTATGACTGACTTTCTTGTCAAAAACCAAACCCTTGACAAGCTCGGTATCGTCCACAGTCCCGCCAAGCTTCTTGACAATCTTAATATCACGAACATCAACTTGATGAGACCTTGCAGGATCCACAACTGAGAGAACAGCTTCGACCGCCATGGGAGCAAGTAAAGTCGAGTACTGGCTAACAACCTTGCTGTTCAGCGAAGTAGTAGCCGATTTGACAAGCGAATCACGATCGGAGAGTTCAACAGGCACAGCCATGGCAGCGAGGATGTCTATTGACTTTAAAGCGACTTTGTGAAGAGAATCAGAGATGACAGTGGGATGGATGCCATTGCTGAGGAGTATTTCACAAGTTTTGAGGAACGAACCAGCGATGACGACCACAGTGGTGGTTCCGTCTCCAGCGACGACGTCTTGTGCTTTGGAGATCTCAACCAGCATCTTAGCCGAAGGTTGGAGAACCTCCATCTTGTTCAGGATCGTGGCTCCGTCGTTGGTGATAATCACTTCGCCAGATGCACTGGAGATCATCTTGTCCATGCCTTTCGGACCCAAGCTCGTACGGACAGCATCGGCGACTGCACGAGATGCGGCGATGTTGGCTTTGCGGATGTCGTCTTTGCGCTTGTTGTCCACGTACGTCTCGGTCTTCGATTGAGCTGCCATTGTCGATGGTCGATGGTCGATGGTCGATGGTCGTATGTCGAGCGAGTCCAGTGAGGATTGATCTCAAACCCTAACCCTAGGTGGAGAAGAAGAAGATCAAAAGACGAAACAAGAGTGTGATAAAATGCAACGAGTAAGAGGGGTTCTTTTAGTTACGAGAGAAACCCTAACGCACGCGTCGACAGAATTTGTCGAGTCGAGTTGAGTGAGGGACGGGCGGGAAAGATCTAGATGCTCTTTTCTCCTTCTAGGGCTCTGTTATCAGACAGACCATCTCCAATTGTTACTGCCACACGCAATTAGGTTACACTTACCCCAAATTCTTTTGACAATTATGTTAAATTCACTAATCATTTTAATTTATTTTACAAACTTTAAATTTTGGGTCTCATTATTTATACCTTTCTTGAGTTTAGATCTTATATATTTGTTTGAGTCTGGGTCCAAAAACCACGCTGACCATCAACAATAGTGGAATAAATTATCGGACTTAAAAGTCTAAATTTCTCTATCGAAGTCAATATAATTTCAAATTTTTTGTTAATTACTTGACGGAGAGTTGATGGTTAACATGGTCTTAGGACCCAGACTCAAAGCTGAACAAATATAGGATTTCAAACTCAAAGATATTATAAATTGTGAGAGTCAATATCTAAACATAAGTCCCTTAAGAACCCACCATACAAAATGTCCACTGGTTGTCTAAATCACTAAACTAAGAAGGATGTGTACGAATGTGAATCAAATGCCAAGTTTCTAGGTGTTGAAATCTTTGCATCGTCCAAATTTGCGACAACCTATAATAATCTTTGTTTGCTCATCTATACATTTGATTCATCATCCTAGACAAATGTGATGAAAGTGTGAGGTATGTTATGATACACACAAAGAGTGCACTGACACTTGGCTAATATCGACTAGTCACTTTTTCAAAAATCAATTGTTTTGTAAAGCAAGTTGAAGCAGGGGTGGGCAATGGACGAGATGGACCTCATCCCTATCTCATCCCGTTCGTTCGGGATCGGGACAAGATAGGCCTCTTCTTGACCTCGTCTCATATCAAACGAGTTTGGAACAAAACGGGATGAACATGTACTAAATAGTCTTCTAATGAAGAATAACAAAAAAAATTCATCTCACATTGCTCACACACCAATAATGCCTAATTTATGTACATATAACTTTCATCATATAAAATTTCATCTCACATTGCTCCTAATTGTATATTGTGTGAATGATATAAGTTCAAGTTGTCAATCATCATCATCATCATCATCAAAGCTCATTCCCGAGATTTTCGGGGAAGTTCAAGTTGTCAATATAAGTTCAAAATTGAAAAATATTACTCATTGACCAAATTTCCAATTACATAACTTATAACGCAAAACTAAACCAAACCATCATTTGCCTTTATTTTCAACAAGAATAATTATCCTATAACCAATCTAAAATGTGAAACGTATAAATTTTCATGGGTTCTATTTGACTTATAATATTCGAACTAAAGTTTCTATCTAAACAAAGAGTACCAAATCAAACAAGTTTTCAAACAATAGATGTTATGATTTAATTTCAACACACCATAAAATTCCCTTTAGAAGAGTGGTTTGATTAAACCTTATTGTCTGTGAGCATCATATATATTTGGAAGATGAAACCAAAAACCTCCAGAGAGCCCCAACGACATTTGAATCCCTTTTTGAAAATGTCGTAAATGAAGAAGTGTTGAAATTTTGGATGCAAACATCATCTATGCTATCTGATGCGTCCAAAAATCGTCCTCCTACGAGTTTGACTTGCAAAACAATTGTTAGACTGCCGAGGACCACCTTTTTGGTGGCCGAAGGCACTCCGATGCTTAAGTCAGCAATTATGTTGGAAGAATGAAGTAAATCTGGACAAAACTCAGTTAAAATTGCAAATCTGTGTCGAATGTTTTCTTTACCTTTAATAATGGTCGTGGTTAACTCTCTGTGTGACTTAAGCATGCGAGGCGCAACGGAAGGAGATGTTTCTTGTAACAGTCTCCTCCTTAATGGAGATGCGTTCATGGAGGCGTAACTCCCTCCACGGCTCTTTTTGGTGCAACATTCCTTGTCTTTATGAGAGAAACTCGTGTCGGGCCTGGACTCGGGCTCCGATTCTTTTGGGCTCATATTCAGGCTCTGTTTACATCTCCTCATTGGTGGACCTTGTCTGAGCCTCAGTAATTGGCTTTATTCTTCTTGGGCTTTATGAGCTGGCCCAATAGATTGGGCGTTGTATTCTCGTGATGGGTCTCTATGCCACGTGTGTGGCCGTGATGATCGGTCTATTTTGATGTATCATCAGCTATTCCCCCCTTAGTTAGTGGGTATGTTCATGTATCCACTAAATGTGTGATGGTTTTGTTTTTTATTTCAACATTACGACACATTTAATGTTCTTGCTATTTGTTGCTACAGTTGTCTCTCTGACGTTCCATCTGTCTGTTCGTTTTGGCGCGATTTCTAGGATTTCGTGCGGTTGTCATGTCTTGCACATTCTCCCAAAAGCGGTTTTTTGGTTGTTCATCCTTATAAAAAGAGAAGTCTGAGTGCGTCTCTCTTCCTTTTGCACCTCCTCATTTTCCAGTTTTTGATTTCTTGAGTTCGTTCTGCAATCATGTCTAATTATAGGGTTTTGAGTGGCGATGTTTTTTATGCCCGTGAGGCTTTTGTTTTTCCTAAGCGGGCAACGTTCGCAACTCTAGACAACATTCATTAGGATTATTCGTTGTCGGCTAATATGGAGATCACTCTTCCCATAGAAGGCGATAGTCTTTGTCGTCCAAAACATGGGCACATTGCTCTGTACCCTGGTACGTTCCACTCTGGTCTCAAGCTTTCGGCTCCTACAATTATCTGGGAGTATTTGGATCTAGTTGGTATAACTTCGGCCCAACTCATCCCTAATGGTTGGAAAGTGATGATCTCGACCTTAGCAAGGGCTGCCTCGGTTCGTATCCCTATGAATGCCTGGTTTTGCACTCTTTGGTGGGGTTTGTCGTGAACCCTAATCGCACCTGTTGCCCGCGTTCTCCTCCTTGTTTCAAGGACCCGTGAGAGGAGTTTGGGCGTTGGTCGAGGTCTTGGTTCTACGCATCCCTTTTATCCAATCACTTTAGGCTTCGCGGAGATAAACTTCTGCGATCATTCCAGGAGCCTAAGAAAGTTGAGTTGTCGTGCTCTTCAGAAGAACATGAGTTTTTGCAGTCTCTTTTGCGATATTCCCCTGATCTCGGTGGAAGATTTTTTCACTACAAATGCCATTATCCATAGTGGCTTATATTTATCAGGTGGAACAGGTCGCGCTTCGAAAGTGTGTCACGCGTATTGGTGATGTAGACATCGGCCAATAAGAGGGTTCTACTGATGAGCATGTAGGTCGTGTTGTTTAGGTCATTACCCAAGGTTCTGGGGGTGCTGATTCAATTGTGAGGAAACGAAACGTTCATAGGCCTCCCAACCCTTCCAAGATGCTAGCTGTTGATTTCGGCCGTGTGTCGAAGAGGAAGATACTTGCTTCCTTAGTTCTTGACGCTGCTAGGGTTCCCCTTCACGTTATTTCTCTTTGTAAAGGAGGTCGTGGTTTAGAGGATGATTCTTCTGTTCCGGAGGACGATGTGGTGAACCAAGTTCTCGAAAGGAGTAAGAAAGAAGTTTCCCGCCCTCTAGACGATCATGAGAAAGATCTTGTTGCTTATTATGGTTTGCCTGCCTCTATTGGCCTGTCTATCAATGATTCACGCATCGTCGAGAATAAAATCCTTCAGCTTGGTATTTGGCAGTCGAAGAATCTAGGGAGTACCAAAACCTTGGATGACTTCGAGTATGATCCGTTAGTAGAGGATCGAGTTGATGCCCGAGCTCGAGATTTCAAGCTCGCTGTTTCTTCTGTCGTGGCTGGGATCTCAGGGTCATCTGCTACTCCTTCCGCATCTCCTCCCGCTCCTACTATCCTTGGTGAGACCTTCTGGCCTTCCGAGGCTGATGTGCAGGACAACCCTCGCAACCTCATTGGCGGCTGTCACGAACGGTTGGCTAATAGGGCTCTTGCCTGTGCGACAACCACGTCGTCATATTGACGATGGCCTTCAACATCTTATGGAGAGGATGATGCATCTTACTTATGTGGCTGTGATGGGGTCAGATTGTAAGGCATCTCATTACCAGGCTACGCACGTTGAGCGAAAACTATCAGGACACATTCTGGTCTTTTCTCATGTTCTCCGTTGATTGGATTTGTTGAAGGCGCAAAGCATAGAGCATGAGAGGGTTGCGGATTCTGCACGGGTGTCGTTGAGGAAACTTGAGGCTACGTGTGATATGTTTGCTTCTGACCTCGAGACATCCTTGGTGGAATTGAGCAAGTTGTGATCTCGTCTGGATGTTGCTGAAAAGGAGTTGTCCGGTCGAAAGGCTAAACGTGACAAGGTTGTTCGTTTTGTCGAGGATGTTGCTAAGATGTTCACATCGCTCAGCTGAATTCCGAGTTTGTAGAAACCAAATTATCGGTCTCTGCTAAACTTGCTGGTGTTGACAAAAAGTTAGCGTCGACCCGAGTTGAGCTATCAACTTTTACTGAGAAACTGAAGGCGGCGGAGGCTGCAGATTTGAAGAGAGTGGTCGAGGGTCGCCATGATTTCTTGGAGACGCAAGATTTGGACATGACCCCATACCGTTGCTTTGCTGCAGGAATTTGATGATTCGAGGAAGTTGTTTCGGATTCACTAGGTGATCCGGATGTCGAAGAGCCTTTTGATCCTATGCTGCCTGGAGATACAACCCACGACGTTGATTCTCCTTTTTAGTTGTTGTTTTCTTCTTCTTCTTTTCTGTAATCTCTTTTTTTAGAAGATAAATGGAAAAATTTTATTTCGTATTTTTGTGTCCCATATGCCTAGCTTGTTAGCTTTTATTTATGACATTTCTAGGAGATTTCTGACTTGTTTGTCCAGATTTTTATGAATGGTTTTGATGCTCGATGTTTTAGTCGTATAGAAGCTCTAGTTTACAGAATCCTATTTCACATTCGGGTTACGATGTCGCACATTATAGTCGACGTAAAAGTCTGGCTCTTATGTCCTGGTACTTTATTACTTCATGGTTGATCAGGCCAGAAGTTATTGTTTATGTTTGACTTGTTCGTCAAGTACATGTATTTGTTTTTGCTCGATAGTCTAGCCGTGCTGAGTATTTTCTCGAGTTAGTTTTTTAATCTGAATTTTTTGTCTTGATTAAATTTTTGTGGTTCGAAATTAAAAGCAAAAGACTGTTGATAATATCTTTTCAAGTGCTCTACATTCCATGGTTGAAGTATTATTTTGTCCTCTTTATTTTTCAACCAGTATGTTTTTAGTCTGTTGATTTTTGTTACCCGGTATGGTCCTTCCCAGTTCGGGTTCAACTTACTAGCGCCGAGCTCTTTCGTGTTGAACTGGACTTTTCGTAACACACAGTCTTCGACGTTAAAAGTTCGGATTCACACCTTCTTGTTGTAATACCCTGCCATGCGCTGTTGGTAGCCTGTTGTTTCAAAGGAGGCTGCTTCTCGCTTTTCTTTGAGGAGATTTAGCTTGGTTCTTAATGCTTTGACGTTGTCCTCAGTGCATAATTCTTCGATTCAGAATATTGACATTCTGATCTCCACGGGTATCATTACTTCTAACCCGTACGCGAGGGCAAAAAGTGTTTCTCCTATTGGAGTTTGTTTTGTTCTTCTGTATGCCCAAAGGACGCCAGGTAACTCGGATATCCATAACCTTTTGCTGCCTTGAGTATTTTTTTGATCACTTCCAAGATTGTCCTGTTTGTGACCTCAGCTTGTCGTTTCCTTGCGGATGAGTTGGCGCGGAGAAATGTTGCTGGATATTTAGATTCTTGCATAACTCCTCAACCTTTTTGCCTTCAAATTGCCTCCCATTGTCTGTGACGATTACTCTTGGGATCCCGAATCTGCATATGATATCTCTCCAAAGAAATTTCTAGTCTTGTGCTTCCCCTATCTTTGTGAGGGGCTCTACTTCTACGCATTTTGTGAAGTAATCTACTGTGACGGGGAAAAACTTCTTCTTATCGGACGCTGGGAGTGGTCCTACGATGTCCATTCCCCATTGTGCAAATGGCCAAGGGTTGCTCATTGGGATTAGATTTTGTCCTGGCATGTGGGTGTACCATCTTTGGCACTTGTCGCATTTGCAAACTAGCTTTTGAGCATCCGCTTGCATCGTTGGCTAATAATAACGTAATGTGAGAGCTTTGTGGGTCAATGTTTTTCCCCCTGGATGTCCGCATGTGCTGTGGTGTATTTCTTGCAGGACGCATTCAACATCTTCTGGTGCAAGGCACCACAGTAATGGGCTCGTGGCAAACCTCATGTACAATTTTTCATTGATCATTGTGTAACTTGCAGCCCAATTTCGTAGTTTTCTGGCTTTCATCTTATATGTTGGGAGTTCTTCGTTTAATATATACGGCAAGATTGGAGTTGTCTAGTTGGTTTTTTGATTTACGGCGTATGCTTTTTTTGACTGATTTTCGAGTATGGAGCTTCCTTGTGTCATGACGAGTGGGTTGTCATTATCCTTTATTGTCGAAGCTTCCTTTGCTAGCTCGTCAGCTCTTTTGTTATCTGTTCGTGCACATTGTTGAATGGTAGCATTTCGGAAGCCTTCTATTAATTTTGTGGTTTTCTGGTGGTAGGCTTTCATTCGGGTGTCTTTTACTTGAAATTCGTATTCGACTTCATTATTGGAGGCTCTAAAACTGAATTCTGTCGCCTTTTCTAATGCGATGCCTTCCGAGTTGTACAAGACTAGTCCAGCTCCGCTTCCTGCCTCGTTGGACGCCCCATCACAGCTGAGGATCCATCATTCGGGGATTGGTTCGGGCTATTCTGTTTTCTTTATCCTCATGTTGGTTGTTGCTTCCTGTGAACTCGACAATGAAATCTGCTAATGTTTGAGCTGATAGCGGTTCTGGGGGCATAGCTGATGTCAAATTGTTCGAGCTCTATTGCCACTTTACCATTCTCACGACAGATCCGATTTGTGTAATACCGGCCGAAGCGACTGTTCGGTCATAACCGTGATTGGGTGTGCTTGGAAGCATGGTTGATGACACGATTAGAGCGAGCGCCAGTTTCTCTAGGGTCGGATAGTTGTTTTCCGCATTTGCGAGTGTTTTGCTGATGTAGTACACTAGTTTTTGCACGCCCTTTTCTTCTCGTATCAATGTCGACCTTACCGCATGGTTGGACACATATAGATACAGATACAGTGTATCTCCTGTGTTTGGATTTGTTAGTAGCTTTGTGCTTCCCATGCATGTCTTAAGGCTTTGAAATGCTCTCTCGCATTCATCATTCCACTCGAATGTCTTGTTCCCCTTCAAGATCTTGAAGAAATGCAGACACTTGTCTGATGATCTGGAGATAAATATGTTCAGAGCTGCTATCCTCCCGTTAAGACTTTGAACACCTTATATGTTTATCGGCGACTGCATGTTGAGAAACACTTGTATCTACTTTGGATCGGCTTCAATTCCTTATTGGTTGACCATGTACCCAAGGAACTTTCCTGACTCCACTCTAAATGTGCATTTCTCTGAGTTAAGCTTCATGTTGTACTTTCGCAGCTGGGAGAAAACTGTTCAAGATCCGCGACGTTGTCCGTTCCGTGTGAGCTTTTGACAAGCATATCGTCGATGTAAACCTCCATTGTTTTGCCGATATGATATTTAAACATCCTGTTCACTAGCCGTTGATATGTTGCTTCCGCGTTCTTTAATCTGAATGGCATTACTCGATAACAGTATGTACCCCTTTCAGTTATGAAAGAAGTTTTTTCTTGGCCAAGAGGGTACATTTGTATCTGATTAGACTTGGAGTATGCATCCATGAAACTCAACATTTCGTGTCCGGTAGTTGCATCCATTATTTGATCAATTTGTGGAAATGAAAAATTGTTTTGGGGGCAGGCTTTATTTATGTAGATGTAGACAACGCACACCCTCCATTTTTCGTTGTTTTTCTTTACTGGTACCATGTTTGCCAACCAATCCGGATAGTGAGCTTATCTTATCATTCCTGTGCTGAGTAGTCGGTGCACTTGTTCGTTTATTGCCTGATTACGGTCCAGGGCCACTGGTATTTTTTTTATCGAATCGGTTTATTATCTGGATTCACTTGCAATTTGTGGGAGATGATGGATGGGTCTATCCCCACCATGTTCTTCATCGTCCATGCAAAAACATCTTGGTTATCTTTCAGCAGCTGGATCAGTTCCATGGCGAGTTCAGGGTAAATCTTTGTGCCGATTCGGACTAACTTTTTTGCTTCGTTGTCTAAGTAGACCTCAACCGTTTCTTCTTTCGGTTGTCCGGTGTTAGGTCGATTTTGCGAACTGGTTGGAGCTGTATTGTCGTTTGGAGAATTTGAACTCTTTTCATCAAGCTGTTGTGAAGGCTCTTCCAGTTGTTGTAGTAATTGCTATTTATGGGGAGTCTTTATTGCTGCAAAATGGCATTCCCGGGCCGTTGGTTGATCTTCTATGATCCTTCCAATACCGTTGTCAGCATGGTACTTCAAGCATTGGTGCATGTGGAGGAGACTGCGCCCGTCTTGTGTATCCACGGTATCCTGAGTAGCATGTTGTACGCAACAGGAGCGTCGACGACGAGAAAGTTTGTCAATAATACTCGCTGCTTTCTCGGCTCTTCTGTTTCAACCGATAGTTGAATCATTCCTAGTGGGTGACATTGTTCCCTACTAAAACCTACCATAGATTGATCGTTTGGTGAAAACATCTCATTGGTGAAACCGCATCTTTCGGAAACCTGTAAGGTATAAAAGGTTGGCGGAGCTGTCGGTGTCGACCAATACTCTGATATGATGTTCAATCTCGTTCTTCAGACTGCGACAATCTTCGGTATCGTGGCCGTAATTGTTGTGGAAGAGAAAGTGTATGTTCTTGCTTCGCTTATCTGGATCTTCTTTCATTTTCGATGGCCATTTGACATCTTGTCTTCCTACCATAGCTTCAAGAAACTCGCTCTGACTCGCTATTCGAGTCGAGAACGATCTCCCGTATTTGGGCTTTTTTGGTTGTAGACTTTCAAACTTCCCTTGATTGCACTTGGAACTATTGTTAGTCCGGTGTCTCTTAAGCTGAGTGATTTCTTCTTGAAAGTTGTTGCCCTTCAGGTCTCGGATGATTTTGTCGTCCATCTCGATTACATGGTTCATTTGGGCCATAAGCATCTCTACTCAGGGATCTAAGGGGATTCCCCGAGACGTCTGAACTGTTACCTGTTGAAGCTCTTTTCTAGTAGGTATGGTTGTTTCGACGATTGTCGTTGGATCAGTACTGGGCAGCACCTCGTATCTTTCATTGCCAGATTGAAGGTTTGTGGAGTATTCTATTGATCTTCTATCGAGTTGTGTGAGCTTTGTTACTGTGAATCTTATTTTTGAAAGGAAACCCATCATTCCCCACAGAAGGCGCCAAATTGATGCGTCCAAAAATCCTCCTCCTCCGAGTTTGACCTGCAAAACAATCATTAGATTACCGAGGACCACCTTTTTGGTGGCCGAAGGCATTCCGATGCTTAAGTCAGTAACTTTGTTGGAAGAAAGAAGTAAATCTGGACAAAACTCAGTTAAAATTGCATACCCGTGTTGAATGTTCTCTTTACCTTTTATAATGGTTGTGGCTAACTCTCTACGTGACTTAAGCATGTGAGGCGCAATGGAAGGAGATGTTTCTTGTAACAGTCTCCTCCTTAGTGAAGATGCGTTCATGGAGGCATAACTCCCTCCACAGCTCTTTTTTGGTGCAACATTCCTCTTCTTTATTAGAGAACTCGTGGGACTGGACTCGGGCTCCGATTCGTTTGGGCCCGGATTCTGGCCCTGTTTACGTCTCATCATTGGTGGGCCTCGTCTGGGCCTCTGTAATTGGCTTTATTCTTCTTGAGCTTTATGAGTTGGCCCAATAGATTGGGCGTTGTATTCTCACGATGGGTCTCTATGCCACGTATATGGTCGTGATGATCGATCTATTTTGATGAATTATCACTATCTATGATAGCATATGGGTTAACCTAGTAAATGTGGTTTCTAAGAAATCAGAAATTACAATTGTTGAAAATGAGAACAATGAGCTTGTGCCACAATGAGTAAAAATGGATGAAAAGTATACATTGATTATCATAAGTTGAACTCTAATACTTGAAAGGATCACTTTATCCTTCCCTTTATTGATCACATGCTTGAGAGGTTAGCGAGTCGTCATGCTATTATTTCTCAGATGGATATTTTGGATACAATAAGATATCCATTGCATTTTAGGATCAAGAGGATACCACATTTACTTGTCCTTTCATTACCTATGCTTATCAACACATGCTTTTGGGCTATGCTACGCACCAATACATTTCATAGGTGCATGACCCGTGACCCTTAGATACATTCTAAATAAGAAGGACACCAAGCCTCGTTTGGTTCGATGGGTCTTTTTGCTACAAGAATTTGATCTTGAAATATGAGATAAGTCAGGTATAGAAAATGTGGTCATCGATAATTTGTCTAGGCTAATATCAGAGTTGTCTACTAGTATGTTGCCAATTCAAGAGAACTTCCCAGATGAACAACTTCTCTTGGTTGAGCAAGAGATTCCTTGGTATGCTAACATTGTCATTTTTTTTTAGCAACTGAGGAACTCCCTTCATATTAGTCTAAGCCAAATCGTGACAAGCTTTTGTCTAGGGTCAACTATTATTTTGGGATGAGCCATATTTGTACAAATAATACCGTGTCCAACTTATTAAAAGATGTGTTCCAGAAGTTGAACAACTGAGCATCCTCTCCTTTTGTCGTGATCAAGCTTGTGGTTGGCATTTCAAATCTAAAAAAATTGTGGAGAAGGTTCACCAATTAGGTTTCTATTCGCCGACCCTTTTTCAAGATTTCAATGATTATTCTAAAGCATGTCACCAATGTCATTGATAAGCTTATAAATGGTACATTTAACCCTAATTTTATGTTCGTTATGTCCAATTAATAATAAAATGCTTTCATTACATGTACTTTGTGTATAATGCAGGAACTCAAGTGTTAATCATCAAATATACAGTAATGGACTCAATAACATGGAAAATGTGGTCAACTCATCATCTTGCAAAAATTAAGGAAAAGTCAAGGCGCGTGGATATTTTGGAGCCATCAAGGCTTTCCAACCCATTTTGACCAAACAAAGCCTAATATTCAAAACCAATCTCTTAATGGTCCAAATCCATTTTACATTACCAAGTCAAAATTCAACCATTGAATTTTAATTTCAACTAAATGATTTTACCATTTATGGAAAACACATAAGTTCAACAAAAAACCACCAAATGAACATTCCCTAATATCCATTTCACATGTGTTTACCACAACTTTATTACAAAACCTCCAAAATTACTATGCATATTATGCATTCACATTAGATTTCTTACTTTGGTCAAATTTTGAGACTAAATACCAATGCCTATTGCCACACACCTTACTAGCATACCACCATTATATGAAGGCACCTTCATTCCATGCAAAGATCATTCAAGAGTTGCAAATCAAATTGTGAGAAGGTTGTAGAGATTTGAAAGTTTTATTTGTAAGGCTTAGTACAATGTTATTTATGTTTATCACCATGAGAAACCCAAGGTTTACCATGAGTGGCTAAACACATCTTAGAGTGTGAGTGTGCCCCATGGGAGAATGAACTTGATCCGGTTTTCTCAACTTATTTTCTTCCATGTTTATTAGACCTATATCGTGATAAGCATAATCTATGCACTTGGGAGTTATTGTTTTTAATGTAATTAATTGAAGTTGTGTTTTTCATCACCATGGATACATTTCTTGCTTTTACTTTCATCTTTCTAAAAGTCATACATTAAAGGTGTCTTAACTATAAATGAGTCTAATAAACCCACCTGTGAATGCTCTAAGTATAGTCACAGTATAAGGTTTATACATGATTTGTTAGATATTAGGTGTCTCATTTAAGTATGGATTCCTTTTATGCTTTTAGATCATGCTTATGACACTTAGAAATGATTATCCATTTAGTTTGAGTATGCGAACTTCATTTACATATTTTCCATCCTTAGGTGGGGTGAGAACCTACCTAAAGATGAGTTAAGATTTGGAAGAACCTAACTTGAGATTAGTGTAAGAGAGTTGTCAGCCCATGGTGGTGATATCTAAAGCCTCAAGTATCTCCACACTTAGTTTTAACTCCTTTGCTTAGCATTTCGTATTATCTTTTAGTGCAAATACTTACAATCACTTCTTTTCTAACTATGTTATGTTTAAAATAAATTTGTAAATTAGTTTCCCAATTTTATAGCTCCCCCCTTGTACGATTCAACCCGTACTTGTCATTTTCTAACTCAATAGATAATCATGCGCTTGCGGTATGATTTGGGATCGATCAAGTTTTTGGCGCCATTGCCTAGGAGAGCAATGGAAAATAAGCTTTAAATCTATTCTGAATGTTTATCACTAGTTTAATTTAAAGTATTTTTCATATTTAGGTGCATTTGTATTATATAGTAACATCTGCTAGTCTGGAAACTCTAATGCATCTTCATGTTTGCATTTTTTAGGGTATCTAACTTTTGTTGTATAATGTTTTTCAATTTTTTTGGAAAATATAAACGATCTAAGGTTTCACAAACATCTTTTCATTTGTTTATTGGATTAACGTTAGTGAGAAACAAAATTTTGAACTTGAACTACCTGTGTGTTGAAATTTGGGCTACAACAATTGCCTGATGTTTAGAAAACTTTCTATGTGGTATTCGGATTCTGTTATGCCCTTGGCCTAATTGGAAATTATTCTACATTTTTTCTAACATCTAGATCATCTTTTGCAATTCAATTTGGATAACTAGTAGAAATAGAATTTGATTTGAATTCTTGTGACTTATTCACAATCTGAAATCGTATTGTTTTATGAGTTCACTTCAAAATTTCACAAATTTTTTGAAGCCAAATGAATTTTTAGAATTTTTCTCATAACAATTTGGTTTGTTATTAATCCATGGAATTTTTTGGATTTGAATTTAATCAACTACTGAATTCTGCATGATTTTTCAAAGTTGATCTATCAGTTTTGAAAATTTTCAGCAGTACATTGTTTTTGCCAAACTTGAAGTTTTTGAGTCTTTACTGTTTACTCTATTTTTTGAGGAAACTAATCACTCTCATAAGGTGTAATTTTCAGAGTTTGTAACATGGATACTTGGAGAGGAGCTTTCATGAGCCTAATCAATGATGAAGAACAATTGAGCATTACTCAATTTTTCTTTTCTTTGAGTGGCTTTTAACATGTATTGGAGATGACTCTTGGTTTTTAATAATATTTGGAACATTTGAACTCTACCATAAACATCCAAGTTCAATTGTAATGAACAAGGTACAAGATACAACCGAAAGTCAAGGGGGGTAAAAGCGTGCTAAAGGACGAGGGGATCAAACCCCTTTATTTGTTGCACTTCAAACTCCTTTGGACTAAAGTTGCATGAGGCACTTCCCCTGAGTTGACATCAATTGTTTCATTCCCCATCATTCGATGAGATCGGGTAACATCCTCAATCAAATTAAGCCCCAGTTATAAGTGTTTTTGCAATCTTTTTGCAATGATGGTTGTTTATTTTCATCATCCACTCATCACTCGTCTTGTATGTGCAAACTAAGCCTCAATTAATTAAAATTAACTCATTCGCAAGCCTTATGGTGTTCGGATCATTGGGACTTGTGTTAGTTTGCATTGCACCATTATTTGAAGTTTAGTTAGAACTTGAAGATTCAATGGCGGATCAAGGAAATCAACCACTTGGAGTGAAGATTAGGGAAAACCCAGTCAATATTGGTGGTAGAACTCTTAGATTGTTTTTTTTCCCAATAAACCAAGGTCAACCCTCAAGCATCATTTTGCCACCACCACCACAACTCATTTTGAGTTGCAGACACATATTATCCAATTGTTACTGACCTTCTATGGTCATGGGTTAGATCAAGAGAATCCTTATTCTCACATCAATGAATTTTTGACAATTTTTAACACCTTCAAATTTCAAAATTTCAATGATGATTCTTTTATATTTCGCTTATTTCATTTTTCTATTAAGGAAAAAGAAAAAAATGTGGTTAGACTCATTACCGTCCGAGCCTATCACTCAAATGGAACAATTGAAATTGAAGTTCATCAATAAATTCTTCTCAATGTCGAAACTATTTCCCTTAGAAAAGAAATCCAAGATTTTAGGCAAATAGATCATGAACAATTTTATGAAGCATGGGAGAGATTTAAGGATTTGTTACTTAAATCCCCTCATCATTCTTTTGAGACTTGGTGATTGGTATTATACTTTTTCAATGAGTTAACCCAAAGTAACTGTCAGAGAACTGTCAACAGTAGGATTTTGAGAATAGAAGGGATAAAATATCTACAACCAAGTAGGGCCTTTATGAGGTAAAGGAAGAGGTAGATTTCCAAGCTAGATGAGGAGACAAATTAAGGCTTTATCCATGGCTCAAGCTAAATCAGCTGAGACTATTTACCTAGTCATAAAGGTTCAAGCAGTGAACTTAACACATTTCCTTGCACTATTTGCACATAATCGTCACATATGGCTCACTCATGTCCCATCTTTTATCCAGAAAAATCAACTGGGGAAGAGCGTGTCCAGGCCATCAACGCTTATAAAATAGCGAACCCTTTCCGCGAAACATACAATTCGGCTTGGCGAAACCATACCAATTTTTCATGGAGGCAAGACCAACCTCAAGTTCATGTAGAACATCAATCGTATAAGGGATCAAACCAATTCCTCTCTCAGAGACAACAACTCTCTAACGTGCCTCACCTTGTTCACCGCAACAAAACTACAAGTCATCCTTAGAACAAATGTTGCAACAAATGATTCAAGCCCAGAACATGGCTACTCAAGCCATAGTGAAATTAGGGGAACAAATGAGTCAGCTAGCAATCATTATTGGCGATAGAGAGAAGGGTAAGTTTCTAGCCAACCGATACCAAATCCCAAGGGACAAATTGTGTCACGACCACCTCAATATCAACAACATCCCAAAGGCCAATTTGAAATAGGAACTTGTTCAAACCAATGTCTCTAGCATGTGAAAGTAAAGTCCATTACGACTCTGAGGAGTATTAAAAAAGTTCACAATAAGGTCGAGTTACCCAAAGAGATTGAAGTTCAATCTCAAGAGAAGGAAAAAGAGATCCAAGTGTCCAAGAGTCCACCAATTTGGAATACAATTCCTAAACAAAGTCAAGAACCACAATCAATGAAATCCTTTGTTCCAAAAGCTCCGTACTCTGAGAGACTGTTATCACCAAGAAAAGTCTTTGAATGCTGACATTTTAGAAGTGTTTAAACAAGTGAACATCAACATACCCTTCTTAGAGGCCAACAAGCAAATACCTTTCATATTCTAAGTTTTTCAAAAATTTGTATACGGTGAAAACGAAAACCAATGTTCCTAAGCAAGCCTTTCTAGCATAACAAGCATCATCCTACATCCAACAGTGTACTGTTGTGAAGTACAAAGACCTAGGTTGTCCAACCATTGCTTTGAGAATAGGTGAGAGTGAGATCAAACAAGTTTTGCTAGATCTAGGGGTTAGTGTCAATCTATTGCCTTTTTCAGTGTATAAAGCTCTAGGTTTGGGGGAGTTACAACCAACTTCCATCACTTTCCAGTTAGCTGATAGGTCGATCAAGGTTCAAAGAGGAATCATCAGAGACGTTGATAGGGGCATAATTAGGCTATTTTTAGTACCATATTTCTGTATATATTTTTAGCTATTACTTGTTAATTATGGTACTAATTGCTATTTTCGTGTTTGTGTAGGTTTTCAATTACAAGATTCTAAAATAGAAACTAAGTGAAGCAAATTGGCAACTAATTGCACAAGGAAACCACACAAACAAGGAAACCAAGCAAAGAAGGAAACAAAACAATTATGAAAGGGATGATACCTTGCTTTGAAGAGATCCATCCAGCAATAGCCTCTTAATCCACCGCCGCAGCAAGCCACGCATCCTCCCACAGCCGCCGTCATCCTCCTTCACAACAACCATCAAGCCCATCATCCTGAACCCATCATCACCGTCCTCATCCACAGCCGCAACCATTATCGTCCCCCATCTCTGTCTCAGTTCATCATCCAACCACCTCCATCATCCCCTTTTCCTTCCTAACACCCAACACAGCCCTTCTTCCATCATCACCATCGAACCCTTCAATCGAAACAACAACCCCTCATTCCATCTTTTTTTCTCATCTCTTCCTCGCACAACCTTCATCTCTCTCGCCCGATCTCTTCCTTCCATTACCTTCACACATCAGCTATACCACCACCGTCCGCTCTCGTCATACACACAGCACAGGCAGAGATCGAGAAGGAAGAAGAAATCGAGGAGGAAGAAGAGAAAATGGACAGTGACGAAGAGACAAAAATCGCATGAGGAAGGAAGGGAAATAAATTTCTCCCCAGTCTGCTATTTGCACCCCAGTTTTCACTTTCTACCACCACGGATCAGGCTACAATGTTTTGTTTCATCTCTTAACTCTTTCTCTTAGTTTTAGTTTGATATTTAATTATGTATTGCTATTCGAACATAATTATTATGTCTAGCTAAACTCCTCTTAGTTAGGGGTGGATTCGAAACCTCGAACATGTGTTTTATAAATTAATTGAATTTAATCTTCCTTGCTATTAGTGATTGTGTTTTACTTAACTGCTTTATAGAAAACTTTTCTTTTTATGTTTGTTAAGGTGACCAACTTAGTAAGCATGCTAGGATCTGGGGCTAGAGTACAGGAGAGTTTCACCTAATTGTTATAATCTTGTACTCACATGTAGTAAATACCAAGGAACGTTGGTAAGGTTAAGTAAAAACCTAGGTAAGAACAAGATGCTGATCATACTTGTAATTGTCTAGTCAGTGTTCATATTTTCCACAAAACTTAATGATCTTAGATTGTTATTTAATTTGTGATTCCTGTTTAGATAGCATGATAAGAATAGTTTGAAAGCGACGCTTAGTTTAATTCAACGAACTTGGGAAAATAATAAGATTAATGCAGTGCGGTCACAGTTAATCTTGAGCATTGTCTCTCACGAGCTAGCAAGTGATTATTGAAGATTGATTTATAAGCATATGTTTGGTGTGTGGAGATAAACCCTTAGCTAATTTCTCATCTTTGCCATCCCTTTAGTTTTATTATCTTTATAGTAATTTTCGTAGTTATTTTCATAGTTTAATTTAGAAAATCCAGTCCCCTTTTATTTAATTAATTAGGTTGTTAATTGTCTTTTAGTTATTATTAGTGTTAATTGACAAGCCCTTTAATCCCCGGTCTAGAACGATCCCTACTTATTCTATACTACAATCACAAAGCAGGGTATTAAGTTGTGTGCTACTAAAATAGCGCATCAGATGTTCTTGTTCAGGTTGATAAATTCACTTACTAGTAGATTCGTTGTATTAAACACTGAGCCAGTCACAAATGTTAGGAACAAAATCCATGTCATCTTAGGTTCTCCATTCCTAGGAACTTCAAATACCATCATCCATTTTAGAAATGGTATCATGAAGTTGTCATTGGGAAATATGACAGTTAAACTCAGTCTGTTCCATAGCAGCCACAAACCATCTAATGAGGAAGAAAGCGAAAAAGCCAATCTCATAAAAACCCTTGTTCAAAAGAAATTTTTGAAAAAAATTCTATAGGGATCCACTTGAGGAGTGTTTAACTCATTTTAGCGTTGACCTTGATTGGAATGGTGCCATTAGAGAAATCAATTCTATCTCTGACTTTATCCACTTCTTTGACACTGGCACATGGAAATCAAAGGTTGAACCTTTTCCCATTGAGAGCACACCTATAATAACTTCCATAGTTGACCCACCAAAGCTTGAACTTAAGCCCTTGCCTGACACCTTGAAATATAGATTCTTGGGAAAATCTGACACCTTGCTTGTGATCATTTATGTTTATCTTAATAAGGAACAAGAAAATAACATGAAAATAAGTTGTCGCAAGTGTTTCAAAAACACAAAAGGTTATTGGTTGGTCTATTGCAAACATCAAGAGAATAAGTCCTTCTATGGTGATGCACAAGATCCATCTCGAAGAGAATGTCAAAACCTTTAGAGAAGCACAAAGGAAAATAAATCCTACGATGAAAGAAGTTGTGAAAGAATAGGTGATTAAACTTTTAGATGCATGTATTATATACTTAATCTCAGATAGTCAATGGGTTAGTCCAGATCAGGAAGTTTCCAAGAAATCTGCCATCTTTGTTGTGAAGAACTTCGCTAATGAGTTGGAGCTTACTTGTGTCCATACCGAATGGCGAGTATGTATTGACTATCAAAAACTAAACTCGATGACTAGAAAATACCATTTCCCTCTTCCCTTCATTGATAAAATGTTAGAGAGGTTAGTTGGTCATTAGTATTATTGTTTACATGATGGTTACTATGACTACAACCAAATTCCAATTGCCCAAGATGTAGAGTGTTTAGCCGGTCATGAGTATTTTTGTTTTCGCAATGGTTACTCTGGCTACAACCAAACTCCATTGCTCAAGATGATCAAGACAAAACCACATTTACTTGTCCATTCGGTACCTTTGTATATAGGCATGTGCCTTTTTTGTTTGTGCAATACACCCATAACATTCCAGAGATGCATGTTGAATATTTTCTTTGATATGGTAGAAAGATTTTTAGAAGTCTTCATGGATGACTTCTCTATCTTCGGTTCTAGCTTTGTTTAATGTATGAATCATCTAACCCTTGTGTTGGAAACATGTAAGGACAAAAAAACCTTGTACTCAATTGGGGAAAATGCCATTTCATGGTGAATGAGGGCATTGTATTTTTTGTGTCCAAATCTGGTCTCCTAGATATCTAACCTGCAAAACAAGGTTAGATTGCCAAAGACCACCTTTTCGGTGGTCGAAGGCACTTCAATGCTTGAGTTAGTAAATCTGTAGAAGAAGACTAAATCTTGACAGAATTTAGTTGAAATTGCATACTTTTGTCGAATGTTCCCTTTACCTTATATAATGTTCGTTATTAATTTTTTGCGTGACTTAAGCATGTGGGGCGTGATGAGGGAGACGTTCTTTGTAATAGTCTACTTCTTCATTGAGAGACGTCCTTGGGGGATTGACTTTTGCCATGACTCGTCTCCTTTACAACGTCACTTATCTTTAAGGGATAGATTCGTTGGGCCTGAATTCTGGCCTCTGATTGTGATATGTTTTGAAGGGTCATTTTGGGCTTCAATGGTTGGACCTGCCTTTTCAGACTTCATGGGGTTGGGCCTGAAATGAAACACCTGGTTCTTGTGATAGATGATATTTGCCGCGTGTACGGTCGTGATTCGAGTCTTATTTGATGTATCATCAGCTACTCCCTCCAGTTATTGGGCATGCTTACGTGTCCACTAACTCTATGGCGGTTGGATTTTTGACTTCATCATTGCAGAACATTTAATGCCGTTGACAATTATTGATAGGGTTGTTATTCTGATGTCTCATTCGGCTGTTCATTTTGGTGAAATTTTTGTAATTTCGTTCAGCCATCATATCTCACTGGTCTTCCCATTAGTAGTCTTTTCGTTGCCCAACTTTATAAAAGGGATGTGAGATTTGTGTTACTTTCTTTACGCTATCCCCGTTATCAATGTTTACTTTTTGTTTATTTTTTCGTTTTCTTCTTTGCACAACTCCTTTCTCATGTCTGCTGTGAGGATGCTAAGTAGTGAAGCACTGATACTTGTGAGTTGTCTTCTTGCCCAAGCGGGTGACGCAGACGACTTTGGATAGTGTTTGCTATGAGTTCTCACTACCCCCTGACCTTGAAATTGTCTTGCTTAGGAGTGATGACAGTCCTTGTCATCCAAGGCCTGGCTACATTGTGTTGTATCCTGGCATGTCCCAGTCGAGTCTTAGGTTACCGACCCCAGAGATCTTCTGGGCTTATTTGGATTTTTTGGCATTGTTTTTGCTCAAATGGATCCCAACGGCTAAAGGGTGATGGTTTCAACCGTGGCGAGAGCCATTTTGTCTGGGATTCCTCTGAATACCAAGATTTTGCACTCTGTAGTGGGGCTTAATGTAAGCAGTAATCATATTTGCTTTCTCTGTCCTCCTACTTGTTTTGGGAAGCTTAGGGACGACTATAGCGGCTGGATGAGGTCCTGGTTTTATGCGTCCATTGATTCTTGTTACTTGAAGTTGTAGAACTTGCATATTATGCCGTCGTTCCAGGAGCCCAAGAAATGGAAGGAACCGTACTTGAATGCAAATGAGCAGGCTATTCGTGATCAGTTTCTTAAGCTCACTCGAGTCGTGGAGACCTTCCTTGCCACGAATGTTATCGACCATAGTGGCTTGTATGCTATAAATGAGGCGGAGTGTGAGACATTTATTGAGGCTCGAGCTGATGAAGTTACTATTGCTCGTGTTGGCCGTCGTCATTTCTGACGAGGGGGAGGAATGTGTTGCTCTTGCTAGCGTTGATGATGCTAACATTGATAGGAAAGTGAGCTCCACTAGGAGGGTTATAGATCTCAATGCTCCTGCTGCTGCTGGAGGTGTTGGCCCGACCACTAGATAAAGAAAGCTCCCTAGGCCTGTTAGCCCTTCGAAGTAGCTGGCGATTAGCCCTAGTCGTGTCTAAAAAAAATAGCTTGCTGGTTCTATTCAAGTGGCTACTCGAATTTCTCTTCATCCGCGATCATCTGGGAAAGGTGTTGAAGATGAGGCTCAACTTGTTACTCGAGAGGCTGAAGAGATAAATCAAACTTTGGAGAGGAGCAAGAAAGAGGTGTGTCGTCCATTGGACGAGCATGAGAGAAGCCTCATCTCTACTCATGGTGTTCCTGATTTTGCCAAGTGGTTAGATGATGATCCCCGTGTCATCAATAATAAGATGTTGTAATTTGCTATCGAGCGGTCTCGGAATCCGAATAGCACGAAGACCATAGGAGATTTCAAGTATAACCCAATGTATGACAAGGTGGATGTTGACCATGGTAAAAGTTCTAAATCACCTCCTTTTTTTTTTCTCCTAATCGTGCTATTGATGCAGTGGAGTTGCCTACTTCTTCTCATGCTAATCCCGCTCTTGCCACTGCTGCCTTTAAGAAGAATGAAAAAAGTGGTACTTCTGTCATCATTGGCATTCTGACTGTCCATTCGGCTACTGGGGGCAGAGCCTCAATTTTTTTTCTGATCCCCGAATCCTTCATCCACATAATGGTTGGAATGAGCCCAACCCTGAAGACATTCGTATTAAATTGGATGGGAAATTTAGTTGGTTCTCAAAGATAGACGTGCAATATAGTGCACGTAATCTCATTGTCGAAAGGCATAGGTGCTTGGTTGAGAGTGCTCCAATGCGTGTGCATCAACCTGGTAATCACCTCAATCAAGGTCTTAAGCAGATAATTGAGGGGATGAACCACCTCACTTATGTTGGGGTAATGAGGTCAGATTAGAAGGTTGTGCGTGATTAAGTGGCCTTCGTGGAGAGGAAGATGGCCGGGCAGGTGTTGGTGCTTTCCTACGTTATCCTTCAGTCTGATGTGCTGAAGACACAATATGCGGAGCGGGAAAAGGCAGCTGAGACTGCTCGGGCTTTATTGAAGGAAGAGGAGGGTGTTCGGGACAAGTTTGCGGCTGAATTTGAAACCTCGGAGACAGAGTTGAACAAACTTCGTGATCGGCTAGATGTTATTGAGAAAAAGTTGTCAAGTGAGAAGGTTGGTCGTGATGAGGCCATGCGTTATGTTGCTGAGCCATATCCCTATCATAAGGTTGCTGAGGAACGAGTGGTGCACTTAACATCTGAGCTTGGTACTGCTAAGTCAGAAGCTTATGCAAGGCTCACCACTATTGAGGGATAAATTATATCGACTTGAACGAGCTTGCAGCAGTTGCGGATAGATTGAAGATTGTAGAAGCGGCGGACAAGAAAAGGGTCGTTGATGGTCAAATTGACCTCATTGACTTTATGGAGTTGGAAGAGGGTCTTAATATGTCAAGATATCAATGTTTGGTTGAACAAGTCTTTAAAGACGCTGACGATGATGAATGTGTTCCGGACCTGGCAAGTGATCCTTTTGATGAAGAACAATCGTCTCCTCCTCTGTCCGATCCCGCGCCATCATCTGCCCTTGTTATTGAAAAGAAGTCTTCAAATCCTTCTGGAGACAAGATACCGTCTCCTCCTGCTGACAGTGTTACTGACATGAATGCTCAACCTCCTCGGAATGTCTCTTCAAGTGATGCCTTGAATGTCTCTACTGATCACTCTCTAATCCATTTATCTTCTTCTTTAGATGTAACAAAGTAGAAAAATTAATGAAGATCTCCTTTTATCTATACTTGTATTCTTTTTGTTTCTTTGTTTTCTATGTAGTGATCATTTCCTGATGTCATTTTCGTAGCTTGTCGTTCGTGTTCTGTATATTTCTTCGTCTAACTTTGTAGTTTAGACTTAGCTGAATTTATGCTTTTGAACTTGTTTTTGACACTTCTGATTTAATTCTAACCCGTACATCCAAACTTTTATGAGTACACTTTGTGGTTCGACTTATTAGTTGGGCCGGAAGATTTACTAGTAAGTCTGACTTATATGTCCAAACTCTTATAAGTACACTTCGTGGTTCAACATGTTAGTCGAACCAAAAGATTTATGAGTAAGTCTGACTTATACATCCAGACTTTTATAAGTACACTTCGTGGTCTGACATGTTAGTCGGGCCATAAGATTTACGAGTAAGTCTGACTTACACGTCCAGAATTTTATAAGTATACTTCGTGGTTCAACAAGTTATTCGAGCCCGAAGATTTGCGAGTAAGTCTGACTTATATGTCCATACTATTTTAAACTCACTTCATGGTCTGACACGTTAGTAGGGCCAGAAGATTCACGAGTAAGTATGACTTATATGTCCAGACTTTTATAAGTTTGGTTCATGGTTGATCAGACCAGAAGTTTTATGGGTACGTCTGACTTACTTGTCCCGACTCCTTTTTTTATTACTTTCCTCGCGATCTAACGTTATGGTCAGGTAAAATTTTTTGAGTAGATTCCTAGTCTGACTTTAATGTCCTAAATGGTTTAGATTATTTGAACACTAGACGAAGGGTTTCTGGATCTGGAAGTCTTATTGATAATATTTCTTCATATGTTCGACATTCTATGGTCATGGTAACCATCCGCCTTTCGAGTCTTCCAACCAATATGTACTTGGTTTGTTGATTTTCACCACTTTGTATGGACCTTCCCAATCTGGATTTAGTTTACCCGCACCTGGTTCTTTTGTATTGAGTTGGAATTTTCTGAGCACTCAGTCACCGATGCTGAATGTACGGGGCATTACTTTTTCATTATAGTAACTTGGCCGATTGTTGGTAGGTTATTGCTTTGGTCGAGGCTCTTTCTCATTTTTCATCGAGAAAATCTAATACAACTCATAGTGTTTCATTGTTTTATTCTGTTCGAAACTCTTAGGTTCCGAATGTTGGCATGCCGATTTTGAGTGATACCATTGCTTCAGATCAGTATGCAAGAGCAAACGGTGTTTCAGAGGTCGGAGTTCTCTTCATTTTTCTGTAGGCCCAAAGGCTGCCGACAGTTCGGATACCCACAATCCTTTTGATGCTTTGAGCTTTTTTTTATTGCATCTGCTGGGCACTTCTACTTGTCCATTCGCTTGTGGGTGGGCAGGTGCTGAGAAGTGTTGTTTGATACTTAAGTTCTCGCATAACTTCTTAAATTTCTTGCATTCGAATTGCTTTCCATTGTCAGTGACAATTACTCTTGGGATTCCAAATCTGCATATTATATCCTTCCAGAAAAAGTTTTCAATTTGAGCTTCTCCAATCTTTGCCATTGGCTCTACTTCTACCCATTTGGTGAAGTAATCCACTACTACGAGGAGGAATTTTTTTTTTCTGTTCAACACTAGAAGTGGTCTCATGATTACATTCCCCATTGTGTGAATAGTTACGGACTACTCATCTGGATAAGGTTTTGACCTGGCATGTGAGTATATGGGGCGAATCTTTGACATTTGTCACAAGTATGAACAAGTTCATTTGCGTCCATTTGCATTGATGGCTAGCAGTAACCCAATGTTAAGGCTTTGTAGGCTAATGTTCTCCCTCTTGAATATTTCCCGCATATGCCATAGTGAATTTCTGGTAGAACATAGTCGGCATCGTCGGGTGAGAAACATCTTAGCAGTGGTCCTATGGCAGACCTTCTGTAGAGTCTATAGTTAATTAGTGTGTACCGTGCTGATCTATTTCGCAGTTTACGGGCCTCCATCTTATCCGTTGGAAGTGTTTCGCTTTGTATGTACGTCAGGATTGGAGTCATCCAATTGCTCTCATGATCCATTGTGCATGCTTCTTGAACTTGGTTTTCCAGTATTGAGCTCTCCTATACTGTGATGAGCAGATTATCAGTTTCTTAAGTTCGTGATGCCTCCTTGGCCAACTTGTTGGCTTTGTCATTTTCTGCTCTTGCGCATCGTTGAATGGTTGTAGCTTGGAAGCTTTCGATCAACTCATTTGCCTTTTGGTGGTAGGATTTCATCTGAGCATCTTTGACTTAGAATTCATCGTTCAACTGATTGACCACCAGTTTGGAGTCGGTGAAGACGTTGATTTCTCTTACTCTTAGGTGTTTGACCAATTGCAAACCGACTATTAATGTTTCATACACAACTTTGTTGTTTGAGGCTTTGAAATTAAATTTTATCACCTTTTCCAACATTACGCCTTTCGAGTTGTACATGGTTATTCCTGTTCCACATCCCTTCTCGTTGGATGCTCTGCTGCAACGCTGGATCCACTCGTGAACAGTTCATTCAGTATGTTCTTCCTTTTGATTGTTGTTCGGTCGATGTTCATTGACATCCATGAATTAAACATTGATGTTTTCTAATGCTCAAGCTTTTATTGCAGTCTTAAAAGCATAGCTGATGTTCAACTAACCAAGCTTTATTGCCCACTTCACCATTTTTCTGAATAATTATGGTTTGTGCAGCACCAACCGAAGTGGTTGTTCGATCATGACGATGATGGGATGAGCTTGGAAGTATGGTCGTAGCTTTCTTGAAGATACGAACAGGGCAACTGCCAGCTTCTCAAGAGCCGGGTAGTTAACTTCTGCGTCCACAAATGTCTTGCTAACGTAGTAGACTGGCTTCTGTGTGCCATTTTCTTTTTGTATCAGTGCTGAGTTGACTGCATGTTCGGACGCTGATAGGTACAAATACAACTATGTGCTTGGCTTTAATAACAATTCAGTACTTCCCATGTACGCCTTCAGGCTTTGGAAAACTTTTTCACATTTCTTTACTCCATTTGAACGTTTTATCTCCTTTCAAAATTTTGAAGAAGGGAAGACATTTATCTGGCGATCTAGAAATGAATATGCTCAATGTTGCTATTCAACCATTGAGGCTTTGCACACCCTTGATGTTAGTGGACGTTGCATGTTGAGGAGTGTTTGTAACTATTTTGAATCAGCTTCGATTCCTCCCTGATTGATGACGAGCATATAAAAGGGACATTTTATGCCCCTAACTATAGAATTGCTAGGTCCCATTATCTAATAAAAATATCTCATTACGTGTATTTTTTAGAAAATCAAGCATTAATCTCAAATCATACACAAAGTGACACAATAAGGCTAAGATCAAAAACTAGAAAAGTTCGTTGGAAGTTCACATATGCATTGTCAAAGATCAAAGATTTTCAAGCCCAAAGACCCATGAAGTCAAGCCCACAAAGTATCATCATCTATGGATCTCGAGGAAATCAATTTGAAGATTTGGACATCCACATGGATACTTCATCATAGCCAAAGAATCTCTACAAACTCCACTATCCATTCTCACATTTACACTCCATCTTATTTCACTTTTATACTCTACCTTATTTCACTTTTACATTCTTCCATATCTTTACTTAATTACTTTGACACTCCACCTTATTTCACTCCAACACTCCACCTTCTACCCCATTATCTCTACACATAAGCATCACCCTTCATCATCTATAAATACCCCACACATGGAGATACTTTTGAAAAGAAGACTTTAGAAACACTTTTGAGAGAGAAATAGTTGAAATAGTTGTAGTTTAGAGAGAAATAAGTGAAGTTTGGCTAATATCCCACCTTAGGGTGTGGGTGAGCCTATGGGAGGATAGCTCCAAGATGGTTATCTTTTAGTTTCGTTTATTTCCAAGTTTATGTATTAGAGAAGCAAGTAGTTAGATTGATCTTGTAACTTGATTATGTCATGAACCAATGAGGTAAGTTAGATGTTTTCTGTTTCATCGTATGAATTCAATTCATGCTTTCTTCTTCTACTTCTTAAGTTCAAGATTAAATAAGTTTCTATCATTGCAATTTCTCTAACAAGCTCCTAGTTATAATGTTTACATACTATTAGTCTAAGTTTCATTTTGATTTGTTAGATATTTGGTGTTTCATTTAAGTATGGATTCCTTGTATGCTTTTAAATCCACATTTGATTCTTAGATTACTAATATAATTAAAGCTTGAAATCAATTTGCTCATAAAGCGATATTTTCTATCCTAAGGTGAGATGAGAATCTACCTTAGGATGTGTTAATGAATTTGGAATGATCAATCTAAGAGTGGCCTAATGGTGTCATCTACTCATGATGGTAAACTCAAAACCCTAACTCTCACATTTAAGTTTTACCTTGCATTTTTATTTGAAATACTTCACCAATCACTTCTTTTTTAACTAGGTTAACTTTCAAAAGAGATTTGAAGATTAGTGTTCCAAATTTTATAGATTTCCTTGTGGAATTTGACCCGTACTTGCCATTATCTAACTCAATAGATAATCGTGCACTTGCGGTAAGATTTGAGATTGATCAATTGACCATGTACCCAAGGAATTTCCCTGATTCTACTCCGAATGCGCATTTTCTTTATTCAGCTTCATTTTGTATATTTGGAGCTGATAAAAGGCTTGTTCGAGGTATTTGATGTGGTCTTTTTTGTGCAAGCTCTTGACTACCATATTATCAATGTACACCTCCATGGTCTTGCCTATATGATCTTTGAACATCCTGTTTACAAGACGTTGGTACGTGGCTCCCGCATTCTTTAGTCCAAATGACATCACTCGGTAGCAGTACTTACCTCTTTCGGTTATGAAATATGTATTTTCCTGGTCGGGTGGATAAATCCATATTTGGTTGTAGCCAAAGTATGCGTCCATGAAGCTTAGGAGTTCGTGTCTAGCAGTAGTATCCACTATTTGATCTATTCATGGGAGTGGGAAACTATTTTTTGGGTAGGCCTTTTTCATATCCATGTAGTCTGCACATACTCTCCACTTGTCATTCTTTTTCTTGACCAAAATTGTGTTGGCCAGCCAGTCCGAGTAGTGAGATTCCATGATCATCCCTGCATTCATTTGGCAATACACCTCTTTGTTTATTGATTGGTCGTTCTGGGGCAACTGGCCTTCTTTTATGTCGGGCTGGCTTCTTGTCCAGATTGACTTGCAGTCTGTGAGTAATGATGGAGGGATCAATGCCCACCATGTCTTTCATTATCCAGGCGAAGACGTCCTGGTTGTCTTTCAGCAGTTGGATCAGCTTATTTGTTAGTTCTAGGTGGATTTTTGTGCCAATCCGAACTGTTTTTCCCCCCTCTTCACCGTCTAGATTAGTATTGTTTTTTCTTCTGGTTGTCCAGTATTTGGTCAACCTGTTGGACTGATTGGAGTTGCATTGCCATCTGGGAGGTCAGAATCCATTTGACCAAGTTGCTGCAGCGGTTCCTCTGGTCGTGACGATGATTGCTATATGTTCGGGGCCTTCTTTGCTGCATAGTGGCATTCACGTGCAACTGGCTGATCTCCTTTGATGACCCAATATCGTCATTAGTGTGATACTTCAGACATTAATGCATGGTAGAGGACACTGCACCCATGGATTGTCGACAACAAGGAAGTCCGTTAATAGGACTTGTTGTCTACTCGGGTCTCCTGATTTGACTGGTAATCGAATCGTTCCGAGTGGGTGACATTGGTCTCCGTTGAAACCTACCATTGGTTGATTGTTGGGTGTAAGCATCTATTCACTTAATAGCATCTTGCGGAATGTCTTCAGGTACAGAAGGTTGGTTGAACTACCCATGTCAACTAGTAATCTCTTGATCATCCACCTGGCTATCAATACTGAAATCACCAGGGCGTCGTTATGAGGGAAATGAACTCCCTTTGCATCCTTTTCAAAGAAGGTTAGAGTTTTTTGGGTTGTTCTGACGCGTTGTACAAGGGGCTCCGGGCATTAGATCTTTGTCCGTAAATCCCAGATTGATCACTTTCGTGATCAGTTAAATTGTTTTTTCTCTCCAGCTACGCCGTGTATGACATATATCAGCTCTCTGGGCTGCTCGTTTAACTCTGTGGTAGCGCTTGCCTTCTCTTTCCCTTTAGACAGTTTTTTCTTTTAGCCCAATGAATTCTCTGAGTCGTCATCTCTGGATTTAGTACTCAATTTCGTCCAACAAGTTGTAGCAGTCTTCAATGTCATGATCTTTGTGGAAGGAGCAATACTTGCTCTTATCTCGTCTATTTGGATCTCCTGTCATCTTGAGTGGCCATTTTGATGTCTTCCCACTTTTCCATGTACTATAGGACATTTGTTCGACTTGTTTTCAAAGCTGTGAATGGTTTGTACGTCGTATTGACCACATTCATTGACCGTTTATGTATGGGTCTTCTGGATTGCAGCTTCCCGAATTATTGTTTGCTGAATTCGAACCTGTTATTCGTCTGCTACCTTTTTGACTGGCCATTTTTCTCCCATGGCCTGTCATCTCTCCATCTCTCCTCTCCTCATTTGTTGGGAAGGATTTTTTGTCAGATTCGTTCTTTTTCTTAACGATCAACATCTCCTTGAGGGTGATGTACTTCAGAGAGTTGTAAAATGACCTTTTTTTAATTCGAAAGTGAAAGTGGCTATAGCCGTGTCATCACTGCATCCGTCGATCATTTTAACTCATCAGTAAAATGAGTAAAATACTCCCTGATAGTTTCTTCAGGTTTCTGCTTGATGTGTAGTAAATAATGTGGGCCCTTTCTGATTTGCTGGCTACTAATGAACCTTATGATGAAGGCAGTGGCTAATGCATGGAAAGAGTCTATAGACCTAAGCGGTAGACTATTGAACCAACTCATCGTTGTGGACGTGAGGTTGGTCGGAAAGGTTCGGCACAAAATGGACTGCATGCTTTCTTTCAGTGTTATCATGTGGTGGAAACGTCGCAGATGGTCTGTCGGATCAGTAGTGCCATCATAAGTTTCAGACTTTGGGGGAGTGAACTTTTTTTGGCAAAGGGGTCTTCATTAGTGCATCAGAAAATGACGGTCTGGCCAACTCATAAAGCACGTTGGGATCCTTGACTCCGATCCTGAATGGAACTTGTGGAGGAATTCCATCGCTTTGGGAGTCATCTCCTTGTGGTTAACTGCCTCCAAAATTTGGTCGTCGAAGTTCGGAAGGAATTTCATGGTTCTCTCGAGCGTGGTTGGCGGAGTTCTGCTATGGTGGCATGTAGACATATTTGGCAGATTGAGCACACTCTAGGCTGAGTTTTTCAACTACTTTGACTAGATAGTCAATCTGGACCAAGAGTTGGTCCACATGGGGATTTGTCATTGTACCGCCAGATGTCTGAGATGGTTGGGCCACCATTCCACGTGATGATACTAAATTACCTTGCATGCATGACCGGTTCTGCTGATGCTAGATTCGAAGCATCCCTTGCTGGTAATTCAGCTTCACTAGCGGAATGATTACTTTGATTGTTGGGCTGAATTTGTTGTATGTTCCATTTGCACTAAGTTTTCCTATAACTGATTTGTGCTAATGAAATTACCAACTACAAACTCTCTTTTAGAAAAGGAAACTCCATTCTTCCCCACAGACAGCGCCAAACTGATGCGTCCAAATCTGGTCTCTTAGAGATTCAACCTGCAAAATAAGGTTAGATTGCCAAAAACCACCTTTTTGGTGGTCGATAACACTCTGATGCTTAAGTCAGTAAATATGTGGGAGAAGACTAAATCTGGACATAGTTCAGTTAAAATTCCAAACCTTTGTCGAATGTTCCGTTTACCTTATATAACGTATGTTATTAACTCTCTGCGTGACTTAAACATGTGGGGCATGATGAGGGGAAACGTTATTTGTAACAATCTCATCTTTCATTGAGATATGTCCTTGGGGGTGCGATTCCAGCCATGACTCATCTCCTTCATAACGTCCCTCATCTTTAAGGGAGAGATTCGTTGGGCCTGTATTCGGGCCTCTGATTGCGATATGTTTTGAAGATCCATTTTGGGCTTTAATGGCTGGAGTTGCCTATTCGGACTTCGCGGGTTGGGCCTAAACTAGAACATATGGTTCTCGTGATACATATTTGTCACGTGTACGGTTGTGATTCATGTCTTATTTGATGTATCATCAATATTAGGTCAAATTATTTCAGAAAGAGGTGTTGAAGTAGACAAAGCCAAAGTTGACACCTTAGTAGTCTACCACCTCCGACTGCTAAAGAAATCTGACCTTTTTTAAGACATGTTGGTTTATATCAATGGTTCATTAAAAATTTCAGCAAAATTGCGAGGCCCTTGTGTGCACTTTTGGCCAAGAAAGCCTCATTCGATTTTAATGAGGAATGCTTGAAGGCATTTGAGAGGTTAAAGCCAGAACTTACCTCACCACCCATTATTTGTCCACTCTATTGGAATGTTCTTTTTGAGATAATGTGTGATGTTCTGACTATTTTATAGGCGCTGTGTTGGGGCAACGAATAGACAAACGTCCCCATGTGGTCTATTATGTGAGTAAGATTCTAGATGCTGCACAACTCAATTATTCCACTAGAAAAAAAGAGTTGTTGGCAATTCTTGACAAATTTAGATCCTACCTCATTGAATCCAAAGTGATTGTCTATATTGATTAGGCAACTTTAAAGTGACTTTTGTCTAAAAAGGATGTGAAGCCGTGTTTGATCCAATGGGTCTTATAACTTCAAGAGTTTGATTTTGAAATTCGAGACAAGAAAGGAATGGAAAATGTGGTCGTTGATCACTTATCCAGGATGATTGTCGAGTCAGAGAAAAATTTGTTACCCAAAACAAAAACTTTCCCCGATGAGCAGTTACTGAAGGTCGCTCATGTCTAGTCACAACCGCCGCGGTGTGCTAACATTGTGAACTATCTTGATACAAAGAAAGTTCTAGAACAATTGTCTAAGCAAGATAAGTTCAAGTTTCTATCCATGGAAATATGTCCTTGGGATGATCCATATCTCTTTACAATCCAGATCAAATCATTCGTAAATGCATCGCTAAGTTGGATCAGAGAGATTTCTTGGGATTTTGCCATGGTCATGCATATGGAATCCATTTTAGTGCAAAGAAGATTGTTGCAAAAATATTGCCATGTGGTTTCTATTGGCCCATTCTTTTTTGAGATGCCCATGTGTATTGTCAAGCCTGTGTAAAAAGTCAACAATTAGGGCGTATATCTTGTAGACACATGTTGCCTCTAACTCCAGCCCTGATTGTGGAACTCTTTGATGTGTAGGTTATTGATTTCATCAGTCCATTCCCAACTTCGTGTGGTTTCAACTACATCCTTGTTGCGGTAGATTATGTCTCAAAATGGATTGAAGCCATAGCTTGTAGGACCAATGACCACAGGGTAGTTGTCAACTTCTTGAAGGAGTACATTTTTGCCATTTTGGCACACCTCTTGCAATCATCAGTGATGGAGTTCCCACTTCTGAAATAGAATGTTTGAGAAATTAATAAAAAAAGTATGGAGTTACCCACAAGGTTGCATCACCATATCATCCGCAAACAAGTAGTCAAGTAAAAGTTTCCAATCGGCAAATAAACATATCCTTGAAAAGCATGTCAGACCCGATAGAAAGGATTGGAGTTACCTTGGTCAAAAAGTACTTTTGTACAATTCTCGACTTTTATACATTTCCTAGAAAGTTAAAGACCTATTAGTCATGACCTTTTACTGTCTAAACTTTTACCCCATGGGGTGCCATCACAATCGAGAACCCAAAAGACGACAAAAGCTTCCAAGTTAATAGACAACATCTCAAGCCCTTTTTGGAGCTTCGTAACCCAGAAATTGAGGATATCCTTTTGGAAGACCCTATCTACCAATATTAAATGCCCTTTGTACTCATTCATTGTATATACCATTTTTATGTTTTTTTTTGTTTTATTTGAATGTCTTGGCTGATCCTACTAATCAAGCCTTTTTTGTTTTGTGATATGTCAACATTCATTTTAGCATCAAACAAACTTCTGGTGATCTCTACCATGCTCCATTGTTATTGTTTCTTTTTAGTTATAATTTGATCCATGACGTCTTATTTTAGGACGTTGAGGACAATGTTTGAGTAGGTTTGCGTAGGGGATATTTCAAAACTTATGTGTCATTTAAAAATGGGTTGTCCAACATTGGGGCAGTAAAACAAAAGGTTTCGGTCTTTTTAACCAGCGTACTTATTCATGATGAGATTAGGCTTCATAAATCTAATAGCAAAGGCTTTTTGAGTGTAGGATATGAAACTTTGAAAGTTATTAGTATGACAATATTAGATAATAGTTTGTACTACTCATAAGCTAGCCATTTTCTAAGAGTTTGTTGAGTTGTGTTTTAGCATTGATGTTCTTATCTAAAGTTGAAAAAGTGGATTAGTTATGTGGTTAACATGAGAAAACTAGTAGAGACTTGAACCTTGTGAGATTTCTAGTATTTATTCTTTATGAGAGTTATATGCTAATTCTGAATTTCCTGAGTCCGACATTATCTTGTGCATAATCTCTATAATTTCTTGTTTCTGTCAAAAGTTGAGCCTAAAATCAAAGTTGAATCACACCATTGCATTATGTTCTGAAATTCACCCGAGGCATAGAAACCATGTCATTCTTGGAAAATAAAGAACAGTCATTATATGCCTAAAGTGAGCCTTCTAACCTACCCATGTATTGTTCACCCTTGGAACCAGTTTGAAGCCTGTCATATTAACATTTTTGTTGCTAAACCACTAATCGATAACCCACAAATAAGCCATTAATGTTTTCCTTAACACATGTGATTTTGAGGAAGGTTGGAGATGAATGATCAACAAAGAAGTTTCATCACCATCAATGAATAGTTATACACTCCTTAGTGCCAAAACGAATAGAAAAAGCTTCAAATTCCAATACAATTTTGTGCAAGGCTACCAATTAAAAATAATAATAAATAAATAAAATCAACAAGTTGCCCTAGTTTTTTTATTTTTTATTTTTTTATATCAATGAAGATGTAATGATCTTTAATAAAAAAGACTTAAGCCGATCCATGAAGTTTAATACTTATAGAAAACCTTAAATCTTTTCATAAGTACTTTTGATTATCCTTAACCTTCATTGTTTTTTTTTTTTTTTGAAAGGCAAGCAGGGTTTTTATAGGATCCCAGAACCCATAAAGATGCTGCAAGCTGGGTTTGAACCCATGACCTAGTGGTACCATCCGCCAAGCTCTAACCGTTGAGTTGTCATGCCATTGGCCTTAACCTTCATTGTTACCCCTTCCTAAACCTCGTTACAACCTAGTCAAATATTATCCTGAGGAAAATATGGTCGAGGTTTGGAGGGTGAATTAAGAAATACTGTGGTTGAATGAAGTCAACATTCTTAGTGGATGATATTCCTTCTTGATATTATATATTATATTCTCGAGTTCCGATCTTTTGTTTTGTATGTGATTATCTCTTATTCATTGTGTCATCTTATTTACTTACATATGAGAGAAAATAGCCAAATCTCTAAGCGATTTTAATCTTATTATTATTTACCATGTGAGATGTGAAACTGAAGCGAATTTTCTAGAATGTGATCCAAAGATATGTCCACTTTTAACTGAAATTTGCAACAAAAAAGTTAATCAAATTCTTAATATAAACACTTGAATGAATGATTCCTATGTCTTTTCGGTAGTGCTTATTGAAGTCACTTATTTACTTAATACTGATTGATAAAGTACGGGTACATCTTTTAAAGCCTACACAATTAAGTAGGAACTCTATGAGGTTAAATAAGGAAAGAGTTATCTTGACCAAATTTTTGAGTCCGAATATGCACTAATGTTTATGGGTATCATTTCTTGAGACCCTCATGAGATGACAACTCATCTATTAAGGAAAGCTAGGGGTTCAAAGGGTAATTGTGTTTTACTAAATGCAATCGTGATTTCTGCAAAGTAAGTTAGATTTTATTAATTTTTTACTTGAGGACTAGCAAAATGTAGGTATAAGGGATTTGATATTCTTATAAATGGTATATTTTAAGCCCTAATTAATATTCCTTATGTCCAATTAATAAATAAAATGTTTTCATTACTTATATTTTGTGTATCAGAAATTTAAGTGTTAATCATCAAATATAAACAAATGGACATAGTGACATGGAAAAGTGGTCATCTCATCATTTTGCAAAACTCGAAGAAAAGTCAAGGCTCGTGGATATTTTCAAGCCCACATACTACACCAAAATGAGTAATTAGCAATATCCAAAATTTTTTAATCTGTAACTCTTCATTATGTCGCAAGTCTTGTAACTCAAGATGATGTTATTAATTCTTGAGTTAAGTTACTAAAAATAAAGCAATAATTTTAAAAAATGTATTATTTTTAAAGAATAATTAAAAGATAAATAAAAATACACAAATCAATTTTGGTTCCCCCTTCAGTAATCATTTCTCCCCAAACCCTTCTTCTACAAAACCTAAAAACCCTCTTAAACTCACAAATCTCTCCATCACTCTCGTTCGATCTCTTCTTCAATTTTGATTCATCAATCTCCATTAATTTATGTGTATCTATCGATCGATTTCTCTTCAATTGTCTTTGTATCACTCTTAGTTTTGCTTAGCTGTGTTTGTGTTCGAGTCTCATTGAGTTCTCAAAGGTGCATTGGGAAGTAGACATGATTTTGTGGCGAGAAAGGAAAATCCAAGCAAAGGTATGAGTTTATTTAGAGATGGAATCCGTTTGAAATACACGATCTTCCAAAAGAGAATGGAAAGTTGTTGTTATAGTAAGAGATGAGTTTACTCAAATTATTTAAATTTCTTATTGATCTGTGTTGGATGGAGCAAACCAAATAAGCTAATATTTATTTCACACATGTTCACGAGATTGAATTCTTATAGGGAGGAGGAGGCGGATGACGAGGAGTTGCTGGGGTGGGCATGACATTGGAGAGGCTGCCAATGTATGATCGAGTAATGAGAGGTATTTTCAGGAATGTCGTTGGAGAGGCTTTGGAGATTGAAGTGAGGAGCCTTCAAGATCAGGAACAAAGGCTTGTTCTTGATCGGCCTGTTAATGTTGTTGATGAGGAGTATGAACGGTTCTTTGATCGAATGCGCCATAGATTCGATGAGTAAGTACTAATTTTGTTCTTGTATGGTTTGATGTGATGTGTTTGTGAATTTAAGTTTGTTTTGCTGAAGAACTTTTTTTTTGTTTCTTGAAGATATGTTTTTTGAATTTAAAGCTAATTTTGTGCTCTTTTATTAAATTTAAGTTCATTTTGTGCTATTTAAATTCATAATTATGAATATTAGCTATTTAAGTTAATTTGAGTGCAACATATTCAGACACATTCAAAGTTATGAAGTCATACCAGTTCTAATAACTCATTTCCTTTCAAATTAACCAATATTTTCTTATTCATGTCAATTTGATTGATTCTTGTTTACATTTTATAAAAAGGGAATTCATTCGATGTTATTGAATTTGCCGAAAACTATGTGATAATATCATAGTGAGCCAATTTTCTTGTACTAGAAGCATAAGGGATGTTTATTTGCATCACTTGTGGAAGGAAAATCCGACCAACCTATGCAATTGAATATAAAGTTCTTATCCGATCTTATAGTCTTTGCATGTTATTTATCATAGCCTAAAAAACATTTCATGCCATTCAGCAAACCAAGCCACTTTTGAATTATATCATGCATTGTGAACTCATCATATGTTTCATTATCTGATTGTTGTCAATTGAGAAAATAAAAGGCATAAACCATGCTTTGGATGATATGGCTTCATATTGAAAGCTCTAATCTGTCATTTTTCTTTCTCCAATGACAAATTTGAAGGGAATTTTGAATCAGTATTTATTTATTTATTTATTTTCAGTAATGGTGCATCAGATTAGTATTTGGACAAAATAGTATATGATTGATAAGTTTTCAGCAATAGATATGGGCGTATATGTATATATTAGCTTTGAATAGTTAAATTAAGCTTAAGATTTAAAATAAGTATGGGACTTTGTAGCTTACATGGTATTATTTATGTCAACTCTGATGTGAGTGTTTGTTTTAGAACAATGTGATTTGGCTATTCAATTATCTCATAGAACCACAAGCATGTCTGTCAGTTTCCATTTGAATCACACTTCATTGGACTTATTTTGAAACTTCTAATCATATTTTCCATATTTGCTTGTGAATGTTATAGGACGAAATAAAAAAAGAGCAAGAAAAGAGAAAGCGTGTGACAGGGATGGAACAAAGTTTTCTGAAGCCTTGGATGTTGATGTCATAGCTGCAGTCTTTGGGGAGGACTAGGTAGGTGTTCAATGTGTCAGTTCCACTGTCACGAAGAGACAACTCATGTATTCTAGCTCATGTATTCTGCTCCTGCACATACAAAGCTACACCATATAGAGTTTGAGAACACATCAAGGGTCGAAACTCGATTGGATGGTTTTTAGAATGAGTTGATCTATGTCAAACAAGCATTGAATGTGAGTTTTCCATTAATATTGTTGTTGCATCCCATTTTTCTAATGAAGTCGAGCCAATTGGCGGTCTTGCATAGGAGAAGAGAATGCACCAAATTTTTTGTTTCTTTACATGGTTACTTGAAATCTCTTTTGGATGTTGTTTTGCTCATATGATATCCTCTGACAATTTCTTTCTGTTTGATTTTGTGTTTCCTCTATTATATAGTAGGTTGATCATTGGGTTTATGACGAAGCAAGGGAAACTTCATAAGCAATTACAAGGAAATTTTTAGCTGGCAAGTGGCAGGAATATAAATTTAGGTAAGCCTATAAGAGTTTATAGATAATATCTAAAATTACAGTTTACATGTTTATTAATTTTTCTGGGTAATTGGAGCAATATATAGAAAATTAAAGGAGAATGTTAAAAAGTACTATTACAAACCGTTGCAAGATCATGAGCTCGCACTACATAGATCCAGCTCCATACAAAACAAGGCAGAGATTGGTAGTCTAGTAAATAGAAAAATAGAAGTAAAGCAAGGCAAAGATTGGTAGTCTAGTAAATAGAAAAATAGAAGTAAAGGTCTTCACGTCCAACATGTGACGTTAGATGCCATTGAAGATATCAGCTACCATTTGTGAATTAGAGACAATAATCCCAGTACACCATCCTTTTCCAACATTAACAGAAGTTCGTCTCAATGGTGTAAAGTTCCTCCCACTGTGCTACAAACAACTTATGTTCCTTCATTACAATTTATAAGAAAAAAGTGGCCATATCAATAGTTACTCATGAACTATTGAACATTTGTATTTAGGCATCTGTACATTTTCAAGGTGTAACTCTTTGGATTTAGCTTATGGAGTATTCAATAGTTTATTTAAACCAGATTTGGTTCTGTGGTCCGCTTTGATAACTGGGTTTTCTCAGTGTGGGTATTGTGAGAAGGCCATGCTCTTATCTAAAGAGATGTATGCTAAAGGCATAAAAGCGGATCAAATATTAGCTATGGTTGTTGGTTGTTTATTGATGTAATTAACAATAAGACCATGAATTAGCTATTCATTGTTTGTGCTTTGTTGTATATGAATTTTGTTATTGCTATGTACTAATACGATGAATGGTGAGTTGTAGGGATATGTTGGGTCAGTAATGCATGGAATGATGTCCAATATGAAGTTATCGAGAGAGCTTGGAACATTTTTTTTAGTTTTCATAGTTGTTGGCATACTAATGATTTATATGATACATATTGTACTTTTTTTTTTTTTTTTTTTTTTTATAAATTCTCATCCGATATGAGAAACAATGTTGTAATTGATTGCAACTATTTTACTTTGTAATGGTTGCAAAATCATTTTAATTTGGGTATTATCATTTGAATTTTAATATTTGGGTTTTATAATCTCATTAGATGTCATTCATTTGTTGATAACTTTTATTTTTTAAATAAAAAAATAAAATTTTACATATTGATTTTTGTTAGAAAGCATTTGTAAGAATTTGAACATCATAACACTCTACAGTGCCATTAGTAACTTGGACACTTGTTGCAAAATTTGAAGGTTGTAGCACATCGAGGTGTTCCTAATATTTGTAATGCCTTGATTTGTAAGATTTTTGAGGTGCTATAACAAATTTTAGGAACAAGGCTAGTGTGTTACAAATTGCCTTTTATGGTGTAGTGACAAGTAGGGGTGTTAATTGGTTACTGAAAACCGACCGAACCAAACCGAAAAAGTCCGAATCGAGAAAAATCGAAACCGAACATTAAAAAACCGAACCGAACCGAGTTGGTTTGGTTCGGTTTCGGTTTTTGTTTTTCACACATCCGAAACAACCGAACCGAACCCTTTCCCTTATCTTGTTTTTAATACCCTAATCCTCTCTTTCTTATTTAATCCCCCACCTACCCATTCTTATTTAAATTCTCACCCCATTCCAATGCACCCCACGTCCCCACCCTCAATGTCATTTTTTCCCTTTTTTAACTCTCTCTTTCTATATCCAACCACTTGCAAGTTGAGGTAAAGAGACAGAGTTTGACTCAATCTTGTTGAAGAAAACCAAACTTTTCACTTGCTTACTTGCAGCAAAGATGAGCAATGGTGATGGCGACAACTTCGACACTTTTGATTTGATAAAAAAAACTTCTTGCAGGATGAAATTACGAGACTTGTGGAATCGTCATATGAAGGTTTCAGTATTGTTCAGATCATCACATGGGTGTGGTGGAGATAGATTAAGATGCAAACAATGTAGTTATGGTTATAGTTTTTTTGTATGATGTTATAGTATTGTGTATATGAGAGACAGGGCAAAAAAAAATTTTAATCTTATGGAATTATCAAGAAAAATTTGAAAGAATTCTCTATAAATGAATAGTCGGAGCCTTGAAACTATCTGTGTTCATCTGGCATTTGTTTTTCCTTTTCTACTTCCCATTCTCTTTCTCTTTTATTTTATTTGTACTCTCTCTGTCTCTGGGTTTTCCTCATTTGCAAACCAAGCTTCATTTCCTTATTTCCATTCTTTGTAGCTTTGACTTATTCCTTTTGTGCTAGAACCAACTCGGTTGTATGTAGCAGCGAAAAATAAAAAAAATAAAAAGAATAAAAGGGAAAAAACCAAAAATAACCGAACCGAGCGATTTCGTTCGGGTTTGGTTATTTATTTGATAAATGTGAAAACCGAACCGAACCAAGAACCGAATTCTTGGTTTGGTTCGGTTTGGTTTTTGTCCAACTTTGAACCGACCAAACCGATTAACACCCCTAGTGACAAGTCATCAAGATTTCCAACCCATTTTGACCAAACAAATCCCAATATGCAAAACCCAATATCTTAATGGTCCAAATCCATTTTTCATTTCCATGTTAAAATTCAACCATTGAATTTTGATTTCAACCAAAATATTTTACCATTTATGGAAAACACATAAGTTCAACAACAAGCCACCAAATGAACATTCCCTAATGTCCATTTCACGTTTGTTTACCACAACTTTCTTACAATGCCTCCAAAATAACTTTGCATATTATGCATTCATATTAGATTTCTTACATTTGGTCAAATTTTGAGGTTAAATAGCTATACCCATTGCCAATACCTTACTAGCATACCACCATGCTAGCCCTGTTTGACACTACCAAATATGTTATCTCACACCACCATCCAGGTTTATTTCTCTCCCACACCACCCCCTTTATCTTCCACACCACCACCTGTCTCCCACACCACCAATATAACCCTATAAACTGGCCGAAGCAAATCGATTCAATTCTCTTCCCTCAATCGATCTCCTCCACTCCATTCTCCCAATCGAAATGACAATCAAAGTCGCATGTTGTCTCTCATCCAGTCTCAATTTCCCAACGGCAATCGAAACGACAACCTCAATCTCCCAACTTTCTCGTATCTTTTCCACTCTACTCACCCTCTTACCGTCTTCCTCAACCTCAATCAAAGCCCTATCTCGAAGTCGCAAGAATCAAAGTCCCTCAATCGAAGGATTTCTCCAACATGTAAGTTCAAAACCTAGTTTGAATGCTAGATCGAAGTCGAAACGGTGTTTGAAATTTGCCAATTTTAGTTTCTTGGTAACCAAATTTTGGCCAATTTACTGGATAAAGTACATAATATTGTAAAATTTTAGTTGAAATTTACTAGCCAATTTTAGTTGACATTTGTGAGTTTAAATTTAGTTGAAATTTTAGTTTTAATTTATTGGCCAATTTGTGACCAAATTTTGATTTGTTTTAATGTACATTTTCCCCCTGTTATTTGAAGGTTTATTATGTCTTCTTTTGTTGGTGGTGGTGGGGATGATCTAGGTGATAGACGACAAAGATGACCCATGATGGTCTCACCGAAAAAGGCAAAAAAAAAATGGAAAAACTGAAAAAGGGAAAAAATAGGGAGAAAGAAGTGAATAAGAAGATGAAATGGGGGAAGATAGACATAGAAGAAGTAGCTAGACTTCTAATTTTATCTCAAAGTCAAGCCCAATCACAAATTGAAGGAGGTGGGATTGGTGAGGATGACGAGTTACAAATGGGTGATGAGGTATAGGAGGGTGACAATGTGGCTAGGGATGATGAAGACGATATTTCTGTTGAACCTGCTGCCGATGAAGATGAAACAGATGTCAGAGTTTCGTATCCCGATGGTCCCAAGGATGGTTCCATATTGGAGGATTTTTGTGGCCATATTTCTCACTCCATTTGGGATGGTCATGAGGTAAGTAAATAATTACAATTGCTTAAATTATATGAATGTATGGTTTATATGTATTTGTCGACATTGAATTAATTTATCTTTATGTTTCTTGTATTTAGGAACGAGGCGCATTGAGGCGTCGGCATCAGTATATAAACTTTATAGTTTGGAATTTGAAACATGAGCCGAAAGAGGTAAAGAGAATAGTCTATAATAGCGGTCTACATCCCTTGATTCATTTTTATAAGGATCGTGTTGATAAGTTGAACATTTGTACTTTCGTGGAGTGTGGGCAACCTGAGACCAACACATTTCACTTACCTTTTGGAGAGATGACCATCACCCTGGACGACATATATCGTATAACTCACTTACCGATAGTTGGTAAGCCAATCATTGTGAAGAAAACACAAATGAAGACAGAGGAATGTGTTAGACTATTGATGAAAGGTTTGGGCATTGAAATGACTAAAGCAGAGAAGCATGTGAAGAAGAATCTTAGTTTTGTTGAGATGAACTTTATGAAAGACAATTGTTGTAGAAAAGCTTGCAAAAATGATTCACTTAAAAAAAAACAAGTCTATAGGGGTTACTTGCTATTTCTCTTGGGCATGATTATATTTGCCTATGAAGGTGGATGATATTCATAACTTTGCGGGGTATAGGAGCATTGGCATTCTTGTATCGTCAACTGGATATTTGCCTCTTTTGGAAGTGTTTATAATTTGATATTTAGCGTGTTACCCTTATAATGTATAACAACTATTTAAAAAAAATTTAAGTCGTGTTGGTTCATAGGGTTGGATATACGATCATTTCAGACTTTGGGGTAATGGAAGTATTTCATGGAATGATACTCTCCCCACCATGGCTAAGTGGGAATACCCACAACTTGTAGGGGATTTCATGGAACAAATCATCACTCTTAGAGAGCATATCGATGACATGTCTATTGAAGAGGTAATTTTGTGTGATATTGTTCCAGTTAATTTGTATGTATTGGCTTGCATATTTTAATAACTTTGATTTTTGTATTGGCAGATAATTTGAGACCCTTACATGAATTCCAAGCAAAACTTTGCCATTCACAACATCACATGGTTCCTAGGATGTTTGTTATGCCTCGAAATAGAAGAACTGTATCACCCCGATAGAGTCATGAGACAAATGGGAAAAGTACAAGTCATCCCAAATCCCCCCATTTGAGCCAAAGTGAAGAACAAAGGTCGATTAGGCAAGAATTATTCGGTGAAGCACGAGATTTTGTCTTTGTTTGCTGAAACTTGGGAGAATCATCTCATGTCAAATGACAACCGAGGTGCACCTATGAAGCTTCCATGGGATTACACAAGGAATACTTGCAGTGGTTTCATGTGATTAACCATCCTTTCGTCCAACCACCGAAGAAAATGAAAACTCATCCCCTTCGAAGACAAATGTTTATGTCGAACAATAGGGTAATACAAATATACTTATTTTGCTTATGCAATAACTCATTTTGACATGATTTTTACTAACATCAAATGTTTTCTTGTAGAAATTGCAGTTGATGAGGCTCTTAACTTGCTAGATGCCTCTATTGAAGAAGGTGGGAATGTTGACAAGGTTATGTTACTCTGGAGGCAAAACAAAGTCCAAGATTTGTTACAAGGAATGACTATGCCTGTGACCTTCGATGACGAAGAGGAAGAGGATGTTCAATAGCTAATGAGTGTTGACAGTGGTGAAATTGGTGGTGGATTAAGTGAGCGAAGAAGCAAATCGAGGCATGAACAAAAACAGGAATGTTGAAGTTTTATTCTTGTTTGGTGGACTAACTGATGTAGACTCTTGTTGCTATATAAGCATTATTTTGATGTAATCCTTACTTCATGTAGTAGTACTGTTACTTTTCTTAATTTATATCGAGCACTGACTTTCAGGTCTATTGGTCATGGAATTGTGTAAAAATATCTTTATTAATGGATTATTACTATTGTTTAGGTTTAAATTTACATTTTTTTAACCTTTGTTTTTAATCCAAAAATTTACATTTAACATATAAACAAGAGTTGTCTTTCTCAATGAGGAAGAAAAGGGAAACTGTGAACATTTCTTCTCAAGTCTTTGCAATGATGGTTAAATGAATCCTATCGTGAATCTCTATATTTGGATAGGTGTGAGGCAGAGTTTGGAAAATTCTACCTATAGATATAACCACGACAATCTTCTTGCATCATTACGCATGACTAAATATTCTCTCCATTGTTGAATTTTGCAAATTGTTGAATCTCCTAGTCTAAAAACCCATCTAAATCTCAACTCTTAATGATGCATTGTGATGTACATTGTGGCACAAGTCATTTTGTCATTAGTTGAGTTTATGTTGTCAATGCACCACCAAAGGTAGTAATTTTGGGTCGTCTAGAAGCTAAAGAACAAGTGGAACTCTTTTCTATTCAATGTTTTAGTTTAATAATCTTTCATTAATATCCAAGCTATACAGATATCAGAGAGAAATGAAAGAAGATAAATTCATTACAACTCGCGACTTAACAGGTTATCTAATCTAAACATACATTCTTCAATTCGAGAAGAAAAATGGATAGTGTCTATCCACTACACAAAAAATGGCCATTAGCAACGGTTTTAAACCGTGGGGGTAACCCATTGGCACGGCTTAAAACCGTGGACTGTAGAGGCGTCGCTAAATCCTCAGTAACGGCTAAAAACCGTGGCAAAATATATGTTAGCCACGGTTTTAAGCCGTGGCCAGGAATAGCTACGGCTTAAAATCGTGGCAAGACCTAGCCACGGTTATAAACCGTTGCAAATGTTTTAGCCACGGCTCAGAGCCGTTGCAATAGTTAGCCACGATTTTAAGCCGTGGCAAATTTTTTTTTTTTTTTTTTTTTTTTGCTATCAAATGACTTTTTATTACATCTTATAAGTTTTATTTCTAGAAAATAAAAATTTTAATGTGCCAAACTTAAACGAATAGAGGCAAAGTAATGTAATTAATAAAATTATACAATTACATCAAATGTGCCAAACTTTGTTTCATGTTGTGCACGTTTTGTCATTTGTCAGTTGACCAGATTATACAATTACATCAAATGGTCAAAGAATATGCAATACATTTATTCTCATGGACATGCCCGAAGAGAAAAGATTGGCAGATTGGTAGAGTGTCTAAATTGCAGGTGAAAAGATTGGTAGAGTTGCTCAAGCCCTTGAGAGAGTGCTTCCTCAGCTTGTTGTGAGGACTGTTGAAGGTTGCATATGCCCATTAGTTGTTGCTCTGTTAACGTGTCTAACTGTGGCATCAATATAGAGACTAGAGAATTCAGACTGAAAGACCCAAGGAAAACATCATATCCTACACAAATGAGGAGACAAAACACACGTCTTCAGTCACCAAAAAATTATGAAGTATATCTACAGGTTGAAACATTGAACAAATGATAAAAATTGGATAATCTCGAGCAAATGAAACATACCTTGATCAAAGGCTGCAAATGCTGGAGAACCAACTACTCCATTGGATACACAACTGCATACAAGTTTAAAATAAGAGAAAAGATATAGGTTGTTGTGCACCACTTAAGAAAATATCATAAACTAAGTACTACAAATGGATGAAGAAAAGAACAATCAATGTCAAATAATGTTCCATGTTTTGAGATGAAAATTAGTTTGTGTTTCATTCCAAAACACAAAGGAGTGATAATGTTCAAATCCTATACTCATTTCAAAATCTTCAAACAATAGATCTATTCAATTTCCAAATTTAATTGACTGTTACAATTTAGAAAGCAGAAACATATCGAAATGCAGAATAGGAGAAACGAAATCAAAATCACATTTACCAAATCCTCTTGAAATTCAAAATAATGTTCAGATTCCTTTTAAGGCATTTTATCTTAGCTAAACGTGGCTTCACATGCAGTGAAAAGTACGACAACTAACAATTTCCCCTTTTCTTTATATCAATTTCTCTTATTTATTAGTGTACATCGAATTTCTTCATTGCTTATAGATATTCCAATTCGAAATATTATTTACCATCAAGAAAGAAAGGAGCAAAGATAAATACCTGATATACAATAACAAAATTATCTAAAATCAAAAAGTTAAATCTCAGTGATTCACAAAATCTTGCATTTTCATCTGTTATCGACTACAACTAACCATTGGAACAAAATTATTAACAAACCTCAATTGCCATCAAAGGCGGCATTTCGACCTGAGTGCATGCCAGAAATGTGATCCCCTCGCGAACAATCTTGAAAAGATAGTGCGTTGGAGAAGCAATCACAGGTGGAAGCTGTGACAACCAAATGAGATCAACCAAAAGTCAATGCAAGAGTAAGTTAGCAATTAGCAAATTAAAGAGAATACAGTTCTTACATATTTCTGTTAACCTATTTGTTTCCATATAGTGAGTGACTTAATAAGGAGACAATGAACACAACAAAATGTATTCACGGAAAAGTTGAGAGTGGATGGTAGAGAGCTTCACCAAATAAATCGTGCTACTAGATTAAGAGTCCTACTGCTTGGGTGTTGCGCCTTATTGCGGAAGCGGGTAGACACCAACAATTGCACACAAGTATCACAAGGATCCAATCAATTAAATAGAGCAACTAGCAATGAAAGAAATTAGAGAAAATTAAGAACATACCACAAGAGACACAAGGTTTACGTGGTTCAGCAATTGCCTACGTCCACAGTGAGGTGATTCCACTATATTCAAGAACAAGGTACAAGAAGATGACAATTCTCACACAATCTCTCAACAAGAGATGAAACAATTCAAGGAATTATCTTTCTCTACTCCCTGTGCATCACAGTTTTTCTACGTGCAATCATCATAATAAAAACACCTATAGTTCCTAGTATATATAGGGACAACAGTTTTCTGTTTGGCAGCAGTTTCCTGTTTCACAGTAGTTTCCTGTTTCACAACAGTTTCCTGTTTCCTAGAATTTATTTCCTGTTCAAAAAACAACTTCCAGAAGTCCAAACAGTTTCCTGTTTCAAACAGGAGTCCAAACACAGTTTCCTGTTTCAAACACGTTTCCTGTTTCACAATTCTCCACCTCGGCGAATTTTTATAAGGAAAAAATGAGCCGAAACAAGGCATGAGAATAAACTGATTAACACTCCATCATAGCTTTGTCACCTCACGAAACCGCCCCGAAGGGCAACGCCCCAAAGGGCCCTCAATCAACATGAGTCAATGTGGAGTAAGTCCAAACAATGTTGGAACTTAACTCCAGGAACAACCTTTGTCAACATATCAGCAGGGTTGTCTTTTGTGTGTACTTTCACCAAAGACACATCACCATCCTCAATTACATCTCGAACAAAGTGATATCGGACGTCAATATGCTTAGTCCTTGCGTGATGAACCTGATTTTTAGCCAAGTGGATGGCACTCTGACTGTCACAGAGAACCTCAACACTATCTTGTTCCACACCCAAGTCATTTACAAGACCTTGAAGCCACAATGCTTCTTTTACACCTTCTGTCAATGCCATATACTCTGCCTCTGTAGTAGAGAGAGCCACTGTATCCTGAAGCATAGATCTCCAACTAATCGGAGCACCGTATATCTGAAATACGTAACCAGTAGTAGATCTTCGTCTATCTAGATCACCAGCATAATCAGAATCAACAAACCCACGAACCTGACATGAATCTCCACCGAAGTCCAAACCCACATCCAAGGTACCTTTTAAGTACCTAAGCATCCATTTCACTGCCTCCCAATGTTTCTTCCCAGGGTTTTCCATATACCTGCTCACAACACTAACAGCCTGTGAAATGTCAGGGCGTGTACACACCATAGCATACATTAAACTGCCAACTGCACTAGCATAAGGAACATGCGACATGTATTCCTTTTCTTCCACTGTGACTGGAGATAACTTTCGAGAAAGTCTAAAATGTGAAGCCAAAGGAGTAATAACCGGCTTTGCGTTTTCCATGCCAAACCGTAATATGACCTTCTCAAGGTACCCCTTCTGTGAAAGAAATAATTTTTTATTCTCTTTTTCTCTTCTTATCTCCATACCAAGTATTTTCCTTGCAGCACCCATATCCTTCATCTCAAACTCAGAAGCAAGTTGAGACTTCAATTTATGTATCTCCACCATACTCTTACAGGCAATGAGCATATCGTCAACATAGAGCAAAAGATAAATAAAATCGCCACTACGAAGTTTTTTCAAGTAAACACAACAATCATACTTACTTCGTGTGAACCCATGTTTCAACATAAAAGTGTCAAACCGTTTGTACCACTGCCTAGGTGACTGCTTTAACCCATAAAGTGATCTCCTCAAACGACAAACATGGTCTTCTTTTCCAACAACCTTAAAACCTTCCGGCTGATGCATATAAATTTCCTCCTCTAAGTCTCCATGCAAGAAAGCTGTTTTCACATCAAGTTGTTCAAGCTCAAGGTCACCATGAGCTACCAAGCTCAACAACACACGAATAGAAGTGTGTTTTACCACAGGCAAAAATATCTCATTGTAGTCAACGCCTTCCCTCTGAGCAAAACCCTTAGCTACTAATCTTGCCTTGAACTGAGTACCAGACTCTAGAGTAGTCTGTTTCTTCTTAAACACCCACTTGCAGCCAATTGCTTTCCTTCCATTAGGCAACGACACTAGATCCCAAGTATGGTTCTTCTGGAGAGACTCCATTTCACCCTGCATAACTACTAACCAACTCTGACTATCTGAATGACGCGCGGCCTGCTTGTAAGTAGTTGGCTCATCATCTTCCACAGAGAGTGCATATGCAACCAAATCAACTGTATTCAACTGACCATAGTGCTTCAACGGTTCTTCAAAGCCAAATTTTTTAACTTGCTTAACCGATCGTTTTGACCTAGTTAAGGCCAAAGGTTGCTGCTGGGATTGATTATCTTCAAGTGGTTGTTGTTCCTCATGGTCTTCAGGCTCATAATTCAGATCATGTGTGCCTGCTTCAACCACTTGTTCATCTGCTGCATCCACAGACGCTTCAACTTCCACTTTCTGAGTGTTACTAGATTCACCACCACTATCAACCAACTCCTTAGCTTTAGTACAAGCTAACAAGGAATTCTCATCAAATGTAACATCTCGACTGATCACAAATTTATTATCCTCTAAACACCATAGACGATAACCCTTCACGCCTTTTGCATACCCCAAGAAAATGGCCTTCTTAGACCTAGCATCAAGCTTATTTTCTTTCACATGGTAGTAGGCAATACAACCGAAAACTTTCAGTACACTGTAATCAGCATGTTCACCTGACCACACCTCATAAGGTGTTTTGCAGTCTAATGTAGAATGTGGCGATCTATTAATCAAGAAACACGCAGTGGCTATTGATTCAGCCCACCATTCTCTGCCAAGACAAGCATTGGAGCGCATACACCTAGCTCTTTCAAGCATAGTACGGTTCAATCTCTCAGCAACTCCATTTTGTTGTGGCGTGTTTCTAACAGTCCAATGTCGAACAATTCCTTCCTGATCACAAAACTGTTTGAAAGTACCCTCAGTATACTCGGTACCATTATCAGACCTCAAAGTCTTCACCTTTCTTCCAGTTCTATTCTCAACCATTGCTCTCCACCTTTTAAATGTCTCAAATACTTCATTCTTGGACTTCAAAAAATATACCCATGTATAACGGGAATAATCATCAATGAAGGAGACAAAGTACCTGGAACCTCCCTTAGAGGCGACCTTCGCTGGTCCCCACACATCTGTATGCACATAGTCTAGAATACCTCTGCTTCTATGCTTGCTTGTACTGAATTTTACCCTGCATTGTTTTCCATATACACAATGCTCGCAAAACTCCATAGTCGGTTTCTGCATACCCTTCAGTAACCCTTGCTTGCTCAGTAGAGACAATCCTTTTTCTGTCATATGCCCAAGTCGCATGTGCCATAACCTAGTGCTTTCCGATGAAGAAGTTCCCACTGCCACATTTCCTGTTACCGTGTTACCCATCAAGGTGTACAAGTTACCTTGTTTGATCCCTTTCATGACAACCAAAGACCCACGGACAACCTTTAAAACTCCACCTACCGCTGTAAACTTACAACCATTGGAGTCTAAAACACCAAGCGAGATAAGATTCTTTTTCAAGGCTGGAACAGGCCGCACATCAGTTAAGGTTCTCACAACACCATCATACATCTTAATCCTCATTGTTCCAATTCCAACTGTCTTGCAAGCGTAATCATTACCCATTAGAACAGTACCACCATCAATGTGCTCATAGGTAGTGAACCACTCCCTGTTTGGGCACATATGGTAAGAACACCCAGAGTCAAGGAGCCATCTCCCAGAGATTTTTGTGTTTTCACCCGCAACTGAATAACATTCTTCATCCTTTTCCATACTAGATGCATAACTTGCTTCACTAGTATCACCCTTATCTTATTTTTTCTTGCCATTCCAACTGTTATCATGATTACTCTTACCTTGATTTGGACAATTTTTCCTAATATGCCCCCACTCTCTACATTTGTGACATTGTGGACCTCTAGACTTTGATCTAGATTTTTCACTATTTGAAGATGATTTCACTTGAGACCTTCCTCTAACAACCAACCCTTCAGCTTGATCTTTCCCATTACCATTTGATGAAGTTTTCTTCCGAATCTCATTGAACAAGAGTGCACCGGTAGTTTCATCAAATGTAAGTTCATCTTTCCCAAACAAAATTGTTTGTACAAGATTTTCATATGACTGCGGCAAGGAGTAAAGCAATATAATTGCTTGGTCTTCATCCTCAATCTTCACATCCACATCTCTCAAATTTGAGATAATCCGTGTAAACTTGGCGATATGATCACCAATTGGAGTGCCCTCATCCATTGCTAGTCTGTACAATTGGATTTTCAAGTATAACCTGTTTGATAATGTCTTAGTCATAAACTGTGACTCAAGCTTCAACCAAACATCAGCTGCCGTAGTCTCTTCATTAACTAAAAAAACTGTCTCTATCCAGACACAAGCAAATAGCAGCACGCGCCTCCAAATCCAATTCTTCTCATTCATCATCTGACATGGTTTCAGCCTTTTTATCCTTCCCTAGTAATGCCTTGTGTAATTTCTGAGAAATAAGCAAATTCCTCATTTGTATTCTCCAATATCCGAAATCGTTCTTACCATTAAATTTCTCGATTTCATATTTCCCCACATGTGCCTTGCTCACCTTGGATGCCATTGCAAACAAAACCTGTGACTTTCTAGACAAGAAGCTTTACTAAGATTTTTTTTTTTCAAACAACTTGTGCACAAACAAATCCTAGCACTTTTGAATATTCACAATCTTGAGTAGAACAATTCAAGATCAATTTCCCTTAGTGCTCTGATACCAATTGATGCGCCTTATTGCGGAAGCGGGTAGACACCAACAATTGAACACAAGTATCACAAGGATCCAATCAATTAAATAGAGCAACTAGCAATGAAAGAAATTAGAGAAAATTAAGAACATACCACAAGAGACACAAGGTTTACGTGGTTCAGCAATTGCCTACGTCCACAGTGAGGTGATTCCACTATATTCAAGAACAAGGTACAAGAAGATGACAATTCTCACACAATCTCTCAACAAGAGATGAAACAATTCAAGGAATTATCTTTCTCTACTCCCTGTGCATCACAGTTTTTCTACGTGCAATCATCATAATAAAAACACCTATAGTTCCTAGTATATATAGGGACAACAGTTTTCTGTTTGGCAGCAGTTTCCTGTTTCACAGTAGTTTCATGTTTCACAACAGTTTCCTGTTTCCTAGAATTTATTTCCTGTTCAAAAAACAATTTCCAGAAGTCCAAACAGTTTCCTGTTTCAAACAGGAGTCCAAACACAGTTTTCTGTTTCAAACACGTTTCCTGTTTCACATTGGGCAAAAAATAATACAGACAGTTCCCTTGGTGGTGCTGCAAGCAGATATTGTGCAATCAAGTAGCTACTTGCTACTGGTGCTAACTAGCATTACCTTTTGTAAAGGGGATCAACGCTCCAACATGGGGAAGCTCAGGGGGAACAGAAATGATGCATGTGTTCCGAGAGACACACCATGATGTAATTCCCAAATAACCAAAGCACAAAAGCAACGGAATCATCATACTCCTTTTTCACTCTCCCAAAAGCAAGGATGTTAAATGGGCGGATAATTTCTGGATCAAATAGATCTTTTTTTCCCGTGGAAGGGAAAAAAAATCCCATTGCTGAGGAAAGAGGACACTCACGCGTGCACGATAATTCATATGGAAGTTGCTAAAGATGGTCTATGTTTAATGTAAAGACCAATGCAATGAAATTGTACTCTTTTCTAATTCTGAACAAATCGAATATCAGTACCTTAGATGAATCTCCTTCAGCGATTGCATGCTCCCAAAACCACACGCATATTGAACGATCTACCCGATGTCCAGTTAATTGTTTCTCCAACATTACCTCCCTGCAGCAGAAAAATCGAAAGATAACCACACTTTTCATTAAACTCACATTTTTAGACAACCAACTCAATGTTTTGATAGAATATTTCAATGGCAATCAATCAAACAAAGTAAATGATCCTAACTGAACTATAAAAAACCCAATCCAATATTTGGTTTTGGGGACTATGTTCAGCTCCAACTAAAGCATTAAGTCAATAGGCAAATCACAGTTTTGAATCAAAATTGAGTCAATAATAAAACCTCAATCTTTGTTTCTTTGGTTTCTCAGTAACCCAATTCACAATTTCACAATTCAACTAAATGGATGTTCTTATAAACTACTGATTTCAACTAACCAAAGAAAATAAATGACCCCCGCAAACAATAAAAAGCACCTAAACAGCAATTGTATTCACATAAATAAGAAAACCCATATTGCAGAGTGTCACAGCAGCGTGTTCGCATGAAGGCCACTGCATCGCAGCAGCTCAGAACACAGCACAGCAACAGGACGCTCTGTGACGCAACAGCGTCCATCAGCCTAACGCGTATCCACCATCTCAAATCGGCCTTACCACCAGTCCAGGCCGCAGCACAGTCCGCAGCAACCAGTGCCCAGTCCTTCCAGTCCACAGCCTCTCCCTGCTCCGTAAAACAAGGGACACTCTGTTTTACAGCAGAGTGCCCTGCCAGCACTCGGTTCCAGGACCTACCATTGCCCATTCTTGCTGCGTCTATTCTTCCCCGTGGCAATTAAACCAACGGCTTAGAGCCGTGGCCACTTCGTTTCCTAAACAAAATAAAAACCCTAACTTGAATTGAAATTCCTAATGCCCTAAACTACTACCCACTTATTAATAGATAAACTAATATTAATATCCATCAGTTTACTGATAAAGTTTTTCTGATTCCACCATAGTCATTACACAATACATGCTTCAGATGAATTACAACTCCGAAGAGAAATAACAAATTTATTCTCCACTCAAATATTTTTGACTTTGATATTTCTTATCATGTTTTATGCTTTATATTTTAGTGACTTATGTCTTATTCTTCAATGTCAAAACCATGGATGTTCAGCTGTACAAATTGAATGCTTCAATTGTATATGTGTATAACATATTAATTCAGTTATAACAAAAAGGAGTATACCTAGCTCATGCTTCATGATTACAGTTACTCAGATGGATAGAAAGAATATATAATTCAGTATCAGCAGCACTATATAACACTTGAATCTTATATACTGGCATGAAAAGGTACGATGTCACATCATTTTCTCTCAAATTTGAGTTTTCAATGGGATAGAATGAATCGAGATCATTAATTGACCCCAGACATCTAGTGCATGGCTTTATTGAGGTGTTAAATTGTTGCAAACATTCTTCACCAAACCAAATATTCATGTAAATGTTCATATTCATGGAAAAAAAAAAAGATGAATATACTGCCTTACTGACATTGTATGTGATTATCTCCACAACCTCAGCATTAGCAAGTACATGTGTAGGAGAAACAAGATTCCCATTGACCTGCAACAGATGAAGTTAGTAACTTTTTCATCCTAAAAACATGTATAAGGTAACTAACAGTGAGTACAAACCTTTCCAGCCACCATTTTGTTGCCAATTTCAGTGTGTATCATGTATAAAGTTTAATTTTTCTGAGTCCATTAGATCAAAAGAAATACATACCAATGTCACAGTGAAGATCACATACACACACAGACATTGATTGCTTGCATAGCAAAACCAAATTATTTGGATAATGAACCAACCCTTTATTCTAAACAAGCCATGAATTCTAGTACAAAACATAAACAGCCTAAATTCGATGAAAACCAATCTGACTGGCCTATTGCATTTGTTATTCATTTCTACAATACCCATTTCAATTATATGACCATAGAAATTAATAATAATGTTTAGCAGTGACAATGTCTGTGCACTTGCAGTTTAACCATGACCCTAACACATTGCTTCAGTAATATATATAGTAGGAACACCTTGTAGTTTAATATTAAAAAAGTTGAATTTATTGTTGTACCTTCTGTTTCGATCGGCTTCCCAAACAAATAATACAAACGGCCTGGAAGTTTTGGGATTACTCCTGGAATGTAAAAAACTTGTTTTGCCACCTCCTCTTCATCAATTTCAGTCCTAGCAACAAAATAGAAGAGGGCATAAACTGAGAAGCAATGTAAACACTAACCAATCAAGGTACATAATTTCAATAGCAAAGTTGATAGTCGGTAAAAATGGAAATATGCTACTGTACTTGACTGCATACAACAATCAGTGATCTTCTTTAAAACAACCGGTGAACAACAGATGTTTGTGTGCTATTTTGCATTTTGTGGCCTCTCCAATGACACCAAACTTGTATCATATGAACAGTCTGACAAGAAGGGGAAAAGAGCCTTTCCAAAGGATGGGTGATTGTTGGCACAAACTCACTAGAAAAATATATCAGTTTAAAACTGGTTCTGATACAAACTCACTCTGCGTAACAGGAACACCTCTCTTTGTGTGGATGCAAACAAAACCAAGTCCAAAATGTGCCGTGGGGAAGAAGAAAGACCACATGTAGGAATAACGAATAATTATTTGTAACTTACCTCTTTTGCTCCCGGGATCTCAAAGATAGATCGTGGTTTATCTTCTGTAATATACATGGCATATGCAGAATCATAGATGATGATAGACCCATTTTTCTTAGCAAACTCCACCAACTGGGTCAGCTGTTCCCTCGTTGCAGCAGAACCAGTAGGATTGTTTGGGGAGCAGAAAAATATGACATCCGTGCATGCAACTTTTGACAAATCAGGGAAAAGAAAACCTACCGAAAAGGGACTTGGTAGAAGGTTTTTAAGTCTATCAGTTCACAAAATATTCCATCCTGCAAAACCACAAATATCAAAAGTGAATAAATATCAAATACCTTGATGAGAGAACAAGGTAATACATATGTGCATGCACCTTACTCCCCAGCAGAGGTTCCCCAAGAGTGTTTTGTTTCGAATCTGATCCAAGTGCTTCAAGTCAGAAGACAATCCTCCATGCATGCAAAGAATCTTTTCATCTATAAGAGCAGCAACAGGCAAGCAGTTGAAGCAGTCAGTAAATATCTTCCAAAGACGGATTTTAAACTTCCTTTTGCATTCATCATAGAAGCCATATATGCGGTTGATAGAAGCACACTCGTGATTTCCTCTAAGCAGAAAGAAGTTTTCTGGATACTTGATCTTGTATGCAAGCAGAAGACAAATGGTTTCTATGCTCTGTTTACCACGATCTACATAATCACCTAAGAATAAATAGTTCACCTCAGGAGGAAACCCCCCATATTCAAATAAGCGAAGCAGATCAGAATATTGACCGTGAATATCTCCTGCCAAACCCAATAAAAAACAAAAAAGAAACAGTTTATAAGATGATCATTTGACAGCAATTAATACTGGATCAAAAGAAAAGTCACATGCTATCATACTCTTTGAATGTGCATTGCATGCATGTGGTTCCTCCTTATATATCTCAGCTAGTACCACCTATTGCTTACACTACTGTAAATCAACTCATATGTCAAGCAAATTTTAAGTTTACAGCTAGTATTAAGTAGTCACAAAAATAGGCGCCTGAATAGTTTAACTACATGTTCATTTGAGCAACAATCGTATGCCCTGGCTATGCTCAGCAAATGCCCTGTTTATACTAGTTTTATTTTAAAACTTCATCTTATAATTAATTAAGTTCATGCCAATAGCCAAAGGGGCTGTGGTCGATTGGTTAAGGCGTTGTGGACTTGATCCACAGATCCTTGCTTCGAGACCCACTGGAGGCATCTTTATTTCGGGGTGGTGTTAGACCCGTAGGTCGCATCTCGGGAATAGATTACGGATCCTATGCTAAAACCGGCTTGCCTTTCAAAAAAAAAGTTCATGCCAATACTAATGTAGCACAAAAACTAAGCACGCCACAGGGATTATGTTTCATGGATCTTAAGATTCTTAACAAGCTTCCTGGTAACACCAAAGAAACTATAAATTGGTAGTACGTTACATAAGAGTCAATACAAAAAATTCATGTGTAAGTGCAGCAAGTGATTGAGTTCAGTAGTTCCTCATAGAAAATTATTGACTCTAGAGATATGGTAATATGGAGAAGACAAAATTGTTTGAAGCACCGACAGAACCGGAAGCGCCCCTTGTTTCAAAGAGAGGAGGACGAGTTATTCACATTTCATTTGATGGTCAGAGGCGAATTGATTATAAGACAAGTGGAAAATAGTAATTATAAGACAAGTGGAAAATAGTAAAATTATTGCTATCAAGTTGTCAATCAGCATTGTCAATCAGGAGGCAAAGTTCATTCAGGTACATACAAGGAATCCATGAAAAGGAAAAGATGAGACACCCAACAATTTCCAAAAATCCAAAATGTCAACATCCTCAAATAGCAATCAAAAGGAAGAGACTTGTAAACAAGAGAGTATCTTGAACAATACTGTTGCAAATTTGGCTTTTTAAAAATAAAAACAAATGTGTGTTTACCTGATTTTGAACCCTGGACCTCCCTCTCCTATTTTGATCTTTGAACCACTCTCTATTTTATAGTCTCATATCTACTATATATCTCTTTGAGGTAGAGTATATAAGAAGATAGTTAGGACAAGCAAAACATTTTTTTGCTGAAATTTTATTTAAACGAAAAAATCAATTTCTGAAGAGGACTGAGTCCAAACGGTCTCTCTAGACCACGTCTTGGCTCCGCGATTTTTGGCATAAATCCCGCCATATCTTCTCCACGATTTGATCTTGCCAATGAACCTGGTCTATTTTTCGTTTTTCGACTGTACGTTTTCTACCTATAAATACCATCCAGTTTTAGAGTTTTTAAAACATACAAAAACAAAAAAGAAACAACAGAGTTTATGCAAACGATTTTCTGCTTCGAGATTATGCTCCTTACTTACAGTTTTTGAAATCAAAAATTCTGTTTATGCTTCTTGTTTGTTGCTGTTTTATTTCCTGGTGATTCCGAGCAAATAAGGAGATTAAGAGTGATTTGTATACCGTTCATCTATTGTGCAAGCAGTTTCGTTTGTAAATCTCATATTGAGGCATTCCAAGATTTTGGGAGGAAGTTTGAGATACTGGCATTTGGATATTTTTCCGCATAAGTTTGACTACAACGGGGTTCAAATCAAATTTTTATGTCTGTGTAATATTGAATTAGCATCATTGATTGTTTGTCTTTCATTGATTGTAATAAAATTATTGATTATAAGACAAGTGGAAAATAGTAAAATTATTGCTATCAAGTTGTCAATCAGGAGGCAAAGTTCATTCAGGTACATACAAGGAATCCATGAAAAGGAAAAGATGAGACACCCAACAATTTCCAAAAATCCAAAATGTCAACATCCTCAAATACCAATCAAAAGGAAGAGACTTGTAAACAAGAGAGTATCTTGAACAATACACAGAGCTTTAAAAGAAGGTACAAACCCATTTTCTCTAACCGAACGCCTCAAGACGGCTCTAGCTTCCCCAGGCTTCCCTTCCTTTATCTTATACCTTGTTTGAATCTTTGACATTGAATAAGGCCTGAGACAGTACAGCAAGATCCTGAACTGACACCATGGATTCTGGCCTAGATCCCTTCGAAGAATAATCTTTCTGTTGTGGGAAAAAGATCATTTTAAGATCACAATTTCTAAAGTAGAAAAATGAAGGGCCTCGAGTAAGATACAAACCGAAGAAATAGCTTTATTTCCTTGCTTCACGGAGCGATCAGTGTAACCATTTGAACTCGACTTTGCAGTCTTTAAGCTGGTTTTGGAAGCCACGCCAGTAGAAACCCCTTTTGTTGATTCAAATGATTCTAAAAACAATAAAAGTCAGCATTAAGACAGCATGAATGCAAAATACAATACTCCCGCCATGGTTGTGATGGTTCGTTCACCTTGGATAGCCCCAGAAGGGTGCAACCATTCTAAAACATGAGCTAAAGCTGGCCCACGTATATCTTTTAAATTTTTGGTCACCTGGAATGGCAAACAGAAAACAGTTTTCAGGTTAACAATTGTTGATATTTGAACTGATTGAATCTGAAAAGAATAACCAAGATGACATATAGCTTCAGTTCCAGAAACTCTCAAGACACGTCTCTGCTGCTTTCCGAACATCCGATGATTTATCCTAAATAAATATTGAATGTTAGAAAGACAAGGTCAACTTCAAAGTAGATTAAAAAACCTAAAACATATGATGTCATATGCTCAGATACCGCCAAAGCAGACGTAGCCGGCTTCAATAACTGTAAGGCATCAGATGAGTCAGCTAGTCCAGAGAGTTGCTTCGACAACCAATCGAAAAGATCCTTCCGCCCTTCCACACCGATCTTGGTATCGGCTAAAGTAGCTGTAATGTATGGAACCTACAAATTCCAATAAGTGCATCATACTGACTGATATCTCCCCCAAAAAATAAGAAACATAATAGATTTAAAAGCCAAGTCGATCCAAGCAGTCACCATCTTATCAAGATGAACTCTGTGGTGACTATCATAGTTCATAATTAACAGAGATTTGGTCTTATGCCCAAATATTTTAGGCACCATCAAATCACGATTTCAGATGATCAAAGAAAAGAACATTAGATCCATGTAAGTAGTTACCAACACACAATGAAAAGAATAAAGTTATTGAGTAGCTGTAGTTTAATACACCTTGAAAAAATTGTGCATTATCAAGTGAAATAATTAAATAATAGTAGGACGTGTTTGCACCACTCCTATGAGTCTGCATGGCAAATCATAGCAGCTCAAGGAAGTCACGATTGTTTAATCAACTCATGCTCTTTTGGAGGTGAGATTTCATGTTCTTAGGCAGTCAAATATAAACTTTGAGACATGGTCCTCAACAAAAATAAGTGGGGGGAGGAAAAAAAACTATAATCCTAATTATAACTAAGATTCTATGCTGCAAATGCACCCGTGAAGCATAAAAAAGATAAGATGAAGATGAAAGCTTTAGGTAACAGAGAATTACTATTCCTAAAACAATAATAGCAGGAGAATCATACCACTTCTTGTAGCTTCAAAGGTGGTCCAGAAAGTGACCTCCACTGTGGGAAGAATTCTTCAGCAGTTAATGATATATGCTGCATAAATTTATTTAAGACAGCTAGAAGCCGGAGCTTGGGATTGACCTGTGTAGAAGCAACAAACAATGAAAAACAGAACTAGGAGACCCTAGCTAAGAGAAGAGCGAACAGATAAATTTCAAGTTGGGCACAGTACCAATGTAGTTCCAAACTTATAAGAGAAATCTAGAACAGCTACATCCCTGCTTGGACGAAGATTTGCAACCTCAAGTGGGCATTGCACCTGCAAATACAGGAGATTGGAAGAAAAGATAAGAAGCAGTACCATTGCAATGACATAAATCTTAAATATCCATAAAATAGACCTAATAATATTAGAAGCAATGCTTCTGCATCATACTATCCGTTTGAAGAAAAACTCACCTCAAGTTTTGCCATATAATCCTGCATTAGAAAGGCATAAAAGCAACTCCATCAAGCTTAGCCAAATGAAACATCATTCCTGTTATTCCCATTGTGCATTTCATCTATCCTATTTATCATTGAGCTATCTCGTGTTGGCTCAGGTTTTGTGCGACACTGACAAGACCCAACTAATTGAAATGATTTTCCACTTCTTGATATTGCACTATATAAGTATTTTATATAAATTGGGCACCAATTGAGCAAAGACAATTTTGCAGAAACAAGAGTGCTCGAGTCCAGTTAACTGACTAGGGAAGGGCGGGGTCCTGTGTAGTAGTAATGAGACATTAGAGATAGAGAAACTAGGAGATGAAAACATAAACATTAACTAGAATGCTCCAGAAGATGCTGCCAATGGCTAAAAAGTATTATGTTCAGTAACGCTCAGTGCAATCCACAATGCTAGGACACTAACCAAACCAATAATGTTCATTATTGGTTCATCAAACCTAAGAAACACTCTATGCATCTTAAATTTGGTTCTCAACGTTGAAATCCTCATAATATTACATGATATTCTTTCCTACCAACACCCATGTGGGCCTCTTACCTCATTGCTCCCCCTTCCTCAACAAGTTATCTCAAGACAATGGCCTCCCTCAACAAGGTACTTTCTTTCTTTCTAAATCTTCCAGCTAGTTTCCCCCAAAATGAAATAAAATAAGTCAAAGAAGTTGTGAGCAAACCAAAATTTAAGGTTGCCATTAAAACCTGGAGAAGCAAAACAAGAAATGCACCCAAGATGAAGAATTCTACATTGAGGTAGGAGCTCATATGAAGCATTAGACAAGCAATGAAAGAAATGATTATATGCAATACCTGTGCTGGAATCCATGTCACATGACCAATTGCATCCATAGCAGCCTGGCGGAACCCTTCCACAGAAGCAAACCACTGCTCAGTTGCCCTAAATATTGTCGGCTTCTTGGTTCTCCAGTCATATGGATACTTATGTTCTGCAATAGAGAACACTTAGTAGGATATTTTCATAAACTACACTAAAGATATGAAATGGAATGCCTACATTATTACTTGAACAATATTTAAAGAGGGAATAAACTCACTATATGGTTCTTCCATAATGATTGACAGTTTCTCATCCAAGTATTTAACAACAGCAACATTACCATCTCCTAGAACATCTAAACCACTGAATCTTCCAGCCTCTTCAGTGAATCTAAACCAGTCCAAACTCTGTTTTTTTGTTTGGATATAATCAAAACACTCTTATTGATGCATTGTTATTTCAATAAAAAACTTGATGCATGAATGATTGAATTAGAATGTAACAACTACAAAGCACAATTTAAAACAACAAATTTAGAATGTAACAACTACAAAGCACAAATTAAAACAACAAATTTGTGAGAAATTACCTGCTCTCCCTCTCTCTTTCTCTAATTTCAAGCTCCAGCTCGCGCTCCCTTTCTCTTGCTTCCCTGTCTCTGCTCCTCGGTCTTCGATCTTCTCTCTCAACATCCTTCTCAGGATCACTCGAATGCCTTCTCGACCGACTACTGCTCCTCCTCGACTTCTCCCTCTCTCTTTCCTTCTCCTTCTCCTTCTCTTTTTCCCTCTCCTTGAAATTTTAGGGTTTGAAGCAAATTCAGGGTTGAAACGTGCAGAGTTGGGGGAAGATGGAGCGGGAACGCAAAGCGGGAAGCAATTTTTTTTCGCAAAATTTCGCCCGCGAGAAATCGACTTACTTCTCCACACGTCCACGTGCAACACACGTGCAATTTTGCAACGGTTTTAAGCCGTTGGGCACTATAGCCACGGTTTTTAGCCGTGGCAAACACACCAACGGTTTAGAACCGTGGCTAAGCCTGTTTTTAGCCACGGTTTTAGGCCGTTGGCCATTATAGCCACGGTTTTTAGCCGTGGCAAATAAACCAACGGTTTAGAGCCGTGGCCACCTCCGTGTAGCTAAACAAGCCTTTTGGTGTAGTGATCCTAAGCTGATATGGTTACCTCATAGGTTCAGGCGAATGGAAGTAACCCATTCGCATTGTACATTGCGAATGGGCTACTATCATTCACATTCAACAATGCGATTGGAAAAAAACACATAAAAAAACTGGAAATGACCTATTCGCCTGAACCAATTTGAATGGAAGAGGTCCATTCGCATAGGTTTGGGCGACTGGAAAAATTTCTAGAGTTTTTTCAGGACTTTTTTTCCAATCGCATTATTTCATGCGAATGGAAGTCACCCATTCGCAGTGCACAATGCGAATGGGTTACTGCCGATCGGCTGAACCTATGTGAATGGGTAACCATATCAGCTTAGGGCTTCAACAACGATCACTGTCACCTATAATGTATTGAATGTGAAATCATTCCAAACTACCAACTATGTTAAGATTGAACTAGGACAAAATTCTAGACTTCCAACCAGAGTTCTAATGCTTTTGTGCGGGATAAATATTGTTTAATCAAGGATGAATATTGTCTGCGACTGCTAATAATCATGATAACATTCACATAGCTATACCTTTTTGCAGACCTATTGAAGAAAAGAAAACCAATTGGGAAGCAATGTAATAGAATGCTTGATAAGACTTCAATTATCTAGGAACCCATCCAAAAATACATGTTTTGCTATTCGGAACAAATTACATAACAAGCAATCTGCTAAAGAAAGCCAAAGGCCACAATAATTGTTCATTAGTAAAATTCATCTATATATTTATATTGATATCAAATGATCAGAACCATACAAGTCATCCATAAATAACAAAAAAAGGTGACTTTTCTAACATACTGATCATCCTATATCACCAAAAAATTCACATCCCAGTATTTACATCCAAAAAATTAATCAATTATGGATACAACCTCCTCTGAGTTTTTGATATTCTTGGCATTGACCGTTTTCACCATGATGTCACCAATGTGGAACTGGGCCTCGAACCAATTCTTCCATGACATTGCTTCTAGAAATATGCGAGATGGCCAAGTAGGTATTGTTGGAGGCAATGGTGGTTTTGGTTGCATATGGAGCAATACAAAGTGACACCCGTGGGCAAGGTGTGCCATGAAACATACCGATTTGTCGTGAAACTGTGATGGCGGTGAAGATATGGAAAACATGTAGTGCTTTGGTTCCCATAACACACAAACACACTGGTAACGATTGCCTGTGAGCTTTAACATGTCAAGCTTAATCAACCAGTTTTTCTTATCAATCTGTGCCTTGCCTCTGAAATTATCAAAGCATCCTTGACAACCTTCACCCCTGACTCGAATCACATTCTAACCCACAATGCTTCATTACTTTCCAGCTCCATTAGTAGTTCATTTCATACCTGCATCCAACCACTTTCGATGTTGTATTGCAGGAAATTAGCAATGCATCGAAATCCACAACTTCCATCCCCTAGTACGTTCTCAATGTTCTTAATATAATCTCGTATCCAAGAAGGATTTTCCCTCATAAATTTTCTTTTAGAGGAATTCTTTTCTGTTTTTGTTTAGAAAACGTTTTTGTTTGTCTTTTTAGTTCTTCTTGAGTCATGACGTATTCATGACCCGATGGGTCCCTTTTAGCTGACTTTTCATGCTTCGACAACTTCTTCTTTTTAGGCCCCCTTTGCCCGCAACAAGTGTCGATGGTTTAATCATTACAGTTGAACCCGGGCAACTCAACTCTAACAGTTTCCTCTTCAACACCAACTTCTGATCTGGAGTTGATTCATTAAACCTTTGCATAAGGGCATCGACCACTGGGTCTATAATCACATTAGGGACTTCACGAATAAATGTTTTGCCAAGTAGCATCCAATACTTGTGAAAGGTACCTAATGGAAGTTGTCCAGTTGGAGTTAGATACCCTGTAATTTCATGAGCACAAGGTAATCTATGAGTGGTTTGAATCACACATTCACACTTGACAGGGTCATTGCCCACATTTTCACACCTCCCATTCTTCAATATGATCAAATCGAGAGCTTTGTACGCCATAGACCTATAAAGTTTCCCAAAAAATTCTTAATGCATGCTCATTCTTCACCTTTGTAAGACTTTCTTGAAATGACAATTCAATATCTACCAGTTGGATTTGGATCATATCATGCATCTTCGTCCATACATTCAGAAATGTACCTTGTGAATTTTCCAACATGTTCTTCAACTTGGAGTGTGCCCCTTCAATGCGGCCGATTGTCCGTTGGCCAAAATGCATAAATCTATCGGTCCATGCACTCCTTTTACGGATACCAAATACTCCATTTTCTCTCAAACTCAACCGTGGCCTTATTCCATTTTTCCTCTGTACTTGATCTATACAAATTTGAGAAAGATTCTATAAACTCGTACCACCCCTCATTATCCTCAAAAATTTTTTTGCAATTCTTCTCAACACTTGTGTTTATGTGCTATGTGCACAATAATATCCTTGCTTTGGGAAAAATCGCTCAATTTCCTTGATCAAACCCAATTCTCTATCTATGAAAAATCGTTCAATTGCCTTGATCAAACCCAATTCTTTATCTAAAGCAACATGCAACATTGAAAGTCTTGCCGGTCAATGTGACACCAACAATCTCAAACAGCGACATCCGGTAGCGATTCATTTTATATGTGCAATCCATAAACATCACATGTGGAAAACACTTTGCTCATTTAATTGAATCAGGATGCGCACAAAATATGTTTGTGACTCTATTCCCCTCATCAACAATATTCCATTCAATGTAATTTTTCTAACTCAACAAGTACATGGTATGTTGCAAAGCCATTCTACCTTTTTGTTGGATTGTCTTTATCCGAGAATTACATTGTAAATATTCCTCAAATTTGAGATATTGTTGGGATGCATCTCTTTCAACTTGGACAATATGTGGTGAGGGTTTACACCCGACTTTGACATATTCTGCACATATATCATCTCATCTTCATTCAATCTCCCAGCAAATGAATGACCAATAAGTTATTTTGATCGAGGATGATTGTGGGTTCCACAAGTCACTTGCAACATCCAATGAGAAGAGACTATACACCAAATCAACTGAAATGTTCAGCCACACTTGTTTGTACTGCTTGATCAAACTTGACACTTCAACCTTTTTTTGCGCTTCCCTCCCCTTTCACACCCAAAATGTATCCTTCCTTTACGTCAGTGACTAGCAGGTTTCAATTTTTTAATAATAACAACGATGTTAGTATCTCTACCAATGCCTTGATGCCAAGCTATCAATGCCGACCTTGATGAGAATACCTTCAAAATAAATAAACTTCTTAAGAAACCCAACATTTTTAAAACGATATAGCATGAAAACTTGTCAAACGATAATTCAAAACTCAACCTTACCTCGTCCGTAAGAAATAAGTCACCATCATCAAGTACCACTTCCATTGATCTTTCTTCACTGTTGAACTCACCATTACTATCAACCTTGCCATCAACATTATTATCATCACTACATTAGGTAAATTAAAGAATTTAAATTATATCTCAAATATTACATTATAATTTTAATATATTTATTAACTAAATGGTTACCTCTACAAGGTTCGAAGAAGCTTGAAGTAATTCTGGGTTCTTGAAATTGTTTACAGGCATCTCCATATTTATTACACCCATGAGAAGAGCCTATGCACCAAATCATCAAACACTTATTTTTTATTTTTTTATCAAACTAACCCTATAAAAAAATTACAATTAAAATCCTATTACAATTTTCAAAATAATCAAAACAAAACAATGTTGACAATGTTACCTCAAGTGAGATGGGTTCTTGTTCTTGAAATTGTTCATTTTCAACACCATCATATCCACCGTTATAATCTTCACTTCTAACATCACCACCTTCACTAATTCTATTCATTTCAAGCAAATGAAACCAATCCAAGTAATTCCAAACTAACTTGAGCAACTACGAATTACATACTTTGATAGAGAAGTGGAGTAAGGGAGACCGACAAAGAGGAGTTTTCTTTCTTTTACGTTGTGAAGAGGATGAGTTTTTCTCACCTCTGTGACTTCATCGCTTACGCCGTGAAGAGGAGTTTTCTCGCCTCCGTGATTTCTTCATTTACATTGCGAATAGGAGAATATTTCTCGCCCTTAGGAATTATCTTCGTTTACGCTGGGAAGAGGGTTTTGTTTTTCAATTAAATTTATTTGGGTGGGTTACTATAAAAAAAATAAAGTTGTTGGTGGTGTGGGACAACATATTTGGTGGTGTCAAACATGGCTGGCCTTATATAAAGGCACTTTCATTCAATGCAAATGTCATTCAAGAGTTGTGAATCAAATTATAAAAAAAGTTATACAGATTTGAGAGTTTTATCTGTAAGGCTTTGTAGTATGTTTATGTTTATCACCATGAGAAACCTAGGTTTATCATCAGTGACTAAACACCCTCTTAGAGTGTGAGTGAGCCCCATTAGAAGATGACCTCGATTAAGCTTTCTCAACTTATTTTCTTCCACGTTCATTAGACCTATGTTGTGATTAGCATAATCTATGCATTTGAAAGTTATTGTTTAATGGAATTAATTGAAGTTGTGTTTTTCATCGTCATGGAAACATTTATTCCTTTTACTTTCATATTTCTAAAGTCATAGATTAAATATGTCTCCACTATACACGAGTCTAAGAAACCCATCTCCGAATGTTCTAAGTATAGTCATAGTATAAGGTTTATATATGATTTGTTAGATATTAGGTGTTTCATTTAAGTATGACTTCCTTTTATGTTTTTGGATCATGTTTAATTAGAAATGATTATCAAAATTTTTTTATGCGAACTTCATTGCCATATTTTCCATCCTTAGGTGAGGTGAGAACCTACCTAAGGATGAGTTAAGATTTGGAAGAACATAAACTTGAGATCGGCTTAAGAGAGCCGTCAACCTATGGTGGTGATCTCTAAAGCCCTAAGTCTCTCCACACTTAGTTTTAACTCATTTGCTTAACATTTCTAATTATCTTCTAGTTCAGACACTTCACAAACACTTCTTTCTAGCAAGGTTTAGTTTAAAAATAATTTTGAAAATTAGTTTTCCAATTTTATAGCTCTCCTTGTGGGAGTTGACCCATACTTGTTGTTATCTAACTCAATAGATAAACGTGCGCTTGCAGTTTGATTTGAGATTGATCAATCAACAACTTGGGCGAATATCTCATCGGCACATGATGCCTCTGAATCCTTTTCTAGTGGTTGAAATCTTTGATGTTTTGGGGATCAATTTTATAGAACCATTACCATCCTCCTAAGGGTATCAATACATCCTTCTTGCAGTGGATTACATTTTTAAATAAATAGAGACAATCGTCATTAAGACCAATGATCACAAAATTGTTGTTTCATTCATGGGGAGTTTATCTTGGTAGATTTGGCACCCTCGGCGGTATTCATTTTTGGTAACCACATCTTTGAGTATCTCATTAAAAAGTATGAGGTTACTCACAAACTTGTCATTTCTTACCATTCTCAAACAAGAGGTAAAGTTGAAGTCTCAAATCATCAAATCAATAACATTCTCGAAAAGACTATCAATCCTAATCGAAATATTGTTCTTTATGCATTTTGGATGCCTTGTGGGCATATCAAACTACACTCAAAGTTCCTTTAGGATGTCTCCCTATAGATAGGTCTTTGGTAAACGTTGTCACCTTCCTGTTGAACTCCAACAAAGAGCTTATAGGGCTGCAAAGAATCTAGATTTTGACCTCGATATGGCTAGCCAACAACGAAAGCTTCAGCTTGATGAGCTAGAAGAATTGAGGTATGATGCTTATGACTTATCCAAGAACTACAAAAATAAAATTAAGTGGATACATGACAAAAAGATCATGCGAAAAAATTGCATGATTTTCAACATCAATAAAAATTATAAATTTTGTTTGTTTTTGTTTTTGTTTTTGTTTTTGTTTTTGTTTTTGTTTTTGTTTTTGTTTTTGTTTTTGTTTTTGTTTTTGTTTTTGTTTTTGTTTTTGTTTTTGTGTTTTTGTTTTTGTTTTTGTTTTTGTTTTTGTTTTTGTTTTTGTTTTTGTTTTTGTTTTTGTTTTTGTTTTTGTTTTTGTTTTTGTTTTTGTTTTTGTTTTTGTTTTTGTTTTTTTTTTTTTTGTGTTTTTGTTTTTGTTTTTGTTTTTGTTTTTGTTTTTGTTTTTGTTTTTGTTTTTGTTTTTGTTTTTGTTTTTGTTTTTGTTTTTGTTTTTGTTTTTCCTTCGACCTATAATACTCTTAAATAATGCATAGTAGGGATTATCGACTACTTCACTGTGTCTAAAGGACAGTATTTGATTAACAAATTAAAGAAGGAACTATTGCTAAAAATAAGTGAAATGAAAGACAAGAATGATTAAATAGAAATGAAACCTACTTCTACTTCCTTGAAACAACGTTGTAATACAAACTAAAATCTTGAAACTTCTCTATAATTTCTCTCCAAAAATAAAACCTAAAATAAAAAATGCTCATTTAATTGGAGACATAACCTCTATTTATAGACCCATGATATGCTTAGACGGTTACGATGTAACTTCACAATCTGACTGCATTGACTTAAGTCCTTATGTTTGATGACCCAGATTCATTTGTTTGATAGACTGGATGGTTGAGATTTATTAGGGTTAGGATTTAAGTGGGTTGTTGGATGGATTGTATGGGAATAGATAAAGAAAAATCTCCAAAATTTGAAATAAATAGTTAAAATATTTTACAAGTGGTTTTGGAGGGATTTTAGAAATGACATTGGTGGAAAATGTTAGTGGTACATTTGGGTATCAAATGAAAATTAAAAGGCTTATTTCCCATTTGTATCCTAGTTTAACACCCATGACTGTGTCTTCAACTACGTTGACAAACAAACTCTATCCAATTTTTTCAAAAAAACCAACTTATCCTACGTGTTTTTCATATGTTTTTACTAAAATCACTAGGGTTTGTATATAATTTTTCATTGGACCCCCATTAGTCTGTATATAATTTATAATTTGCACCATCTTTTTTATTAAAAAAATAAAAATAAAAAATAGACCCAAATGTTGTTTTCCTAGCCGTTGGATCAAACATGATCATCAAGCAACATGATTTATGTGATTTTAGTAAAATATGTGCAAAGCACATGCAGGGTAAGTTGATCTTTTTAAAATAATTGGATGAAGTTTGTTAGTCAACGTAGTTGAACACACCACCATGGGTGTTAGACTCGGATAAAAAATCTAATGGCGGCCAAATAGGAATAGCCATACACTAATGAGGGCCAAATATGTAAAACCCAAATTAAAATGGGATGTGGATAGGTCAACAAATGTGATTTTGGGCTCAGAATATTGTATGGGTCATTAAATAGTATCTAGATTTTGATTGGATTTTAGGCTAGGTTTAGCTTTAATTTATTTGTACATAATTACTTCAGTTGCTCCTCGACATGTAAATTAATGGTGTAATTTTTTGAATTTCGCACATTTATTGATTTCCTACAAACTTATGAAAATAATCAAATTCGGGATAATAGAGACATTTAATTAATTTAAAAAAACTAGAGACTAATATAGAGCTAAATGGGGCGAAAAACAATGTTTTGGGTGCTTATCAATACTAACCATTTAGTTTTTTACTAGTCTTTAGTAGTGCTTAAAATTAATTAAATGCATCTATTTATCTCGAATTTGATTATTGTCATAATTTTAAAGAAAATCGAGAAATGCAAGAAATTTGAGAAATTTCACCATTAATTTGCATTTCAAGGAGCAATTGGAGAACTAAATTTGTAGACTTTTCATTTATTCTCATACAATTTATCCAATAGTCCACTTAAACCCTAACCATATTAAATCCTAACCATCCACTTTTTCAAACAAATTATGTGGGTCATCGAACACAAGGAGTTAAGTCAATGCTGTCGGATTTTGAAGTTACATCTCAATTGTCCAAACACATGCCATAGGTCTATAAATAGATACTATTTTATCATTCATGTAAGCATTTTATTATTCTTAGGTTTTATTTTTTAGAGGAAGTACAGAGAAGTTAAAGTTTTTAATTGTATTCCAACTTTTTTTCATTGAAGTAGAAGTAACTATGTTTCATTTTTATTTGATCATTTCTTGTCTTTCATTTCATTCATTTTTAGCAATAGTTATTCCTTCTTAATTATCTCTTTTAAGTATTAGTTTATCTTCATAATTCATGGAGGCTAATCTTCCTTTCTCAAGGGAAAGAGATTGAGTCCCATGAAGAAGTAATGGTAGATAGATTGCATTTTCATTTATAAAGTAAAGTAGAACAACAAATTGTAAGTACTTAGAAATAAGGCTTTATTTGTTAAAAAAATAATATTTTTTATTCAAAAGAATAAATTTATTTTCATGTCTTTTAGGACTTTCCAATGAAAAAATATAACAAAAATCCAATACTATTTAGAAATGAAATGATATATTTGGTAAAGTTTGAGAGAAATGAAAAGACCTTTACTTCTTAAATCTCACAACTCAAGTCATATAGGTTGAAAAACCATGTGATTTGAGTATTTTTGAGAAATTGAAAATACATTATACTAATTATACTACATCATTATGTTGGAATAGGGTGATTCTCCTACCCTTGAGATTTCTCGACATTTTAATCTTATTTCACAATTTAATTATCCCTTTTAAATCACATCATTTCTCAACATTTCATCATCTACTTTTTTAATTTCATTTCTTTCCTTTATACTTTAATTTGTGAATCAAATATTGTCTTCTAATCCAAGTGAAGTGATCGATAATCCCTACTTCTGGTATGCATTGTTTAAGTGTATTGTAGGTCGAAGTAAAATAAATAGTAATTTATTTTGATTGTTTCCAAAAATAATATCAATTTTTGGTATCAATCAGTGATGATATACATTTTATCGTAGTATGATTGATAGTTTGTTATTTCTTACTGCCAATAAGCTAGACATTTCTACAATGTTGTTGTAGGTTTGCTTGTAGGCAAATCCCAAATAGTCTCATGTCACCGTTGTTAAACAAGTTATTAGATACGTAAGTAATACAAAATATTATTGAATGTGGTACCCTTATGAGTCTACCTCTCATCTTGTGGGACATACCGATTTAAATTAGGAAGGAAATGTGGTTGATAGGAAAAACATCAATGGATGTTGCTTCTATTTTGGGAATTATTTCGTTGCCTAACATTGTAAGAAACAAAACTCTATCTCGCTCTTAATCGCCGAAGCCGAATATATCGCTGCAAACAGTGGACTCCCTTTCGTGGTTGAACACCTTTCTGATGCTGATATTGGTAAGATTTAAGATGTTCATCTCATGCCTTTGTTCATTCTTGATTATGCATGTAATATGTCGTTGTTTTATCAATTTTATCCTAACATGCATGTGGTGGACATGGATGATTTCTTCTTCTTAACTTATATAGGTGGACACGTCATTGAGGTTACTTCGAAAGTCATTGCCCAAAAGCTTGGTTTTGAGGATGAAGTTCTAGGCTTTGTTCGCTATCTTTATTATGTAGAGTGTGATGATTGTCATGACTTCATGGATTTTCTTGGACTTTCATGTATATCTCGTGATGAAACTATCTTTTGTTCCTACAAATTTGATAAGTATTGTCCATCATCATATCCTTGTACTTTATTTTATTCTAACCAGGACCCTAAGTTGATGACCAGCTACCAAACATATCTTATTTGAAAAGTTATGCAAGGAAGTGTGATATACCCTCCTTTGGTCATTTGGAACTTGATAGTTGAGTCTATGAGTGCTCGTTTACATGGTCTACCTTATAGTTCATTAACCATGAAGCTCTTTCCAGGCGCCATCAATTGACATCATGTGATGGAACTTTTGAACTTAGCACACATAGATCAATCTAGTCATATGTCTAATATTGTGGGACACCAATGTTGAGATTGAGTGGTGTTGGCAACTCTTCATGATCCGGTGCATGATTTGTCTGCATAACTATCTCATGTCGTTGAGTTTCAAAGATTTTTGCTTGTTCTTACCTTGCACCTTAAACATGTAGATGATGATAATGAGGTTATTGACTTATAGAGTTATGATTTATCTATCCCTATGCTATGTTATTTGTCTTATTATGTGATGTTATGTTTTGTAATGCTATAGGTTGTCCTCAACTTTATATATTTGCTTTAGTAGCTTGATGTATTTTGATTCAGTCTATAATCTATCAATAGCTTCATTTATTTAAACTCTATGTGCTTCAGTGTTGCTAGTATATTTCATAATCTTTTATTTTGTCGAGAAGTTTGGAAATGAGTACATATTTTCTTTACGGAAGAAATGTGTTATCTTACCTTTGTTCTCTGTGACAAAAAGGAAACTAATGAATGTAAGTTTTGAAGTCACACCTTTACATTATGCTAAAATTATGGGAAATATTTTAAATATCACAATGTTTGAAGTTACATGATATCAAGCTTGAAACAATTTCAGATGAGTTGGAAATGAATGTTTAAATCCTTCAAGCTTTTAAAATTGGGTCTGAGAAAATCAATGAAATATTGAGTTTCACCTAAAGGAGCAAGAAGGGACTTGGATCTAGTCCGGGCTCAACTCCATCCAAGATGAAGTTCATGAGCGCTTCAACTAGCAACACCTCTAGCTCACCAAAGGCAATCCAAGCAAACTAGAGATCAATTTAAGCTAGATTACCTCAACATCTTCAACAAGTGTTTTTCTCAGTTCCAGTAAAGGAACAAGAAGTTTTCTAAACCAATATGTTGCAATTACTATGCATTTTATGAACACAATGAATTGATTTGTGTTTAGCAAAGACATGTTCTTTTCATTGTTGAATCTTATAGCTCCTTCCCCATTGACGTCCATGTTGCTCTCCACATTCAGTTTCTATTTTATGCACTCACGCTCTTCCCTTGATTGACCCCATCAAATGCAACTTGGGAAAATCTATATTGATTAAGACTGAGATGAACTTTTAGAAGCGCACTGGTGCTCGTGATGAGAAAGGGAGTCCTTTTATCAAGGACTACACTACAGTAGCCACTTACTGAGAGATATGCCTTTCTCCTCAACTCGAGCATTAGTTCACCTCAGATTGTTTGTTTTAAAGAATTGTTGCTTTGCTTATCAAAAGATAAAAGCTTGGCTTCTAATTTATATCAACATTTCTTCTTTCAGTGGCAATATACTCATCACAATACGCTATTTGCCAAACTTAAGTGTCCACACAGATTCTTGTGACCATGGGTTTTGAATGGTAGGTATTTTTATTCAATTTTAGTTGGTTAGTTATAATCCGATGCACATGCTTAGGTAGCAATAGTCAACAGTAAACTCACGTCAACATCTTCCTGCAGTTGTGCTAAACATAGAACATGGTTTTCCTGTTTGGACGGAGTGGCTTTGCTTCAACAGAGTGAATGGACGTGCTAGGAAGGGCATGGAACTTGGCCCGGCTCGCCTTCTTGAAAGGTAGGATTTCCCATCTGTTTCTTATTCAAGAATGGAATATATTGTCAGAACTGAATCATATTTAGAGCTTTAATAGGACAGTGTTAGGAAATATGGATTTTTGTTTGGCTCATATTCACTTATTTTGAAAACCGTCTGTATTAGATGTTATATTCAATTCTTTGTAGAGCTAAACCATTTATTTCCTTGTCGTGTAGTTTGTCTGGTAGTCATGTAGTGGGTAATTTCTCTCCCCATGAAGCATTTGCCATTGATGAAACTAACAGCATTAGAGGATACGAAGAATGTGCTTTAGGCTATGGTAGATCAAGTGTTGTGGGTAGCGGAGAAATTTCATTTCCCATGGTGGGTTCTTATCCGGCACACACCCTACCCTGAGCATCAACTGCATACACTCCAAAAGCTCCCTGCTGAGAGGTGGCATAAAAACAAGCATCATAAGTAACCAATATAATCTCAGAGCAAAGAAAAGTGGGAGGTAAGTTTGGCATCCTGGACATTGTATTGAATCTATGAGTTCTAGTAGCCAAGAGTTGGAGGTTGATGTCACGGAGTCTAGAGTGGTAAGGTAGAACTTTGCACCGAATCCAGTCCTGGATCTTGGCCCCAGTTGTAGGAGTTATTTGGTGCATCAGTGATGTGTCGGGTAGTATGATGGATATCTAAGGTGGCCATTTCGAGGTGGTGATGAAGTCAGGTGGATGGAGGTGTGATCTGAACCGAATTCGAAGGAATAAGAAACCATTGCTTATTCCATATAGCACAGGTGTGCTTGATTAATTGGACAAATTTGGGAAAAGAAAGCTTGGCATTGTGGACTATAATACTGTTACGGGCTTCCCATATACCCAAAATGACTACCGTGATCTGAGAGAGCATCTCATCATGGAGGTTCGAGAGGGAAGATGTTGTGTCCCAGAGAAAAGTCAAGAAGTTGGGGATAGATTAGTATGGAATGTTGGCGTTTTGCCAGCCGATAGGGACCGGGGATAGAAGCCACAATACTCTTTGAACCATAGGGCACGGAAAAAAAAGGTGAAGCACGTCCTCATTATGGTTTCTACAAAACATAGCAGTATTCAATTGGCATATGGATACGCGCCAGATTCGACATGGTTGTCAGGATATTCTGTGAGACTTTTCATAGAAATAGGATTGCATTAGCATGGACTTGATTCAAAAAACCTCTCAGGACTTTAGGAGTGAGTTGCCTATGGGTATGTGACGATGAGGAGGATTCAAGATCATCAGCTACAAAGCTTGTAGTGGCACTTTTCACCGAGAAAACACTTCTCTTGTCAAATTTCCAAACCAAATAGTCCGAGAGCGAATGCAAATATCCAGAATGTCTCTAGCCACTGGTTGCGGAAAGAAGGATAAGATTAGTTCTTCATTCCAGGAAGGTCCATGATCACTTTCGGACCATAGATCTTGGACCGTATGGAGGGTGGAATCCTTGGGTGTTATCAGATCACAGTCCTTTAAGAAGAAGTTCGATTTCACCCAACAATCATTCCACAGGTGAATATCATTTTCCAAGTGTATTTGCCATTGCAAATGTCTACGCATCTTAGTGAGTACCGCTAAATTACCTCGCCAAACAAAGGAGGATGTTAGGGGGGGTGTTGACAGTTGAAAAACGCTTTTGTTGGTAAAATAGATGGCTTTTAATTGGGCATTGGTGGGATTTCAAGGATTATTGATAATATGCCACATATGTTTAGCTTTAAGAGCCAAATTCTGTACATGTGATGGGGGGATATTGAGACCCCCCTCCCCGATGACACGGAAGGGTAATTCTGTCCCAGGAAACCAAGTGTTTTACTTTTCCATCCTCAGTTCCATTCCACCAAAAGTTTTTGGCGATAACATCAATTTGGTTGGTGATGGTACGAGTGAGAAGAAAAGTTTGCATTGAGTACACCGGGATAGAGTGGATCACCACTTTGATCATCACGGTCCGCCCTGCTTGAGACAAGACCTTTGCTTTTCAAGATGACAATTTAGCATTGATTTTGTCTACCAAAAATTGAAAGTCAAAGTTTTTCTTTTTGGACAATAGCGACGGCTAGCCGAGGTATTTATCCTTAGGATTGTAAAACTTAGAGCCCAGGATGCGGTTGATCATTTTGGCATGTTTTTTGTGGACATTTGAGCTAAAGTATACGAAACTTTTGTCAAAGTTCACTGCTTGCCCGAAAACCTCACAATAGTTTGAAATAATGTCCTTAACGGAGTGGGCTTCATCCAAGGAAGCTCTACAAAAGAGCATTAAGTCATCCGCATAAAAAAGATGATTGATAGAGGGAGAGTGGCGGCGAATATGGATCCCATTGATGGTATGAGACGATTCTGCTTGCGCAAGCATGCGAGACAGGGCTTCTGCCACTAAGATGAATAGGTAAGGTGACAGTGGGTCCCCTTGTCTCAGTCCTCTCGTTGGTTTAATGTTGGGTAGAGACGAACCATTGAGGAGAACTTTGAGGAAGTGGTCGAAATGCATTGTTCAATAAGGCAAGTCCATTCTTTTGCAAAGCCTAATTGCTTGAGAATCGGTAAAAGAAAATGCCATTCGACTCGATCATAAGCTTTGGCCATGTCAATTTTGATTGTCATCCACCCTTGTTTCTTTTGGCGACCGTGTTTCATTTGGAAGAAGACCTCATGAGCTAATTTGACATTATCAGTGATGGCTCGACCTTTGAGAAAAACTCCCTGATTTGGGGAGATGATATTATCCAAAAGTGGTTTAAGTCTATTAGCCAACAACTTTGAGATAACTTTATAGATAACATTGCACAACCTTATTGGTCGAAATTTGTCAGGAGTGGTGGGGTTTGAGATTTTCAGGATCAAGGTTATGAAGGTCTCATTTAGCTTAGATTTCGGACTTAGAAAGGAAGAAATTAGTAACCACATTTATAACATCTTGTCTGACTATATCACAGTAATGTTGGAAGAAGAAAGCGTGGAATCCGTCAGGCCCGGGGGCTTTGTGAGCTCCCAAACCAAAAACAGTATATTTGATTTCCTCATCGTCAGAGATCCTGAGGAGTGGATCATTATCCGCTTCCGACACCATAGAGGTGAACAAGGAGAGAATGTGACTGCTGAAATCCTGAGTGAGAATCAGATTTGAAGATTGAAAAATGTCTCGAAAATAGTCATTAAGAATGTTACCAATCGAGGCTTGGGAGTTATGCCAATTATTATTTGAGTCCCGAAGTCTAAGGATGTGATTGCGCTTTCTCCTCAACAACGTGGAAAAATGGTAAAATTTAGTGTTCTTGTTACCATCTTTAACCCAAGATTCACTCAACTTATTCCTCCAAAAGAGCTCCTCTCTATAGTAAAGCTCGGCTAGCCTATCTTCCAGGATGGAGATGGGGATAACATTGTCAGCAGGGGAAGGAGAGTTTTGAAGATTGTCTAAGTTTGCAAGGTTTTTCTGATGTTCACATCAATGTTTCTAAAAACTTCCTTATTATAACGGGAAAGTTTGTAACTAAGGGCGCCAGATTCGGAAGACCAAGAGTTGTGCACCAGGCCACGACAACGCGGGTCTCGAGCCCACATATGAAAGAACCTAAAAGGTTTTGGGCCTACATTAACATCCGTCAATATTTGAAGGGAAAGCGTTCTATGATCCAAAGTAGAGGTGTGAATAGATCGCACAACTGATGATGGGAAATTAATCATCCAATCGGTGGACACTAGAATTCTGTCAAGTTTAGATTTGATGTCATGACTATCATTTATTTTGTTGTTCCAAGTGAATTTGGAACCGTTAAGAGGAAAGTCAATAAGGTTGAAAGCGTTGACGAAATTCCTAAGGTGTTTAGTGTTCGACGCCGAAACTTTCCTACCACCTAACTTGTCTTCTTGAGATGCTAATGCATTAAGATCACCAATAATCATAACCGGGGAGTGAGATAAAGATATAACATTAGAAAACATCCCCCAAAAGGAGGCTCTAAGCGAAAGATTACTCTCTATAAGCAAAAATGATAGAACATGAATTATGAGAATAGAAATTATCAACATGGCAAAAGAAGTAATATTTACAAAAAGAAATAATTCTTAAATTCACACCTTCTCTCCAGAACAAGGCAAGTCCACCTGATAGACCGTTTGCTGGCATCGAAGCTCCATATTTGTAGCCCAGCCTTCTGTGGATATGATCCATTTTTGATGTAGATGCTTTGGTCTCGGAGATGAAGAGAACATCATAATTGAACTGACGGGAGAGGGCCCGTAAGGTTTTGAATGTGCAGAGCAATTTAATGCCCCTTACATTCCAACTCAGAATCATGATACCTTGGGCGACCCTTTTGAGGCGGTCACCTCTTCCTCATTAGGTTCTTCCAAATGAATAGAGGACTGGCTGAAAGAGCCAGGGTGAGCCAATAGAGAAGTATCCTCAGTGGTGCGCAACAGATTATTAGCACCAAGAAAGGTCGGGAGTCCTGTAAGAGTCGGGTGGGTGAGTGCAGCCTCATACTGCGATTCCTGGTCCTGTAGATGAGGGATAGTCCCAAAAGGAAGTCCATCACTGTTCAGTCTATCTTCGACCTGTGTGAAAGAGAGGCCAATGGTAGGTCGTTTGCCACCTTGAAATAATCTCCCTTCTTGAATTGATCCTTGAATATCATCCAACTTCCTCTTCCCCTTTCCTTTTGACTTTTTCTATGATGGAGTTCTACTATTGGATGGGATAGAAGAGTGAGGGACCTGCCTGGCTTGTCCCTGAGGTTGTAGAGGAGTCCTCGTGACACCTCACTTAAGGCACCGTGCTCGCATGTTCAGGATAGACCACCGTCTATTGGCCCTGACATGCGCAACAAAATCAACTCCAGGAAAAAGATCTGTATTCGACATCTGTTGTTCAGCCTGATTTGGTGAAATATGTTGTTGAAAAAAAACCCGATTTAGGTATGCTTCAAGGTGCCCATGATTAGCGATATTGTGTTCCAATGACGGTGGTTCAGAGCTGAAAGTATCCAAAATAGCATTGATCGTTGGCGACGGGGGACCGAATATCTGCTCGGTAATCGATCTAGAATTGTTGAGATGAAAAATGTGCATTCGACCGTCCCTCAGAAGCTGCACTTTGGTGGTCGATTTGTTCTGTTACTGGTAGACACTGCCTTGAAGCGTATCTCTGTGCCTCAGCCAGACGAGGAAGAGGTAAGCTATCTTGGGCTTCTAAGTTAATATGTGCTGAGGCCCGAAGAGAAGAAACCCCATTAAATTGCACTGGACCCGAGTGAGAAAGCCTATGGGCCTGTGGGGAGCAATTGGGCATTTCGATGTGCCGAATTGAAAACATCTCAGTATTGCGGTATGGCCCACTACTCTAGAATCGCCCAAAAGGCCCATGTCACTGACCGAGCCCATTACATTTGAATTGCCCAAGTGGCCCGTTTCCTGATTTGGGCCCCGACCATGAACATTTGAGTCCACCACTTCCAAGGAGCCTTGAACCTGCCCAAGTGCAGCCGCGCCTGCAGGTGGGTGTACTATTTCCAAATATGAATTATGAGGCAGAACATTTGATGGAGCAGTATCATCCACAACATTGAGATCAAAAGAAAGACCAGTTTGATGAAGGTTTTGTGAAGCAAGGGGAGACCCACTAGCTCGACGGTGCATTTCCATTTGTTCCCCGTCCACATGGGGATTGATATCATGATGAGAGCTCTGATCAACAGATGTAGGAGTGAGTGGGGTGAAGGAGAAGCGATTTGCTTAATGGGTACCAATGGATATAACCATGCTGGACCGTAAAGCTTGCATGTGCCTGATCCTAGAATGAGGACCAAATGAGAGAAGTTTAATGAACAACTCTTGACTGGGTTTCATTCCATATAAGGAGTTGAGTGCCTGAGCATAAATGGGGCGATATTTTCCTGCCTTATGCCCTACCATTCCACAACAAAAGCAAAAGATAGGCATATCTTCATAACATAACTTAACCGCGAAAACACTACCATTTGCAATGCCAAAGGATGTTCGCATCTTGCTTGGTAGTGGTTTGGCCACATCAAGCCAAATTTTGAAATGTATATAGGGGATGTCCATTTGGTTGAGAGCCTGATGGTCGATATTTATCAAGGGGCCAATGCAATTCACAAACACTTCCACATTGAGAAGAAGTAGTTTCCGGATAGGGAATTCGTAGAATCTGATCCAACATGAGATAGTGTTAAAAGAACACATAGAATAGTCTGGTGACCAATCTTTAACTGACATGAGCCAATCAAAGAGAGACCATGGCCCCGTAAGTATCACCTTGTCTTTGTCCTCTAAATTGGTGAACTGAATCATGTAGTACACATTTTGAGAGTCTTCATGTCCTTCCAATAGTTCCACATGTACTAAGTGATGTGGTTCCCATTAAGGGAACATATGACGTGCAAAGGTGGTGGGACTGAGATGCTGATCATGGAAGTATTTGGCCATTGTCCTCAATGAAGGGCCATCCAAACCTTGGTTGTCTTGTATCACAAATTGTGGTTCAGGTAAGTATAGTGAATGTGTGAGTTGCTGATTAAGGTGAGTGATGATAGAGTCTAGGTGAGTCGTAGGGTCCGGGATCGGTGAGTTTAGATTAGGTAGAGTAGGATGTGGGGAGTGAGCTAGAATATTCGCGTTAGAGTGCTCGCCAGTACAGTGTAGCAACTCCGGTAAGGTAGAGTGTGCAAACAGTGGTAGGTTGATGAAAGTTGAGTTGTTGCTGTGCTACTGCTAAAGTATCATGTTGCATGGAATTTGGAGTATGTTGCATGGGTTGCATGTTGTGGGGGTGCTGAAAAGTATTGTAAAGGGAGTGAGGCAAGATATCTGAGGTGTAGGAAGGAGACAAAGAAGAAGGTGATGATGCAGGAGGTGAGAGGACAGAACAAGGGCTTAGAGCAGGGTCACGGTGGTGATGAATGTTGTGGAAATGGAGAAGTGGTTGGAAGACTAGTGGAGGACGGGTAATATGAGTCAGAGTGGAGTTAGAGCCTGGGAGGTGTAAATCGCTTGGTGAAGGAGGCGAGTGGAGTAAATGAGAAGTGAACGAGGGCATCTGGTTGGGTTAAAACTGGTTGTTTGTGGTTTCCATTTTCAATGCTCGGAAGCAATGACAGGGCTGAAAGATTTGAGAGAATGGAAAGGTAGCAGAAGAAATAAATTTAGTAAGAGTTGAAAATGTAAGATGAATTAAATGATAGTGGGATTGTAACTAGGGCTAACTAGCAACTAATGAGAAAGGTGGTAAGAGGATCAGGTTGTAACCAAAGCATCTATCATTAGGATCGTATCACGCTGGAGACCTACGGAGTACAAACACGAACAACCAGTTAGCATACAGTTATAAAATCATCATGGACAAGCGTAGAACGGAGAGCTGAGGAACGAAGAAGTACTAAGTGAAAATAAAAAATGAAAAATGGGAAGACAAGCAGAACAGAGATTTAGTGGGAATCGGTAGAACAAAAGATAGAATAGAAACGATCAAGAAGTGAAAAGAACAGGGGGAATATAGGATAAAAGGAAAATATAGAATAAAAGGGACGACAATAATATAAAAAATGAAAGAGAATATAGATTAAAAGATAAAGTGAAAAAAGTACAGAAAATGAGTATTTTCTATAAAGAACTCTATTGGACGGAGGAGATGGGAGAGCCTAAAGGAATAAGGTGAAGATTGAGTTTTCTGGTATGTGAAACTCAGAGCCTCATTTTTCTGTATGTTGCTAAAGTTACTTTTGGCGTGCGTGATTGCTCAAAGTATTTTGATCAAATTAGTGGAGCTTGTCACGTGGTTGATAAGTGTTAGCCAAGTCAACTTGTGAACATCCATTCGAGTAGAGTAGGGTATTTACCTGTACCTGTTTGTGTTTATAGGCATGTAAGTTCCTTAATTGCCTGTTGTTAATTCCTGAATGGGTTGGCTGCTTGTGGCATTCATCATCGTCTATTGGTTTTCCAGTGAACCCTCAAGAAAACTTCAATGCATTTTGTCCCCCAAGCTCGATTGTGCTTCTTTCTATTTCATAATTTTATAATATATATATTTTATTCCTTTTCAATTTGGGCCAGTAGAAGAGGTGATTTTTGGTGACTATGGAGGTGATCTTGGATCAGGTCCAGGTGTGCCTGGGGCGATATTTGGTGACTACAGAAGTGATCTTGGATCAGGTCCAATGGTGCCTGGTATGTCATTTTGGTTTATTAAAATGATCAAACCAACATATAAGCAAATCTTGACAAACACCAAAAATTAGTATCTATTACTTAACCTGGAAGTGGATACGTATATGGGTTTGGTATATTCGTGGATTCACTTTTGGGACCCTGCGGCTAGGATATGCATTTAACGATAAACAAGCAAAGGAGATTTCATTTTGGCTTTGGGCATCGGAACTAAGGGAGTGTGATTTTGTTTTGTGATATCATCATCCCCATATGAAAGTAGAACCTCGATATTTAATTCCCGATCAATTAATAACATTGGTTAAATAATTTTTTTCACGATCCCGACTTAGGATAATGTGCTAAACTAATAATTTGCTAAATACATATTGCTTATGATTTGTCTATGAGGTAATTCCTAAAATATGGACTCAACCATTGTTTGTTTCTTCTCACTGCATCTCATTTTTAACTTTTCTTAACATGATATGAAGTTTTTGTGTTGTTTTCTCCAGCTGCAACAAAAAATTATTCAACATCATCACTGCTTTGAGATTTTTTTTTTTTCATAAAATGGGAATTAATAAGTTATTAATTGTTGGGTTTTTTTTAGTTTAACACTCATTAGTTTATATTTATTAGAGTTTGACATTCGTTTTGAAAATTATTCGAGTTTAACCCTAATTTTTTTACGAAACCGTTAAGTCCATGTCATTGACCAGTCAACATTAAGATCTTCATGACACGTGTGTGGCTTAGAAGTGTAACCGTTTTTATGTATAATCAAATTACTATCCATATTTTTCAGTATAATCCTTCTGGAATGAATATATCGAGCCATATTATATTTAGTAGGTCCAATCAATCACGACCCTTAGCAATGCAAACCAACCAATCATAAAACCCAGATTTCAGTGGCACTAGTATTATTATCTGTTGGAAGGCAAGAAAATTAAGTTATGATTTCCACCTAGCCATAAGACGTCCTAAATCGTAATGTGAATATTATATGCAATTCTTAGCGTGTTATCTTAATTTGGTCTATATTAATTAAAGATTCTACCATGGGGAGAAGACAATCACACTCCCTTCCTTCTTTTGGGTGCTTTGGAGTTCACTCTGCATATGCATGCCCCCTAATTATACTTCATCATTTGTTGATATTATATTAATTATCCGTGCATGCCATGTATATTTATTTACTGAAATGTCCCTTTGGCCATTTGCTGAGAGCCCACGCGTGTCTCGTGTGATACTGAAGGCAAAAACAAAATATTCGATGCTTTCAAACAATTCATGCCATGTTGTCCTGTTGCCTTTATTCTCAACCCTTAGACACAAGATCTCAACATACCATTCCACGTACACCTTTCTATTTATAAGTTTAATGTCATGGTAGAGGTTCTAGAAACTAGCTATTTGAACATCATGTGAAGAAATAAGATTTTTTTTTTTTTTTTTTTTCTTTCTATTCAGCATGCGAGAAGACCCTGTAATTGAAGTCTTTTCCTTCTCAACAAAGCTTGAAAGTCGATCACAACTAGTCAAAAGCAGTGACAATATTAAGTCCATACATGCATCATTCTCTCTTTTCTCTGTCTTTACTTATATCTTGAATAGAACTATTTATTTTTGTTGTGCACATACACTCCATTATTTAGTTTGGGTGGCAAAACTCTCAACCATGAATTTCTCTCAATAGAAGGTCACGTCTTAATTACAAGTGTACCACTGTGTTGCTCATAATCTTGAATAAACCAAACCTTAGTACCCAACCAGCTACATAATTAGTTCTTCATGTAATCTTTAGTTTGGTAACTGTTGATTAGTTATTGAATGCTACTTTCACCAAAGGATTTCTTTGATAGATTTTGTAGATTGGGTGATCTATTTAGTACATATCAGCCTATCGAAGGGAAAGCAATGGTGTGAGATTAGTACGTATACAAAGAAATGCCCGTAAACGAGCTTTCATTATTCCAAAAATGGAAGTTATTCAAAAATATTAATGATCCTATTTAACTTTTATAGTTTTTCCATTTAATTACTCAAGATATATATTCATAGGTCGATTACTTACTGAGACAAACCTTCGTGCCGTTTATTGTTAGTTCAATATCGTAAGAACACATTAACTAAGTGTTTTGAGTAGTGCTAAAAGAAAAACTACTAAACAAATGATTAACTGAAACAAAATTAAACACTTAGAGGGAGATCAAGATTAATTTAAACGAAAAATTAGAAGTTGGTTCACCCACGTAGACCTCGTGGTGAGAGATGAACATTGCATGGCGTAAATATCTCTAAGACGGTGCAATAACTACTTTACACTTTGATGATCAGTGTACAAGTCAAAGTGTCATCCCTCTTCAACAGTAATGTATGTTACGTGTAAGCACATATTTTCCTAAGAGATTACGGGTAGAACAGATAACATGTAATTTTAATGTGTATTGTTTTCAAAAGTCTAAGCAGAGTGACTTGAGAAAAACTTTGATGGGACACAGGCTGCACGTTGCAACCCCTGTCACCGCCATCGATTGAACATCTTCCCACGATTCTTTAGGACATTGAACGGTGGCCACAGCAGTCACACCATGTGGTATGTTGGCATATTACTTTTTTTTTTTTCAAATAAGTCAGGGTGATAAAATCACAAATTTAAATCCTTCCATAAAATTTAGTGAAACAGCGGAAAACGAAGAATATAATAAGTAAACAAATAAATTAAGCTATTGTTATAATTTAATGCTAATAAATACGCAGAGGTGGTGTATATCCACCTCATGCTAACCTTATCCTGCCAATGATGCCACCTCAATAGCATGAGATAGACATCTACAAAGTTTCATAACACTCTCCCTTGGATGTTCACGACATGTTAGTTGACTCATAAAAACCATTGTCAGTAAAATTCAGTGAAAAAAAACTTGGACTATAATAAAATAATACAACATTCTGCAAAAATGTGGTGGGTGCACATAACTCTGCTTCGTTGATGTTACGTTAAAACCTTAAGAGAAAACCTCAGTGGGATAAAATCATGTCAAAGAAAAAATAGTACAACCACCAATTTTGCATACTTCAAGATACTTAATGCGCATAATATTGGCTCATTACAACACTGACAAGAAAATCTAATGGAAAAAACATTATCAAAAGAAAATATAGTACAATGCACATGAATCAACATAGCGTACTTCTATGTGATCACATAACATACTTGTGGATACTTCCCCTCATGATAGTAGAACGTTAATTACTTTCATAGTTAAGCTGACGTATATCAATCTCGTAAGCCAATTCGATGAAGAGATCTGCAAGGTTGTTACTAGACTGAATCTATTCGACTTTAATCACATGGTTCTTCTGAAGCTAATGTAGGTAAAAAAAATTTATTAGAATGCATTTCGTTCAATTTCCTTCGATTAAACCTTCTTGCATTTGAATAATACATGTAACATCATCATCATATATTGTATTCGACTGATCAATAAATTTGTTTAATAGGCAACTCATAAATACAGAACCTATCTGTGAGCTACCCTTATGGGGTCAAACAAATAACCTAAATTTGCATAGCTAACTAGGTGAGAATGGATTGATAAATCACAAGAGTATAATAAAATCTTTGCAATGGTCCCACTAAAATATATTTGTAACTCCATTTCAATATCAATAAGTCATTGCAAAACTATATCGTGCTAGTAAATGCATGAAAAAAGACTATATCAGGTTATGCACTTGGTGTCAAAATATAACAATGCACTGATGATTCAGATATGGCACTTCATGACCCATGTGCCACAAGTTCAGTTGGTTAGAGCCTCGTGCTGATAAAATGTTGTAATTTAAGAGAAGTATAACCAAATAAATGTGAAGTTCACTTTCATTTCATCTATGGTCTTTCTATATTTTTGTACAAAATCTTTTTATTTATTTATTACATGAGACAAACCTATATATAGAAATATAAGGTTAATTAGCATGAGGTGGATATCACAATCACCACCTCATGACACCTAGCTTATATGATGCCACCTCAATAGCGTTGAGGTGGACATCCCCAAGATTCCACAACAAGCTTAAAATTGTCTTTAATTAATTAAAATTGGTGATAGATCAATATATTGTGGGACATCTAACTTTTAACCTGAAGGGAAAAAAAATAATAATAATAAAAAACAGCTTTAGTCTGGTTTGTTGGGTTAAATTTGTACACTTTTCATCCAAAATTGTAGGTTTTTATGTTTTCAATGAGTGATTGACCATTTTTATTTATTAATTCATGTTCGAATGTTACATGACTGACCTTAAGAGCTAACTAAATCAGGCCCAAAGACTACAATATTGTTGTCACTTAATATGCCTCCATCTTGCATGAAGACTTGCTTTCACTTCGCTACGGTCCAGTCCATCTAAGCAGCTGATACCCGGAAGCTTACCAACGACGGAGCACATGTGCTTCTAATAATCAGGTGAAAACTCACAAAATCCTAACTAATGAGTCTTGAACCCGAGACTTCTCACAAGAATAGTGAATGTCTGACCAACCAGACTACAATTAGTGGACTCCAAAATTGTAGGTAGAACAAGTTGCAATAGGGGTTGTTGATAATTATATAATCATACTTTAGCAAGCATGAAGTATTATGGAATGCCTGGAGATTTGTTTTTGTAGTATTATCACATGGTATATTGTCCAGCGTATATTTATGAGCAACACTTAATTCATATATGCATTTATTAGACACGAATAATGAAAAATATATAGTTGGGAGAGAATACTGCCTATATATATAAATTGACCCTTGGATCAGACTACTAGAGAGGTTAGTAAGAGCTGTTTTCTAGTGGCATCATCTAGCTAGCTAGTTGCTACCTTCGTCTGCCCTTCATTCCTCCCCATATGGTTTTTGGTCATAATAATGACTTCTCTGTAGAAACTCTCTTCTTCTCTCTCTCTCATATGTATGAGTATTTCTATATAAGTACAGCTTTCAACGGCCTTCATCACCTCGCCGTCAATACCACCTATAGTTTTCCTTGTCTCTAGAAGATGAAAAATGGGTCCAAGTGAAACTACGACTTTTTCATCAGATGATAGCAGTGATGATGATGCTAACACAGACAACACCTATTTCACTCAAGAACAGCTACACTCACTCCAATCTCTCATTCCAACTTCAACCCAGGTAGCTAGCTAGATCTTATGAAGATCATATATTCTCTATTTATTGTTGGAATAATTAATGAATACAATATTAAGATTACAAACTCTTGATTTTGTCTTAATACATATGAATGAAAAGACTAAAGATGCAAGAGTAATCCTCGGCGAAACCCGAGATTATTTACAAAGGATCCATCAAGAAACTGAACAAATCCAGAAGGAACTGTTGACGCAGCAACGATCAGACGTTCCAGGCGGATCATCATCATCAAACCAAAGTAGCAGTCCTGGATCAGCCCAAGGATCCTTAATATCCAAGGTACAACACACACACACACACATATAGTTAACAAGATTATTATTAATACTGTGTAGGGTTTGGTGGTTCTATTATTCACTTGATATTTGATATATATGTATATATGATGTTATTGGACCATATGTATATACATATATAGGTAGAAGTAGATGAGTTAATGGAGGGAAGATTTGTGGTGAAGATAAGTTGGAAGAGAGGGCGAGTTGGGGGAGCTGGTCACGTGCAACGCGTGATCGAGTGTTTGGATGTGAAGATGACTTCCATCGTAGTCAAGGAGAGCAGTACTGTTGATTCTTCTTCCGACCAGATGTTGAGTACAGCCTTCATCAAAGTAATGACTTTATCCTTCATTTCTTTTTCTTTTTCTTATATATCCCACAATATCTCCCCCACTATCTCATATACCATGTTCATAACTGCTGGTTTGTTTATTTTTTCTAAAAGAAGGAAAGAAGGAAAACACACATATAATTGAAATCTAAAGAGAAAGAAATACATAACAATCTAATTAATGGACGACTCTTACAATTATGAAAAGTCTCTCTACCAACCGAGATTGGATTGTTAATGGGTCAAAATGGTCTTGGGACTTTGACTCAAAACTAGACAAATATAGAATCTAAACGCAAAGCTAATATAAACCGTGAAACTTTGTGTGTTGATTACATGAAATCTTATTTTATGGAAATCCATGAGAGACCACCTACATCTAAGTTAAGTTGAGTTTCACTCATCAATCGATCATAAAAATTTGTGATCAATGGTGTAATAGAAATTCCACGAACATGGGAATCACATGCTTTGGAGGATCAAGGAGTATATTCTCATGTTCATGGGACTTTCATTCCCACCACTGATTATAAAATCTAATGGTGAATAATGAATGTTACCTCAATTTAGCCTTAAATATTGGAACCCCCTCATGAATTCTCATTAAATAAGATTGCATCCAACCAAACACACCATCATAGTCTAAATATCCCACTTTTACAAGATCCCTCTACGGACGGAGAGTGAAAGGTTAATGGGGTCAAAATGATCTTGGTACTTTGACTCAAAGTTAGGAAATATGGGATCTAAATACAAAACTGTGGAACTTATAGTCTAAATATCGAAGAATTATTATTATTATTATTATTATTATTATTATGTTTTGCATACTTGAGTTTGATATTAAATGAGCATCGTTAAGAAAATTAAAATCTAGCGCTTTAGTGATTTTTTTTCAAATTATATTGAACCTAGAAGTACATTATATAAACTAAACCAATTATATTCCTACATCAATCAACCAAAACCAAACAATCTATTCAATAATTAGTAACTTTAGTTATTTATTTATGTATTACTTTGATTCAAAATTTAAAACCAATAATTGGGCCAGGCTTTCATTTTTCTAAAATTCATTAATGAAACTAAAAACTAGACAACAACTTTGTAAGTTCAATCGGTTAGCTTGCTTTTTGCATTACCCTAATTTCCTTACAAAGGTTGGGAAACTATGTATTTAGGGTTTGATTATAATATATGGAATAGAAAAGGGAAAATGACTTATAAGACCTAATTTTTATAATTGTAAATCATATAAGACTTTGACAATTGAAAATGTGTCAAAAGACCTATTTTGTGTAATGCAAAACTATTAAATGCCACAATTCTAAATCACGACTAAAAGATATGTAAAAAGACAAATATACTCATATTTCTAAACATGTTGACGTGATCTTGTTATTTATGTATTCAAATTCTAGTTACATTAAAATCAGTGAAATATACAAATTTAACGAAATTTCATAATTTTTCAAAGTTGTTTCATGTCACTAAAACATAACTGATCGATAATTGTTGGGTACTCTAGAAGGTAAATATTAATAATAATAATAATAATAATAATAATAATAATAATAATAAATTTGAAGTAAACTTATGATTGGTTTTAAGAAGTTGAATTAATTTTAAAAATTGATCACTTAAGTTAAAGGGTAAGAATGTATTTCTAATTATTTTTAAACCATAGTTTGGGTTCGTGCTTTTAAGAGTCTTTAATTATTAAAAAATATGCCTAATATTTTTTATTGTTAGAATATGATATGGTCTATAATTATAAAAATAAGATTTATAAGTCATTTTTCCAATAAAAAATACCTTTTAAACTTGAGCCACATGTAAGAGTTTTAGTTCGATTCCTTACTCTTATCAATGTTCTAACCTTGAAATTGTGATACAATTCACACCCATCATATTTGATTACTGAGCTAGATTATCACCTGCTACTTGGCAATAAAGGTTGGCAATAAAGGCCTATCTATAATCACAATTTCAAAGTATGGATAAAATTAAATACATGTTTTCACATCTCACTTTTTTTTTTTTTTTAATATATGTATTCATGTTAACTAAAATAAAATGTAAAAACATAACACTTGAGAAACAATTAATTTATTACCCCTTTTAATTGAACATCTGAAGCATGATTTTTTTCTTCTTCTAATTATTATTATGTTTTATTAATTTATCTTTTAGAACATATTTGGTATTTGGTGGGGATAGAAATTTCCATGAGTTCCACAAGAAATTGACGGGTTTCAAATTTTTTTTTTTTTTATTTTATTTCAACCACAATGATGAATTAGAGCGAAAACTTGGTTAAAAAAAATAATCCATGGATACCTATGTTGTATTATACTATGTAACACATACATTAGGATTATATTTGACGTGTCAAATATTTAGTAAACTAAAATTTATTCTTCAAACCTTCTGTTTTTCACAGTAGCACAAGTTACACGACTAAACAAATATTTAGACGCGCGTATTGCCAAGGATAAACATGGGAATGAGATACATGACATTAGCTAGCGCTTCCAAACACTGACAACTAAAAAAATATAATATAATATATAGCGAACAGGTTCTATACCTACCACATATCAACTTCGAATTTATATATAATTTAAAAGGTCAGCTTTTGTAACAAGCAAATTTTACTTCATTGCGACTGTGACTGCCAGTTACTTGGAGTTCACGTGCATTTTCCCATTGTTTTAATTCTTCTTTTTGTAATTAATATATGAAACTACTTAAATTATTTTACTTAAGCGTAATTTCCCTGTGCGTCCATCAATTTGAGCCACGTATCTGATCGTATAAAGTACTTGTTACGCAATAATCATCTTGCATTTTATTCAACACATGATCACTTTCAAATACATGTAACTGTTGACTTTCTATAAACATTATATTACATAATAACTTTCTATAAACATTATCTACTTTGTAACGAGAATTGAAAAGTTGATTTGTGTCACTTTATCATTTTTTGAATTTCGAAATTGCCTTGGTGCAACTTACATAACTCTCACCACCACTTCTTCTTATAGAATTCCCTATTCAATGCATCATTAATTCCTGACATAGTATAGCTAAAGTTTTTGTAGTATTGGAGTATTGGTATTTATGTTAAGCCATTATATATCATAATGTTAGATCAAAATTTAAATAGCCAAAAACTAACTTGCTTGGCATGTCTATATTGTTCAACACTTTACTATGTTGTTCACAAAGTACAAAATCTTATGAAGTGAACCACTCAAAACCCATTTTGTTTATTCTAGGGTTTTCATCCCCTTTGCAAGGTCTGACTTTTTTACATCACCACATCTACTCTTTGAAACCCCCACCTCTTATTTTATTTATTTATTTATTTATTTATATATATATATGCTAAATGATACGACCAATAAAAGAGTCATCACTTCATATTAGGGGTGGGCACGAGACGGGATGGGACGAGATAGATCCATCCCTATTCCATCCCCTTCATACGGGATCAGGACGGGACGTGATGAGATAAACCCCATCTCGACCTTGTCCCATCTCAAACGGGTTCGGGACGGGACAGGACGGGATCAACGTGTTTCAAATTGACCATGCAATTTCAATAACTAAAATAGATTTTCAGCAAATTGCATGTTCACACATAACCATGCTGAAAATGAAATAATAAACCAAAATGCAATCAACTAAACATAATGTAACCTATGCCATAATAAGCACATGAAGCTGTCATTGGAATTTCTCACAGAGTTTAATTTCATGCATATCTATCCTTGCAAATGAGATGATACTAGGAACCCATTAAATTGTATTATAGGTTGAGTATCCAAAGTTTTCAATGAAATCGAATGTACCCTAGTTAAATACAATTAAATAAATTGGTCTTCAAATATGAGTTGATAGCTTAACGACATTGAGAATTTTAGATGCTAAATGTTATATGCATCAGAGAATTTGTATGGGCATCCAAATATTGCAATCCTAAAATAAATAAATAAATAATAAATATTGAAAAATTAGTTTGGGATGGGATTGAAAATCTTCATCCCATCCCATCCCATTCTAGATCGGGACGGGACGGGATCGGGATGGAATTATTTAATCCCATTAAATAATAAATATTAATAATAAATATTGAAAAATTAGTTCGGGACGGGATTGGAAATCTTCATCCCATCCCATCCCATTCTAGATTGGGACGGGATGGGATCGAGATGAAATTATTCAATCCCATTAAGACCCGAAAAAATTGGGACGGGACGGGAACGGGATCGTGGGATGGGATGCCCACCCCTACTTCATATTCTTCTTATTTCATTTCCTCTCTTCACAAGAACAACAACCCCCACCCCGCCGTCGATTGTATTGCCCCGCCTTCTTTTTCTCCTCCCCTCTTCTTCTCAGGAAGAACCTCCATCCCGCTCCCAGAGTGGCAAGTCAAAGGAATGACACTGTACCCATGCCACAATTAAGACACTGCCACTGGCAATAAATCTCTACCCTTCATCTACACAACACCATTCACATTTGGTAATTTCGTATATGTACTTAATTAAGCCACCAGAGTTCTAATATATATATATATATATATTTCATATTTGATAATTTAGTGACCTATTAGGGGAGTTTCGAAGGCACGACCCAAGGATCGGAGTGGTTTAATCGAGTTTCAAACCAAAGATTTTTACATAGAATGACCCCAGTAGCCGAATTATGCCAAAGGCATGACACTGTATTCGTGCCAATATCACGGGTACATGCTATGTGGAAAGTGTATGGTCGTGCCAACGACATGGTTGGTACACTAGTATTATATAACTAGAAGTTTTGCACTTTTTTATCAATGATTGTGATTTCGTCTGTCAAAATTTTGATCTTCTGATTTTAAAAAATATTTTGTTATATGTAGAAAAATGTAAAAATTTTGAGAATATGACAAACATATATGAATATGCGAAAAAATAAGTTAACCTAATAGACACATTAAATATATTAAATGGAGTCTAAGTCCACAAGTATCCCTATAAATGTAACTTTTTTTATTATTATTTTTTAATTTTACACAAAATATAGAAATCTACAAAAAAAAAATGAAATATTTCAGCCGAAAAAATGTAATTTACTTCATAACTTTTTGGGTTTTACACGAAAATGCTGAAACTTCCAAACAAAAAATGAAGTAACTCATCGAAATAATATACTTTTCAATTTCGATACTTTAAATTTTGAGATCTCGAAAAATGAAATATTTTGCAAAATTTTGTAACATTTAGCGAAATCACAGTCTTTGCTTTTAATGATGTTGGTAAAGTTAAAAATTAGTTTTATATGCCAAATTTCTCTGGCAATCATAAAATTAGTTAAATAAATAAGAGTGATCATGCACATTCATTTACTATTCATCTTTTGACTTGTTTGTTATGAAATCAAATATATAGACAATTGTTGTAATCTAGAAATAATATTATAGTTCATCAAGTACCGATGAATCTGTAGATGCAGAATATTAGAACTTATTCTCAGTCATAGTTTAGAAATTTGAGCTTAATCTTTAATTGTAATTATTTAATCATTCATATCACATTACTACATTGTCTAAAACAACATATATAATTATTAATTACTCTTAACTATCTCATGTAAATACTTATCCTTGTATATATAGATGACAATGTACTTATATCCCGTGGTTATTGTTATTATTTTGGCTCATGATCCAAACTAATTTTATTAGGGACTTGCCATGTGTATCTAACTATTTGGTTTGGTTGCATCAATTCATTTTTTACCAATATTTTGGGATGTTTTCACTTTATCGTACCAACTTAATATATGTAACATCGACTTACCATTTTCTATTAATAAAAATTATTTGATGGTGAAATTTTATTGTTTAGGAGTGTTAATTGACTCTTGAATGAAAGAACACAAGTAATCATTATCTATAAAACTAAAATTCAACCATACATTTATTAAATTTCATTAACTATAGAGGAGCTAACAAAACTAATACGGAATAAAAATTTCAAAATTTTGCAACTATTATATCTTGTTCGAATAAAAATGCATTTAAAACCTTAAAAAAAATCCTACATCAAAAAATTTATATTATGAATCATTGATACAAAGTCCCTAATCGACAAAATGAGTAATTTTCTTCTCTCGATAGAAATTTTCATGACTTTCAGATAAGGTTATTCCTACAAATTTTAAAAATTAAATCTAAGGGTCCCTTTGATTGCACGAAAAATAGACATGAAAATTGAAATCGTTTTCGTAAATTCAATTCCGAGGCTTTCCCCTCGGACTTGGATTCCCATGAATAGTGGGAAACGTTATAATGAATAATCAATTTTCTGTTTGTAAATAGACAATTAAACAGTGAAAATCAACATAATTAGGAAAATTGATTCCATTTTCCAAGGAAAATGACTAACCAAACAGATCCTAAAGGATAAAGTTGTGGGCATTGAGCCAAACAGGTACATGTAGCAACTCCCTTTTAATGTAATAAAAGATGGGTTTTTATTTATTTATTTATATATTCTCTAATTTTATGATTTGTGAAGGTGAAGAAAGAGGCAAGGATGACGGAAGAGGAAATTCATGATCTTATAACAAGTTCGGCATCGAGATTTGGATTGCTGTCTCCATGATGACATCTCAAACAACATGATACCATTGCATTGCACTCCGTGGGTTTGCTTGTGCTTTCGTTTTACCCTATACAATGTATTTACTACAATGTATATGGAGCTATATGTTGTTGTTACCAATGGGCTTGCTTTCCTCTTTATTTATTGGAGATGATTACTTTTATGTCCATTCTAACATTTTGAATATTACCAAAACTTTTTGGCCCATGTGCTGTGAAAGGTCAATATGATAACAGGAAGCAACAATGAAGTGTCGTTTAGAAGGTATAAAGACTATACACTTATGACATTTCTAACAACTTTTTTTTTTTGGAAGGTGAGCTAGGTTTTTAAGGATTTCATAATTTATCAACTGGGCGATCTATAGGTCAACACCCATTAGAAAGTAATCATGCCGCAGGTGGGATTCGAAGATAGGACGTGGGGGACAAACCCACACAGTCCTAACCACTAGGCCATAACACCATTGGCAACATTTCTAACAACTACCTTTGGAGAAAGAGAGTTTTCCGGTGAGAAAGCTTTTCGAGAGATTTTTTGGTGTTGTAACTGTGATTAGTAGTTTTTCTGGTTGTCTGAGTTTCATCTATGAGCAAATTTGAACCAAACCCTATCCTTCAATCACGTTTCCACTAATCCACTTAGTTTTCTCCCATATCTCTCTGTTTTCTTTTCTTTTATTCTACTATTACTACCTTGATACTACATCTCCCTTTTCACCATTTAGCTTTTTCCTCTTAGACGATTCTCCTGTTATTGTTCTAGTATTTGGTTCACTGTTTTCTCTGTATTTTGTATTGCAGGTCTCTGGCGTGGTGCAATATCCATCTTCATAGTTTTATCCACATCCTATCATATCTACTTCTCACCATGAAACCTTAAAAATCCTTCTTAACGACAAAAAATAAATCCAATAACCAAGAACTGATCAACCAGTTTTCTTCTCATCCATCCAAATCTCAATTCCAAAAGCACGAAACCCATTTCTGCTTTCGAGCAATCCTAATGGATGTTTCAGGAAATTCTTTAACACCCGTCCCTATACTCCTCCACCTTGGATCAAGATCATGATCAATATCAATACCATCTCCTGAATGGCTACACTATCTGACATCCCTAGCTCCAATCAACAAGAATACTCACGAGGACAAGAGCAACACTTTGTTTCATGTTTATCGGCTGATTCAACGACTGAAATATGAATACAACAACCTCAATCTCTCGGTTCTTTTTGGCCAGACACCACATCTTTCCACAGTTGAGACAAATATGTTGTCAAAGATGCAAGATTTACTGGCCAGTTACTCTTGCTCACTAAGATCTAAGAAATCTGTTGGTTTGTCGGAGGCATCACCAATGGCAGCTTGTACGGATGTAAACAGAAGAATAATTAGATGAGAAAATAAACGAGAAAGAAGATATAGAAAAGGAACTGGAAGAAGAAAGAAAGAAAGGAATATAGGAAGGAAAACAAAAGATTTAGTAGAGAAAAAAAAGGAAAGAAAAGGAAAAGAGGAGAACGAAACAAAATTTCAAATGGAAGGATGAGATATCAACACCTTTTCCCCCTTTTTGTTGACCGGAGAGGTGGTCGGAACACCACTCTCTGACTGTTTATGGCAAGAACAGAAATGGATCTGTCGGCTTTGATCTCAGTGATGGAACATACGAGCCAAACACAATCCTTGGGATCCATTGCTTCGGGCCGGATCCACAGAGCCTTGCCACTCCGTTTACCGACCGATCAGTCCATGTTTCCCGGGTGGTCTCATTGCCTTGGTAATAAGATGACCGGCACGATCCTCAGAGCCTCGTTTTCGGCACGGAGACGACCTGTACACGGGCTTCATCAACACCTCTACGCTTGCTTCCTCCTCCAATAAAGCTCAGCTCTTCATCTAAGCAGCTGGGGAAGATGGCGACGCGGTCTGTGGGTCAAGCAATTCCGATGGAGATTGTTGTTCTTCCTTCTAAATGGCGGTTTATTCTGATGGAAAATGGTCTGTGGGTCTTCTTCCTCAATGGCCTTTTATTCTTGATCTTGACATTGTCTCAATCGTCTCAGTTACTTGCGTCATCGGCGAAAGATCATATGGCTACAACGGTCATATCTCGAACTGTATGCTCTATGCAGTCTTCAATGAGCGTTAACTCAACTTTAGCCCAGCTGGTACACAAAGTTATAATGGAACTTTTCAAGTCCATTTTCACCTTACAAGCTACAGCTGTGAAGTTACATTTGCTGTTAATTCAGAAGATTCAAGAGCAGTCACATTTAATGGACTCATGCTGCTATGCTTTAACGGAACTCAAGTTGGAACTTTAGAGGAAAGTGAGTCCTATCAGTGCCACAAATTTATTAGACGTTATGACATCTGCAATGATGGGCCCTATGACAATGCTGCTATCATTTCAAATGAAATCTTTTTTAACAGACCCAGTCACGGTATTGGCGATCGCCGCTCAAGGGTCGCCAAACCCACCATGTTTCTTGCATGGAACACACGTGCGATAGGGTCCACCCTTGTGATTTGAAATCTAATGGCCCTCTCCAAACAGTCCAATCCAAATATTTTGTTCCTTTATAAAACCAAAGATACTGTCGTCAAAATGAATCACCTTTGCCGGAGACTAGGATACAAACATGGAGCCACTGTACCGACTATTGGACAATCAGATGGAATCACATTTTACTCGAAAGAAAGTATGTTTCTCACAATCCTCTCTTCGTGTAAATAGTAGTTTAATTGCATTATTACTAATTATCTTGCCCATGATACTTGGTCTGCTTTGTTTGTTTACGGGGAACCAAATCCTTCTCTTAGAAATACTTTTTGGAATAACTTGACTTAATTGTACGATCTACAACCCCTTCCTGGTATGATTATTGGTGGTCTCAATGCAATCCTATAACCTGAAGATAAATTAGGTGACAGAAAACCTAGAAACTCCAATTTCAGTCACCTTCACTCTTTCATGGAAAAATTTGATCTAATGGACTTCCCTCTTAATGACTCTAACTTTACCTGGAATAATAAACGTAAATATAGGAACAGTATTAAAGCCAAATTAGATAGAGTGTTAGTTTCACCCGGCTACATGCAACTTTTTTCACTTGCTTTAGCTCGGACTATTCACACGTCCTCCTTGGATCATAGAGCTATTTTCTTACAACTGATTTCTTGAGTGAACAATGGGCCTAAACCGTTCAAATTCTTTCAAATGTGGGCTAAGGACCCTAGATGTCGTGAGATCATTGCCTCGTCTTGGGTTCCCAGACAACATGCTCAGCCACAACATAATTTTCACATTAAAACAAAAAAAAACTCAGTTATCGCCTTTCTAGAAAGAAGAAATCTGAATTCAAGAATATTAAGTTGAATATCAATGAAACCATGTCAACCCTAGGTTTCAGAACTTTATCATCGGGAGGAACTCTTCTTGAGAAACAAGTCAGGCTCCTTCTGGCGATAAGAACACCATGTTTTATCATCTCTCAACTTTGCTGCCCAGAAAACGAAATCGTATTTTTCGTCTGAAGTATGTTACAAATGTTTGGCATTCAGAACACCAGGGGATTGGTAACACTCTCACTACCTACTTCAAGAACATTTTCCAATCTTTCGCTCCTATTCATCGCCCCGATATCATTTCCCTCTTCCCTATGATCTCCCCGGAAGATAATGAGCTTCTCACCATCCTTACAGAAGAAGAAATAAAAAATATTCTTTTCGACATGGGAAGACACAAAGCCCCGGGCCCTGATGGCTTTCATGCCTTCTTCTTCAAACATTACTAGGATGTGGTCAAGCAAGATACAATCGAGGTGGTTTAAACCTTCTTTAGCACCAGGTTTATTTCCAAGATCCAAAACCTTGTTGCTCTTGAAAAATTCAGGACGATATGTTTATGCAATGTGATTTACAAGGTAATATCTAAGATTCTTGCAAACCTCTTGAATTCAACCTTTCCTTGATCAAATAATTTCTCATGATAATATAAGTTTTTCTCATGAAACATTTTTCCAAATGAAACACAGTCGCCGGAAAGAAAAGGCTGGATGACCATCAAAATTGACATAGCCAAAGCTTATGATAGAGTTGAATGGTCCTTTTTCCTTCAAATCCTTAATCAATTTGGCTTATCTGAAGAATGGATCAGGATGATAGAACAATGTGTCTCGACAACATCGCTCAAAGTCCTTCTCAATGGGACTCCTTTAGATACTATTATCCTGACCAGAGGTCTTAGACAAGGTGATCTTTTGTCACCATATCTTTTTATTCTAGTCGAGGAAGCTTTTTCGCGTTTACTGGCTAAAGCAGATAGCGAGGGCCTTATTAAAGCTATTCAGATCCGCTAGAATTCTCCTTTTATCAGCCATATGCTCTATGCAGATGACTTGATGATTTTTTGTAAAGTCTCCTTGGAAGAAGCACATTCCATCAAGGATATTCTTCTCAACTATACCATGGCTTCAGGGCAAACTGTCAACTATGACAAGTCGTTGGTTTATTTCAGTTCCAATGTTCACAATAGACATACTAAGATGATTCTTAGAATTCCGTGATCCAAGAAATATAACCCTAAGGATAAATATCTAGGCTCCCCTCTTATTCTTTCTAAGAAAAAAACAATTGATTTTCAGTTCCTGATTGATAAAGTCCATTCCAAGCTTTCTAGTTGGAAAGTTAAAGTCCCGTCACAAGCTGGCAGAACGGTTCTTATCAAAGCGGTTTTGAACTCTATTCCCATTTACACTATGCAAACTTTTCTGCTACCAGTCCCAATCACAACTAAATTGGATAACCTTGCCTGAGATTTATGGTGGAATGATGCAAATGATAGCAAGTCTAAACATACTTGCACCTGGCAGAGGATTACGTTACCACGGCCTTGGTGGCCTCAACATCCAACTTGCCAGAACAAAAAAACTGGCTCTTATGGGTAAAAATATCTGGAATATGCTCTCAGCGCCTGCAAACACCTGCAACTTACAAATGAAAGCAATTTAATTTTCGGGCAGAAATTTAACCCAAGTAGCTAAGCGGGCATCTGTAGCCTCTTTTGGTTGGAGAGGCAATTTCACATCTCTAGCTAGAATGAAGAAACATCTGCTTTGGTAGATTCTCTCAGGGAACAATATCAATATTTGGACTAATTGCTGGGTTAGGTCTGACCTAATTCTGAAGACTGTGTCTTTTGTTCCATTCTTGCGGTCTGCCGTAATCTATGTCCGATATTTGGATTGGTAATTCAAATCAACATGGTCCTTGGAATGTTCTTATTCTTCAATCCTCGTTTCCTGATCCGATTATCAATGATATTCTGAATATCTAGGTCAGATATACTTCGAATCTTGATAAACTTATTTGATTACCGGACAAGAATGTCAAGTTTTCGGTCCGAAGTGCTGCCAAGGCCTTCTTTAAAGACCTCAACGACAACTCCACATTGGCTCAGACTCCTCCCTTTCTTCCCCCGACCCTGGTTAGAGATATTCGGTGCATCAAATCCCCGCCGAATGGTGTTCAACTTTTTTGGAAAATCAGTCATGATATCCTGCCGATTAGGACTAAGCTAGTCAAACTTCATATTCCTCTCGAGAATGTTTGTTGCTTCTGCCAGAGATACGGAAAGGATGCCATCCATCTCTTTTTCCTCTGTACAGTAATTCTTAAATTGTGGTACCTCATCCCTATTCCCATCAATGGGAAAGAGTTAGCCACGACACTCCACCAAGCATTCATCATATGTTGGGTTTAATGTGGAACACAACCAATAGACACAAATCTGAAAGGAGATAATTACTTGCCCAATTTGCGGATGTTCTTCATACCATTTGGCAAGAACGTAATCATATGATGTTTGACCATCAGACTGTTACTTCTCAATCATTCCTCGCGAGATTCCGCAATACTTGGAATGCTTGGAATTGCCAATGGTTCACTTGTCATTCTCGTACTTCATTCTTGGGACACGAGATCACTAAGATTAATTCGATCGCCTCCATTCTGAATTTCCCAACTCCTCAGATGGTGCCTACCGACACTAATCATACTTCTCCTTATCTGGTTTATGGACCATGGCCTGAGTTAGAAACTAACTCCAGAGTGGAATTCAGCGGCAACTCCAGTCAGTCAAAACTCATCATATCAATGCTACATAAACTATAAACAACACTATTATATACAGACACAAATGCATGTGTTATGTACATACACAATTGCATGTAAAGCTCTGTTTCTTGTTCTATCATGCTTGTGAAGTAGACATGGTATGGTATATGCTTTTGGAGTCCTCCTAGGATGTAAACAAGCCAATTCTGGTAAAGAATATGTACTATCAATTGCAATGATCATTGGGATTATTATTGGGCTTCGCGTTTTTTGTTATATTGTTTTCCGTTTGTTGAAGACTAGGCAATCTGAAAACCAAAGGGAACAGATTAATTCAGATATCAATGAGATTGAAATGCAACCAAACATAACGGAATTGCATTTAAATTCATATCATCAACAAAGATTAGTTCATGGGGAGAGCAATTTTGTGATCTTAGCTGGTGATGATCGGAGCGAGTTTTGTAGCTATACATACACCCTTTCATCCCAATCATGTTTTATGATAATATTTAGGCTAACATACTAGGTAGATACTTAGCATGCTTGCAGTTTCTTCATCTGTTTATATTTCAGAGCTAGCTCAAAATCATGAGTTGCAATTGCATACGGCCTTTGGTGTATTAATCGATTGTTTTCAGCTCAATTCACAAATCAGGCCCAAAGAGCATCCTGTTCTCACATTCCCTGACCTAAAGATCTCATCAGGAATCCAAGTACATATTTTAATCATATTTGATTTGCAAAATATGATTTCCAAACCTAATATTTAGTATTTATTATCACTCTTATTATTATATATATATTTTTTATTTTAATTTATCTGAATGAATTTTAATTTTCAATTTTTTTACCTAGAAACTTAATTAAAACTACTGAAAGGGAAACAAGTACACAAAGTAGCTTCATATGTGTCCCTTTTATTTATTTATTTATAAATAAAGTAGCTTACCTATGTGTCAAAATGAAATTACTTGATAAGGGTTAACATCTCCTGATCTCCAACATCACATTCTCAATATTCTGTCTATTCTGTCTACTACACAGGCTCTGGATTGCAACAAAAGCGAGAATAATATAACATTAATTTGGGATAAGATTATTTTTTCATAACATAAATAAATTGACTTACACCTAAAATTGAATAAAACACTATACTGGTTTGTTTTGTGTTTTGTTTGGTTGGCTCCTCTACTGGTGACGTTGTTGTCATGTTTTTTGGGTTTTTTTCTAATGAAGGGGGACCGTAGTCCCATGTTATCGTTCTAAGTAAGGAAAAACTAATTAATTCAAATAGGTTAGAAAGGAAAAATGTTGGAGAAATAAATTTTGAGGGTAAGATGCTCCATTATCGAAAGTGTTTTCCTCAAAGTAGTATTTATGTTCTATTCCAAACCATACTTTTCGATGTGTATTTGGTTTTGCGGTGTCACAATGTAATTTTTGGGGTGTGAATAGTAATAATAATAATAATAATAATATAAAAGAAAATGCCCTAGTTAAGGAGCCCAAAGAGTTTGTTTGCAAATAAAACCCTTTTTAAAAGTCACATATTTTCATGTCAGCCTTTTAGATTGAAATCAACGGACATGATTAAACGTCTCAAATCACCTACTTTATTGAAATCATCCCTTTGCCCTCAATCTTTTTCATGTCAACGCAAAGTTCTTTCCAAATCTTCTTATTTTTTGTTCATTTCCATTGTACCTTTTTGAGATTGAAATCGACAATGAGATTAACACCCTACTCTTCCTTAAATACATGGAAGCATCCATTCTTTTCTCAACTCCATGATTTATTAATCTCAAAGTTCTAATTGTGAAATCTCGGTTAACATAGAGTGTTCATGTAGATAAGAATGCTTTAATGATGTTATTCAAAGAAGATTGTACTGTAATCCATTGACATCACTGTACCTCTTTGTAGTCCAATAAGGTATTGAATCTGTATCGGATACAATGAACCTTAGAGAAACCCTAAGATGTATTTTTCTACTGGCAAAATGGGCTAGATTGATGCTATAATTCTCAATAATGATATTGTTGTGACGGGTTCGACGGTATCGTTGATATACAAATGAAAGAAAAAAGGGTTTGTAGCTGATGCATCCATAACCTTCCCCGTTGGCTTTGACTTGCAAAACTGAACAGCAATGACCAGAGACCACCGTGCTGGCGGCTAAAGGCACTTCGATGAACCAGGATGAAATTAGACTGATAAAATTAGGGTTTCATACCTCCATCCATTTTGTTCACCTTATATAATGAGAGAATTTTGCTCATTCATTGATTCTACATCTGGATGCGCAATGGGGCTAGAGATCTCGCTTAGAATCTGCCCTCATTAAATTATTTCCATGTAGTGTTCTTTACCCGTCCACGAGTAATCTTCTTTGGTACTTGGCTCTCTTTAGGACTCAATACCTAATTGGGCCACGAGTGGTCTAAATGGGCCCCAGTCTCAAATCTGTGTTCTGGCCTTATTGTCTTAGGTCAGGATCCAAGATTTTTTCCATATTGGGTTTACATAACCTGGGCTTGATCACCTGAGTTACGGGTTGAACCGGGCCTGACTTGGACTTGGTCCATCTTGGTACCTTTTCCATTAGAGTTGATATGTGCCATGTGCTCGGCTATGATTGGATGACTGTCTGATATCTCATTAGTTACTCCCCCTAGTTTGCGGGGCTGCGTATACAACCATTAACTCACCAAGTAGGAATTTGTGCAGTGCATTGGTGGCTTAATTCAACGCCTCTTCAAGTTTTGCAAAACATTTAACGCTGATGCAACTGTTGGGTGTTGCTTTTCCCAAATGCCAGGCCTATATAACTCGGCTTGGTTGGACTCAATCCTAGGGGTGGTGCGGGACAAGATGTACCATATCCTTATCCCATCCCATTCGTTTGGGATCGGGACGGGATAGACCTCATCTCAATTCGTTTGGGATGGGACGGGACGGGATGAGCATGTACTAAATATCCTCCAATGAAGAATAACAAAATAATTCCATCTCACATTGCTCAAACACCAATAATACTAAATTTATGTACTTGTAACTTTCATCATAACAATATTAAATGTTATGTAAAATTTATGGTCCAATGAATTTACGATTTTATGTCAAGCATCCTCTTTGTGCAAAACTAATATAAGTTTGAAAATGAAAAATATTGTTCATTGACAAAATCTCTAACTATATAACTCATAGTGCAAAACTAACCCAAACCATCATTTGCATTTATTTTCTACAAGAATAATTGTCCTATAACCAATTATCAAATTGGTTGCAATCTTTATGGTGCAATCATACAAGCACTAGTTATCCTGATCTCAACGATGATGAGATCAAATCATCATTTTTTTTTTTATTTTTTTGTGTGTGTGATTTCTTTGCTCAACTCTACACTCTATACATTATCAAATAATATCTTTCTTTTCTTTCTTCCCTTTTGATTTCCATTGGTAGTTTGTTTGGACGATTCATTCGCTCAACTAGACCATATACACATTATGTAGTTGCAACTTGTTTGTGTGATCATACTAGAACCACATTTAAGCTTCCTTGGGCAATAAAAGTACAAGGATGAGTGACCTCCTGGGAAGACCTCGTGTTTCACCCATCAGTTTTTTTGCATGCGCTGTAACGATGATCATATCATCATTTTCTTTTATTTTTTTCCTTTTGCTTGGGTGATTTCTTCACTCAACTCTACACTACATTATCAAATCATCATTTTGTTTTCTTTCTTCCTTTTTAATTTTTTTTTCCTTGGTTGTTTGTTTGGACGATTTCTTCGCTCAACTTGATGTTATACACATTATGTAGTTGCAACCTTTTTGGTGCGATCATACTAGCATTAGTGCATCGGATCTCAACGACGGTAAGATCAAATCATCATTTTGTTTTATTTTATTATTATTATTTTTTTCGTTTGGGAAATTTCTTCGCTCAACTGTACACTATATTCATTATCAAATAATCATTTTATTTTCTATTTTCATTTTTATTTTCCTAGGTTGTATGTTTGGACGATTTTTTCGCTCAACTCGACTTTTATACATGTTATGAAGTTCAAACCTTCACGGTGCGATCATACCAACACAAATGCATGGATCCCATCAGAACTCCGCATTTAATGATGCATGGGCGAGAGTAGTGCTAGGATGGGTGGCCTCCTGGGAAGTCCTCGTGTTGCACCCCTAATATTTTTGCATGCGCCGTAACGATGATGATATCAAATCAACATTTTCCTTTTTCTTTTTTGTTTGGGCTACTTCTTTTCCTCAACTCTACACTACATACATCATCAAATCGTCATTTCTTTTCTTTTTTCCTTCAAAAAATGTTTGCTTGGTTTTTTGTTTGGACGATTTCTTCGCTTAACTCGACCTTATAAACAATATGTAGTTGAAACCTTTTGGGTGCCACTATACCAACACTAATGCGCTTGATCCCATCAAAACTCTACAGTCCAGCTTGATTGGGCGAGAGTACTACTAGAATGGGTTCCCTTGGGAAGTCTTCATGTTACACCCCTAATCTTTTGGCATGCGTCATAACGATGAAATCGAATATTAATTTTTTTTTTATTTGGGCGAATTCTTCGCTGAACTCTAAACTATACACATTATCAAATCATCATTTTCTTTTCTTCTATTTGCATGTACCATAACGATGAAATCAACTCATCATTTTATTTTATTTTTCCTTTTTTGTTTGAACGATTTCTTCGATCAACTCTTCACAATACAAATTATCAAATCATCGTTTTCTTTTCTTTCTTCCTTTTTTCAGAGTTCCATGAGTGCCTACGATATTGAATTAACAAGGGTTGTTAAGAAGTCCTCATGGTAGGCACTGGTTTAACAAGGGTTGTTTGTTTTTCAGAATGTGAAATCTGTTTCCCGAGAACCCTCCAACGACCAAACACTTGTGCTCCTGTCGCCACTGTCTCCTCCTATTATCTTTTTTTTTTCTCTCTCTACCTACCCAATTTTTCGTTTCCAAGAAGAATAACCAAGAAAATAGAGTGGCAAAACAAAAAAGTGGAGAAATATTGGTTTTTGAGGAAATTTAGGAGTAAAAAGATATGGGTATTTATTGTGTTGAGTACTTTTAACGAGTTTCCTACACAGGGAAAATGAGACAAGCGTTATAGCACCGTCTCCTCCTCTCAACCCCTCCCTTCGCCCGTAATAAAAAAAAACTTTCAGTAAAAATAGAAATTGAAAAGACTCAATTTCTTATTTTGAGATGGTAATTTAAACCTTCTTACCTCCTCTCACAAGTTCTTGTTTTGAGTTTGTATACATTTTGCATTAGGGGTGGACACGGGACAGAATGGACCTTATCCATATCCTATTCGTTTGGGATCGAGATGGGATATGCCTCATCCTGACCAAACGGGTTCGGGACGGGATGAACATCTACTAAATAGTCTTCCATTGAAGAATAACAAAAAAATTGCATCTCATATTGCTCACACATCAATAATGCCTAATTTATGTACATATAACTTTCATCATAAAAATATAAATGTCATACAAATTTTCATCTCACATTTCTCCTAATTATATCTTGTATGAATTATATAAATTCTCAAGTTGTCTTTATATAAGTTCAAAAATGAAAAATATTGCTCATTGACAAAATTTCCAACTGCATAATTCATAGTGCAAAACTAAATTGAACCATCGTTTGCCTTTTATTTTTTACAAGAATAATTATCCTCTAACCAACCTAAAATGTGAAAAAACATAAATTTTCATGGGTTCTATTTGACCTAAAATAGTTTCTATCTAAACAAACAATACCAAATCAAGCAAGTTTTCAAACAATAGATTTATTTATTTAATTCCAACACATCCAAACTTTCCTTTAGAAGAGTAGTTTGATTAAAATTAATAATAATAAATATTAAATAAATAAGTTCGGGATGGGCCTAAGGCGGGCCTGCCTGTATTTGTCAAAGCAATTCGTCAGTGCTATGTCGTGTCTTCTACCGCTGCTAATTCGTCGGTCGGGGTACCCGCCACTCTTTTTGTCGAAGTGTTCGAGATCTATTTCTTGTGCATGAGCGATGGGATGGAAAATCTCCATCCCGATCTCATCCCACTCTAGATCGGGACGGGATCAGGATCGAGGGATGGAATGCCCACCCTTACTCAATCATATCCCCTATGTCTCCAGAGATTTCGTTGTATTTTGTCCTCAAAATTTTAACTTCAATCCATGGCAAAATTCCAACATTTCACAATTGTGCACGACGGTTCTTGAATGTTCTCCCGCTTCGGTCTCTTCAGGGAGTTGTTGATTAAGGAGGCGAATCTGTTTGAACTTTGTCGTCAGTACCGAATCTCTCCAGCCCAACTGCTGTCGAATGGGTAGAGAATCCTAATGGTAATTCTAATCGGTGTGAGGGAGGCAAAGCTCCACTTGTACACCTGCCATGATGAATCCTAATGAGATTTGTGCTTTAAGGGAGTTTTTTTGTTTGGATTTGTTCCTATACACTCTTCTAGAGTTGGCAGAGATATCGTTTTTTTGTCAAGAAGTTGAGGGTACCACTTGTATCTTGAGGATCTCCTATCATTTATCAGAAGTTGCATCTGGGGCATCTGTCATTTATCAAAAGCTCCATCTGGGGCTTCTTCTTTCTAAGACACATCGACGTAGTCGATTCCTAGAATGTGTTCTAGTAGATCTTTGTTCGCAAAGTCCTTTCCACCAAGCTGCGCTAGTTAATGCTTATTGTATATAAGCATTCACTTTGATTAGTCAATGAAGCTTGTGTAAAAACATTTTTATTAATCAATAAAGCTTGAGTTTTCCTTGTTTAATAACTTTGTTTTTGTTTTAACATTATGTCCGATTAGATAATTTCAATAATACAAACCACTTCAATCCTGAATAGAACTATGCTAGATGGAAATCATCTTGGTCTAAATGGACTAGACTTGATAATACCAACCATCTTAATCCTAAATAGGATCATGAAATAGGGAAATCATCTTCGTCAAAACAGACTAGACTTGACAATACCAACCATCTTAATCCTAGAAGTCATTTTGGTCCGAACGGACTAGACTTGATAATACCAACCATCTTAATCCTGAATAGGACTAGGCTAAATGGAAGTCATTTTGTCCAATTGGACTAGACTTAATAGTACTATCCATCTCACTCCTAAATAGGACTAGGCTAGATGGAAATCATCTTGGTTTGAACGGAATAGACTTGATAATACCAGTCATCTTAATCCTGGATAGCACTGGGCTAGATGAAAATCATCTTGGTCCGAACGAACTAGACTTAATAGTACCAACCATCTCAATCCTGAATAGAACTAGGCTAGAAGGAAGTCATTTTGGTTCAAATGGAATAGACTTGATAATATCAGCCATCTTAATCTTGAATAGGACTAGGCTAGATGAAAGTCATCTTTGTCTGAATGGACTAGACTTAATCGGACTAGGTCAATTGCATGCAGCAAGACGTTGCCATCCCGAATAGGACTAGACTTGGCCATTCTATGCCATCGTTGTCCTTTAGACGAACTAAGTCACTTAGATGTAGCAAGTCGTCGTCATCCAGAATAGAACTAGACTCGGCTAGACAGACTAGGTCACTTAGATGCGGCAAGTCGCCATCGTCCTGAATAGGACTAGACTTAGCCACTGTGCGCCATTGTGGTAATTTAAACGGACTAGGTAACTTAGATACGGCGAGTTGTTGTCATCCTGAATATGACCAGACTCAACCGTTGTGCACCATCATGGTTCTTTAGACGGATTAGGTCATTTAGATGCGGCGAGTCATCGTTGATGTGTCCAAATCAGTCCTTACTGATCTTTGAGCCTGCAAAAATGAACATCGGTTAGCCAGGGACCACCGTTGTGGTGGCGGAAGGCATTCTGATGATTAAGTTAGGCAACGATGCACGAAAGAGTGAATACTAGATGTAAACTGTGTATGCGTCCGTTTCTTCTTCCCTTAGTCACCATTTTAAGCGAGTGTTCTCTCCTCAACTATCCTTGCTAGGTGTGACGGAGGGAGAAGATCTTGCCCAAGATCTTATCTATGTATAATTGAGTTTCTTTGACACTTGGCTTTGTTTAGGACCCAATGCTTGATTGGGCTAAAAGCTGATTCATGCGAGTGGATCTTAGGCCTATGACAACTTTGAGATTCATGTTCGGACCTTATTGTCCTGTGCCAAGCCCCAAGACTCGTGCCTCTTGGGCTGGCTTGATTTGGGCTTGGGCACCGAACTTATGGGCTGAATAATAGTTTATTTATGGGTTCGCTTGAGACCGCGCTGAAGCCTTTCTCGTGTTAAGGTTGGCCCATTCCACGTGTACGATTGTGATCGAGTGACTATTTGATGTCTTATTAGTTACTCCCCTCCAGTTAATAGGGTTGCATGTAATTCTATTAATTCAATGAATGGGGACTGGCGCAGTTGTACTTGAAATCGTCGCCCCTTCATTCCCTGACGCGACTGTTGGGTGATTTCCTTCTTTGAATATTGTGCCTATATATAGGCTAGTTTTTATAGGGTCAGGTGTTACCATGTGCTTCGCAGAACCTGTTCCTCAAATGCACCCTTTGGAGAGTGTGCTTATATTTTGGCCACTTCAGGGGATGAAGGGGAGCTCCCGTAGGTGGAGTCTCCAAATGTTCAGACATTTGCAGCGATGAGTCTCAATAAGATCTATTATTGGAGGAAGCCACCCGATTTGAGCGTGCTTCCAATTGTTCCATTAGACCTCCGAATTTTCTCTTACATCACAAAAAATAAGTACAGGCTTCCCTTTAGGGCCCAAGTTTGTCTTCCGTCTTCTGGTGTCCCATGGCTTCTTTCGCCATCATTGGGAGATAACACCGGTGGCCAACTTTGGGTGGTTGTTCCCAATACTTCTTTTTTGGCTTCACTCAGGATGCCTCCTTCTCCGGAAAGCAGATTGGCGGAGAAAATTTCTAGTATGTGTTTTGGCATACCTTCCTTCAACTTTGCTTTCCACCGAGCTCAGATTCTTGTAGTGTGTAAACCTTTGAATTGATCAAACAATCAAGTTTTGTAGTAACTTTTTAATATTAAATAAATTCTATTTTTTCTGAATTCGCTTACTTTTTGAATGCTCTAAGTGAACGTGAGTCTTAATGTCCTTGTGCAGATAGATCTTAGACTAAGAAAGTCACGACTATCTGAGTAGACAGGACCCTACAGTGTAAATAATCCAACTTTGATCAGGGATTGGACTGGCTCGGTCTGGAAGCGGACGCGTGCAGTCCTAACCCCACTTGTGTAGTTCCCTTAATGAAATAACTTGATTCGTCAATGATGATGAAATCACTAAAGATTGTACTTTGTGTGAGCGGGTTGGCTGCTTCCTGAGTAGGTGTTGGCTTGTCGCAGTACCCTCACTTAATTCTGTGTAGAACTAAAGTGACAAAAAATCGCTTCGATCTCTAAGAACTAGATTTGGTACCACAACCTGACTCATTCTTTAGTTGAGTCTTGGTGGTCAGGGTTTTGCCTTGGTTCGTAAGGACTGGAACAATTGGGTGCGGTGAGTCGTCCGTGGACTAGATTCTCGCTTGCGGTGTACTATTCAGACTGGGTTCACTCCGCACATGCGTTGCCTTAGGTCCTGAGGCGGACTAGGTTATCTCTAGAGCAGTGAATCATCTGTTGACTAGACTCGCCCGCTTGTGAAGAACTGCCCGTGGACTGAGTTCGGTTCACATGTGTGCTGCCTTGGCTTTTGAAGAGGACTAGGTCACTTATGTGGCAACCTGTCAACATCCTGAATAGGACTAAGCTCGGCTAATGTGCACAATTATGGTCCTCGTAGTCGGACCAGGTTATCTTAGGAGCAATTCTAGAATTGGACTCGCCTGCTTGCGGTGAACTGTTTGTGGATTGGGTTCTAATCGCATCTGTGCCATCATGGTATTGTGGTCAGACTAGGCTATTTTAGGAGCAGTGAGTCATCCGTGGACCGGACTCACCTGTTTGCGGTGAACTGCCCGTGGACTGGGTTCGGTTTGCATGCGTGCTGCCTTGGCTCTTGAGGCGGAATAGGTTACTTATGTGGAAAGCTGTTGACATCCTAAATATCAAAATGCGCCATTATGGTCCTCGTGGTTGGACCAGGTTATCTTAGGAGTGGTGAGTCATCTGTGGACTGGACTCGCTCACTTGCGGTGAAATGTCCATGGATTGGGTTCGGTCCGCTTGTGTGCTACTTGGCTCCTGAGGTGGACTAGGTCACTTATGTGGCAAGCTGTCAAAATCCTGAATAGGACTAGGCTCGACCAATGTGTGCCATTATGGTCTCCGTAGTCGGACCAAGTTATCTTAGGAGCGGTGAGTCATTTGTGGACTGGACGTGCCCTTTTGCGGTGAATTGTTTGTGGGCTGGGTCTAACCAAATGTGCTCCATCATGGTCCTGTGGTCGGACTAGTCTATTTTAGGAGCAGCGAGTCGTCCCTGGACAGGACTCGCTCACTTTCGGTAAACTATCCGTGGACTGGGTTCGGTCCGCATGTGTGCCATCGTGGTCTTGTGGTCGGACTAGCCCTGCTTTTGTGCATGATTTTCTAGCTAGTAGGTTCATGGTCTTTTGATTGTTGTCATCTTTTAAGGACCTTCCCAGTTCAGGCTTAGCTTGCTTTTTGTTAGGCCTCTTCTGTACGGTTGGGTTTTTCTCAGTTCCCAATCACCGACTTTGAATTCTGGAGGCTTAACCCTCTTATTGTAGTGCGAGGCCATATTTTGTTGATGGGCATCTATTCTAATGGAAGCTTTGTCTCTTCGCTCTTCGAGAAGTCTAGTCCGACTCTTAGGTCTTCATCGTTGTCTTCCATCCTGAAGTCTTTTGTGAGGGCTATGTTCGGGTCTTTGGCTTATTGTTGCATTTTCAGCCAATAGTACCCTAGCGTGAGGGCTTTGTTCCCGCAGATTCATTCATGGATCTCTTGGAGGACATAGTCTGCTTCTTTGGGGGTTAGGCATTTGAACACAGGGCCAGTTATCGATCTTTTGTACAACCTATCGTGAATGAGCGTGTATTGTACTGCTCTATTTTTCAGCTTGCAGCCTCTAGCTTTTCTGGTGTGAAGACTCCATCTTTTATGTAGCTTATTAGGGGGCTTATCCAGCTGGTCTCCTTCCTTGTGGATAAGGTTTCGTGGAACCCTTCTTTTTCTAGGGCCGACTTTTCCTGGAACTCTATGAGTGCATCGTAGTTGTCCTCTGCGAATGAAGCCTTCTCGGCCAGATCATTGAATTCACCATTCACCCGATTGACCATCAGTCAGGAATCGTTGAACACCGTGATTTCTTCTACTCCGATTCTTTTGGCTAAATTTAGTCTCGGATAGGATGGCCTTATATTTTGCTTTGTTGTTTGAAGCGCGGTACCCAAATTAGATAGCCTTCTTGAGGGTGACCCCTTTTAGGGTATAAAGGATGATCCTCACTCCGCAACCTTCACGATGGATGACCCATCACATCACAAGATCCATCTTGTGGGGGTGGCTCGGGGTTCTCATTTCCTTGCTGGTCTTTCAACCCTGGTTCTCCTATCCCAGTAAACTTGCCGATGAAGTTTGCTAGTGTTTGCGCCTTGATGGACGTTCTTCGAGTGTAGTGGATGCAAACTGCCCCAGCTCCACCAACCATTTGACCATTCTTCCTGATAGCTATGGCTTGTACAATACCGATCGGAATGGGTACTCGGTCAGGATTGTTATTTTGTTAGCTTGGAAGTAAGGTCTTAGTTTTCTGGAGGAAGTCACCAGTGCTAATGGTAGTTTTTCCAGATTAGGGTAATTAGCTTCCACCCCATCGAACGTTTTGCTGATGTAATAGATGGGATTCAGTTTCTTCTCCTCCCTAATCAGAGCTAAGTTGACAGCGTGCTCTGAGACTGATAGGTATTGGTAGAGCGTCTCAACTGGAGTAGGTTTTGAGAGCAACTCTGTGCTTCCCATGTGTGCATTCAAATCTTTGAAGGTCTGTTCATACTGCTCTCCCCATTGGAATTCGTTGTTCTCTTTCAGGATTTTAAAGAAAGTGAAGCATCTGTCTGAAGATTTAGAAATGAACCTGTTTAGTTCTACCACCCTTCCAGTCAGGCTTTGAACTTCTTTAATGTTTTTGGGGGGTCCCATGTTGAGAAGAGCCTGAATCTGCTTTGGATCAACCTCTATCCCCTTTGATTGACTATATGTAGCCCATGAATTTTCTTGATTACACCCCAAATGTTCATTTCTGCGGGTTGAGCTTCATTTGGTACTTCCATAGTTCGGAGAATGCTCATTGGAGGTCCACCAGATGATCGGGACTGTGGAGGTTTTTTACCAGCATGTCATCGATGTAGACTTCCATGGTCTTTCCTATTTGTCCTTTGAACATCCGGTTCACCGGACGCTGGTATGTTGCCTCTGCATTTTTCAGATTGAACGACATTACTCGATATTAGTATGTGCCTCTGCCTGTTATGAAGGAGGTTTTCTCCTGGTTCAATGGGTGAATACTGATTTGATTGTAGCCAGAATATGCGTCCATGAAGTTGAGTAGGCTGTGTTCGGACGTCGTGTCTATGATCTAGTCTATCTGAGGCAGTGGAAAGTTTTCTTTTGGGCATGCTTTGTCAAGGTTTGTGTATTCCACTCAGACCCTCCACTTCCCATTTTTCTTTCTTACCACGATTGTGTTAGCCAACCATTTTGGGTAACGAAACTCCCTTATCATGCTGGCGTTCAAAAGTCTTTGCATTTCCTCATTAATGTCTTGGTTGCGCTTGGGAGCCACCGACCTCCTTTTCTGCCTGACGGGCTTCAATTCAAGACTGGTTGCCAGTCAGTACGTGATTACTGAGGGATCATTCACACCAAGTCTTTCATTGTCTAGGTGAATACGTCATGGTTATTCTTTAAGTGCGTGACTAGCTGATCTGCCAGCGCTCTGTTAAGGTTATAGCCTATCTAGTCTGCTTTTCGTGTTAGCTGGGTTGTCCAGGTATATTATGATGGCTTTTTCTTCCGACTGCCCACCATTCGACCTTCCACTTGGGCTGGATGGAGGTTCGATGTCTGTAGGTGGAGGTGGGTCATTTCTATCTAGATTCAGGGTTTCCAAGATTCTTTTGTTCGGGTCGTGGTGCTCCATTTTTCGGTTGCCTATTTGAGGCAATGGTGTCGGGTGGAGACTACCACCTCCATGTGGTGTAACCAAAGTCAGCCAAAGACCGCGTTTCATTTGTAGCAGGTGTCTATGACTGAGAACTCTATTATCGGGGTCCTCTGTAGGTCTGGCTGCCCTGCGATTACCGACAGTGTGATTGTTTTGACCGGGTATCAACTTTCTCAATTGAAGCCGAACATGGCTTGATTTGAAAGCGTCAACTTTCATTCTATTAGTTGCATTTTTACGAATGCGTCTAGAAACAGTACATTGATGGAACTACTTGTGTCCACAAGCAATCTTTTCACTTCCCAGTTTGCTATCCCTACTAAGATAACTAAAGCATCAATGTGGGGAAGTAGACTTCCTTCATGTCCTATTTTGTGAACGTTAAGCTTGGAACCGTTCTTTCTTCTCGTATCTTCTGGACTAGATGATCTAGGTAGCACGATTTTACTCGCAAATCTCATACTAATTTCTTTAGTGAACAATTTTTTAGTGTTGTCTCTCCTTGTTTGCCCTATGAAGGACACAACACGTCAATAGTCATGTTTCATATTTCTTGGGTCGCTCCCTTGCCTTGGGGCTGCATGTCCTCGAAGCCGATAAACTTCTTTAGTCTTATTCTCTAGATCCAGTACTGGATTTCATCTTGAGGCTCCTGCAACCTCTGGTGTTGTGGCCTATCTATCCTAATCATGCTTTGAAGGATCTCCTTTGAATTTCGATGGCCACTTAATGTCTTCCCATTTTTCCATGGCAGATAAAATGTCTAGCAGACCGGAGTTGAGCAGAGTGTAATAGGCGTACCTGGATCCCCTGGCCTTGTACAACTTTGCTTGGCCGAGCTCACTTTGGTTTTCGCCTCATTTTTGCTTGGAACTATCTCCTTTTTCATCCACGTCCTTGGGTTTGGAGAAGCGTTTTGGCTAGTTTTCCCCCTTCCTGGCTGCCAACATTTTTCCAGGGTGATGTATTTCTAGGCGCTTCTCAACAGACCTTCCATATCCGCTGGGGTTCCAAGGTGAGGGAGTCGTAAAACTGACCTCCTTGGAAGCCGGAGGTGAAAGCGGTGATCGATGTGTCCTCGCTGCAGTTGTCAAAGAAGGTCAGCTCGTTATTGAATTGAGTGGCGTACTCCCTAAGGGTCTCTCCATGCTTCTGCTTGAGGCTCAGCAGATAGTGGAGCCTTTTTCCTGATTTGTTGGCTTTCGACAAACCTAGTAATGAATGCGTTTGCCAGGACCTGGAAAAAATCAATAGATCTCGATTGGAGGTTGTGGATCAGGTCAACGCAACCTTCTTCAAGCTGGTGGGAAAAGTTCTGCACAAGATGGCTTCTGAACGTTTTTATGTACCATCACATGATGGTAAAGGCACAGATGATATGATTAATTTGATGTTTTGTAATAGAACTCGAGCTTTGAGGGGGCAAATTTCTTCGAAAGAAAGGCATTGATGATCTCCTCCGAGAATGGAGAAACAATGAGATCATATAGGACATAAGGATCAGTTACCCCTAGTCGGAGCGAATTCTTGGCTATGGTCCTATCTGTCTTCAGGGCATCATCCCCATGATTCTCCTAGGTTCCCATTTCAACAAGCTATTTGCTTCTATACTGGGAGGCTTTCGCCCTCCATGACATGTTCTCGTGTGTTTTCTTGAATTTGAGGTCTCCCTGAATTTTGACCAGTCTCAGATTGCTTGTTGATCTCTAGTAAGCCTTTCTACCACCCGTGTAAGATGATCCAGGTGGAACGGGATTTGACTCATGTGGCCTTATTGGCTGGACCATGCTCTGTTCAACTTCCTCGTCGGATCAATTCGGCCCTGTGGTTGGGCTTCCCTAACCAAAACATTGTTTGGCTTGGCATCGTTGTTCAATGTTCGAGATCTGGTGTCGGTGACCATGTCTCGATGCTTTGGTTAGCTAGAAAGAAATTTATATATTCATTTTAAAGAAAACTTGTCGTCTTTCCCCACGGATGGCGCCAAACTAATCTGTCCAAACCTGTTCTTGTTGATCCTGGTGATCTCGTGCTTGCAAAAATTAACAACGGTTAGTCAGGGACCATCGTTGTGAAGGTCGAAGGCACTCTGATGCTTAAGTCTGGTAACGATGCAAGGAAAAGTGAAGACTAGATATAAATTGCAAAGTTTAAGCGTCCCTTTTATCACTTTTTTATAGCGAGTATTCCCTCATCAAATGTCCCTGCTATTGAGGGCGTGATGGAGGAAGGAGATCTCGTCCAAGATCTTACCTGTGCATGATTGAGTCTCTTCAGCATTTGGCTTTGTTTAGGACCCAGTGCTTGATTGGGCTAAGAGTTGATTCATGCGAGTGGATCTCGGGCCAATAACAACTCTAAGATTCATGTTTAGACCTTATTGTCCTAGGCCAAGCCCCAAGACTCGTGCCTCTTGGGCTGACATGACTTGGGCTTGGGCACTTGACTTACTAGTTGAACAATAGTTTATGTATGGGTCTGCTTAGAGCCGCACTGAAGCCTTTCTCTTGATCGAGTAACTGTTCGATGTCTCATCATTCATCATTCTTAATATGACTAGACTCGGTAGTTGTGCGCCATTGTGGTCCTTTAGACGGACTAGGTCACTTAGATACAGTGAGTCATCGACATCCTGAATAAGACTAAACCCAACTGTTGTGCGCCACTGTGGCCTTTAGCCATACTAGGCTTGCCCCTGCATGTAAAGTTGTATATGAAATGGAACTTTTAAGGAGAATACCTTTATTGATAATAATTCTTGAGTGTTCTACATTCCACAGTATTTTAACACACTCTCCACTCAGGTCCTCTAACCAGTAGGTTCTGGGCCTATCTTTTTTGTTCGAATGGGTTTTTCTTAGAACCTAGCCGCCAACTTTAAACTCTCAGGCTTGACCTTCTTATTGTAGTATTGGGCCATTTTTGCTAGTAGGTCGCCATTTTGATGGAAGCTCTATTCTGCTTTATTCAAATAGATCTAGCTCGACCCTCAGAGCTTCATCATTGTCCTCCAACCTGAACTCCTTAGTTCTGAATGTTGGCATCTCTAGTTCCACTGGGATCATCACCTTGGACCCCGTAGGCAAGAGCGAATGGTGTCTTCCGGTCAGAGTCCTTTTTGTGGTCTGGTAAGCCCAGAGGATACCTGGTATCTTAGATACCTAGAGCCCTTTGGCTACTTCGAATTTCTTTATTATGCGTCCAGTATGGTTCAGTTGGTAACTTTTGCTTGTCCATTAGCCTGGGGTGTCCTATGCTGAATAGTGGTGACCGATGTTCAGATTGGCACAAAGTTTCTTCACATTTTTTCCTTCAAACTGGGTCCTGTTATACCAATGTTTTCAGAATACTGAACTTGCAGTTGGACTTCCAGAGGAAGTTTTCAATTTGATTTTCTCCTATTTTGGATACCGATTCTACTTTTACCCATTTGGTAATGTAATCGATGGCTACAATGAGAAATTTGTTCTTCTTTGAAGTAGGGAGTGGGCCTCTGATGTCCATTCTCCATTGTACAAAGGGCCATGGGCTGGTAATTGGGACCAGGTTTTGAATGGGCAAATGGGTGTACGGAGCGTACCTTTGACATTTATAACATTTTCGGACTAGATCCTTAGCCTCTTGTTGCATCTTGGGCCAATAATACCCTAGGGTGAGGGCTTTGTGGGCCAATGTCCTCCCTCCGAGACGGTTCTCGCAGATTTCTTCATGGATCTTTGTGAGGACATAGTCTGCCTCGTAGGAGTCAGACATCTGAGTAGTGGGCATGTTCCTGACCTTTTCTATAGTTTGTCATTGAGGAGTGTATACCGTACCGCCTTGTTATTTACCTTACGATCTTCCAATTTTTTTGCTGGGAGGAGTCCATCTCTAATGTACATGACCAGGGGACTCATCCTACTAGTTTCCTCATTGGTGGAGTAGGCTCCGTGGAGTTCTTCTTCCTCCAGAGTCAATTTTTCTTGAAGTTCTATAATTTGTCGGAATTGTCTGTTGTAGATGTGGCCATCTTGGTTAGAGCATCAGCTTCCTCATTGTTCATACTCGAACAACGCAAGAGTAGAATTTTCTTAAATACCTTCATGGCGTTAATTGCTTTTTAGCAATGAACCGACATCCAAGAATCCTCAGTGTTGAATTTGTCATTCACCTGGTTGACTACCAGTTGGGAATCATTGAAAACTATGATCTCTTCTAATCCGATTCCTTTAGCCTGTTTCAGCACGACTATGAGGGCCTCATATTCTGCTTCGTTGTTGGAGGCGCTGAAGTCGAATCTAATGGCTTTTCTTAGGGTTATCCTCTTCGGGGTATAAACAATGATCATAGCCCCACTTCCTTTCTCGTTGGATGACTCGTCACATCGCATGATCCATCATTGTGAGGTTGGTTCGTAGTTATCACGTTCTTCTTGTCTCTTTGCCTTTGGTTTCCCTGAACTCAGCAATGAAGTTCGTTAGCGCTTGTGCTTTGATGGTCATTCTTGGAGCATAGTGGATATCAAACTGTCCCATATCTATTGGCCATTTGATCATTCTTCCTAGTAGCTCCGGTTTGTGCAATACTAACCGGAGTTGATACTCAGTAAGGACTGTTATTAAATAAGCTTGGAAGTAAGGTCTCAGTTCCCTGAAGGAGGTAACTAGTGCTAAGGCCAATTTTCCTAGTAGGGGTAGTTAGCTTCTGTCTCAGCAAATGTCTTGCTGATGTTGTAAACTTGCTTCTGTTTCCCCTTGTCTTTCAGGACCAGGGTTGAGTTGACTGCATGTTCTGAGACTGAGAGGTACAAGTAGAGTCTCTCTCTTAGAATAGACTTTGAGAACAACTCTGTTCTCCCCATGTAAGCTTCCAGATCCTGAAAACATGTTCGCATTTTTTGTTCCATTGAAATTCCTTATTCCCTTACTAAATTTAAAGAAGGGAAGACATATGTTTGAAAAATTGGAGATGAACTTGCTTAATGCTGCCAACACTTCTAGTTAGGCTTTGAATTGCTTTGATGTTCGTAGGTGGCCTCATATCGAGAAGAGTCTGAATCTACTTCGGGCCAGCCTCTATTCCCGTTTGGTTGACTATGTAGCCCATGAGTTTATCTCATTATCTCCAAAGGTGCACCTTTTGTGGGTTGAGCTTCATTCGGTACTTGCAGAGCTGGGAGATGGCTACATGGAGGTCTGCAATGTGGTCGGGACTGTGGAGGATTTTGATCAACATGTCATCGATGTAGACCTGTATTGTCTTCCCTATTTTTCATTTGAACATGTGGTTGACCAACCTTTTATATGTGGCTCTCACATTTTTCAATCCGAATGGCATCATTAGGTAGCAGTATATGCCCATGTCCATTATAAAGAAGATTTTCTCCTGGTTTGAAGGGTGCATATTTATCTGATTATATCAAGAGTACACATACATGCATGTAGGTTAAAAGGCTATGTCCAGATGTTGCGTCAACAATCTGGTCTATTAGGAGGAATCAAAAGTTGTCTTTCGAACAACCTTGTTGAGGTCCATGTAGCTCATGCATACTTTCCACATTTATTTTTTATTTTTATTAGGACCGTATTCGCCAACCAGTTTTGATAGCATGATTCTCTTATCACACTACACCAAAAATACCCATTAGCAACGGCTTTGAACCGTGGGGGTAACCCATTATCACGGCTTAGAGCCGTGGGCTGTAGAGGCGTCGCTAAATCCCCAGTAACGGCTAAAAATCGTGGCAAAAATATTAGCAATGGTTTTATACTCGAGGACGGTTGATGATTTAGCCACGGTTTTAAGCCGTGGCCAGGAATAGCCACAGCTTAAAACTGTTGCAAGTTATGGCCACGGTTCTAAGCCGTTGCAATATTTTTAGCCACGGTTTTAAGCCGTGGCCAGTACTAGCCACGGTTATAAGCCGTGGCCAGTACTAGCCACGGTTATAAGCCATGGCAAGGTATGGCCACGGTTCTTAGCCGTTGCAATAGTTAGCCACGGTTATAAGTCGTGGCAAAAAAAAATTTTTTTTTGGTCACGGTGTTAAGCCAATGCAGTTCTACTGACAGTGATGCAATATAGGCAATGAAGAGAAATTACAGACTGAAGAACTTGTAATTGTAATTCTGGATTGATGACAGTAAATGGAATGGATTGTATTCAATAAGTAAGCTAATCTCCTGTAGAGCAAATGCTCAAGTGTACAATTTTCTTACAAATCAAATGAATCCCTTTTTCTTTCTTATGCTCTCTTATTTATAGTGCTACATTTATTGACAGCTAATTGACAACTAATCTAACATAAATCCTTCCTAAACAACATTACATGTAACAACATTGCACTCTGCAACATATAGCAACCTGCTCCCTTTAGTAACAACACTTGTGTTAGCAGCCTGCATTCCATTCAGCAACAACAACATTAAAAGAAAGCTAAAAGACTGAGGGGACAAAAAAAAACAATTCCTAGAAGGAGATTCCCAAATACATTAGCTTACATTAGCTCAAGTTCTGAATAATCTTAGATAGAGCTGAAATAGTGCCAAAGATGCAAGAAATAATCCCAACTATAATGATCAAAAGACATAGTGAGCCCTGCAAAAATATCAATTTTTGTTAGCAAACACTAACAGAGTCCAAATGTCATTCAGAAGTCCACTTTTCATATTAAAATCGAAGTCTAAAGCTTAAATTTTCCCAACCCATGGATACAACATATTGCTATTGAGGCCAATTGAGTATATGTTTCTTTGTTTCATTACCTCTTTTGTAATTAAGCTAAAAAACATTTAAACCAATTAAGCTAGAATACCCAAATGATCATGCTCATAACAATACAAACACACAGACATGGCTAAAGAAGACTATTGAGTAAATCATGTTGATGGTCTATACATAGTAGCAGACTCAAACCCCTCCAATTGAAATGCTCCCTTGTACATAATAAATACTAGTGCTTAACAAAAGTTTCAAAAGTTGCATTGGGGAATATACTATGAGCATTAATCCAGAAAAGATAGAAAGGATATCCCTAGTCACTACTCATCAATCCTTAAATATGTGACCCACCATATTCCCAATATTTACTTAAAAATTGTGATTTAGAACTTCTGTATTAATGTGTTCATTAGCTACCTATATCGTACTATATGCCACTAACAGTTGAAATAATAATAGTGCATCAAATCAAATATTTCCTCGCCATGGAGGAAACAAAGAAAAGAGTTGTTAAAAATACCTTCATGTAAGAATCTACATCGGCATTTGGGACAATTCCAGCCTCCTTCTCCCGTCTAGTGACCTCCATCATTATCTCTTGACAAGCAAATATAGAAACCACTTTTATAAGTTATAAAATTTCAGTTTTTAACGCCCCACAGGCCACAAGAGAAACAGTGACTGATTTGTGCTCAATAAAATATTACCTTTAAATGAACACAACCATATGAGATAGAATAACCAAGCAATAGCCATGAGCACAGCCATGCGAAATATGTTGCCAGATTCAGTTGGACATGAATTGGTTCTGCTGTAGAGCGGTAGCCATAGAATCCTGCTGTTTGGTCATGGAGATGATCATAGAACTGACCTCTAAGACCAGTCCAAGGATTCTGAGTCTTCCATATTAGAACGCCCATATATTTTGTCCACATACGAGAAGTCCATCCCTCCAGCAGAGCTCTATACTGGATGTAGTTAACAAGTTGTGCCTGAGACAATAATCAAGCTAAAGTGAGAACAAGACCAAGGGAGAAATCATGCACAAATGCAGGCAAGATGAAGATATCTGTTGTTTTACCTTCTCACAAAAATCATCAATGTCAACACTGCTTCATTAACATCATTGGGCAAGTCCCTCAACAATTCACAATATGGATCAGATTATGAAAACCCTTTAAACAATAAAAGACTCAAACTGATCCAGTCAATGCAACAATCACAAATAAAAAACCCATACAATAAAATACCACAATCACAAATAAAAAATCAATAAACCAACACATAAGTCAGAAGTTTTGAAGCAAACCCACCCTCGAAAACGCACTCTCCGCATGCCAATCTCTAATCAGCTGAGCATCATCATCTCCCAGCTGAGCAACAAAACAAAACCAAAGAAACCCAATTAACATATTAATTCAACCAACCACAAGTAGCACAAAGTGCAAGGGCAACATGTTAGAGAATGGTTATGACATGCATCTGCTCGTCTTCATCTGTTCATGGTTATGCTCAAACATAACAAAAGAAAACTAGCTTATATGATCTCTATTTAAACATAACAAAAGAAAAGAAGTTTACACTATAAGTACAAAAAAATAAAATAAAGAACAGATTCAAACTAGCTTATATGATCTCTATTTAAACATAATTTTTTAGCTTATATGACATAACAAGAATTATTTGCTTGCTTTATTTGCTTCCTTGCATAAAATTTAAAAGAAAATGAACCAAAGAAACAAGAAGCTAGTAAGAGCTGCTTGCTACAGCAAGCAAGCTGATCAAGTTAGACTACCACGTTTAATTACATGAATAGAAACTTAAGTAGCATCATAATTAGTAGAAAATTAATTAAGGAGAAGATGATCATAAATGATGGAAAATTATCTTCTCCTAGATCAATTTATTGGGTTACCATAGGGAGGTGCAGCAGCTCCTCCAAGCAATCCACCACCAGAGGCTGCATCATAGACATCAGATGGATCAATAACTGGAGATGAAGAAGAAGGCGCATTTCTTCCATTGACATTGACACCACCATTACCACCTCCTCCCAAATGCAAATCAGATATATTTGGAAACCCTTCTCTCCCTTTAATCCCTTGATCATAAAGAAAACCTTTAAACACATGCCCACCAATCTTCACTACTGCTTGGTATGCATACTCATCTTCTCCATCGTCAATGGCTGTCACTCGCACACACTTGAACACTGCCGGTGCTCGCACTTGCCTTGGTAATGTCTCTTTAAAACTTGCATCTGTACATACAAAACAAACATCCATAAGATCACAAAAGAGAGAAAACCATTCAACATGTATATACATATGAAAAAATATGAACAAGAGAATATAGTACATCCCATTGTTCAACTTGTCCTGATCCATAGATCATAACAAGAAAATCCATTAAAACTTCTTTCATGTATACATTCATAACAAGAGAAACCCATTTCAACTTCTATTGATATACAAGACTTGCATCAAAAGAGAAATCTATTTCAACTTCTTCTGACCCTATAAGACTACATCAAAAGAGAAACCCATTTCAACTTCTTGTGACCTATAATACTAATTTGGATTTTTCATGTATAAGATGTGAACAACAACAGAAAACACTCATTTGAACTTCTTTCAATAAAAAAGAGAGATACCCATTGATCTACAAGATCATAGGAGAGATGCCCACTGAAATGTTTTTAGAATTTGATAAAATCACAAATAAAAAATAAAAAAACACCATTTGAAGTGTTTTGATCTATGAAATCACAACCAATAAAGAGCTAGAGAAGAATCTTACATACCTTGGTGGCTAGAGCTAGTATCTAAGCTTCTAGGGGGAGTAGTATTAGAAGTTGAAGTATGTGAATTTGTAGTCTGAGACAGTTTAGGTTTCTTGACAGCTGAAGAAGACCCAGAAGAACTAGCAACATCAGTGGTGGTAGTACATAGCTGACGTTCACGACGCCGAGCCACAGGGACCCACGTGCTTTTCACGTGAGTAGCACAATCAAACCCACGGCTCTTGCAGCAAGTCCTACATCTCCTATGAGTACAATCCTTCTTTGCTTGGTTCCCGCAATCTTGGCATGTCATCAATGAGTTTCAATGGCTGTTGAGACAAATTTTAGTTCATCAATGAGAAAGAAAGCAACAATGATACATACTCTTAGATGAAGGGTAATTTGTGTTCCCCGGGGGAGTTGCTTTTGAGGATCAGTTTCTTCCTTAATCACGTATGAGCTACTGTCTGCTACAAATTCCCAGACATACTGCTTATCTGACTTTGGACTCTTTGTTGACACTGTTACCTACACCAAGTTCAATAACAAAAACATATTTCAATCAATCAGTATGTGAATCATAAAGTCAATAAAATATAATATGCTATAGTGCTATATGTAAAGCAAGACATGATAAGTCTAATTTGCAAAAATTGAGAACATACCTTTTCAGCAACAAGAAATGTACTGTTAATTATCATCAAATATCTTTAGAACTACCTTCCTGTTTTGCCTGTAAGCCATTTGACCTGTCAACTCTTGTCCATTTTTAGTCACAAAAACCTGCCAATTAGATAAACATGTTAGAATAAAGTACCTGATATATTTTCTTGTATAAATCTCTAAAAGACAGATAGGCTTGCAATAGTCAAAGTACCTGCTGCTTGTTAGCCTGGGGAGCCTGCTGCTGATTTGGGTTATGGTTTGACTGCTAAATTAGATGCAACTGTTGTTGCAGCTGAGAGAATGCTTGTTGAGATGACTCAAAGCTCGCTTGTGTCTGTTGAGATAGAACTTGAGCTAACTGTTGAGATTGTTGCTGACCACCAGGAGTAGGCTGATGTTGGTTTGCATTAGTATGTACACCTTGCCGTTGCAAGTTTGGAGTGATCAGCTGTGCTGCAGCAGAGGAGGCAGTCTGCTGAACCTGAGACTGGGAAGGAGGAACTTGTCCAGTCATACCAAACGATTGTTGACCTGGTAGTTGTTGACTGAAGGAAGACTGACTAGTGGAACGTGCTAGTAGAATGACTCACTCTCCAAATGGCAACCCGTGCAGAACAAATATCCACATCGTGATGTTCATTACTCTCACATATATTTCTGCACCAAAATGATAATATTCAGACATAATAGAGAAGCATATATAAGTTAACTACATATGTAGAGTGATCGTGACACTGCTGATATTATTACTATATGCAATTTGCTAAATAATTATGTGAACGACTTTGCATATTCTTTCAACAAGATGAACTCCAAAACTGCTCATCAGAGAATAACATTTTGTACATTTTTCTTTTTTCTTCAAGTTAAACAACAAATTATTGAAAGCCTGTAGGAAACACATACAAATATCCATTTTTTCAAATACAAAAGGACAAGACTATTTTCATGTTGATAAAACTTCCAACCAAATTCCATAAGACTATTTTCATTGTTAAGGTGTCAGTATGAATCTCTACTCTAGTTAAGGAAATACAGCTAACATAGATGTAAGACATGTGGCATATGATATCACGGGTCCAGGGTTGATACCCACCCACAAGATATTACATCTGAGATCCAAAAACATAGAACAAAGGTAAACAAATCTCTACTTGAGAAATCCAAAAATATGAGATACTAGCTAAGTGTCACAATAATCCCTGGTCAAGATTTAGAAGACAACTCTAGATAAAAGCACTATCACCTGCCACTGTCCATCATGGAACTGTAAAATAGGGTGGAATGAATACCTTTCTTTCACTCTCCTCTTGATAGTAACGTTCTTTTGGAATGTAAACTCCACTTTTCTCCCGCGCATCATAAACCTCTTCAAAAAAGAAGCCAATAATTTACAACTAAATATGCTATGTCAAAAGAAAAGCATATGAGTAATCAGACTGCAGAACAGTAAGCATACACTACCTGCTTTAAGCCAATCAATTTCTCCGTAAAGGTCCTTGATAAGAGTTGATTTCATCATCTTTTGATTTACCTGGAAATAATACGTAAAAGAAAAAAAAAATAGTTAATTGAGATTGAAATAAATCAGAACAGGTTCTAGAACAATTGTCGAAAATATAGGATCCATTGCAAAATATAATGCGGGCATCAATGACAGCTAATAGTTATTTTTCACAATTCCTTGTACACCACACCATCATGTCAAACAAGACTTCATTTCTGAAGAATGAAGTGTGCACAAACTTCACGTAACATAAACACTCACACAGATTTAACATTTTAACCATCTAATCTTGAGACATCTTCTAATTATAAATTATCATACAGATTAATGAGAATGAGAAAATACAATTAAAACATTAACGTTTTTGGTAAATTTAAGTACACGTTAGATCATGATATTGATTATGCACAAGCAAGTGCTGACAATGTATCCCCTTTTCGCTCCTCTATGGCAGCTACAAGCAGCCGTACTTGTTCAAGTGATATTTTGAAGGACGATTGGGCTTTGTTGAAACAAGCAATGGTAACAATGTTCCCGTCCAAGTACAAGAACACAAGATCAAAGATTTCAGAGCCCAAGACAATGGTTGGTTCAGGGATGTGAAGGAACTGATCTATTTTTGTGGAAAGTGAAGAAACATTTTGGTGTCATCTCAATGGAGGAAGAGAAAGACAAGGTTCTTTCAATTATGATGCATCTTACCAACATGATCACACTCGATAAAATTATGTTTGACATTTTTTTCAAGCTAATACCAATTGTTCAGCGCTTCAATAATTCAACAAAGCATATAGACAGGAACAAAATAAGAACCAGCACATGATAATTTCATAAAATCGTTTCCTATTGTAGACATAAATGAAACTATGAACAACTGAGAAATAATTATCAGCTCCAACAATTAAAAACCCACCTCTCTTGATCAATCGCAGACCTAATCCTGGGTTGACCATCGGGGGAGTTTACTTCTTGCTTTACGAACCCGAATCTGTCCACTTGTCTCACAGGTGGAACTGATCCAGGTTCAAATTCATCCACCCTTTTCCTCTCCATTCTACTATCTCAATTGAACCCTTCCAGTCCAAAATCAGAGTGCTAACCAATCATTGCTGGTCTTAAACAAGGTGATCAAGCTCTGGAACACATAAAAACGTGAGTGTTAAGGTAAATTAAATCAGATTTCCACAGTAATACTAATAACATAACAGACGTATAGCAATAGACTGTTTGAAATATAGTGAAAATCCCCCACATTTTCGAAAGATTGCTCGCCACTCGAGTATTGTAGTATCCTTCAAGTAAATCACAAATTCAAACTAACAGGTGACAGTAAAAAGGCATGGCTGGCCCAAGCTTCTATAAGATCAGAATGACCTTCTGAATTGAACAAACAAGACCAGCATTTGAACAAAATAATTTTGTGAAAATCCAATACCTGTAATAGAATATGCTCTCAATGAGTCTATAAAATACAAAGTGTCAGCACCGTTCCTGAGAGAATTACTATGATCTCAGTGCATCAGTAAACACCCAATCTAGATATAGAAACCATTATATATTGTCTTCAAGATTTGGCCGACCTTCAATTATCTGAAACATTGAGCTGTCATCTCAGTACAGATTGGGTATAAGCCCAAAATTAAGACAACAAGAATAGGAGAGTGGATTGAGAGCAAGCACCGGAGATCGAATTGTACAATGCAATTTGACTTATATGGTGAAGATGTAAATGAAAACCCTTAAGAAAAAGTGATGATTCATTCATATGAAGCCAAACAGCCATAGTACAAACACAAACAACAAGAATTCAACAGTGGCATGTAAACAAGAAGAAAAACAAACCACAATTAATGATGAAAAGAAAAAGAACAACACTTTGATAAAACAAAAAGCAACCCAATTAAGGAATACAGAGCCAACTCAACCAAACAGACCGGTTGAGAAACTATTAACAAAAATAAAACTAAACCCACGAATTAGTTTCGACAGAAAAACAAACCCATTTCTTGCTGTGATCATTTGGTTGATTTTGTGATTGATTAGAAAGATACCCAATGGTTGATAATGAGCATGAGTGAAAGAGAAACTGAGATTTGGAAGAATGGGCCAACCTGGGGTTCGGAGTTCCAACGCGATTAGTACTAGTTGAAGGGGTGAGATGCTTAGATGCTTCTTCTACTTGTGATTTGGACAGAGAGAGAAAGAAATCGACTGGAAAGAAGAAACTGACAATGGAGTTCCAATATCATGTTCTTCTTCAGTTCGGTTCTCTCAAGATCTAAAGAAGAAGAAGGAGATCTTACCTTCTCAAACTTTCTTCTTTTTCTTCTTCTTCTTCTTCTTCTATCGTCCTCTCCTTCTTTCCTCCTTCTTCTTCTCTGCTTCGAGAATCAGTGTTTGTGAAGAGGAGGTGTGGAGAGAGTGAGAATTTGTTTTTCCCCAATTTTTTTCGCCAAAGCGCGAAAATGCTCCGCCCAAAGCGTGAAAATATTTTCGCCAAAGCGCGAAAGTGTAAATTTGATAGCTACGGTATTAAACCGTTGGCAATTTTAGCCACGGTTATAAACCGTTGGCAGTTATAGCCACGGTTTAAAACCGTGGCAACCCTTTTGGTGTAATTTTTTTAGCCACGGTTATAAACCGTTGGCCGTTATAGCCACGGTTTTTAGCCGTGGAAAATAAACCAACGGCTTAGAGCCGTGGCCACCTCCCCGTAGCTAAACAGGCCTTTTGGTGTAGTGTCATGTCGGCTTTCAGTAGCCTTTGCTAGCTGATCGCCAGGTTCTTGCTGAGATTGAAGCCTATCTGGACAACTCTGGTGTTGTCTGCATTATCTAGATGATGGTGACATGCTCCTCCTCCAGCTGTCCAACATTCGATCCTTCTTTCGGGCTAGGTGGCGTTTCATTTTCCGAGTGCAAAGACCAATTTTCTAATTCTGGACTTGGGATCTCCATAGTTGAGTCCTTTGGTTTGGAATATGATGGTTGCTCGTCTGTCCGCTTAACCGTAGCATAGTGACATTCTATAGTTGTAATTTGGACTTCTCTAATTGTGCCTACTTCATTATCCTTGGCGTATTTGAGATACTGCTGCTGAGTGGCGACCACTGCCCCCATTTGATGAAGTTAAGGTCTACCTAGAATCACATTGTACATAGATGGGGCATCTACAACCGAAAACTCTTTCAACGTGATCTTTTGTAAGTTTGCCTCCTCTACTACTAATGACAATTTAATATTTCCAATTGGGTAACATCTCTCCGCTGAAACTGATCATGGCTTTGTTGGCATGCATCAACTCCTCCACTTTTAACTGCATTATGCAAAATGCTTCAAGAAACAAGACGTTGGTCGAGCTGCCTATGTCAACCATTGATATTCTCATGTCCCACTTTGATATCCCGACTTAGATAACAAAGGTGTCATTATGGGCGAGAGGGATTCCTTGTACGTCCCTGATCAATCTCAAATCTTATCGCAAGTGCATGATTATCTATTACGTTAGATAACGACAAGCACGAGTCGAAACCCACTAGGAAAACTATAAAATTCAAAATACTAATCTTTAAATCTCTTTTTGAAACTTAACCTAGTTAGGAAAGAAGTGATTGGTAATGTTTTGAAATAAAAATTCAATGTAAAACCTAAATGTGAGAATTAGGGCATTGAGTTTAGCATCATGAGTAGATGACACCATTAGGCCACTATTAGATTAATCTTTTCCAAATTCATTAACACATCCTACGGTAGATTCTCATCTCACCTTAGGATGAAAAATATGACATTATGAGCAAATTGATTTCAAGCTTATGTTATATTAGTAACCCAAGAATCAAATGTGGATTTAAAAGCATACAAGGAATCCATACTTAAATGAAACACCAAATATCTAACAAATCACAATGAAACTTAGACTAATAATATGTAAAGATTGTAAGGAGCTTGTTAGAGAAATTGCAAGTATAGAAACTTATCTAATTACGAGCTTAGGAAATAGAAGAAGAAAGCACGAATTGAATTCATATGATGAAACACAAAACATCTAACTTACCTCATAGATTCATGATACAACCAAGCTATAAGGCCAATCTAACTAGACATGTTTTTCTAATACATGAAAATGAAAATAATTAATCTAAAAGATAGTCATCTTAGTGCTATCCTCCTATGGGCTCAACTACACCCTAAGGTTGGATGTCTGCCAAACATGGTAACCTCTTGGCCAAACTTCACTTATTTCTCACTAAACTACAACTACTTCAACTATTTCTCTCTCCAAAGTGTTTCCAAGTGTTTTCACAAGTGTTTCATGTGTGGGTATTTATAGGTGAAGAAGGGTGAGACTTATTTATAGATATAATGCGGTGGAAGATGGAGTGTTGGAGTGTAAAATTAATGGAGTAAAGATATGTAAGAGTGTAAAAGTGAAATAAGGTGGAGTGTAAAAGTGATGGAATACAAATGTGAGAATGGATAGTGGAGTTTGTAGAGATTATTTGGCTATGATGAAGTTTCGATGTGGATGTCCAAATTTTCAAGTTGATTTCCTCGAGATCCGTAGATAATGATACTTTGTGGCTTGACTTTATGGGTCTTTGGGATTGAAAATCTTTGATATTTGACAATGCATATGTGAACTTTCAATGGTCTTTTCTAGTTGTTGATCTTAGCCTTATTGTGCTACTTTGTGTATGATTTGAGATTAGTTCTTGAATTTCTACAAAATACACAAAATACACGTATGAGATATTTTTAGTAGATAATTGGACTTAGCAATTATATATTTAGAGGCATAAAATGTCTCATTTATATGTTTATCAAATCCCCCCCCCCCCAAAACCTACATTTTGCTAGTCTTCAAAGAAAAGAAAAGAAAAAGTAAAATCTAACTCACATTCGGTACTTGCAGAGCTAGGAGATGGCTACATGGAGGTCTGCAATGTGGTCGGGACTGTAGAGGATTTTGATCAACATGTCATCGATGTAGACCTCTATTGTCTTCCCTATTTTTCATTTGAACATGTGGTTGACCAACCTTTTATATGTGACTCTCACATTTTTCAATCCGAATGGCATCATTAGGTAGCAGTATATGCCCATGTCAATTATAAAGACGATTTTCTCCTGGTTTGAAGGGTGCATATTGATCTGATTATATCAAGAGTACACATGCATGTAGGTTAAAAGGCTATGTCCGGATGTTGCGTCAACAATCTGGTCTATTAGGGGGAATCAAAAGTTGTCTTTCGAACAACCTTGTTGAGGTCCATGTAGCTCATGCATACTTTCCACATTTATTTTTTATTTTTATTAGGACCGTATTCACCAACCAGTTTTGATAACATGATTCTCTTATCATGTAGGCTTTCAGTAGCCTTTGCTAGCTGATCGCCAGCTTCTTGCTGAGATTGAAGCCTATCTGGACAACTCTGGTGTTATCTGCATTATCTAGATGATGGTGACATGCTCCTCCTCCAGCTGTCCAGCATTCGATCCTTCTCTCGGGCTAGGTGGCATTTCATTGTCCGAGTGCAAAGACCAGTTTTCTAATTTTGGACTTGGGATCTCCATAGTTGAGTCCTTTGGTTTGGACTGTGATGGATGCTCGTCTGTCTGCTTAACCGTAGCATAGTGACATTCTATAGCTGTAATTTGGACTTATCTAATTGTGCCTATTTCATTATCCTTGGCGTATTTGAGATATTGCTGTTGAGTGGCGACCACTGCCCCCATTTGATGAAGTTAAGGTCTACCTAGAATCACATTGTACATAGAAGGGGCATCTACAACCGAGAACTCTTTCAACATGATCTTTTGTAAGTTTGCCTCCTCTACTACTAACGACAATTTGATATTTCCGATTGGGTAACATCTCTCCGCTGAAAATGATCATGGTTTGGTTGGCATGCATCAACTCCTCCACTTTTAACTGCATTATGCAAAATGCGTCAAGAAACAAGACGTTGGTCGAGCTGCCTATGTCAACCATTGATATTCTCATGTCCCACTTTGATATCCCGACTTAGATAACAAAGGTGTCATTATAGGCGAAAGGGATTCCTTGTACGTCCCTGATCAATCTCAAATCTTATCGCAAGTGCACGATTATCTGTTACGTTAGATAACGAAAAGCACGGGTCGAAACCCACTAGGAAAACTATAAAATTCAAAAAACTAATCTTTAAATCTCTTTTTGAAACTTAACCTAGTTAGAAAAGAAGTGATTGGTAATGTTTTGAAATAAAAATTCAATGTAAAACCTAAATGTGAGAATTAGGGCATTGAGTTTAGGATCATGAGTAGATGACACCATTAGGCCACTATTAGATTAATCTTTTCCAAATTCATTAACACATCCTTCGGTAGATTCTCATCTCACCTTAGGATGAAAAATATGACATTATGAGCAAATTGATTTCAAGCTTATGTTATATTAGTAACCCAAGAATCAAATGTGGATTTAAAAGCATACAAGGAATCCATACTTAAATGAAACACCAAATATCTAACAAATCACAATGAAACTAAGACTAATAATATGTAAAGATTGTAAGGAGCTTGTTAGAGAAATTGCAAGTATAGAAACTTATCTAATCACGTGTTCTCACAAGTGTTTCATGTTTGGGTATTTATAGGTGAAGAAGGGTGAGTCTTATTTATAGAGATAATGCGGTGGAAGATGGAGTGTTGGAGTGAAATAAGGTGGAGTGTAAAATTAATGGAGTAAAGATATGGAAGAGTGTAAAAGTGAAATAAGGTGGAGTGTAAAAGTGATGGAATACAAATGTGAGAATGGATAGTGGAGTTTGTAGAGATTATTTGGCTATGATGAAGTTTCGATGTGGATATCCAAATTTTCAAGTTGATTTCCTCGAGATCCGTAGATAATGATACTTTGTGGCTTGACTTTATGGGTCTTTGGGATTGAAAATCTTTGATATTTGACAATGCATATGTGAACTTTCAATGGCTTTTTCTAGTTGTTGATCTTAGCCTTATTGTGCTACTTTGTGTATGATTTGAGATTAGTTCTTGAATTTCTACAAAATACACGTAATGAGATATTTTTATTAGATAATTGGACTTAGCAATTATATATTTAGAGGCATAAAATGTCTCATTTACATGCTTATCAAATCCCCCCAAACCTACATTTTGCTAGTCTTCAAAGAAAAAGAAAATAAAAAGTAAAATCTAACTCACTTTCGTAGAAATCACGATTACATTTAGAATATGCAACAAGCCTTTAGACCTCTAGGTTTTCCTTAGTGGATGAGTTATAGTCTCGTGAGGGTTTCTAGAAATGATACCTGCAAACATTAGTGATACTCGGGACTCGGATTCAAAAAAATTTAGTAAAAATATAACCCTTTCTTTATTTTATTTGAGAGTTTTCCTATTTGAATGCGTAAGCCTTTATAGATGTATTCCTGTAACTTATCGATTAGTATTAAGTCAACAAGTGACTTCAGTAAGAACTATTCAAAAGAAATATGAATTATTCATTCAAGTTTATATTAAGAGTTTGATCATCTTCTTTGTTGCAAATTTCAGTTTAAAAAGTGGACCTGTCTCTGGATCACATTCTAGAAAATTCACTTCGACTTCAAATCTCAAAAGGTATATAATCACTCAGAATAAAATCACTTAGAGATATGGCTATTTTATCTCAAATATATGTGATAAGATGAAACAAGGAATAAATATAGTTTACATACAAGACAAAATATTGGAATTCGAGAATACAATAAATATGATCTCAAGAAGGGATATCATCAACTGAGAATGTTGATTCATTCACCAAAGTACTTCTTAATTCACCCTCCACACTTCGACCACATTTTCCTAAGGATTAGATAAGATTTTGACTAAGTTGTAATGATGCTTAGAACAAGGGTAACCAAGAAATGATAAGGATAAATAAAACTTTTGGGAAAGTTAGAGGTCTTCTAAGATAAGTGTAAGATGACTTCAAAGCTTAACTCAACTCCTTCGTTTGTGAGCATCTAATTTTCTTATTGATTGTAAAGAAGTACAATTTTTTTTTCCATTATATAAAATGGCATTGGATCTTGAGGCTCTTTGTAAATTCTTTTGATACTATGGAGCAAAATAGTCCATGATGAACCCTTTTTTTCTTTGATAACTCATCCCTAACCTTTCTCAAAAGCAAAAGACACAGTAGACATAATTGAGTAATTAGTGGGTTGAATTGATGGTTAGTGAGCTAAACAATAAAAGGCTGACATAACAGGCTTCAAACTGGTTTCAAGGGTGAACAACAAATAAGGTAGGCTACAAGGCTCAAACTAGACAAGAAAAACCTATATTCATTTCCCTAAATTAATATGGGTTCTATGCCTTGGGTAAACTTCAGAACATACTGTAGTGATATGATTCAACTTTGATGTTTTATTCTCAGTTTTTGACAGAAACAAAAATTATAGAGATCACGCACAAGATAGGGTCGGACTCAAGAAATTCAGAATCAGCGTATAAGCCTCAGAAAGAAGAAATGTTGGAAATCTCACAGGGTTTAAGTCTCCACTATTATTCTCATGTTCACCAGATAACTAATCCACCTTTTCAACTTTAAACAGGAACATCAAAGCTAAAACACAACTCTAAATGCAAACTCTTAGAAAACGCCTACCTTATGAGTAGTACAAACTATTGTCTAATATTGACAAACTATTAACTTTCAAAGTTTCAAATCCTCCACTCCGAAGCATTTGCAACTAGATTTACAGAAACTAATCTCATCATGGATAAGTACTCGGGTTACAAAAACTGAAAAATATTTTTTTATTATTGACTCAATAATTTGGACACCGTAGGTCGAAGATGAACAAAAGAGAAACAATAATAAGTAGAAATAGAAAAAGGGTTTACCATTAAAGGACATGAGTGCTAAGATCCAAAAGTAGGCTCCAATCAAAACATAGTCAAGTGATTTTTTTTAAAGAGTTACAGAATTTTTAAACTTTTTTTAAAAAAATTTAGTTGACCTAATATGTACACTAAATCTTAGTCTAACAAAAAATCATACAATAACAACCTAAAAATATGAGGGTCATACCAAACATGTATATATGGGACAATAAGATGTAATTGATTTGACATGACCCACAAGTGAATCAAAGGAAATCTTTCATGATGAAATTATAATTTTAGCTCAAAAAATATTTCCTCAAAAGAATGATACAAATTCAATTTGTCAAAAGAAATAAAATCAATTTGGTGTTTTAGGAGAGGCCATGGGTTAGGCATGGATAGACCATTGACCTCTTTAAGTTCATCACAATTTATTTCACATTTTCCAAAATAATCCTCCAACAATTTTGGAATATGCAATTCAAGTCTAAACTCGAGGAACTTCCTAATATTAGGGAGAATGTTAACAAATTTATCAGGTTTCACTTTTGTATTGGACATAAATGTTTCAACAATGGTCAAAAAAGGAATATCATCACACTACACTAAAATGAATATTTTGTAATGTCAGTAATCTTCACTTTGTAACACTCATGTATGTTACAAGGTTTCTAACTTTGAAGTCTGTTACAAATTATAATAGAGTAACTAAAAATTAAAATAAAAATTTTTAATTATACAATATTTAATGGGTTTGTCTAAATAGCGAGGGAAGGGGCGAGGAAACCAGCGAGGGAGGGGGTGAAGGCGTTCACCCCCTCGAGATGCGTGAAAGCACATCGAAATATGCTCTTTCACGCATCTCGAGGGGGATGAACGACTTCACCCCCTCCCTCGCTGGTTTCCTTGCAGGTTCCCTCGCCATTTAGAATTTCCCATATTTAATGGATAAATAATGAACCCAAAAAGTCACCCCCATCCTTTCAACAAAACCTTATAGATTTCTTTCGATCAAATATCTCAAATTATTCTCTCAATAAGAATCAGACTTGCAAATCTCTGCTACTCATCTCTCGCGCGCGCTTACTCGCTTTGGATTGATTCCTTTCAATCAAATATCTCTTTCAATCTCTCGGATCGATTTCTTCTTGAACAATAGTCCTCAAATCAAGAATTCTCTACTGAACACTCTGTAACTTCAGATCAGGTTTCCAATTAGCTTCAACAAGGTCTACATTTTGAAACCTACACACAATTGAGCAAGTTAAGCGAATGTTGTCCAACAAGTACTTCATTGGTAAAACCCTAAAAATTTTCCAAATCGAACAATAACAAGACAAATTGAAGTAGATTTCAAGTTTCAAAAGGCAAGATCGGATGGATTTGTCATGATCTGAGACAATGAAAAATGCAAGGGAAAATAAGGCGCGAAGAACTGGCGCCAAAGATTTCAATTTGAAAAGTGAAGGGCAAATTCATAATATAGACTGTTAGTTAGTGGAACCAAAGCAGCCACGTGTTTAGCTGCGATTGGGTATTTTGAAATTCTGTTAGAAAATTTAACTATAAAGAGAGAGGCAGAGTAGAGGATAAGGTATGATCTGTGTGAATTGCAATTGGGGATCTCTGATCCATTAGCTCTAAGATTGTAATCCTTCTCTGAAGTTTAGTAATACATCTAGTTTTGTTCTTCCACTTCTCAATCGAATTCTCTTGAAGTCACGACTGTGACATTTGGTATCAAAGCCAGTTTCAGGATCCCTAAGTTAACGTAGAATGGAAACAAGAGCAAAGGAGTTAGAAACATTGGTAAAGGAGACGGAGAAGACTAAATTGGAAACCACAGGACAGATGGAACTCATGAAGGCAGAGTTGAAACGATTGGCAATGGCTAGTGAGACACAGGGCCAACGTATGGAAGTACGGATGGAACAATTAATCCAGATGATGAACTCTCGTCTCGAGCCAATTGTTGCTGAAGGAAGTACTCCACCTGATTCACAGGTCAGTGAATCCAGGGAATTCCACTCAGGAACTACTCTCCATAATCCAGTGGAGAGCAGAGGTATGTTTTCTAGAATCCCTAAACTAGAATTTCCTCATTTCGATGGATTGAATCCTCGTGCTTGGGTTAAAAAATGTGAGAGGTACTTTGAATTTTATCAAGTTGGAAATGAGAACAAGGTGGCAATAGCTTCATTACACCTTAATGAAAGAGCCGAAGTCTGGTTTTTAGACTACCAGGTGTGTAACGAAAGGCTTCAATGGGCCTCTTTCACACAAGACATTTGTGAAAGATTTGAGGAATCAATCTCGGACAACTTTGTAGGAACTTTCAACAAACTCAAGCAGGAATTAACTGTGGAAGATTATTATGATCGATTTGAGGAGTTGAAATCCCTCATGATCAACCACAATAAACATTTAGACCTAGCCTACTTCATCATGAGTTTCTTAAGTGGACTCAAACCCGATATTAAATCCGTAGTCCAAATGTTTAAACCCACTACCTTGATTCAGGCTTTCACATTAGCTAGAATGCAAGAGTCATCCATAGACCATTATCCTCATTTCAAAAGGAATCCAGGGTACTCAACTACCTTCCCCAGACCAAGATCACAGACCATTAGCCATACCACCAACACCCAGCTTCACAATAAACAGAATAACACCAGCTTAAGTGCCACAACAGTAGTCACACCAACAACTAGCCTAGACCTACTACCCAAACACCTTATCAAAATACCAATAAGGCTCCATTCTCACCATATATCCCACCAATTAAGAGGATGACTCAGGCACATATGAGAATGAGGAGGGAGAAAGGTTTATGCTATCACTGTGATGAGCAATACAGACAGGGCCACATCTGCAAGCAACAACATTTGTACCTCATTGTTTCAGATGAAGAATACACTGAAGAGGGGACAAAGATTAATACACATACTAACGATTTGGTTCAGGAAATACAATCCAAGATGGAAGTATCATTACATGCCATCCATGGCAGTTTTTCAGCTAATACATTACTCCTTAAGGGCAAACTAAAAAAAAGGGTATTATCCATCTTAATAGATACTGGGAGTACCCATTCATTTATTGACCTAAGGGTAGTGAAAGAGACAAATTGGCCCACTCAATTGACACCCCAAATGATTGTCAGGGTTTCCAATGGTCAGCAACTTATAAGCAATGCTATTTGCAACAGCCTTCAGTTGACAATGCAGGGACTAGTGTTTGAAGGAACAGTCAGGGTGCTTCCTCTAGGTGGCTACGACATGGTTTTGGGAGGAGATTGGCTTAAGCCATTCGGGGACATTGTCATCAACTTACAGAAAATGCAGCTGACATTGAATATTGCCGGGAAGTCTGTCACTCTATAAGGAACCACAAACGAAGGAGCTCTTCATCTCCTAGAAGCCAAGGGCATCACCAAGTTTATTAAGAAGCACACCCCTTGCTTTATTGGCCAGCTCTTTGTTCTCAGTGAAGTGCCTACTAAGGTATCACCAACTCACCCTGCCATTACTACTCTACTGTCTGAATATTTTCCCTACAGGTTTACCTCCTACTAGGACCCTGGATCACAAAATACCCCTCAAACCCAATACATTACCTTCATCCCAAAACCCATACAAAGTACCCTATATGCAAAAGGCGGTTGTTGAACAACTCATCCAGGAAATGCTCCAATCCAACCTTATACAACACTCCCACAGTCCGTTTGCTGCCCCAATACTATTAGTAAAAAAGAAGGATGGTACATGGCGATTTTGCGTAGACTATAGAAGGTTGAATGACATGACCATCAAGGATAGATTCCCTATGCCATTAATAGATGAACTTCTAGATGAACTTCATGGAGCCACGGTGTTTTCCAAATTAGACCTTCGATCCGGATACCACCAAATCCTTGTCCACCCCCCGGATATACATAAAACCACCTTCAAAACACACCATGGTCATTTCGAGTTCAAGGTCATGCCATTTGGGTTGAATAATGCCCCCGCCACATTCCAAACCTTAATGAATAACATTTTTCAACCTTACTTACGAAAGTTCATCCTAGTTTTCTTTGACGACATATTGGTCTATAGTTCCTCCTTGTCCTTACACTTAAACCACCTACAAACTACATTGGCCACCCTTAGGAAACACAAACTTTATGCAAAACTATCTAAATGTTCCTTCATACAACCAAGGTTGGAATATCTAGGGCATATAATCAGCCACCAAGGTGTTGAAGCTGATCCACAAAACGTGGAGGCAATGGTGAGTTGGCCACTACCAAAAACACTCAAACAATTGCGGGGATATCTTGGGCTAACCGGCTATTACAGGAAGTTCATTCATCATTATGGAGTCACTGCGCAGCCACTCACTGATTTACTGAAGAAGAACAACTTCCACTGGAATGCAAGTGCTCAAGAAGCTTTTCAGTCACTAAAGGCTGCTATGTGCAGTGCTCCTGTGCTAGCCCTTCCAGACTTCTCTATACCCTTCATACTGGAAACTGATGCCTGCTCCAGAGGTGTAGGAGCAGTTTTAACTCAACTGGGCAGACCTATTGCCTTCTTCAGTCGAGCTTTGGGACAAAGAAATCAATCCCTTTCAACCTACGAGAAGGAGCTATTAGCAATAGTATTAGCAGTCAAAAAGTGGAGGTCTTATCTCTTGGGTTCAAAGTTTTATATCCTCACAGACCATCAGAGTATCAGATATCTGCTGTCACAAAAGGTTACGACCATCCTTCAACAAAAATGGCTTGCAAAACTCTTGGGGTATGATTACGAAATACAATATAAGAAAGGAGCAGACAACAAGGCAGCAGATGCTCTCTCACGTTTTACTGAAGCCACAGGAGAATGCCAATCTATCACCAATGTATCCCCTACCTGGCTGCAGGATGTACTGGACAGTTATACTACTGATGAATTGGCTCAAGACCTCAGTCAGAAGTTGATATTAAACCCTACATCTGTTCCAAATTTTACTCTTGTACATGGTCTGCTGAAATACAGAAATAAAATATATGTAGGAAGCCATGGGTAGCTTAGGACTCAGATCCTTCACACCATACACAACTCTTCAATTGGGGGACACTCCGGAATTCAAGCTTCATACAAGAGATTGGCCATGTATTTCTACTGGAAGAAGATGAAAACAGACCTGATTACCTTGATCACCAACTGTGATGTGTGTCAACGTAACAAGGCCGACCAGTCAGCCTACGGAGGTCTCCTACAGCCACTACCTGTGCCATCCCAAGCGTGGCAACATATATCGATGGATTTCATCGAAGGCTTACCTAATTCTCACCACAAATCAGTGATTCTGGTTGTGGTAGATCGGCTAACAAAATATAGCCACTTCATTTCCCTACACAACCCTTTTACTGCCTCAACAGTAGCTGAAGAGTTCCTGCAGCAAGTATACAAATTACATGGTTTACCAGAGTCCATAGTGTCAGACAGGGATAAGATCTTTATGAGTGCCTTCTGGCAGGACCTATTTGGTTCCTTGGGTACCACCTTGGCATTAAGTACCGCCTATCATCCGCAAACTGACGGACAAACGGAACGCACAAACTCATGTCTGGAGACGTACCTGCGCTATATGACTGGAAAGGCACCTTCCCAATGGGCTAAGTGGCTCTACCTGGCCGAACACTGGTTTAACACTTCTTTCCACACCAGCCTACAAGCAACACTATTCCAAGCACTTTATGGCTATGCTCCTCCACTCCTTGCACTGCCTCCTTCCACTTCCTTCACTGTTCAGGATGTTAAACAATACTTAGAAGACATAGATAAGATGATGCAGCTGATAAAAAGCAAACTACACCTTGCACAGGAGCGGATGAAGACTTATGCTGATAAGAATAGGACTGACAGGAACTTCTCCATTGGTGATTGGGTGTATCTCAGACTCCAACCCTACCATCAGACATCGTTTAACTTACGCAAAAATCTGAAGCTTTCTGCGAGGTTTTATGGGCCCTTCCAAGTCCTGGACAGAATAGGCTCTGTTGCTTATCGATTGCAACTTCCAGCCAACTCCAAAGTGCATCATGTATTCCATGTTTCCCAATTAAAAAAGAAACTGGGATCCTCCATTTCAGCTACCCCTCACCTGCCACTAGTCGATGCCCAAGGGAGACTCAAAATGGAACCAGTGGCCATCTTGGCTCGGCGTCTGATTCCACGGGCCAACAAGGCAGTAACTCAGATTCTAATACAGTGGGCACACTCAGCCAAGGAGGATGCTACGTGGGAGGATTGGTCCCAAATTGCTTCGTCCTTCCCACATTTCCGTCCTTGAGGACAAGGACGTTGTGATGCACAGGGTAATGTCATGATCTGAGACAATGAAAAATGCAAGGGAAAATAAGGCGCGAAGAACTGGCGCCAAAGATTTCAATTTGAAAAGTGAAGGGCAAATTCGTAATATAGGTTGTTAGTTAGTGGAACCAAAGCAGCCACGTGTTTAGCTGCGATTGGGTATTTTGAAATTCTGTTAGAAAATTTAACTATAAAGAGAGAGGCAGAGTAGAGGAGAAGGTATGATCTGTGTGAATTGCAATTGGGGATCTCTGATCCATTACCTCTAAGCTTGTAATCCTTCTCTGAAGTTTAGTAATACATCTAGTTTTGTTCTTCCACTTCTCAATCGAATTCTCTTGAAGTCACGATTGTGACAGGATTCAAACAGAGTTTCGAACCTACTCATCGACTATCCTCCTTGTCAAATTTTAGAGTGTTATTTGCAGCTTTTATGGTGAACTTTTCATTTGTACTCTTGATGATTTTTATGTACACTAAATATTTGAATAAATGTAGGTGAGTCTAACTGGTTTTGCAGTAATGTCCAGTCAATTTGATCTATTGGATTTACATTTTCAACTTGACATTAATTTAGTGGCTTCTTCCAAGTAGGTGAACAAATTCTCATAAGCTTCTCAAGTGTATTTCAAGTTCCTCCTTTCAGGTCAGTTTTACTCTCACCCTTACCAATTTGATTGTCAACTCATCTAATGTGGTTTTCATCTCATCCTTAACAAATGCTTGTGATACTCTTGCACAATTACTTATTTATTTATTTCTTTTTTGTTTCAACTCCAGTCTTATTATGTTCTACATGTTGGTTTCGCCAAGTTATCTAAAACTGATCGACCAAATGGTTATGGGATGATTGAGTTAGTAATTGTGCTGATCCTTGAAGGACTTTACAATCCTATAATGGAACATTTATGCCAAATTCTAAGCAAAAATTACCCTAAAAGATATCGTATGTAGTCATCCCCTTGGACTAGCAATTAACGTAGCTTTACCATGGATGCCATTTTGGTTTACTTTCATTGAAAATTGATACTTATTTATTAAATTTACTAATTTCATACATTGTTGGTTGTTTGGCATTTTAGGCCATGTTTTCGATAGGTATGGTGGAGGTTGATAGATTACGAGAAGGAAAGAGAGAGAACGTGAAGAATATCATTCTTCTATTACATATAAGCTCCATTCAGTTACACAGCAATATTATTTTGAGTCGAGACTATTTATACTTTCTGAAGTTCTGGTCTATTTCAAGCAGACATGAAAGACGATGCGATCTTAAATGAAGATGGAATCAAAAGCACAGAAAGCGAGATTGAAAGCGCATAATCATTTAGATTTGATCTAGATACTCTAAGAATTGCTACAAAGGATTTTTCTGATGCATATAAATTTAGGGAAGGAGGCTTCGATTCTATTTACAAGGTAGTAAATAAATTATTCTAGTACCTTCAGAATTCAGACAACTCCTTCATCCATATTGTGCAGTTTAAGACATTTTGGCAGTTATAACTATCATGAATCCTTTTTTTTTTTGGAAGAGCAGAGGAAGTTAATAAAGGCCCACAAACCTTCATATTAAATAAATCAAATAAAAGAGCTTATTACAACTACTCATAAACAATCGCGTCCGCATTCATAAAACTATTTTCTTTAAGTCATCAACAAATGAGTTGAACTCATTAATAAGTTTCCTGTAGAAAGGCTTGCCAAGAGGTCAGCTGCTCTCTTTGTTTCTTTGTACTAGATAAAAAAACTACCTGCAAACTTGTCAACCATTATGCATTTCCATCTCAACAATGGAATATAGCCTGCCATGGAGGTTCTATCTTCTTCTTTAATGATTTCTACTGCATTCTAAGAATTGCTTCCCACCAAAATAAAGCTTAGACTCTGAGTGTTATTTGGCTAGCTCTAATCCTGTACATACTCTGATTGTTACCCCTATCTAATTTCTAATTATAGTTCCATAGCTAGCTACATTTATGACAGATCCATCTGTCTTTATTCCTGGTTACTGCACCATTATTACTTATGCATTGTGTAGTTATTCATTAAATCTTGAAAATTTATCGAAGGGGGAGCTACCTGATGGGAGTGAGGCTGTAGTAAAAAGGCTTGCTCGAAAATCAAGACAAGGAATAGAAAAGCTGAAAACTGTGGTAGTTTTGGTTGCTAAACTTATGCACAGAAATTTAGTGAGGTTGTTGAGTTTCTGCATACAAGAAGAAAAAATATTGCTTACCTATGAATAACTTTTCAATGGAAGCTTGGACAAAACCTTGTTTGGTACAATTTGTTCCACAATTTTTAAAGCATTTCTTACTTTCCTGTATTATTTTGACAATCTTAATTCAATTTAATTTCGATGACGTAGAACAGAATAAACGTCAGCTATTGTAGGGGACAAATGCTACAGAATTATAGTTGGAGTAGCTCAAGGTCTACTGTATCTTCATCAAGATTCTCAAATCAGAGTTATACATCGTGATTTAAAACCCAGAGTACACAACACACAAGGACAATATTCAATCAAATCAGATGTCTTTAGCTTTGGAGTTATAGTATTAGAGATCATCTCTAGTAGAAGAAATAAAAGCTTGGCAATTCAGTGAATCTTCTAAGCTATGTGAGTATTAGAAAATTTGTATATTTCTTTCGATCACCTTAGTAAATTTGTATATTTCCTTTTTAAGAACTGGATTTTTTATCTGTTAGACCTTGTTTAAATTGTTTCAGGACCAGTTACATTTGTCAGAGACATTGCCGCGACATATGAACTTCTGAAGATAACTGATGTGGACTCTATAGAGATATACAAGTGGAGGTAGTGTAGTTTTTTTTTCCTGTCGAAGTAATGATATATGAACAGACTTAAATTCTAGTGGAACTGTCTCCTTAGTTAACAAACTATGATTTCCTGAGCTGTTTGGGTTTCTTGTGTTCATTGGTATGTAGGAAGACTGATATGCTCAAGGAACTTTGGAATAGTTTGGGATTTTGCAGTGGTGGGGATCAATCATTGAGAAGCACAGACAGGTACGCTGATTTCGACAATTTTGGTCAACTTAATGTCTTAGATTTACAGGTACATATGTATAACACATTCCTTTGTTCAACTATGATTATCATTTTCTCTGCTTTGAATATTAGCTTATCTTTTTGCCTCTCCTCTGCTTTGAATTTTGCATCATTCCACCCTTCTGTACAGGTGTAGATTTGTCGTCTTCCAAAACCTGTAATAGCAATGGTACCTCTTCTTTCCTAATCTGCATATCCGTCTCTTTTTGTTATTTCTGTTTGAATGTTAAATGATCTTGAATGTCTTAATACCAGGTTGCAGGCTATTCTGTTGGAGGTGGACATATGTTGCATATGGTTTGCGATCTAACAATTGCGGCTGATAATGCTATTTTTAGTCAGACACGCCCAAAGGTTTGTATATTTTTCTTGATATCTTTCTCTGTTACATGTTCTACCTTTAGGTACGAACTATACAAAAATCTTGCAAACTTTTGACTCTCTATAGGTTATTAGCTTATGCTTGGTCTAGGGTAAATTATATTCTTATATGTCAAAAACAGTTACATTCTTCATAATTTTTCTATTTGTTCCCTAGTGCATTTTCATTTCAATAAATTGACATATTTACTAAAACTAGACCTTAATCTTTACTTGCATTTCTTTTACTATTTTTTCACGAGTCTTTCTCATCTTAACAAAAGTAGTAGAATATGGATTTATAAAATTGAGCTTGAACCATATCATAGTCCGTATTGATGCCATGAGAATTCTAGTCACTTAACTAATGGAGCTGCAACTACTTGCAAAAGTGAATCGAATGATCTTTGACACTTTTAAGTGTATGTGATGCACTCTTGAATAATAAATACAGTTCCTGTTCTCCAATCTTAATTGGCTTTGAACAATTTATCAGGGGCATGTGGTCAGAAAGTATTGAAGTTGTATTATATATATATATATATATATATATATATATATGTAATATGAGCACTAACTGATAAATAAATAAATTTTGTTTAGATATGCACAAATGCTCTCTCGTTTATCAAAGATAGCAGAGGAGTTTAATGTTGTTGTTGACATGACTAACCAAACTAAACAAGAAGGAAGGCCCTTTTTCACATACCTTATACACTAAATCCATTCAACCTTACCAGGCCATTGCATGGCAAGTGCAGGGAAGGCCCCCAGATATATAATATTTTGTCATTTTATAATACAAAAATATTTCTTAAGGTACACACGCAATCACCTTAAGGAGAGGCACTAGTCTACTAGTCTGGTTGTTAAACATTTTGCTTCTTTTTATAAGTCCAAAACCCAACACCATACACAAAAGAAAACAAACCACTCCTCTCTTTGTTGCTTGCCGCTTTTGCTTTATTGCTTGGTATCATAAGAATATCTCCTCATTGCTTTGCATCACTGATTCATAACAAAAAATGGGAGGCTTAATTGGATCTTCTTTTGTGTTAACCTCTACAGTGTATGTGATGATACATAAAAAAACGGTCACACCCTCTAGTCGTACACGTGTCATAATGATCTTGAGGAATTACGAGCCCTAGCATTAACCCAACACTGATCCGGCCCAAGCGATTCTAAGCCCGCCCAATTCAGTCTGCCAGACGGACCCGAACTCTCACAACATGCTAGGCCCACACGTCTCACAACTATCCTCAATACCCGAAAGTCCTATTAAAGCAAGTATCTCGAGAATCAGCTTCGGATGGGCAACTACAGCAACTCTCTGCTTCCAACTAGAAAGCAAATACCAGAGTACATCCCATACAGGGAATCTTCCTTCTATGGATTGCTCTAGCATTGAGAACTATCTTTCGCGTATCTAGGAGCACAAGACTAACAGGGAACTTCCCTCCTACACCACGATTCCAAATTAGAGAAGGATCTCCACGAAGATCACATTCCTAAACTACGCCCTCGATGGCTTGGTAGAACTAGTTCTTCTTGCACTATAAATAAGACATGAGGTTGGTAAGCTAAGGTACGCAACAAATTCCCTGTTACAGCATTACACTTTTCTCATATCCTTGTCTAACTTTAGCATCGGAGTGCCATCGGCCACCACATCGGTGGTCCGTGGCTCCCGTGCGTTACTTGTGCAGGTCAGCGAGAATAAGCCAAAACAAAGAGCGAAAATTGACTGCATCAATTTGGCACCGTTTGTAGGGACGACAAAGTTCTTAACTTTTCATTAGCGTCGTATCCTTTTAAAACCCAGAGAGATGGTTACCACTAGCTCACACAACAACGGAGAATAGGGGGACACATCAAACGTTCCAGTTGGCGTAGCACTGTTGCTTTCAGCGGCTCCGGTCATACACGGGCTGCAGACTCACGCCCCCGTGCTGACGACAACAACAGCGGACCCCCGAATCGATAAGCTGACATCTCAAATACAGCAGAGAGCCAAGGCGGTGGAGGCTCTCACTCGACAAAATCCACCACCTGCAAACGGAAACCAGGAGCATCACAGGCCTCAGTCTTCGAAAGATGGCAGGGAACAAGCACAGCAAAGCCAAGCCCCCGCTAGTTCTCACTAGACTAGGGGAGGCTGCACGGGTAACGATGAGCGCGTCGCCAGGGCAGAGAGACTCGGTCCTCAGAACCCCCTTCGCAAATGGGTGCACAACGCAGATGTACTGTACCGCCTCTCCGTCCCACCATTTGTGGACTGGATCATGAATGAGGCCTTATCAAGGAAGTTCACTCCCCCGAAGCTCGACTCCTATGATGGAACCACTGATCATTTCGACCATCTGCGCCATTACCATCACGTAATGGCCCTCAAAGAAGGATCTGAGTCTTTCACGTACAAAACTTTTCCCACTAGTCTGAAAAGCTCCGCACTGACATGGTTCCACAGCCTTCCATCGAGGTCGATCGACTCATTCAAAACACTAGCAAAGGAGTTCCTGACACGTTTTGTAGGGAGCCAACATTTTCACAAAGTCCCACATTACATACTCTATCTAATGCAGAGGTTTCACAAGACTCTTAGAGAGTATGTCACGCGCTTCAACAACCAGCTGACTTTCATCGACGAATGCAGCGACGACACGGCTGTGACAGCCTTCACTACGGGACTTAAGGAGGGAAAGCTCTACGAAAACCTTACCTTAGAGCCCCTTCTAGACATGACAAAGCACCTCAAGAGCGCTCAGAAGCATATTACCTTGGAGGAGCTGAGAACCATGAAGAGGGAAATCGAAGGCGAGAAGAAGCCCTTCGCTCCCAAAGACAAAGAGGGAAAAAATGCGAGGACGAGGAATGGAGCAAAAGGAAGTGCAATGAAAACAGGTCAAACCCTAGTCGGTCCAGGCCAGAGAAATCATCCAACCACGTTGGATCCAGAGCTGTGACACCCCTAAATGCCAACCTGTTAGACGTGCTAAACTCCATGAAAAACTGGGAGGATCTAAAGTGGCCCTCGAAGCAGCGCGTAGACCCCTCCAAGCGTGACAATGACAAGTACTGCGCGTACCACAAGGAGGGTGGCCACGATACCAATGACTGCAAGAGTCTGAGGTATGAGGTTGACTACTAGATCCGCAGAGGCAAACTGAAAGATTTTTTGAACTCTGAGAAGCGACCGGAACAAACCAAGGACAGGGGAGTCAGTTAAAGAAATAGCAATAGAGACTCTAAGGATAATATGTCATTCATGGAGTCAGACCAAACGATGACCAGTCATATAGGTCTCGCAAGCGAACTCTACTGGAGATGCAGATGCAACCTGCGGATGAGGACATACACATCTGCTACTCACGGGTACAGCGGAAAGAAGTGCTTCTCGATCGGGAAGATAAGGTTGGCAACAATGGCAGAAGAGCCACAACTAAGAAAGGTCATGTTTCTGGACTTCATAGTCGCAGACGCACCATCGACCTACAACCTTATCATGGGAAGACCATGGCTACACCAGATGGAGGCAATAGTCACCACCCTTCAACAGTGTGTTAAGTATACTGCTAACCAGTTAGAAAGGGAAATACGCGGAGACCAACCTATGGCACGAGGCTGCCATTATGCCGTACTGAAACAAATAGAATGCTCCCAGATCTAGCTACATACTGCGGGGCAGCCTGAACTAGTGCCGGGGAAAACGACAGCGGAGGCATCACCTTCAAACAATGCAAAAACAATAAACTCCTCCACCCAGCGAAATGGAGAGGCCAAGGCAAGCGGGAATACATTCCGTCAGTACAGAGATTGACCCCTCTACAAGGTTTACTCTTTAGTAACCTCTGAAGCGTCTCGACAGTCCGCTTAACAATCCACAAGAGCAAACTAAATTCATTTCAAGGCTAGGATCAATTTCTCTCTGTCAACAGTTAGTCTATTTTCATTCGTTTGTTTCCCTTTCCATAGTCAATGTAGAGTTTTAGTTCTTAAAAACTTATGTGATTTGCAATCATTTAAAAAATAAAGGAAAAATTATGAAAAAAACTCTATTGATTATTGGATAGATGTAACAACAAGCGCCTTGAGGCGGATACAAAAGACTGCATACTACAAGCATCTGAATACAATGAGACGTGAAATAAAAGACCCGCTTAGACAACCCGACCACATAAAGATGTCTGAAGGAGGACATGCAAGTTATTTGCAGGTGACAACAAAATATGCGAACAGACTTCGCTCAACCCCTTCCCAAGATAAAGACAAGGTGTCAGAGGGAATTGAGAGGACTGAGTGGCCAAATAGCTCCATCGAATCACCTCAGAAAAGTGACCGTACAACGACGTTGTAGACCTTACAAAAAACTGTTGATTTCCTCAAGAGACAACCCACCCCCTTTACAGACTTCCTCAAATGGTTGTTGGCAAACAGGGGATGGAAAAAGGCAGATGAGGATGGCCACAAGCGGCGAAGCAAATGAGGTCTCACAATGATGCCAAGCGAGGCCACTTTTCCCATAGAAGACGCTAGGAGTGACTGAGAGATACCACACTTGGAAGCATCGCACATCGGCTAACACTTCGATCATCCATTGGTTAGCAGCGGGATCCATGCACATACGGATGCAAGCCGCACGAAGTATGACCAAGACATCTCCCTTGGCAACAAATCCGTACTACTTCTCCGCGATATGAAAAGAAATTTAGGAACCTCAGTAGATTGACTGCGTGCCCACCCAGAACAAGTGACCACGCATAACAACTATTGTCGTGCATGATCAGTGCAAATGTCAAAACATTCGAGGACTCCATTGCTAAAGATCTCCCTTAAGGTTTTGCAAAATCCAAAGAATTTTCTTCAAACAAGAACATTCAAGAGATAAACTCTGCGAAAGATAGTGCCTACAACGATTGAAAAACACCATTATATATGTATAATGGTTCACCAAACGAGCCTCTTGCATTAATTGCTAAGCATAGAATACCGTGTGGGAAATGAAGAAATGGTAGTTTCCAAGGAAAGTCGCTGACCACGTTCGCTCAATTAATGGCGCTGCACGCAACCCCATCAATTCAAGGGGAGTAACTAGTACTCAACCGTTTCGCAGCCTACGCCGTACACGTGTCACTGCATGATTTATGCCGTACATGTAGCGCAACCATAAAAGAAACCCTAACTCTTCCTTTGCGGGCCCAAAGGCTCGATCCACTCGACCCACCATCCAACAATATTCTACTATATGCTAGGCACGAGCGCAAATCCAAAGAAACGTTGAGAACGGATTGTACATACGGATCGCTGTTTATTTTAAGGCAATGTCGTTCACCTAGTGCGCAACACTAGCGGACATGGGTTTGCACGACCTCAAATAGGCGAAACCCCTCTCCAACCAGGTAAGCTTAGTCAGCCAAAGCTGATGACGACGACTTTCGGTATCTCCCGTCACCTAGTCCGTTCAGCGCGGATCCCGATGGTTTAGGAAGTGGGAGTCTAATCAGCACTATCACGCTTAGTGACGATGACTTGCAAGGGATCATTGCCCCAATTCGCGGTAAATGATCACCAAACCCAATCAGGTAAGCTAAGCTGGTGACAACTAGCAACGAAAGCTTCTGATCAAAGCTCAGACCTGTAGCCCCCACTGCACGAGTGTAAATGGTTTGGAAGGTGGGAGCCTAGTCAGTCCTGAACTGATTTCGACGGCTCACCACGGGACCACCATTTTTCAGCATGGCCGCCAAATTACCAAGTTCAGACCTGTAGCCCCCATTGTGCGGGTGTAGATGGTTTGGAAGGTGAGAGCCTAGTCAATCAAGAACTGATTCTGATGGCTCGCCACGGGACCATCACTTTTCAACGTGGCCGCCTAATTCCCAATCCTGGACTTGTAGCCCCTACTGCGCATGTGTAGATAGTTTAAAAGATGGGAATGTAGTTAGTGCCAAACTGATTTCTATGACTCGCTATGGGACCACTGCTTTTCAGTGTGGCCGCTAAATTACCAACCTTGAACTTGTAGCCCCCATTGTGTGGGGTGTAGACAGTCTAGAAGGTGGGAGCCTAGTCAGCCGCTAACTGATTCCGACGACTTGCCACTGGACCAATGCTTTTAAGCGTGGCCGTCGAAAATTCTCAAATTTGTAGCTTGATGCGCTTAGGTGTAGATGATTTGGAAGGTGGGAGCCTAGTCAATCCCGAACTGATCTCGACGGCTTGCCATAGGACAACTGTTGTTCAGTCAGGTAGTCGAACCTTTTTACTCAAACTTGTAGCCCCACCGCGCATGGCGGGTGTAAATGGTTTGAAAGGTGAGAGACTAGTCAGTCCTTAACTGATGTCGTCGACTCGCCACGGGGCTATTGCTTTTCAGCATAGTTGCCAAGCCTTTACTCCCCGAATCTGTAACCCACATTGCTCGGGCATAGATGGTTCGGAAGGTGGGAGCCCCAAGCATCTCGCCACGCGACCATCACTATCATTCGAAACAGCGGCTGCAAACATGAATCTAGCTGAGTTAGTGTCTTCATGCTCAAACAAACTGACATTCTAATATTAGCAAATGCCACTCACGCCGATACAAAGGTCGTACGGCCAGTGCCCATATAAAAGCTACTTAGGATGCCAACCTGAGCTTATGGCACCTGACTTGGCACGAATGCTCTAACACATACGCTTGACCATCGCAACTTAACCATAGCAACAGTTGCAGCTGACCGATCAGAAAAGTGAGGTAATTTTCAAGCTGCTTACCTTGGGGACAAGACACAACTCGGACAACTCAAACCTCAGCTAAAATGTCTATAACATGCCCACTATCGAACATGACTACACAACGATGACCCTGAGTCATTCGCAATGCAAAACGGTCATGCTCTCTATTGCAGACAGACCAGTCGACATACTATCGATCCAACCAGCCTATGTTAAAGTAAGACGACAAGGCGAAATGAAAAACGTGCAATAGAGACAACAAGCACGAAACGGATAAAACTGTTTTCATTAATGGTCAAAACGGAAAGGGGTACAAACACACAAAGTTACTCTTTATCAGGAGAAGGTACAAAAATAGAATAACTAAGCCTAGTAGAAGAAGGAGCAGAAGTTGCACCCACACGCGCCTAGTCTTGGACATTAGAGCCCAAACTGTCTTCCTCGTCCGATGATTCAGAGGTAACAAACAAGTCTACGTACGACATCTTATAACGGCCGAGATCCCACTCCAGATGCTTCTCCTTCATCAGCGCCAGCAGTTCCAACCTGTGTTCTAAAAATCGGCCTAGGCGCTAGAAGGTAGAAAAACGCCCAGATTAATGGCTGGGTGAGTTCTAGGCAGTCTAGGCGGGTCTGGGCGGGGTCTAGACGGTCTGGGCGAGTTTTTTTTTTTTTTTTAATAAGGCTGATTGTGTTTTTATTTTATTTTTCTTTCCTCTTTTTTAGAAATAAACAATTTAATTGTTTTTTATTCAGTATATGTCTAAATGTAGCAAATGATGATTACTTAATGAAATTCTCAAAGGATCTGCCGGTACCAATTTTAGTAATGTAGATTTTATCAAACATGACTGAGTATTCATGCAATTTGAAGAAAAATAAAAGAGTAGGTTAAGATATTTGTCCACAAATTCAACTTTGTATAAATTACCCATCATGACCAACTTCAGTCATTTGAGTTTTAATAAATTTTGTTCATGATTGTTAATTTTTCATGTTTTTAAATTTTGCATATGTATCTTGGCATTAAATTGGATGTAATTGATAAGGTATTATGCTTAACTTTTGTAAATTATTAAATTAAAGTTATAATACAAAACAGCCTAGGCCCCTGGGCGCTAAGCACATGCTCGCCGCCTGCCCACCGCCTAGCGCTTTTTAGAACACTGGTTCCAACCTACCATGTACAACCCAGCGGAACTCACATTTGCCTTGTTCATGAAGAAGCTCCTCCTCTCACACCTTCGCATCAATAATTTCACACTCCAATAGCTCCAACTTGCCAGTCAGCGCGTCGACCTGAGACTGCTATGTGGCAAGGCTATTTTTCATAGCACTAAGCTCATGCCACTCTAATTTGAGCTGGTTCTCAGCCTTCCTCGCTTCTCGAGCCTAAAACTCCACATCCGATTCTAATTGTTGATTTTGAGAAGCTCAGTCGGCCTCCTTCGAAGCATTCTCTTCAACATGAGACTGCAGTTCAGAACACGCCTTGGTCGCCGCTTCCTGGACAACTTCTACATCTCAGCGGGTCCGGTCCAACTCCTATTTGAGTCCATCCCTCTCGGACACCGTCTCTGATAGATCACGCACAAGGACCTCCAGACGAGCCCCTTGAGTCTCAGCGGCCACGGTTGACTGATCCAACCTATTCTCCTCAGCCTGCTTCTGTAGCCGATCATTTTCATAAAGTGCATCAGAATACAACGTCTGCATGTACGAGAATACACGCTCAAAGGTGTATACCCTCTCACGAGCCGCCTCGACTTTCGTCCCAGCAACAACCACGTGGCTCAAGTGAGACATTCCCAGCATAAGGTACTTCAAGCCCTTGTCCATACACCCTTCTAGCATATCTTCCTCGGGTTTAGGAGCGCAATCCATCAACTAGTTGTGATGCCTGCTTATATGCTTCCTCGAAGCATACTCTATGTCCACCTTTTGGTGCCAGACTTGTGAACTCATTTTTACCAAGTCCGGTGCAAACATGCTTATAGATGAAGCTTTCTCGGATAAGGAATTATGCCGGCACCACCCTCCCTTTGGTGCGGGACGGCTTGGCGGGATCTGGAGGGAGAGGATGGAGTGAATTATCCGAAGGACCCAACAACACCTCTAGCTATAGCCCGGAACGAGACGATGAACAATGCAGACTATGGGAAACCTGGCCCACGACACCACGACCACTATTAGGAAGCACACCAGTTGGACGATCAGATTTCACAACCTCAGGCGGGTCTTCACAGAAGCCATCTGTCGAAACGACCCCGCATCAATCAGCAACAGCAGAAGCCGCCATTGTGACCCGCATCAGACGATCGTTCAAAGTTTTAGCCTGCACGTCACTGAGATTCAACCTATTTACAACCCCTACAAACCGCATGTAATCTTTCTCCAAGCCAGACACATCAGTCTCCACCCCGCTAGGCTTAGCAGACTCGCACTCTTCCCTCACTGGAACGGGTCGGGTTGAAGGCAACCCAGTTCTAACACAGGACCTCTTTTTCACAAAGTAGGCAAGCGTTTCAGACAACTCCTCCACGTCAGACATAACAAGAGCTTTGGCCCTAGCAGCCTTCCTCTTCCTTGAAGGAGATTTTCCAACTTAATTCGCGATATACTCGGTACAGAGTGCGGGAAACGTGCTAGTTGTCCCACATTCCACTATGGATGAGTTGGAAACTCTTATGACATTGACCACATTACTCTTTGGCAAGCCACGGAACGTCTCAATGTTGTTTTGTTCTTCTAAGGTTAGAGGAGTAGTAAGAAACCTCTATGCGAAGAAACACAAGCAATGATTAGCTAGCCCATGATCAAGCATATCAAAGTCACCATAAAGGGTTGAACTTAGGAAGCGGCCTGAACTCTCGCTTAAGCGGACGACCCTTGCATAAAAAATACTTTGAATCCACAGGGGCCAAGAATAATACTTCTGCCAGAACTTGAAATCATCGGGCAAATTCACAAAACAAGCCGGCGACCTCATCTTACAGACAACGTTACCCTTCGACCGGGGAAAAGTCAGCAACTGAATTATTCGCGGAGTCACACTGAAGCCGACCTCCTTAGCACTAATTAGAATTAGGAGGATGATCTTATATCCATTAGGCCCCAACTGGGCTAGAGGAATCTCCAGGAGATCCAAAAACTCCCAAATCACGTCCAAAACTGGAAAACGCATTCCAGTTTGAAGCATCCCACAATGCAAGTAGATGAAATCGATCGGAGGTGACATTGACATTTGGTCACCCGTCAAGACATACAGCGGCAGGTCCTCAGGGACTCCAAACTTCTTACGGATTTCGGCATGGCCAGGCTCAGACATCAACCTGTCTTAAAAAACTCCAGGACCTTTGCCAAAGTTGTGTCGACAAGAAGGTTTTGTTGAGCCATGAATAAGATGAACAATCTTTTCTAATCAGAGCGATATCTTCAACAACAATGAAAGTAGAAGAGTCAGACTTTACACTGCTGATGACCTAAATAGAGATTGGGTTCCCGCCTCTTTTCTGCGGGACCGAAGCATGTTCAATTAATGCAGTGCGCGACTCAAACAATGATTCAGACTCAATCATCAAGAGTGGTGCCCTTCAAAGATGAATTAGCGAACTGATGTGGCGACCCACTAACTCGAGGGGAGTAGCTAATAATACAAAAAAAAAGGTCACACCCCTGAACCGTACACGTGTCATGATGATTTCGAGGAATTATGGACCCCAACATCAGCCAAACACTAATCCGGCCCAAGTGGTTCTAAGCCCGCCCAATTCAGTTCGCCAGACGGACCTGAACTCTCATAGGATGCTAGGCCCACACGTCTCACAGCTATCCTCAATACCCATAAGTCTTATCAAGGCAAGTACTCAAAGATCAACTTCGAACGGTCAACTACATCAGCTCTCTGCTTCCAACTAGAAAGCAAATACCATAGAACAACCCACATAGGGAATCTTCCTTCTACGGATTGCTTTCGCATTGAGAACTATCTCCCGCATATTTAGGAGCACAAGGCTAACAAGGAATTTCCCTCCTACAACACGACTCCAAATTAGATAAGGATTTCCACGAAGATCTCCTTCCTAAACTACGCCTTCGATAGCCTGGTAGAACTAAGACTCCTTGCACTATAAATAAGACATGAGATTCGTAAGCTAAGGTACGCTACAAGTTCCCTGTTATAACATTACTCCTTTTTCAGATCCCTATATGACTTTAGCATCGGAGTGCCATCGGCCACCACAAGGTGGCTCACGTGCGTTACTTGTGTAGGTCAGCAGGTCAGAGGGATTAGGTCAAAGTAGGGAGCAAAAATCGACTGCATCAGTATGTATGATCAATAATTAGTGACACAATAACATCAGTAAATAAGGAGGCAACTAAGGAGTAACTAGACAATTCTAAAAGCTCACCATGTTCATCAATGTTATCCTCTTGAACACAACTCATTATTCATCCACTATCCTTCTCCATCACATTGTCTCACATGTTTCATCCATTCATATTGTTTTAATTGGGGAGTATGAGAAGTTGATATAGGTATATCAATGTGGCACAACTCATAAGATCTCTCACTCTCCTCTAATAGATTTTCTTCACATTCATCCCTAACATTCATCAATGCATCATTTTGAAGCCTTAAAATCCCAAATTTGAGCCAAAAGTTTGTCAGTTGCCTGCTAACATTGTTTTGTCTCTCGTATGGACTGACTTAAAGATTGCATATATTGATATAGGCTCTCTTGGAATGAAGGAAAAATGTTAGTTCTTTCCCATTAGCTAATTGAATATGAAGATGATGATTGCATATTTTGCATGACGTGGTATGGACTGGTCTCTACCAAAGACGTTGTAGGACAACTAAGGTAATGTTCATTGTTATGTACATATTGGGGACTAAAGGATGGTGTGAGCCTAAGAGGTTTATAACCCCAATTGGGTTGGTGTTGGTTCCAAGGTGGTTGGTTTCCATATCCATTTTGTGAAAAATGATTGGTATAATAAAAACTTGATTCTAAGGGTTGACCTTGGTTTACTATGGCAAAGTAATATACCTCGGCATTGTCACGATCTTCCCAATCAAAATCCATAATTGAATGACTCCCAACACAAGAGAAACTCCTTGACACTAAACTTGAATCAATATGGATTGGATTTTTTTTTTTTTTAAATGACTAAAATCTTATGCAACCTAAGATGATATGACCTAAACTAAATGCAATATGTGAATGTACCTAAAGGGGGACACTAATTATAACCAAGGATTGTGATTTCGTTTTTCGAGTTAATCTCGGTCTTTTAATTTTAAGAAACATTTCGAGAAATATTTCGGTGTGTAAAGAAAAAACATAAAAAATTTGAGAATACATTAAATGTATATAAAAAATTTCAAGGTATATGAAATATGTGAAAAATAAGATGCAAGTAAATAAATCTATTAAACACATTAAATGAAGCCTAAATACCAAAAAATAAAAGAATTATGAAATCTATATATAATTAGAAAATTAAGGGGGCGTTTCAAAAACCAGTATACAATTAGACAAAAGGATAATTAGAAAATTAGGGAGTTGGTTTCAAAAGTCAATAAATAATTAAAAGAAATGATAATTTGAAAAAACTCCAAAATTTTTTGAAAAAAACCCTCGAAAAATTGTAACTTTTGGCAGGTTATTTTTTAATTTCTACGAAATTACGAAAAAACACCGAAATTGACGAAAAAACCTCAAAACTTTTCGAAATATCCCTCGAAAAATGTAAAATTACATTTTGCCATTTTTTTTTCGGAATTCTAAAAGACAAAATTATCAGTCTCATTCCTTGATCACAAGACAAACAAGGCTCAATCAATTCCTATCAATCCATCTAGCAAGCAACAAGTTGATTATCTTCAATTAAGTGCAAGGGATGCTTGATTTTTTAAAACCCAATCTAATTGAAGTGGAGAATGATTTTGTACATCTCCTAGTTAGATTTTCTCATATGTCTAGTAAGTAAGGGGTAGTTTATTACGTAAAAACTCCTTAGACCACCACACTAGGCGTAGATGTGTTCTAGCCAAATTTTACTTTGTTTGGTGTCCTAGAATGGGCTAAGCCTTTGAAGGGCGTTTTTAAAATCCAAGGATTTCTTATGATTTTTAGCTACAACTTAAATACTTTCAAGAACCCATGTGTTCCTAATCAAAATAAGATTAGATTCGTGAGAAACCCCGTCGAAGCACCACTTTATATGCGAAAAGGTAAAAAATGGCAGTGCAGTTACAATGGTCTTTACCAGCGTAAACCAACTGGAAATAGAGCAGCCTTACTTCGAAAGAGTTCAATCACAGTTTATTTCTTTTTTGAGGTTCTATAAACACCATTCAAATTGGCTCTAATTATTTGAGTTCATTTTATTAAATTTGGTCAAGTTTGAACGTGAATTGAGTAATGAGGTGGGTGATCAAGTCCCACTCAGTTGCAAATAGCCAGGTCCGGTCTTACGTATTTTAGCACAGTTCAATATTTTGCAAAAAATTATACAAACAAAATCATTCCAGAAACACTTCTTGCAGGAAATTCGAAGTGGGTTGAGAGAGGTACCATACTTTGCTTCTGGTTGTATTTTCGACCCTGTTTAATTTATTACAATTTAATAGTACAAATTTAAGTGCTCACAATCACTCAAAGAAAAAAAATCCTAATAATGATTCAAGTGTTCTCCATTGTTTACTAAGTTTACCAAACCTCTTCTCCAATTATCATTTTTGCACAAACCTTGAAAATTATACCATAGAAGAATGATTAATGGCTTCAAAAATAAAATATAGAACCAAAGTTTTGAAATCATTCAAGTTTGGCAAAATATTGCATTGCTGGAAATTTCTAGAATTAATAGATCGACTTTGATAAATCGTGCAGAGTGTAATACTTGATGAAATTCAAATCTACAAATTTCTCTGAATTGTTAATGATGCAGTCAATTTTCGCTCACTGCTTTGACCCTGTTCCTGCTGACATCCACAAGTAACGCACGTGAGCCACATACCACTGTGCGGTGGCCGATGACACTCCGATGCTAAAGTCGGACAGGGATCTGAGGAAGGTGTAATGTCGTAACAGAGAATTTGTAGCGTACCTTAGCTTACCAACCTCATGTCTTATTTATAATGCAAAAAATCTTTGTTCAACCAGACCATCGTAGGCATAGTTTAGGGAGGAGATCTTCATAGAGATCCCTCTCTAATTAAGAGTTGTGTTGTAAGAGGGACGTTCCCTGTTAGCTTTGCACTCCTAGATACATCAGATAATTTCCAATCCAAGATCAATCTGTAGAAGGGAGTTTCCCTGTGTGGAAGATGCTCTGGTTTTTGCTTCATACTTGGAAGCAGAGAACAGTTGTAGTTGCCCATCCGAAGTTGATCCTCGAGATACTTGCTTAAAGAGGGCTTATGGGTATTGAGGATGACTATGAAACGTGCGGGCCTAGCATGATGTGAGAGTCCGAGTCTGCTTGGCGGATTGAAATTGAGTGGGCCGATACTTGGGTCCGTAGTTCCTTGAGATCATCATGACACATGTTCGGTTCGGGAGTGTGATCATTTTTATGTATCATCAGCTACTCCCCCCGAGTTAGTGGGGTGTTTGCATCGGTCCACTGACTTGTTGAAAGGACATATGTACCGTCGTGATGATTGGACTTGAAGCGTCGGTTTCGAGCGGCGCATGGAATTTAATAGGTACGTGATTGCTCGAGGAGGGAAAGTTTGGTTTGCCTCCCCTATAAATATTTGCTGTTATGCTGTTCTTTTTTCTAATGCCCGACTGTGTCGAAATTGCTTCCAAGGATCCTTTATCCCTTGCCTGTATGAATCACTTTGGTGATAGTTTGGTCGACGAAACTGAGTTGATCAGACTTTGTAATTTGTACCATATCCCTGGAGATTTGTATCTTGTTCCCGTGTCTGAAGTGTCAGGTCAGAATGTACCTCCTCACGGGTTTGTAGGCTTGCACCGAGGTATGTTTGAGTCCGGACTCCGGTTTTCGATGCTTGATGACGTCTGGCGCTTCTTTACTCATTTTCGCTTGCCTCCCGATCAGATGGCGCAAGCGGGTTTAAGATACTGCTAGCAATTCTCCTGAGGGCTCATGATGTTGGCCTTCGTTTGACTCCACCGGTGATTCATCGTCTTACCAATGTTCGACTGGATTTCAGGGGTATTTGTATACTGATTTGTCAACCTTCTTTGCGTTTGACGGTGAATAGCGCCGAATTCTGGGAGAAGCAACGGTTCTTGGCTTCGGTGGATTCTTGCTACTTCAAGCTCGGGAGTCGTAGAGTGTCTCGATACTTTCAGTTCGATCATGGTGAGTTCTTTTTTAGTGCATCCGTATCTTTGTGCGTTCTTCTTGCGACGTTGGTCTTGATGTTTTTCCTTTGTTTCAGAGAAGTTTGTTATTCCGTCCCTCGGTGAGGAAGAGAAGCGACTTGAGAAGAAGTTTTTGGAGCTTCCTTTGATTTTCGTTGAGGAGGTAGTAATGCCACTGCGATGTTCTTATGGGGCTCACCTTGTGTCGGGTTCCCCGCTTGAGCGGGTGGTCGCTCGTTGTGTGAGGAAGAGGAGCTTGGCCCCACTTAGCCCCTCCAGGCTTGTTGAGCTAGAGGCAAACGTGCCTCTTGTGGTTGTCTCGAGGAAGAGGCAGTCTTCTGTAGTGGTGGCCTCTCCCTTGGGTGCCCAAACTTTGGAGTCGCATGTTTTTGTCTCGCTGCATCCTGAAGCCCGTGGGAGGGTCCTTGCTTTGAAAAAGGCCTTTGCCGATCTGCGGATGTCATACTCGGATTCTCTTTATCTAACAGAGGGTTTTGGCACTATCACGGACCGCGAGGGTGTGGAGGCCACAACCCTTGTTGCTGACGCGGTAAATGAAATGAGGGTTCAGCTGAGGGTTATCAAATCTAACTTGGTGTTGACTCGTGCCGAGCTGAAGCGGACCAGGGCAGAATTGGAGTGCTTGGATACTGCTATGGACAGGTGGGTCTCTGAACGAAAAGCTGAAGAAGATAAGAGGAAGCAGTCAGAGGCGGAGTGGGCCATCAAAAGGCAGTGGTTGGAAGCCGCGATAGACGAAGGGCTTCGTCGTGCTCTAGAGGCGGTGCAGATGCTGTCTGAGGAGCGCTCGCATTATGAAGTAGTGCTGGGCGTGGTAGATTTATATGTGTCTGGCAGGAGGCCACTAATCTCGTCCGAAGTAATTCAGGGCAGACTAGAGCTCCTGAAACTGATTAAAGGGGAGTATCCCGACATTGATCTCGACTTTTCCCACTATAGAAGGGCAGCTTTTGGGCTGATTCAGTGAGGGGAAGGCTCTGGCGCTGCGTGGCAAACTGATGAGGAAGATGTTTCTCCTTAGATTGTAATGTCCCTTCTTGGGCGAATATCATGCAGACATTTTTTCTCTTTTGAATGAAAGTATTATTTTTCCGTGAATCGTCGTATTTACTTTTGTTGCTTTGTAGACTGTAGGGTTTATAATGTCAGGCGGAATTTCTTTCGTCGGTCCAAATATATTGCTGTGTTGTGTTGCTGTCGCGGCAGATTAGAGGTTGATCATTGGGAGTAGTGATGACTTTTACCAAGAGCTAACCAAATTCTTTCAGTCATTGTCTGCAATGACTCCCTCTGTGTTGGCCGACTAGCACTGACTTTTGCCTCTATTCCTTCGGTCGTTGTGACCTCTGCGGAGCGGGTTAGCCTTTGCATGTCGGGAGCTGTTATCATCAATTTCAGACTGATTAAGCTTTGCTTGGTAAATTCTATAACAAGAGCAATGATTCCTTAGCGAGTCGTTGTCGCTAGCGAACAAGCGCTGACTAGACTCCTACTTCCTCAGTCATCACAACCCATGCGGAGCAGATTAGGCTTTGGAAACCAGAAGCCATCATCATCAGTCGCAAATTGACTAACCTTACCTGGCTAATTCGACAATCATAGTCTGCATTGAAAGCAATGATCCTTTGGCGAGTCGTCGTCATCAACGGACAAGCGCTGACTAGACTCCCACTTTCTCAGCCGTCGTGACCTGCATGGAGCGGATTGGGCTTTGGGCACCAAAAGTTGTCATCGTCAGTCGCAAACTGACTAAGCTTACCTGGCTAATTTTGCGATCATTGTCTGCATTGAGAGCAATGATCCCTTGGCGAGTCGTCGTCATCAGTGGACAAATGCTGACTAGACTCCTACTTCCTCAGCCGTCGTGACCCGTGCAGAGCGGATTAAGCTTTGGGCATCAGAAGCCGTCGTCATCAGCCGTGAACTGAACAAGCTTACATGGCTAATTCGGTGATCATCGTTTGCATTGAGAGCAATGATCCCTTGGCAAGTCGTTGTCATCAGCGGACAAGTGTTGATTAGACTCCCACTTTCTTATCCTTTGTGACCCGCGTGAAGCGGGTTAGGCTTTGGGCACCATAAGTCGTCGTCATCAGTAGCGAATTGACTAAGCTTACTTGGCTAATACGGCGATCATCGTCCGCATTGAAAGAAATGATCTCTTGGCGAGTTGTCATCATCAGCAAACAAGCGCTGACTAAACTCCCACTTCCTCAGCTGTCGTGACTTACGTGGAGTGGATTAGGCTTTGGGCAAATGTCCGAGTCTGGCCGTAATCGGGGTTAACGAGGATTGTAACGAACAACATTGAAAGTTTTGGTAAAAGCAAAATATTTTGTTGATAATACTTTTTGAGATGTTTTACATTCCATGGTTGTTTTAACTTGTCGCCGTTGGCGTCTTCCAGCCAGTATGTTCCCGGCTTGTTAACCTTAGCAACTCTGTAAGGTCCTTCCCATTTTCGATTTAGCTTTCCTGCCCCGGCTTCTTTGGTGTTTTGCTGGGTCTTTTGTAGTACTCAGTCTCCTACCTTGAATTCGCGTGGCTTGACCATCTTCTTGTAGTATTGCGCCATCCGTTGTTTGTAGGCGGGCTATCTTGGTGGAGGCCAGATCCCGCTTTTCGTTGAGTAGGTCTAGTCCCACGTGTAAGGCTTCGTCGTTCTCGTTCGGTCTGAACTCTTCCGTCCGAAAGGTTGGCACCTCAAGCTCTATCGAAACCATAGCTTTTGACCCGTATGCTAGGGCGAAGGGTGTCTCTCCGATAGGGATTCTTTTGGTTGTTCGATATGCCCAGAGTATTCTTGATAGCTCTGGAACCCATTTTCCTTTGGCTACATTGAGTTTTCTCTTGATGGTTTCTAGGATCGTTCGGTTGGTAACTTTTGCTTGGCCGTTGGCCTGGGGGTGTCCCGACAAGAAGAAGTGGTCCCTCACTCCCAGGCTTTTGCACAGTTCTTTGACCTTGCTACCTTCGAATTGGGTTCCATTGTCGCTGACCAATACTCTGGAGATGCCAAATCTGCAGGCGATGACGGCCCATATGAATTTTTTGATATGGACTTGCCCTATTTTGGATAAGGGCTCGACCTCGACCCACTTGGTGAAGTAGTCGACGGTGACAAGAAGGAATTTTTTACCAGCCGATGCCAGGAGCGGTCCGACGATGTTCATTCCCCATTGCGCAAACGACCATGGACTAGTCATTGGAGTCAATTGGGCCGACATGCGGGTGTATGGTGCAAACCTACGACATTTGTCGCACTTGTGGACTGTATCTTTCGTGTCCCACTGCATGGTCAGCCAATAGTACTATAAGGTCAGGGCCTTGTGGGCAAGGGTTCTCTCACCTAGGTGATTCCTGCATATGCCACCATGGATAGCGTCCAAGACTTGCCTACCCCTTAAGGGTTATTGACATCGAAGCAGTGGCCTTGTTACCGTTCTCAGGTATAACTTTTCGTTTATGAGAGTATACCTTGCTGCCCTATTTTTAAGTTTCCGTGCTTTGACCTTATCTATTGGTAAGGCTCCTTATGCTATATATTCTAGTATCTGAGTCATCCAATTGGACTGTGTCTTTGTGGCGCATATATTCCCGAGCTCTTCTTCGTCAAGGCTTGATTTCTTCTAATATTCGATGAGACTGCTGGAGACTTCGCTAGAGGCCAAGGCTTCTTTCGCTAGCTCGTCAGCCCTTTGGTTGTCGTCTCAGGGGAATTGTGTGAGCTGATAGTTCTTGACCTTGCTCATTACGCCGAGTACTTTGTTGCGGTAGGCTATCATGCATGGATTTTTGCTATTGAAATCTCTTTTGACCTGGTTGACTACTAGTCTTAAGTCGCTGTATGCTGTTAGGCGATCTATGCCGATCCCCTAAGCTAGCTTTAAGCCAGACAAGAGGGCTTCATATTCGGCCTCGTTGTTTGAAGCGGGGAAACCAAATCTGACGACCTTTTCTAAGGTGAAGTCGCTAGGGGAGCGGAGAGTGATCCTTGTTCCACTCACCTTATCAGTTGAAGATCCGTCGTAGCTCAGGGTTCAAGTTTGGACATCAGATTCCGTGAGTTGGTAGCCTATTTTCGGTTTTTCTTCGCCGATGAATTCAACAATGAAATCCACGAGCGCCTGGGCTTTGATGGCGGTACTTGGGGCGTAGTTTATGTCAAACTGCCCAAGTTCTATTGACCATTTCACCATCCTACCAGATAACTCAGGTTTATGTAATACCGAACAGAGTGGGTGTTTGGTCAGGACCATTATGGAGTGGGCCTGAAAATAGGGCCTCGGTTTCCTGGAGGATACGACTATTGCCAGAGCCAACTTTTCCATGCTCGGATAGTGTGTGTTTTCTTTTACGAAGGTTTTGCGTGTGTAGTATACTGGCCTCTGGGTTCCATGGTCGTCACGTACGAGGGCTAAACTGACACTGTGATTGGAAACAAACAGGTACAAGTATATTGTTTCACCTATCGCGGGCTTTGAGAGTAGCTCTGGACTCCCCATGTATGTTTTCAAGTTCTAAAAGACTTGTTCGCATTCCTCGCTCCACGAAAATTCTTTGCTCCCTCTTAGTATTTTTGAAAAAGGGGAGGCATTTGTCGGACGACTTTGATATAAATTTGTTTAGTACTGCTACCCTCCCAGTTAGGCTCTAAACTTCTTTGATATTAGATGGGGACTTCATGTTGAGAAGAGCCTGATATGTTTCAGATCACCCTCAATTCCCCTTTTGTTAACTATATAGCTTAGGAATTTCCCAGACTCAACTTCGAACGTGCACTGTTGTAGGTTGAGCTTCATTTGGTATTTCCTGAGTTGATCGAATGCTTCGGCAAGGTCTTGTACGTGGTCGGGGCTGTGAAGGCTTTTTACCAGCATGTCATCGATGTATACTTCCATATTTCTATCGATCTGTTGCTTGAACATTCGGTTGACCAATCGTTGATAGGTAGCCCCAACATTCTTTAAGCCGAATGGCATCACCATATAACAATATATTCCCCTTTTCGTCATGAAAGAGGTTTTCTCTTGATCTGGGGGGTGCATTAATATTTGATTGTAGCCAGAATATGCATCCATAAAGCTGAGGAGGTTGTGTTCCGATGTGGCGTCTACGATCATATCGATCCGGGGGAGTGGGAAGCTGTCCTTGTGGCAGGCTTTGCTTAGATCGGTGTAGTCTTCGCACACTTTCCACTTCCCATTTTTCTTTTTTACGAGAATAGTGTTTGCCAGCCAGTCGGGGTATCGTGCTTTCTTGATCATGTCTTCGTTGAGTAATCGATGTACCTCATCGTTTATGATAGCATTTCTTGTCGGTGCCACGACCCTTTTTCTGCCTGATTGTTTTCTTCGAGGGATCTACTTCGAGGCGATGGGTGATTATTGACGGATCGATCCTCTCCATATCCTGGATAGTCCAGGCAAATATGTCCTAGTTACGTTGCAGTAGCTCCGTAAGTTGCTTCGCCACTTTCTTGTTTAAGTGGGAGCCGATCTGGATGGCCCTACTGTTTCGAGGGTTGTCGAGGTAGACCGTTATGGTTTCTTCTTCTAGCTGTCCGACATTGGGCTTGCCCCGAGGGCTTACCGGTGTCTCGTCGCCCAGTGTTGGTTGTACCTTCCTTAGGCCTCAAGTTGAGCGGAGGATAGCCTTGGCCTTTGGGTTGATTGCCAATTGAGGACCGACAAATGGAGAAGTCGTCATGTATAAGCATTCCCTGGCCACTAATTTGTTTCCTCTCAATGTACTAATCGCTTGGTTCATAGGATACATAACACACTAGTGTAGAGTGCAGATCGTCGCCCTCGTCTGATATAATCAGAGTCTATCGAGAACCACATTGTACGCCAAAAGCGTGTCGAAGACTATAAACTCTTGGAACATGGTTTTATGAGTCGGTTGTTTTCCCGCTATTATCGTGAATTGTACATTTTCTAAGGGAAACTTTTTCTCACCATTGACGTCGGTCACTGGACGACTATTAGGGATTAAGGTTTTTTCATCCAATTGCATGTTGCGGAGCGTGCGGAGGAACAAAACGTTCATCGAGCTTTCAGTATCAACTAGGGATCTTCTTACCTCCCATGTCGCAAGGGAAACCGTCACCACCAGGGCGTCATCGTGCGTGATTTGTACGCTCTGAAGGTCCTTCTGTGTGAATGCCAGCGGTGCGGATGAGCCCTGCTTCTGACCATGTGGTGTCGGTTGCCCATCGCGTATAGTTTGAATCCTCAAGCCTTGTAGAGCCATTTTTCTGGATGTGTTGGATAGTTCAGACTCTGAATGTGCTTCGTAAAACGCATGTATCCTGTTGACCAAAGGCTCCCCGGGTTTGGTCATTTCCCGCTCTTCTCTCTAGATGATGAAGCTTTGTGCTTTATTTGCCGAATCTACCGTGTTTGCCGGAGGATCCAATCTCAGAAGGTTGTCAAACTCTTTTTTTCGCAGACCGTTAATGAAGGTTAAGATGGTCGTTGCGTCGTCGCATGAGTAGATGGTGTTTAACTCATTGTTGAATCGGGTTAAATACATCTCTTGCGTCTCGTCGGAACTTCGCTTCATTGATATGAACATCTGAATCATTAACTGGTCCAGGTGTGTGGGAAGAAATCGTACATTCAGCTCGGGATTCAACGGTGTTGTCGTGTGCATGGGGGTGTGACTGTGCTGCCTGCGCTCAACAGGAACCGCAGGGATGGCCTGAATAGTGCTGGACGTGTCTTTTGATTTGCTGTTGTTGCGTGACCTGTTGGTCACCATCTCTCTGGGATTTGATAGCAGACGACGCTTAGTGTAAAGTTAAAAACTATGTCGTCCCCACGGACGGCACCAAACCGATGCAGTCAATTCTCGCTCCTTGTTTTGACCTTGATCCTGCTGACCTGCACAAGTAACACACGTGAGCCACAGACCACCACAGGGTGGCCGATGGCACTCTGATGCTAAAGTCAGACAAGGATTTGAAGAAGGTGTAATGTTGTAACAGGAAATTTGTAGCGTACCTTAGCTTACCAATCTCATGTCTTATTTATAGTGCAAGGAGTCTTGGTCCAACCAGGCCATTGTAGTCGTAGTTTAGGGAGATCTTCGTGGAGATCCCTCTCTAATTAAGAGTCGTGCTGTAAGAAGGAAGTTCCCTGTTAGCTATGTATTCCTAGATGCGCGAAAGATAGTTCCCAATCCAAGAGCAATCCGTAGAAGAGAGTTTCCCTATGTGAAAGATACTCTGGTGTTTGCTTCGTAGTTGGAAGCAGAGAACAACTGTAGTTTCCCGTCCGAAGTTGATCCTCAAGATACTTGCCTAAAGATGGCTTATGGGTATTGTGGATGGTTGTGAGACATGTTGGCCTAGTATGCTGTGAGAGTCCGGGTCCGCTTGGTGGACTGAAGTTGAGCGGGTTTAGATCCGCTTGGGCTGGATCTGTGTTGGGCTGATGTTTGGGCTGGTCGTTCCTCGAGATCATCATGACACGTGTTTGGCTCAGGAGTGTGACCGTTTTTATGTATCATCAGTTAACAAACCAAAGTTTTCTTAGAAAAATTATAAAAGTTCATTTGGATGAGAAAAAGTAGTGGAAAGTTGAAGTGAACAACAAAAAACAATACACTATCCAGATTGTGTATCTACTATGAGAATTCAAATTCTGTTTCAACCAGTTATCCAAGTTATGATCTAGAAATTAGACAAGATGTAAAACAATTTAGAATTTGGAAACACACAAAATAGAAGTCTCAATCATTTGAAACATGTGTCCAAAAATAGTCATTTGTAGCAATTAAATTCCAGCACAGGTAGTCCAACTTAAAAAATTCATTCCTTACTAACCTTTGATCCAATGAACAAATAGAAAGATGTTCGTGAAAGATCATGAATATTTAACAAAAAAATTGAAAAAATAAAACAACAAAATTAAATACTCAAACAAATGCAAACATGAAGATATACAAATTTTTCAGACTACAAGATGTTATCAAAACAATGCAAATGCACCTAAACTATGAAATGAACCTAAACTAAACTATTGATAAGCATTCAAAATTGATTTTAAAACTCATTTTCCATTGCACTCCCCAGCAACGGCCCCAAAATTTTGATTGATCTTCAAATCGTACTGCAAGTGCACGGTTATCTATTGTATTAGATAATGGCAAGTACGGGTCGAATCCCACAAGGAGAGCTATAAAATTCGGAAAACTAATATTTAAATCTCTTTTGAAACTTAAATGCAAGGTAAAACCTAGTTAGAAAAGAAGTTATTGGTGATGTGTTTGAAATAAAAATTCAAGGTAAAACCTAAATGTAAGAGTTAGGGCTTTGAGTTTACCACCATGAGTAGATAACACCATTAGGCCACTCTTAGATTAATCTTTTTCAAATTCATTAACACATCCTAAGTTAGAGTCCCATCTAGGGGTGGGCATCCCATCCCGCGATGTCAATCCCGTCCCGTCCCGATTTTTTTGGGTCTTAACGGGATTTAATAATTTCATCCCGATCCCGTCCCGTCCCGATCTAGAATGTGATGGGATGGGATGAAGATTTTCAATCCCGCCAATCCCGTCCTGAGCTAATTTTTTAATATTTATTAATATTTTATTTATTTATTTATTTATTTATTTATTTTTATTCATATAAACTTACAGATGACTGACAGAAACTCATGGTGTTTGCAGTGGTAACAAAAATGTTACTTCGAGAAATAAATATTCATTAAGCAAGATAAAGATAGCAGACTGTTGCTTGGATTCCCAATAAAAGTGGCTCCAATTATTTAACTCAAAATATTGATAATACCTAGTGAAGATGAAAAAAAATAATTAACTGAGTAATACATATTCAGAATGGAACATTCAGGGGCGGAGCCAAGAATTTGAGATGCCCCGGGCTGTAAAAATAATTGTTTTTAATTACGATATATGTATTGATGGTAAACCATTATGAATATGTTAGAGCATCACCAATAGGTCTATATTTCTTCCCTAACAAAAGATGAAATGTCATTTTGTCAAGGAACCATGAATTTTGTTTCCCACAGTAATGAAATTGTAAAATCAGTTGGGATGCCATCACAGCGAAACAATACTCTTAGTGGGTCCCATTTATCATGTCATTTTCTAAAAGTCGGCCCACTCGACTACATTGTTAGGGGATTTAGTGGCTACCCTTATATTTGCATGCCACATCTATATCTAATTATAAGAAATTATTTTTCACGCTCTTATATGACGATAATCTTCGCAGCAGTCACAGGCAGCACGCTGATCCCGTCCCGTCCCGATCCCGTATGAACGGGATGGGTATATCTCGTCCCATCCCGTCCTGTGCCCACCCCTAGTCCCATCTTACCTGAGGATGGAAAATATGGCATTATGAGCAAACTGATTTCAAGCTTAAGTTATATTAGTAACCCAAGAATCAAATGTGAATTTAAAAGCATACAAGGAATCCTTACTTAAATGAAACACCAAATATCTAACAAATCACAATGAAACTTAGACTAATAATATGTAAAGATTGTAAGGAGTTTGTTAGAGAAATTACAAGTATAGAAACTTTTCTATCTTGACCTTAAGAAATAGAAGAAGAAAGCATGAATTGAATTCATATGATGAAACAGAAAACATCTAACTTACTTCATAAATTCATGATACAAAAAAACTATAAGACCAATCTAACTAGACATGCTTTTCTAATACATAAAAATGAAAATAACTAATCTAAAAGATAGCCATCTTGGAGCTATCCTTCCATTGGCTCACCCACACCCTAAGGTGGGGTGTTAGCCAAACATGGTAAGCTTTAGGCCAAATTTAACTTATTTCTCACTAAATTACAACTACTTCTATTATTTCTTTCTCAAAAATGTTTCCAAGTGTTTCATTTATGGGGTATTTATAGGTGAAGAAGGGTGAGACTTATGTATAAAGATAATGGGGTAGAAGATTGAGTATTGGAATGAAATAAGGTGGAGTGTGTAAAAGTGATGAAGTACAAATGTGTGAATGGATAGTGGAGTTGGTAGAGATTATTTGGCTATGATGAAGTTTCGATGTGGATGTCCAAATCTTCAAGTTGATTTCCTCGAGATCCATAGATGATGATACTTTATGGCTTGACTTCATGGGTCTTTGGGCTTGAAAATCTTTGATATTTTTCAATGCATATTTGAACTTCCATTGGGCTTTTCTAGTTGTTGATCTTAGCCTTATTGTGCCACTTTGTGTATGATTTGAGATTTGTGCTTGAATTTCTACAAAATACACGTAATGAGATATTTTTATTAGATAATTGGACTTAACAATTGTATATTTAGGGGCATAAAATGTCTCATTTATATGCTTATCAGTCCCACTCTGTGAATGTCAAACTCGGAGCTTGGCTTTCTACCCTAAAATAGGCGATACTCGTTATGATATATGGTTTACAATTTCCGGACTGATCTTTTCAGCGTCATGTTGGAGTGTCCCCTCTCTTCGTCTGCACCATGCATGAAACATATAACGTCCGGAGTCCTTTCCTCGACCTCCAACAAAAACTGTTCTTTCTCTTTTTCTTGGAACAACCTTTTACTGAAGCCAACAAATTCTTTTAGTCTCCTTTTTGGACCGAGTGTTTGATCTTGTTCCGGAAGCTTTTGCAGTCCTGGGAATCATGGCCTACTTAATTGTGGTAAGAACAATACATGTTCTTATCGAGTTTTGAAAAATCTCATTTGAGCTTAGAAGGCGACTTAATATCCTCCCAACTCTTCATGGTGGAGAGGATTTTGGACAGACTGGCATTGAGCAGAGTGTAGGCGTGGTACCTGAAGTTGACGTAGTTAGTGGCCTTGTTGGGTTTTGCCCTGCCATACCTAGGCTTGCTATTATTCCACCTTCTTTTGGATTTGTCTTCCTTTTCATGTTTTTTCTCCTCTCTGCTGTTCGAAGTCTCGGAGGAATGCTTGGTCTCACTCTTACCCCTTTCTTAGCCGTTAACATTTCTTCTAAGGAGATGTATTTTTGTGCATTTTTCAACAAATCCACCATGTCTATTGGGGATTCCAGGGTGAGAAAGTTATAAAACGGAACTCCTCGAAGGCTAGAAGTAAAGGTAGTGACAGATACGCCTTCTCTGCAACCATCAATCAGAGTTAGCTCATCATTGAACTGAGTCACATACTCCCTAACGGCCTCGTCGTGCTTCTGCTTGTGGGGCCCTTTTATGATCTATTGGCTTCCCATGAATCGAGTGATGAAAGCCTTCACCAATGCCTAAAACTAATCGATTGACCTTGTTTCGAGGTTGTGGAAATATGTCAATGTTTCCTTTTTCAAGCTAGTAGGGAAGGTCCGATACAAAACAAATTTTGAACCCTCTTTTAGTGCTACCACGTGTGGTAATGGTGCAGGTGGTCAAATGGATTCATAGTTCCATTGTAGAACTCAAACTATTGGGGATGAACTTCTTTGGCAGAGGCGTGTTCTTGATGTACTCAGAGAATGGAGGGATTGTGAGATTGTATTGGATGTTCGGATCGGTATCTCCAAGTCGGAGTGGATTCTCGATGACAATCCTGTCAGCCCTTGGCGCGTAGTCTTCTCGAACTCTTTCATCCCTCTTGGTTGGCTTTCTAGTCTTCGGTAGGGACGTTGTCGTTCCATGAACGCGTTCCTTGTCATCCTCTTGGGCCAGAGACCTTTTTAGGGTTCTTGTCATTATCTGATGGCGGTTATCATTCTCGGGCAAGTCTCTCCATCATCCGAGTGAGACGATTAAGATGGACCAAAATCTGATCTATACGAGGGTCCGTTGTGGCCGCTTGATTAGGGCATGAAAATGCACTTTATACAGAGTTAATTATTTTCACTTGTTAAGATTATTTTGATAATTGATTGAATTATTTGACAAGTGTGGTCTTTTGGCGGATTCTTTGTTTTAGTGTGATTTTGTAGGTAGAAGCTGCTTTCTTTTCTAATTAGAATTTTAGAATTTCCAGAGTAGTCTAATTGGGAACAACTTTTGGTACACTTATCTAATTCGAATTCCGGTTGCTAATTAAATCAAAGGAAAAAAAAATTTGTCTTCCTTTCTATTTCCGGATTTTAGGAATTCTGTAGCAGGTCTTGGTAAATTGGGGATAACTTTTGCTATACAAATCCAATTACGGTGATTCCTGTTGATAATTAAAGCTAAGATGCAGGGCTACAACTCTTATGTTGGCAACTTATCCCATTAAGTCGTTTGTAATGATAAAACGTAAGACAATCAGGATACAAAAATCTGTCTTTTTTTTTTTGGAAAAAAGTTTGTTTCGGGAAATACTTTGGAGAGTTGTATCCTTGAGGAAGTGGGAGAGCCATATCCTTAAATAGGGTTGAAACCTAGAGAAGAAAAATAAGAGAATATGCACATTTTTCGTTAGATTTCTTTGGATTTGTATTGTCGGCTAGGTTAAGTTTTGAGCAAGACGAAGATATGAACTTCTATATGTAGCTGATGTGATTGGTATTTGATTCAGTTTTTATTCTTTCATGATGAATAATGGTATTTGAGAATTTCCCCCTTTATTTAATATAGAAGTTATGTTTTTGCGTGACAACCGATTATGTTTTCTTCTTCCATAGATTCTTTTAATTCGGTGATTGTTTTCTTCTTCTCAATATAAGTCTAGCCATCCTCTTGTTATGTGTGGAATATTAGGGTTCAATTGATTCTGTAGATTGGTTATATGTGATTGCCTTTTACTGCATTATTGTTTTCAAACATATCGTCAATTTAAGATATTATACATCACAAGTCTTTGTACTTTCTAGAAAAAAGGAATTATCATATCTATTTAGATTAGAATGTAGCGGTGTGTTAAAGATTATTTTTCAATTATGTTGATTGGGATCTGAAACAAATAATTGAGTTATCATGATTGAATCAATGCAAGTTGAAGTGGTGAAATCTTTAACGGATTCTTGGGCCCTTGTGATTTTTCGTTCATCTAAATTCAATTGCTTTTTTTTCTCAAGATTTTCCTAGTTTTAGGTCATTGTTTTGTTTGTATTACTTTGAACCTATTTTGTAGATCGCTTTCCTCATGGGATTGATACCCCATTCTCTATTGCATTGATCACGTGTATTGTTTGGGCGTAATCAAATTTTGGCCATTGCCAGGGATAACGTCATTCTACAAGGAGGTTTTGGGTATTATCTTTCTAGCATATTTTTTCTTGGATTTTAGGTTTAGTTTATTTTTCTTTCTATTTCTTGTTTAGTTCTCTTTTAGAAGAAAAAAATACTGCTTAGTTTTCTTTTTTATTTCTTATTTTTAGAATACGCACTAAAATTCTAAAAAAATAAAATTAGGTCTAGTTTATTTTTTAGTTTTCTTTCTATTTTCTTATTTTTATAATACCCACCTAATTTCTTAGTTTTCTTTCTATTTCTTATTTTTAGGTATAGCTTATTTTTAAAAAAAAAAAAAAGTGTTTCGGGTGTATGAGTTGAAACAGAAACAAATTATGAAGACTAGTTAGGGTCCCAGAGTTGGAATACCCACAGAGTCTCATTGAGAGGAAAGACAAATCCTAGCTCCAATTCTAATACCATGAGTAATCACGGAGACGACCCTGTTCGGTTCCTTAAAGACTACCTTCACCCCATGCGCACCATCATGTATCATGTTCCCACCTAACACACCACAATTAGATTTTAAGTCGGGTCTGATACAATTATTACCCACCTTCCATGGTCTAGATAGTGAAAACCCTTATGTTCACATTAGGGAATTTGAGGAAGTAGTGGCCACGTTTCACCGCAAGCCTGAGGCTGCAGACTCGGTTAGATTGAGGTTTTTTCCATTTTCCCTTAAGGAAAAAGCGATAAGTTGGCTATACTCTTTGCAACAAAGGTTTATAGGTTCTTGGGAGGAGATGACCCAAGCATTTTTTCATAAGTACTCCCCTCAGCACAAAACCAATGGTCTGAAGAGACATATTTCTACCTTCACCCAAAAGGATAGTGAAACATTATATCAGGCATGGGAGAGGTTTAAGGATTTGTTGAATATATATCCACACCATGGGTATGAGAGTTGGCATTTAGTCAATTATTTCTATGAGGGGCTTACAAGTAGAGAACGCTAATTCGTTGAGATGATGTGTAATGGAGAGTTCCTCCATAAGGACCCCGATGAGTCCATTGAGTACCTGAATGACTTGGCTAAGAAGGCCCATACCTAGATTAGGCCGAGTGCTACTGAGAGCACGAACAAAGCACTACCAACTGGGGCCTACCAACTCAGGGAAGAAGACAACCTTAGGGCCCAATTAGAGAGAGCGACTAGGGAATTAGAGACGCTTAAGACCAAGGATGGTAGACCAATTTATATTGTTTCTAGAGTCAAGTCACAGGATACCTATTTTATTTGTCCGGGGTGAAACACCTAGCATAGAATTGCCTGACCTCGACTGAAATGAGAGGGGTTTATGAGGAACAATGTAACGCTTTAGGAATGTACACAAGGCCTTACTCACCCATCTCTGACACTTATAATTCTAGTTGGAGGGATCATCCAAACTTTGGCTGGAGGTCCAATCCGAACCAACCCGCACACTGGCAGGCACACCACTTAAGCCATACCATGCACCTTCATAATCCACAACCTAACAGGAATTCCTTAGCGGAAACATTACATGCGTTTATAGAGTCAAAAGGTAGAACTAATAAAAAATTTGAGGTTGCATTAACACAGGTGGTAGAAGAGAACAAAAAGATCAAAAGCCAAATCACCAAGCTGACAAGTTCTCTGATAGTGCAAGAGCGAGGTCAATTTCCATCATATCCTCAAGAAAATCTTAAGGGAAACATATGGCATGAACTTCCACTTCAGACTCTTAGAACATCAAAGAGGTCAATGCCATAACTACTCGGAGTGGTAAGATACTAGATGGACCTAGCCCGCAATCACTAGAGACCTCTCCAAGTAGCAAGCAGAACACTCATGAGGATGAGCCAAATAAGAACATTCCTTCACTTTCCCCAAGCGCTCCGACCCACTGGAAAATGTTCGAAAATACAAAGTGAGATCCTAGAACATCTTAAACAGGTTAAGATTAACCTACCTTTGTTGCATGTGATTAAATAAGCACCAACTTATGCGAAGGTCATCAAAGATTATGCACCATCAAGAGGAAGCAATATGTCAAGAAGATTGCTTTCTTGACTGAACAGGTAAGTGTTGTGATCGAGCAGAAGACACCACCCAAGTACAAAGATCCAGGGTGTCCCACGGTCACCGCCAGATCGAGACTCGTGAATTCTGCCAAGCTTTGCTGGATCTAGGAGCAAGTGTGAATTTAATGTCCTATTTTATCCACTTGCAACTGGGACTAGGAGAGATCAAACACACATCTGTGGTACTGCAATTATCTGATCGATCGACTAAGAAGTCCAAAGGAATAGTCGAGGATGTATTGATACAGATCGATAAGTTCTATTTTCCCGTCGACTTTTTATTTATTTTGGATACCCATTCCATGGTTAATATGGAGTCTACAGTTCCAATCATTCTAGGTTGACATTTCCTTGCCACAGTTAATGCTCTTATTAATTGCAGGAATGGTCTAATGAAGTTGTCTTATGGGAACATGACTCTGGAGGTCAACATATTCAACATTGGCAAGCAACCACGAGATGATGATGATGAGTGCTATCACACTTACATGATAGACAAACTGATAAAAAAGACTTTCATGAGCAAAAAATTTGAATCTGTAGAGGACCTCTTTTGTGATTCCAATTTTTAGAGTTCACCTTATCTTGACAATGTTTTTGTTGCTTAATGGTCAAGGGATAAAGGTGGACGATAATGGCAGCCAAGCTTTGAGGAGTTGCCAAGAGAAACAGAGAGACCACGACCATACTCCGTTGAGATCCCAAAAGTCAACCTGTTTCACCATGGAATTGCATAGACGAACCATGGATGGTTGCCCTTGTCTACTTGTATTGATGTTTTCTACTTCTATCTATATTTTAGCTTTTTGTTTTTTTATAGTTTAGGTTTCTTGCTTTTGTTGTTTGCTTTTATATTTTTCTTTGAGTGTTTCAGGTTATTTTAGGTTTAGCTACTGGAGTCGTTCCAAGCCAATCACCCTTCTGTTTCTCTCTCCCATTGGTAAGATTTTCTTATCTTTTAGTGACTGTGAGGACACTATCAGATTTAGGTTGGGGGTGGTAGCATATTCATGTTTCTTGATATTTATTGTTTTGTATGAAATTGCCATAGCATGTTGTTGGTTTTTTAGTCTTTGTGAACTATTGATGCATAATTACAACATATTTTTTGTCAAGGTCCAAGGATACTATCTTGATTGACATTAATTGATTTCTACAAACGCACTTATGTGCACTAGCTAAGCTTTGTGGACCAATTGGGAGATTGATGCATATGATTTTTTTTTATTTTTTATTTTGACCATGTTTGAAACACACTTTTCTTGATTGAGTGGAGAGCTTGAGATAATTGGCATTGCAAACTTTATTCCTCATTGGAATTGGTCTCGTCATCATTTGAGATGTCCTATTTGGTTTACTTGCATGTGGATAAACGATTTGGTTCATCTTTGAGGCCTTTTAATCCATTATTGGCATTTGTGCTAATTTTTATCATTGGCAGCATCTCGAGAATCCTCTTTCTTTTATCAGTTTATTTTCATTGTAATTAGTCTGGTCGTGAAAAAAAACAAAAAAATTGTCATGAAAAAGTCTCAGAGTTCCAATTTTTATTTTCGCTTTGATTCAAAAAGGGAGATTCGACTGTGTAAGTAAGATACATCATATCAATCATATTCAGAAGGGAACAACTTCAACATCAAGGCTTTATAGATTAACCAATGAAATTTCGAGGCATAATTATGGTAATCTTGATAAGTAGTTTGATTGGTGTGACTAGCCTATCCTGTCATCAATTCTTGTTTAATTTCTTGTCCCAAATCATTAGACCTTTTCTATGAGAGCTTTACATTGATTTCCAACTCCATGAGGGAATACCTTACAAGTTTCAATTGATAGACACTTTACCTAGAGGACAATGAAGTTGAGGTTTTTACATAATTGAATTAGGGGTTGTATTGCTAGTTACTAGCAATGAGCTGGTTAGGGGTTGTGATTAGGCCATGAAAATGCACTTTATACGAAGTTAATTATTTTCACTTGATGAGATTATTTCGATAATTGATTGAATTATTTGACAAACTGGTCTTTTGGAAGATTCTGCATTTTAGTGTGTTTTTGCAGGTAGAAGTTGCTTTGTTTTCTAGTTGGAATACCAAAATTTTCAGAGCAGTCTAATTGGGAACAACTTTTGCTACACAAATCTAATTTGGATTCTGGTTGCTAATTAAATCAAAGGAAAAGAAAATGTCTTCCTTTCTATTTTCGGATTCCAGAAATTCTGAAGCAGGTCTTAGTAAATTGGGGATACCTTTTGCTACACAAATCTAATTATGGTTATTCTTGTTGCTAATTAAAGCTAAGAGACAGGGCGACAATTCTTATGTTGACCACTTTACCCCATTAAGTCGGTTGTAAGGAGAAAAACATGAGACAATCAAGACAGAAAAATCAGTTTTTTTTTTTTTTAAATAGTTTGTTTCGATAAATACTTTAGAGAGTTATATCCTTGAGGAAGTGGGAGAGTCGTATTCTTAAATAGGTCTTAAACCTAGAGAAGAAAACGAGAATACACATAATTTTGTTAGATTTCTTTGGAGATGTATTGTCGGCTAGGCTAAGTTTCAAACAAGGCGGAGAGATGAACTCCTAGATGTAGCTTATTTGATTGGTATTTGATTCGGTTTTTATGCTTTCACGATGAATAATGGTGATGTAGTCGAGGACCAACGTTGTGGTGGCCGATGACACTCCGATGCTAAATTCAGACAAGACTTGAGAAAGGCTTAAAGCTATAAATTGGGTTTTGTAGCGTGCTTTTCTTCATCAATTCTCTGTCTTATTTATAATGTGAGAGTCTTCATTCGGCTAGGCCTTTGGTGGTGTAATTTAGGGAAAAAGATCTTGCTGGAGATTTTTTCCTAGTTGGGAGTCGTCCATGTAGGAGAGTTTCTCTACACGACTTGTGGTCTTAGATCTGCGAAAGAGGCTTCCTCTTTGGAGTGTTGTCCACGCAAGGAAGTTTCCATGCACAACTTATACCCCGGTATTTGCTTCCTAGTCGAAACCAATGCATTGCTGAGTTGCCCATCTTAGGTGATCCCTCAGATACTTGCTTGATTAGGCCTTACTGGTATTGGACTTAGTAGGGCTGCAATTTGGATCCAACCTTTTTTTGATTCTGCCAAGATGGGCTTACTTTGTCTGGGCTTTGCCAGATTGGGTGGGCAATCATGCCCGCTTTTCCTCTGCTGAAAATATCATCATGACATGCGTACAATGCGGATTAAAGGACGGTTTGGTGTATCATCAGCTACTTCCTCTAAGTAGGTGGGCCAGCTCTTCGGTCCATCAAGTCATGTCGTAGAGAACCTGAGCGATCATGATTAGTTTGAGTCTGAACCGTCTTTTTGAGTTGCGCGCTTCATTAAATGGGTGTGCCTCTACCGAAGAAAAAAGCAGGAATTTTGTTTTCTATATAGATCCTCTTCTCTACAAAATTTATTTTGTTTACTCTTCAATCTTGGAGACTCTGCTTTGTCATTTCGCTTTCTGTGCTTTTGATTTTACCCCAATTATGGGATCGAAAGTTTGTACGTTCTTCAATGGCGGGCAAAAATTAGTTTTCTAATGAACTGTTTGCTGAGGGTCGTAAGTTCTTTGAGGAGAGATCACTTTCTTAGTCAAATCTGGAAATCCTTTGTGGGATATACAGGATCCCTGATGATTTGGTGGTCTTCACATTGGGCGTCGGTCAGACACCATTGTCTCATTCAGAAGGATTTATCTGTTACCACCGAGGTATGCTTCAATCGGGCATCCGTTTTCGTATCATCGAGGAAATTTGGAGCTTCGTGGCTAACCTCAGTATTGCACCCGCTCAACTGGTGGCGAACGGGTATAGGACGGTGATCACTATTCTTATTAGGGCAAAGGATGCTGGTGTCCGAGTGTCTCCGTGGGTGATCCAACTGTTCACTTCTCTTCGGATAAACGAGCATGCCATGTGTGTGTTGAAGTTGCTGAACTGCTTCAGCAATATGCTTGATGACTTCAAGTTCTGGCAGAAATATTGCTTATGCGAACTTGAAGTATTTTGTCATCCGATCGAGCGAGAGTTCAAGCAATTGAGTAAGTTTAGTTCTGTCCTCGATCTTGCCAGTGTTATTTGCATATTGAATTGTTATCTGGTATTTTTGTAGGGAGGTTTCTAGCTACACCCCTTTCTTTTGAGAACAAAATAGCCATGAAGAAATTGCGGGACATGCCTTGAATGCGGCTAGAGGATGTCGTTCAGTCTTTTAATATCAAGCGCAGTGGACTGTGGGCTCATCGGCATGAGGTTCCCACTCTTTTTAGAGTTCCAAAGCTGAAGAACAAAGGTGAACCCTATTCGAAGAAGAGGAAGCTCCCGAAGGTTAAGATCCCAAGCCCATCAAGGAGGGCGGAGTTGAATGAAACACTTTCTTCTTTTGTGCTCTCAAATAAGCCTTGTGCTACTACCAAGCCCACTCGTGAGCATTTGGCCCTTTTAGAGGGATACAAGATATGGGGTAGGTTCTTGATTCATCCGCTGGAGCGAAAGTTGTTGTTTTCGAGGGGCAGGATGCTCATGAAAGGGCCCTTATTTCTCTTCCTGACTTGGAGAAGGAATATCTGCAGATGGTGGGAGTTGAAGATGTAACGAAGCTAAGCATCGATCAGGTGAAGGTTATGAACAGCCTGTTGCTCAGGCAAGCATGGCAGTCCTGGAAAGATTTTAAGTAGGACCCCTCTTTGGATCACAAGTCTTCCTAGCTTGGTAAAAAGTCATCTTACTGTCGCCCATACGACAAGAAGTCTCCTCTGTGTCTGTATTGTCTTCCATCCTGATCTCGTCCCCATATTGAGGCGACGACGGGTTCGAGAGATACTCACTTCCTTTTTCCCCATCAACTGCTCCCGAGCCGTCTCGTGAGAGAGAGTCGATCATTGTGAGCAAGGGAAAAGTGGTGGATGAGGGCCTTGATGAGGTGAAGACAGTGAAAGGCACTGTTGGAGTGATTCTAGTCCCTAAAGACCTTCATCCGGATGTGCGGATCAGTTTGTTTGCTCCAGATGTGTTAAAGATGAACAACCAAGCTTGTCACCAGGAGGTTGATATTTCTTATGCCTCGAAGAAGCATATCAATAAGTGGAATGATTGGCTCACAAATTGTATTCCGATGCCAGCAGGTGATACGCTGGGAGAGCGTATGGACATGGAGCAGAAATATCTCATTCTAGGGATGTCATATCTGAACCAAGTTGTCGTCACTGGGACGTAGGTTGATGATGCTTGTGAGAGAGCGTATACCATGGAGCGAGTCTTTGCAAACTTGCAGAAGTCATACTCCAATGCTCTTCGTGAAATTGAATCACTAAAGAAGCAGCTTAAGGAAGGGAAGTCTGTTCTCCATATACTTCAAGATGATTGTTGAGTTTTTTCATAAGGAACTTCATCCTAAGGATGTCAGGTTGACTCCTGACGAGTTCCTTCATGATAGAGCATGGGAATTACTAGAGCGTACCTTGGTAAGAAGATGGGTAAACCAGTGGTTACATCTACATTGGTACCATATTCCCCTAGCACCGAGTCCTTGCCTAGAAGATCTTCTGAGATGTCTAGTCGTGGAGTCCTCATGGAAATGGATGCATCAGGAGGAATCCCTTAAGCGTTTTGGTATCCTTTGGAAACTATTTGATTTGATTACTGCTCGAGGTGTGCGTTGGTCCCCTCCCATTCTTGGACTGATGCATGTTACCTTTCTAGCTTGGATCTTTGGTGGGTATTCCGGTCGCGATTCATGTTGGTTGTTGGCTAGGAGGTCTTGAAGACAAGATCGAAAGCTCAGAGGATTCACTTAGAAACATTTGAGTCCGAGTTAGCAAGGGCAATGTCCTCGAGGAAGAACTGAACCTTGTCCGTCGTGACTTACAATTTGCTCGGGAGGCTGCAGCCAAGGTGCAGACTGAGGTGCAAGCTCGGAACACTGATAAGGCTGAAAATGAGTCCGAGTGGATTGCCTGATGTCAGCATATAGGGGCTGACGTTAATTGCAATGCTAAGAGTGTGCGGACAGTAGAAGAACAATTCTATCTGGCACAAAATTTGCTAAGCGCTATGAATGACAACTCGAGTTTTGAGCAGTCCAGAACTGATATGTTGTCGAGCAAGTTAGAGAGCTGGATTGAGAGCTTACTGAGTTGAGGGTGTGTGAGGAAAAACTTCTGAAGGCTCAGAGCCTATTCAAGTTCAGCAGAGTTGTACATGGACAACTGCAACTGTTGCAGCTGATGAAGGAGGAGCATCCCGAATGGGATCTCTCTCGTTATAAATATTTGTCTTTCAGAGAGTTTGGGGAAGCCTCCGATCAATCAGAAGAATAGGATGATCAATTAGAAGAAGAAGGTGATCAAGACAAAAATGGCTAATCAGCAGCGCGTGCAGACGCATCCCCTCTTTTTTGTCCGACTAAATCTAGCTTTGTTGTATCTGGACCTCCTCCTGACAAGGAGTGAACTTTGTATTTTTGACTTCTCAATAAGAGATAATAAGTTGAACAACATTTTGCACTTATGTATTCGTTGACTTTCCCTGTTGGCTTTTCCTTGTTTTGTCTTATCGCGCAACTAACTTTTAGACAAGAGGATGTGCTGAGTCGGGAAGTCATATGATTGATCTGTTGGTAAGAGTTCTAACTACTTATGTTGCAATATTTCAGGCAACCCTGGTCAATACTCGTTAGAGATCGGGGAGTTGTGTCGGCCAAGTCTTGTAAGTTGGCGAGGAGATAAGCTCGGCTAGTGATAGATAGTACGGACCAGGCCATCACATGTCTTTGAGTTCTGCCATTGTAATCTGTCATTTGTGGATCTGGCTGTAGTTCGGACAAGTAGTTGGTTTTGCTACTATAAAAGAATTAGTCAGACTACAATCGAGCATGTGCATCGCTGTAAATAATCGAACAATGGTCCTTGTGAGTTGTCCGAGTTAAGCTTCCTGAGCTCTGACAGGGCTTTCAAATCGCCTCTATCAGCTTTTGGCAAACCAGGCTGTAAGAGGCACTAAGTTATCATCATTAGTAAAGGCTGACTAAACTTTGGGAGGGTTCAACAATCATTTTTTGTAGTTGGACAATGATCCCTGGCAAGTCATCGTGATCAGGTGTTGAGAACATTGACTAGACTCCCACTTTCTAAGCCATCTTCACTCGCGTTGGGCGGGCTACGGTCTTATAGCAGACTAGAAGCTGTCGACATCAGTCGAAACTGACTAAGCTTTGGTAGGGTTTGGCGATCATGTCTGCAGAAGGACAATGATCCCTGACAAGTCATCGTGGTCAGGCGTTGAGTATCTTGACTAGACTTTCGCTTTCTAAGTCATCTTCATCCGCGCTTGGCGGGCTACGGTCTTAGAACAGTATGGTTCGGTGATCGTTACTTGTAATAGGGCATAGATCCCTGGCAAGCCATCGCGGTCGGGCGTCGAGAGCGCCGACTCCCACTTTCTAAGCCATTGACATCCGCACGCAGTGAACTAGGCATGTAAGGGGACCAAGTCATCATCAGTCGTCACTGACTAAGCTTTGGTCGGGTTCAGTGATAATTATCTGTAGTTGGACAATGATCCCTTGCAAGCCGTCTCGATCAGGCAGTGGAGCGCTAACTAGGTTCCCATTTTCTAAGCCATTTTCATTCGCACGCAGGGAACTACGGTCTTAGAGCAGATCAAAAGCCATCGTTATCAGTCGAAATTGACTAAGCTTTGATCTGGTTCGGTGATCATTGCCCACAGTTGGACGATGATCCTTGGCAAGCCATAGTCATCAGGTTGCATGAACACTGACTAGACTCCCACTTTCTATCCCATCGTTATCCGCGCTCCACAAACTAGGTGTTCGAGCAAACCAGAAGCTTTCGCCATCAGTCGGAACTAACTAAGCTTTGGTTAGGTTAGGCCTCTGTTTGGCTTGGGCGTATAAGTCTGACTTGGGTGTTCTGACTTACTTAATTCACCTAGTAGTTCGACACGGAGGTCGGATCAATAAATCTGGTTCTAGAGTCCGATTGTCATAAACTGATCGGACTGAGTTTATCTAGGTTTAATGAACAACAACGGAACCTTAATAGAGCGGGTACCTTGGATTTATTGATAATATCAGTGTAGGCGTGCTCAACATTCCATGGGCACTGAAGGCCTTCCCCGTTTGTGTCTTTACGTGTAATGGGCCGGATCTGGCGGGGTACTTGCTTGGGCCCATTAGTTGGCGGGTTGTGTTGTAAAGATCAGTATGCCAGGTGTACGACGTAGATTGGGAAATAGTTCAGCGCCGGTTACTCCCCCTAGTTAATGGGGCTGAGTGCATGTCATTAATTCGGTGAATGTGGACTCGTGTAGTTGCAATTGGAACCATCACCACCCTATTTTCCGTACACAATTTAATGCTGACATAACTGTTGATTGATTTGTTTCGTGAACCGCCACGCCTATATATAGGCTAGTGTTCGCCATTTCAAGCATTGCCATGAATATTTTAGAGAATGTTCTTGAAATGCATTTCTTTAGAAAATATGCTTTGATATTCCAAAGGCTAAAGGAAGATCTTCGTTGTTGGAGTCTTTGAATGTTCTAACATTTGCAGCGATGAGTCTTGACAAGACCTGCTATTATGTTGTGCCGCCTAGTTTTGGTGAGCATCCAATTTGTTCCATTGGAACTTGTAATTTCTTCTCATATTGCGAAGAAGTACGAACTCCTCCCCAGGGTTCAACTTTCTCTTCCATCTTCTGTGGCTCCCGAGTTGCCATCCATTACCACTTTTGGGAGACGATACCCGCAACTAGTTTTCGACCGATTTTTCCCACTGTATCTACTAGGCTTCACGCGTGACACCACAGCCGAAAGACAAATAGTCAAAGCGGAGCTCTGGCAGACGCGGCCTGAGGTTCTAGGGTGATAATTCTGCATTACCCTAGGCATATCTCCTTTGAGGGACATTCCATCTGCCTTATTCTATTCTCATTCTGAATCATCTTCATAAGGCAGATTAGCAGAGCAAAGATGTCTGCAGTCAGTTTCGAGTGTCTCTGCTGCCATTTTTAAATCATCCTTGCAAGGCAAATCGGCGTAGCAAAGAATTAAGTTCCTTCTTTCAACCATCTTCAAGTACTTTACTTTCACCTCCGAATCTTTTTCGGAAGACAGATTGGCGAAGTGAAGTCAGCGGATCAATACTTGCGTCGGACTTAGATACTCGTAATGTAAAAACTGTTGTACTACTCAGTCAGGCAAGCTTTGTAATAACTTTCTTTATAATGAATAATATCTATTTTATTCCTTGAATATACGCTTGTGCGAATAATTCTTCTTAACTGAAAAAAAAAAAGAAATCAAAGCAATAAGATAGTTTGACTCTAAGCGAGGACTAAATTAATCTGGCCCTAAAAGAGACGCGCACGATCATGGCTCAGACTGTGTAGCTCCCTTGGCGAAGTGTCACGCTTTGCCAATGCTAGCGAAGCCACTGAAAAGTGAACTTCGTGTAGGCGAGTTGTTCCTCACTGGTTGTCAGCATTTGGAATACGCGCTTGTTTGCTGATGTGTTATTACTTAGCTTTATAATGGACTAGATAGTGTCTCAATTATTGAATCCCGACTTTTCAAATAGTTGGGCCTTGGTTGTCAGAGCTTTGTGTCTGTCTGTGCGAGGTGATTATTTTCCCTTATCTGGGCCTAGTATCTAATACGTCTGTTCCGCGGGCCCGAGCTATAATTGTTAGCCATCTAGTTGCTTCAACGCTTCATAGTGGTTGTCTCTCGCTGAAGGTTGATCTCCACGAATAGTTCCTTGGGCTTGGTTGACTGTATAGTTGATGCATTGGTGCAGAATAGATACTACTACCGCCATATGATGGAGCCAAGGCTAACCTAGGATGATGTTGTAGGCAAACAGCGCATCGACCACCATGAACTCCTAGACAAGGTACTTCCATAATTGTGGCTCTCTCGTTATTACCATTAGGTTGATCTTCCCAATGGGAAAGCATTTTTCTCCACTGCACCCGACCATGGGATAGTTGGCAGGTGTTAACTCCTCCTTAAGTTGCATATTGCATAAAGCGTTGAGAAACAAGACGTTTAAAGAGCTTCCCGTGTTCACCAAGGCCCTTTTTACTTCCCACTTTGAAATGAGGACTGAGATGACAACAACGTCATTGTGAGGAGATTAAACGCCCTGGAGGTCCTTGTCCGTGAACATCAGTGGTGGGATCGGGCTCTGAAGTCATGCATACTGCACTTGTCTGCCTTCGCAGTTAAGTTGTGTTTGTATTTTGAGAAGCGTCCTCTTGCGGGACCTGTCGGATTGCTCACCTTCAGAGCTGATTCCATGAAGCACAAATATGATGCCAAGAACTTCTTTCTCTATCTCCTTAATGGAATCTTCCTTTTACTTTGCCTGGTTCTGCCTCTTAACTGGGCTCAGAAACTCCTTGAGTTTCCCCTTCCGAATCCAATACTCTATCTCTTTCTTGAGGCTTTTGTCATCCTCAGTGTCATGGCCTCCCTCATTGTGGAAGGAATAGTATTTGCAGTTATTGCGCCGAGAGGTGTCTCCTTATTGTTTGGCGGGCCACTTCAGCTCTCCCCAATTTTTGATAGAGTTGAGGATGTCAGACATACTAGAGTTGAAAGGGCTGACGAATTTAGACCTGATAAATTTAAGGCCTTATCTTGCCTTACACGGCTAGAGTCGGGCTTGCTGTTATTGCGCTTCCTCTTTCTTTCATCGCCATCCAGTTTCTTCCCCTCTTTCTTATCTATGGATCTAGAGGGTTTCTTTTCAGACTCTACTTCCTTATTAGAGGCTAGCATCTCATCGAGAGTGATGTATTTTTGGGCACTCTTCAATATATCCGCCATATTGGTTGGAGGCTCCAGAGTGAGGAAATCATTAAACTTTCCTCTCCTCAGTCCTAAGGAGAAGGCCATGACCGCGGTGTCACTACTGCAGTCGTCAATGAGAGTCAACTCATTATTGAAGCGTGTAACGTATTCCCTTAACGCCTCGCTCGACTTTTGTGTGAGGAACGTTGTCGCCAGTGTCCGGAATGAGTCGATGGACCTCGGAGGGAGGCTGTGGAACCAAGTCAGCGCTGACTTCTTTAGGCTGGTAGGGAATGACCGACACATTATTGCTTTGGATCCTTCTTTGAGAGCCAATACATGATGGAAGTGGCACAAGTGGTCAGATGGGTCCGTTGTCCCCTCGTAAAATTCCAGCTTTGGCGGAGTGAATATTTTCGACAAAAGCTCAATCATGATATGATCCATGAACAGAGGGACAGTGAGGTTGAACAACACTTCATGATTGTTGTGCCCCTAGCTGGAGAAGGTTTTATGAAACTTGTCTGTTTGCCCTAGACATTAGGTCTCCAATGGTTGCTCCTCTTCCTTTGGTCCACTAAGAGCTTGCAGGGGCAACGTGACTCTCCTAAACGTGTTCACTAGAGTTTTCAGGGGATGGGGCTCTTCACTGGTCCTGGTTTCCTTCTGCGGTGGAGGTTTCTGCTGAGTGAGCATCTCCACTATTCGTGCAATTTACGGCATCTGGGTTGACAGTAGATCCACCCAGGCGTCCGTCGCAGCCGTTACTGGTACGGGGTTTGATTTTGTTCCCCCAAGGTGTCAGATCGGCCAAAATCGGTGACGCTCTACCAGTACGAGCGTTCGAAGGCTTAGGGATGTCTCCATTACTGTGAGATCTCTTGGTCATTATCTCTGTAGATTGTGAGGAAGGGTGATATCACTGTCTTTCAAGGAACTCCGTCGTTCCCCACGGACGGCGCCAAACTGATGTAGTCGAATCCTGCTCTCCTTGACATTGATCTGGACCTGCACAAGGACCACCGTTGTGGTGGTCGATGGCACTCTGATGCTAAATTCAGCAAGGTTTATGAAAGGGTTAAAGCTATAAATTGGGTTATGTACTGTACCTTTCTTCATCAACTCTGTGTCTTATTTATAATGCGAGAGTCTTCGTTTGACTAGGCCTTTGGTAGCGTAGTTTAGGGGAAGAGATCTTGCTGGAGATCCTTTCCTAGTTGGGAGTTGTAAATGTAGGAGAGTTTCCTTACACGACTTGTGCTCGTAGATCTATGGGAGAGGTTTACCCTTTGGAGTGTTGTTCACACAAGGAAGTTTTCATGCACGACTTATACTCCATTTTAGCCTGCCCATCTTAGATGACCACCAGATACTTGTCTGATTAGACCTTATGGATAATGGGCTTTACCATGTGACGTGTGGGCTTAGTAGGGAGCTGCAATTTGGATCCAATCTTTTGGATTTTGCCAAAATGGGCTTAGTGTTGTCTGGGCTTTGCCAGATTGGGTGGGCAATTAGACCCCCTTTTGCTCTATTGACGAGATCATCATGACATGCGTACGATGCAGATTAAAGGATGGTTTTGTGTATCATCAAATGGTATTTGAGAAATTTCCTCTTTATTTAATATAAAAGTTATGTTTTCATGTGACAACCGATTATGTTTTCTTCTTCTATAAATGTTTTAATCCGATGATTGTTTTTTTCTTCTCCATATAAGTCTAGTCACGCTCTTTTCATGTGTCGAATATTAGTGTTCAATTGATTCCGCTAGATTGGTTTCATGTGATTTTTTTTACTGCGTTAATGTCTCCAGATATATCGTCGACTTAAGATATCATTTATGACAAGTCTTTGTGCTTTCTGGAAAAAAGAAATTCTCATATATATTGACATTAGAATATAGTGGGGCATTAAAGATTATTTTCTGGTTATGTTGTTTGGGATGTGAAACACATATTGAGTTATCATGACTGAATCAATACAAGTTAAAGTGATGAAATCTAGGAGGGATTCTTGGACCCTTGTGATTTTTCGTTCTTGATTTTTGTTCACCTAAATTCAATTTCTTCTTGTTCTCAAGATTTTCTTAGTTTTAGTTCATGATTTGTTTGTATTAATTTGAACCTATTTTATAGATCGCATTCCTCATGGGATCGACACCCCATTCTCTACTGCATTGACCGCGTGTATTGTTTGGCATAATCACTGCTTTGGGAGAAGGGCCTTGTGGTTGTCCCGCTTCCGCTGTTGGATCATTTCGGTCTTGTGGTGGGACACCTGTGGCCGAAACATTGGCCAGCTCGGCATTATTGTTATTAGCACGAGGTCTAGTGCTGGTAACCATGTTTCAATACTTTATCGGTTTAACAAAGTTTGTGTTTTGATTCGAGGAAATCTATCGTTCCCCACGCACATTGCCAAACTAATGCATATAAATCTGTTTTCTCTTGGCTTTGACTTGCAAAAAATGAACAATAGTAAACCAGAGACCACCATGTTGGTGGCCAAAGGCACTCTGATGGTAAAGTCAGATAAAATTAGGATTGCATACCTTCTTCATCCGTTTTGTTCAACTTACATAATGAGAGCATTTTTCTTCTTCATTATTCTACCTCTGGATGCGCAATTGGGGGAGGAGATCTCGCTTAGAATCTTCCCTCATTGAGTTATATCCATATAGGGTTCTTTACCCGTCCATGACTAATCTTCTTTGGTATTTTGGCTCCATTTAGGAATCAATGCTTAATTAGGCCACGAGTGGTCTAAATGGGCATCGGTCTCAATTAACCCAAGGGTTTGTGTTTTGGCCTTATTGTCCTGGGCCAATCTCTAAGATTTTCGCCATATTAGACTTACATCATTTGTGTTTGATCACCTGACATACAGGCTGAGCTGGGCCTGTCTTGGGCCTAGTTCGTCCTAGCCCTTTTCCATTAGAGTTGATTTGTGCCACGTGTTTGGTTATGATTGGATGACTATTTGACGTCTCATCAGTAACGCTACTCTATATCTATATTTTCATTAATAGTCCCTTTTAGAGACAAATGTCAATTACTCCTTCTCAATCCAAGAGGATGCAAGGTTCAATGATTGGAGTTTAAAACATAGGTCCATCAATGAGACACATTATTGAAGTTCAAAAGAAAATTCTTTTGACAATCACAGCTTTCAAAAAACATATTTTTGAAGATATTTTGAAATGGTTTTGAAAGATACAAACTTATCAACTCACTATCGACTGACCATGTACCGATCATATATCATATTGACTTTGTACCAAGATTAAGTACCAAATGGTCAACAATAGGTCAATGATGAATTGTAACTTAGAATAGTAATAGGAAACAACTTCCTTTCACTTACCCTTGACCCTTACCTTTCTAAACTTTGACAATTTCTCCCCATATTTTTTTACAAGAGTTCACAAACTTTATTATGAGCAGAGCCAAGTCATTGTCTCCCTAATTCCAGGTTGAGACTCCCCCTTAGGAGACATAGTCAAGAAATATCGGGCTTCCTATTAGAATTGGTGTGAAATTTCAATATATAATTTGAGTGTAAAACAATCCAACTGGTGAAGAGTAACTTTGTGATTTCATCACAAACAGAGGTACTTGAACTTTCACAGACTTAAAATTTAAGTCTAGGGTTTTGAATACCAAATTTGAGCATTTTTCACTCAATAATTAAACTTTAAATCCCTATAAATTAGTTTAGAAATTGCAAGTATCCGCATCTCTATTATGCAAATTGATGATACACCAAAACGATCCCTCTTCTACGCTGCACACGTGTCATGATGATATCGAGGAATAACATGCCCTGGCGTTAGCCCAACACTGATTCAACCCAATCGGTTTTAAGCCCGCACAATGCAGTCTGCCAGACGGACTCGAATTCTTACATCCTGCTAAGCACACGTGTTTCACAGCTATCCTCAATACATGTAAGTCATGCTAAGGCAAGTATCTCGAGGATCAGCTTCGAATGGGCAATTACAACAGCTCTTTGCTTCCAATTAGGAAGCAAATTCCAGAATATATGTCACACATGGAGACTTATACCTTAAGACTACTCTCGAAACGGGAACTATCTCCCGCGTATCTAGGAGCACAAGGCTAACGAGGAAGCTGCCCTTCACAGCACGACTCCTAATTAGAGAAAGATCTCCACAAAGATCTTCTTCCCTAATCTACGTCATCGATGGCCTGGTCTAACCAGAACTCCAACATTACATGAGGTTGGTAAGCTAAGGTACACTACAAATTTCCTTTTTACAACATTACACCTTTCTCAGATCCCTGTCTGACTTTAGAATCGAAGTGCCATCGGCCACCACAACGGTGGTCTGTGGCTCATGTGTGTTCCTTGTGCAGGTCAGCAGGTTCACAGGTCAAGGTCAAAGCAGAAAGCGAAAAATGAATGCATTAGTTTGGCGCTGTCTGTGGGAACGAAAAAGTTCCTAACCTTTCACTAGCATCAACTCTCTTCAGAATACTAAGAGATTGTGAGCACCAGATCACGCAACAATGGAGAACAAGGAGACATGTCAAATGCCCAGACTAGTACTATACCGTCGTGCCGGCGGCACACGGGCAACAGACTCACACCTCCTCGCCAGCCACAACAACAACAAACCTCAGGATAGTTTTGTTTTCATCTCAAATACATCAAATCACCAAAGCAGTAAAGGCACTCATACAGCAAAACCCTTCATCCGCTAATGAAGATCAGAAGCAGCACAAGCCTCTATCTCTGGAAGTCAATAGAGAGCAAGCACAAAAGAGTCAAGCCCCTGCTAGTTCTCATTGGAATAAAGGAGGCGGCGCAGCTAAGGCGAAACTGGTTCTCGGGACAGAGAAGCTCAACCCTCAGAACCCCCTCCGCAGAGGGGCGCACGACCTAGACGTGTTGTACCGTCTCTCTGTTTTGCTGTTCGTGGACCGTATCATGAACGAGGCTCTTCCAAAGAAGTTCACGCCTCCAAAGCTCGACTTCTACGATGGGACCACTGACCCATTCGACCACCTACACCATTACCAGCATGTAATGACACTCAAAGAAGGATCTGAGTCGATGATGAGTAGAACTTTTCCTACCAGCCTGAAGAAGTCATCACTAACATGGTTCCACAGCCTCTCGCAAAACTCAATCGACTCATTCGAGATGCCGACGAAGGAGTTCTTGACGGGTTTTGTCCGAAGTCAGCGTCTCCGAAAAAGGCCCATACTACATACTTTATCTGAAACTAAGATCCAATGAGACACTCAGAGAGTATATCGCGTGCTTCAACAACGAGCTGACACTCATTGACAGTTGCAGCGATGATACAGCCATGACGAATTTTACCACGGGCCTAAAGAAGGGAAAACTTTATGACTGGCTCACATTGGAACCCCCTTTGGATATGACGGAACTTCTTAAGAGCGTTCAGAGGTACATTACCTTAGAAGATATGAGAACGTTGAAGATGTAAACATTAGTTGAGAAGAAGCCCTCCGTTCCAAAGAACAAGAAGGAGGGAAGAAGGCGAGAGGATGAAGAAAGGAACAAGCGAAAACACAATGACCATAGGTCAGACCCTGGCCGGGCCAAACCAGAGAAAGCATCCAACTACGTTGGATCCAGATCCGTGACCCCCTTCAATTCTAGCCTATCAGACGTCCTGAATTCCATGAAAAATTGGGAAGATCTGAAATGGTCCCCGAAACAGCGCGAAAACCCCTCCAAACGTGACAACAACAAGTTTTCCTCATACCACAAGGAGGGTAGCCATGACACCAATGACTGCAAAAGTCTATGGTACGAGATCGAGTATTGGATCCGCAGGGGCAAGCTAAAGAAATTTATGGGCTTTGAGAAGCGACCAGAATGGCCTAGGGACCGAGGGGAGTTAGTCAAGGAGGTCGATAAGGAGACTCCAGGTATAATCTACGTCTTTCATGGAGTCGGATCGGATGAAGACCAGTCAAATAGATCCCGCAAGCGGTCTCTACTAGAGATGCAGACACACAACCCCCATATGAGGATAAACGCATTTACTACTCGACGGTGCAAAACCCCATTACCACCTTGACCTTTACAGATAAGGACCTCAAAGGAGTCCGAGCACTGCACAACGACACTCTCATCATATCAGTCTCCATTGCAAGATGGGAGGTGAAGAGGGCTCTAGTGGACATGGGAGATCTACAACGTCCTATTCTACAACGCGTTCCGCGGTATGGACCTCAGGGAGGAGAACCTGACGTTCTCAGACTACCCGCTGATTGGATTCAGCAGAGAGAAATGTTTCCCGATCGGGAACATAAGGTTAGCAGTAGTGGCAGGAGAGCCACAACTGAGAAAGTTCATGTTCCTGGAGTTCATGGTAGTAGACACATCATCTACCTACAACCTTATCTTGGGAAGACCATGGCTCCACCAGATGGAAGCAGTACACTGCTAACCACTCTGAAGGAACGCTACGTGAAGACCATCCTACGACACGAGGCTGCCATTATGCTGCAATGAAGCAAATAGAATGTTTCCAGATCCAACTGGATCCCACAGTGCAATCTGAACTAGAGCCAACCCCAGTGATTGTGGACGCATCACCCCATTCGTACGGGATCCCAACAGTGGTGGCTCATTTCAGAAACGGGGGAGGTTCAAACAGTACAGGAGCAATCCACTCTTCAACCCAATAGAATGGAAAAGTCAATGCAGAAGGGAATACAACCCCTCGACAATCTATCGGAGCGGAAATTAACTCCCACACAAGGTTCACTCTTCAACGAAGCACGACGATTTTCTGAAAGAATCAACGATCCAGCAAGGGCCATGCAAATTCACTTCAGGGCCCGATCGACTTCTCTCCGCCAACAATTAGTCTATTTCAGTTGTTTATTTTCCTTTCCATAGTCAATGTAGAATTTTAGTTCTTAAAATCTTATGTGATTTGCAATCATTTAAAAAATAAAAAAGAATTATGCAAACACACTCTATTGATTACTAGAAAGATATAACTACGAGCGCTTCGAGGCGGATACAAAAGACTACGTACTACAAGCATCTGAATCCGATGCGACATAAAATAAAGACTCGCTTAAACAGTCAGACTTCGTAAGACAACTAAGTTACCCAAAGTAGGCCTTGCAAACTCTCCGATGAACGTTATCTACGAGAAACAATAGGATGAAGGACTTGCATGAGCAAGAGCAGGATGAAATAGCACGTCCAATTCAAGGCCCTTGCGGACACAACCCTCAAATATGGTCTAAGGTGGTACAAAATCGGCAACCAAAGGCCCCACGAAACACCAGCCAAAACTACGGCCAGTTACGACCAACTCACACGCTCGATTCGTTCAACCAGACGAACTTGGGGCAAGTATCAACTTGAAATAGATCGAGTGCACCTTCCCACTAAAGGGATGAGATGGACATCCAGAAGTCAATGGCCCAATCCAGCAGACCATGACCAACTCCACTCCGTCCCGAAAACTCAAATTTCAGCACAAGGTGAGACAACAGGGTTAATCGAGAAGTGATGGAGGCGACTGCTCTAGAGTTGGCTGCTGGTGTTATTTCTGCGATTAAGCACTCCAGAGCAGTGACAGGGCACCAACGCATAAATGATAGACTCGTCCCTTGGGAGGGATTCTGTATTTCTTATTCGCAACATGAGAAGAAATTACGAGATCTCAGTGAACCAATTAGGTGCTCACCCAGAGCAGGTGACAACACATAACAACAAGTCTCAACACGACTCATGGGCACAAATGTATGAACATTCGAAGACTCCAATGATGGAGACCTCCCTTTAGCCTTTGGAAAACCCAAATCATATTCTTCAAGTAAGAATATTACAGAGTGTACGCTTTGCAGAAGATAATGCCTACAACGATGAAGAAACGCCATTATATAGACATGATGGTTCACCAAACGGGTGCTTCAGCATTAACTATCAGCATTGAATACCGTATGGGAAACAAGGAGACGACGGTTCCCAAAGAAACTGCACAAGACCACGTTCGTCCAATCAACGAGGCTGAACAAAACCTCATTAATTGGGGGGAGTGACTGATACTCTACCGTATCGTGATCTACGTCATATGCGTGTTACCATGCAATCTATGTTGTACATGCATCAAATTTCATATAATAAACCCTGGCGCTCACTCTACGGGCCCATGGGCTCGGCCTACTATTCAAACAGTATTCTACCACGTGCCTGACACGAGCATTAGAAACCATAGTCATTCCTGACACATCGATCACACCTGCATACCACCAGCTGATTCAAGGTACTCTTGTCTCTTCATAACTCATCTGTACAATGCAGTCCGCTCTCGGATATAGGCTCGTGCGCCCATAGCTGGTGGAGCCCCCACCTAGTTGAGCAAGCTTGGTCAACCTTAGCTGACGACGACGGCTTGCGATTCATCCCGACACCTAGTCTACCCAGTGCGGATGTCGATGGCTTAGGAAGTGGGAGTCTAATCAACGCTATCACGCCTGGTGATGACGACTCGTAAGGGACTACTACTCCCTTCGAGAACAACGGTCGCCGAACCCGATCAGGTAAGCCTAGCTGGTGACAACTGGCAACAACAACTTCTGATCAAAGCCCAGACTTGTAGCCCCCACTGCGCGGGTGTAGATGGCTTGGAAGGTGAGAGCCTAGTCAGTTTCAACTGATGTTGACGGTTCTCCACGAGGCCATTGCTCTTCTACAAACTATGGTCGCCGAATTACCAACCCACGAAACCACTGATCTTCTACAGACCACGGTCACCAAAAACCCCCAAATTTGTATCTCGATGCACACGGGTGTAGATGATTTGGAAGGTGGGAGCCTAGTTAGTCTCGAACTGATTCTGACGGCTTGCCACGGGATCACTGCTATTCAACAAACCATGGTCGCCGAATCCGCTCGTCTCAAACTTGTAGCCTGCTACATGCGGGTGTAGATGGTTTGAAAGGTGGAAGCCTAGTCACTCCAGAACTGATGTCGACGGCTCGCCACGGGATCATCGCTCTTCAACAGACCATGATCACCGAATCTGTAGTCCACTATGCTTGGGCATAAATGGTTCGGAAGGTTGGAGCCCTAGAAGGCTCGCCACGCAACCACCGCTCTCATTCGAAACATCAGTCGCAAAGATACTCACAGCTCAAGCAACGTCTTCATCTCACACGGGCTATTATCAGCAAAGGCCACTCATACCAACCCATAAATCGTCCCGCCAACACGTGAACGAGTGCTACATGAAATACAAGCCTGAGCTTGGGAAACCTGACTGGGAACAAGTGCTCTAGCTCAAAGTAAACGCATGTGCTCAACTATCACTATTCACTCATGGCAGCAGCCGCGACCGACGGTCAGGTAAGCGAAACAAGCCCCCAGTGGCTCACCTTAAGGATGGCTTACAGTGACTCTGAATCACTTGCAACACAAATGGTCAAACTCTCAATAGCAAAGACAGACCACTCGACTTCCCATCGACCTGACCAGCCTATGCCAAAGTAAAACGACAAGGCAAAACGAAAAGTGCGCAATAGGGAAACCGAGCATAATACGGGTACAGAACATACTCAAGATAAATATGTTTTCATTAACAGTTGAAGAAAAAAGGGCACAAGTGTACAAATTCTATTCCTCATCAGGAGAGGGAGCAGTAGTTGCGTCCATACGTTTCAGAATCTTAGCATCATGATCTGGATCACCCTCTTCATCTGATGACGCAAAAACAACTGATAAGTCGTCATACGACATCTTCTTATAGTGATCGAGGTCCCATTCCAGATGCTCCTCCTTCATCAGCGCCAGCAACTTCAATCTACTGTGTACAACCCAGCATAATTCACACTTGCCTTGTTCCTAGAGAAGTTCTTCCTCGCGCGCCTTCGCTTCAACAAGTTCACGCTCCAACAGCTCCAGCTTGCCTGTCAGCACATCGACGTGAGATTGCTCCATAGTCGGACTGCTCTCTACAACACCGAGCTCATTTTGTTCCAATTTAAGCTGGTCCTTGACCTTCCTAGCCATCCGAGCACTGAACTCCACATAAGACTCCAACTGTTGTCTCTAAATAGCCCAATCAGCCTCATTCAAGGCGTTCTCCTCATCGAGAGACCGTAATTCAAAAAGTGCCTCAACCGCAGCTTCTTGTGCAACCTCCAGATCACGGCGAGTCAGATCCAACTCCGAATTGAATTGTTCCCTCACGGACACCGCCTCTGCTAAGTTAGACTCAAGGGCTTCCAAACGAACCCTCTAAGTCTCAACAACAACGGCCGACTGTTCCAGTCTCTTTTCCTCACCTGCTTCCTCTGCAGCTCAATTTCAAAAAGCACGTCAGAATACAACCTAGTGTACACCCTCTCACCAGCCACCTCAACTTCTATCCCAGTGACAACCACCTGGCTCAAGTAAGACATTCCCAGCATATGGTACTTTAAACCTTATCCAAATGCCCTTCCAGCGTATCCTCATCGGGTTTTAGAGCGTGATCAATTAGCCAGCTATGACGCCTACCTATATGCTTCCTCGAAGCATAATCCACATCAACCTCCTTGTGCTAGGCTTGATTGCTCATCTTCACTCGTCTGTGGCAAACAAACTTATCCGCGCATCCTGATGGAGCTCTCCCGGCTTAGCGAAATTCGGGGGAAGTGAAGGAAACGAGTTGTCCAACGGACCTTCCATCACCCTGAGATGCAGCCTAAAGTGAGATGGGAAAAATTGCGTACTATGATAAACTTGGCATGCACGACCACTATTGGACAACCCACAAGTGGAACGATTGGACTCCAGAACCTTATGCGAATCCTCATCAGGACTTTCTAGCAGAACGGTCCTGGACGAATCAGTACCAGTAGAAGCCGCCACATCAATCAGCATCAGCTTCTCGCTCAGAGCTTTTGCCTTCGCCTTACTAAGATACAATGCATCTTCAACCCCTGCTAATCGCAAGTGGTCCCTCTCCCAGTCGGACACTTCGGCTTCTGCCCTGGAAATACTTTGAATCCACAAGAGCCAAGAAGCAGTACTTCTGCCAGGACATGAAGTCATCCAGCAAATTCTCAAAACAAATCGGCAATGTCATCTTACAAACGGTGTGATCGTTCAGTCGATGAGAAGTCAACAACTGGATCTACCGTAGAATCACGTGGACACCAGCTTCCTTTGATCTGATCAAAATGAGAAGAACGATCCTGTACCCATTGGGTACCAACTGGGTAGGAGGGATTCCAAGAAAATCCAATAAGTCCCAAATCACGTCAAGAACAGGGAAGCGGACTCCAGTTTGGAGCATCCCGCGGTGCAAACAAATAAACCCCGCCAGTGGAAACATTGGCGTTTGTTCATCCTTCAGAGCATATAGTGGCAGGTCCTCAGGGGCCCCAAACTTCTTATGGAAGCAATGCCTGATTTAGAAAGCAACCTATCTGTGAAAAACTCAAAACCCTTGGCCAAAGTCGCGTCATCAAGATGGGTTTGGTGAGCAATGATGAAAATGAACAATCTTTTCGATCAAGAGATGAACAGAGCAAAATCTCTAAGAGTAAAAATATAGAAGAGTCGTCTCTGCATAAAGTAAGACTTAAATAGGGATTGGGTTCCCGCCTCTTCTCTACTAAACCGACGCACATTCAGTTAATGAAGTGTGTGGCTCAAGCAACGATTCAGACTCAATCATCATGAACGACGTATCTTTTCAAGAAGTGAATTAGCGAACCGATGTGATGGCCCACTAACTCGGGGGAGTAGCTGATGATACACCAAAACAGTCCCTCATCTACGTCGTACACGTGTCATGATGATCTCGAGGAATAACAAGTCCTAACATTAGCCCAACACTAATCCGACCCAAGCGGTTCTAAGCCCGCCCATGCAGTCCGCCAAACGGACTTTAATTCTTACAACCTGTTAAGCCCACGTGTCTCACAGCTATCCTTAATACCCGTAAGCGCTGCTAAGGCAAGTATCTCAATGATCAGCTTCGGACGAGCAATTACAATAGCTATTTGCTTCCAACTAGGAAGCAAGTTTCAGAGTATATGTCACACATGGAGACTTCTACCAAAGACTACTCTCGGAACGGGAACTATCTCCCGCGTATCTAGGAGCACAAGAATAACGGGGAAACTCCCCTTCATAGCACGACTCATAATTAGAAAAAAATATCCTTCCCTAATTTACGCCATCGATGGCTTGGTCAAACCAGGACTCCAGCACTATAAATTATGCATGAGGTTGGTAAGCTAAGGTACGCTACAAATTCTCTGTTTACAGTATTACACCTTCCTTAAATCCCTGTCTGACTTGAGCATTGGAGTGCAATCGGCCACCACAATGATGGTTCGTCGCGCACGTGCGTACCTTGTGCAGGTCAGCAGATTCGCAAGTCAAGGTCAAAATAGGGAGTGAAAAACAACTGCATCACAAATGATTTCAAAGCAACCAATAAATAAATAAAAATAGGAATTTAGTCACAATCTCAATAAAAGAGTACTTCAACTTTGGCTCAAAATTTGTACTCAAAACCCTGTATTCACTAATGTGGCAACATCTATGCCATTATCACAATAACATTGGATATTACAATGTTAAATTGTGTGGTATACATGTTGCATAAAATCAAAGCATATTTCATTGCCTTGAGTTATGTGCAATGTATCTATCTTCAATTATGATTCTCTTGAAGTATTTATCCCTAATTATGACTTCATTTTTTTATATGATATGAATTGGAGCATAATCAATGGATTTGTGAGAAAAGTTCTCACTTCTAGCTTTGGAGGAGAACATTATAAATTGGTTCTCAAACTCTTGGAGAATGAAATTTCTTATCTCTAGCATGTCTTAGCATCTCTCAATATTTCTTAGGGTTTTTTTTCTTCTTAACTAGTTCTTGTCTTTATTCAAATATTGGAGTTTTGGTTCAGTAAATGTTACTACACGTAAGTTTTTAGTTTTGAATGCTATAACATATTAGTTTTTTAATTCATTTTTATTTATTTTATGCACTAGTTTCTTTCTCAATTTAATTTTTTTTTCCTCCCTCAATTCTTAGTTTACAAATTATTATTAGATTAGATCATCACAATGACAATGATAACTCTTCTCTCAAGGAGAGGAGATGAAACCTACTTGAGTGATGTAAAGTTTTTTTTCACAAAAAAAAATAATATAAGACTTGAATAATTTCTATTAATCATAGATTCAACCAATAAATCAAAGTTGTCACATTGGAAGATTGACAATGAAGGACTATGTGAAATGAAGATAATGACTCGGAAACAATAATTATATATTTTTCATAGTTGATCAATTCTTCGCAAATTATAATCATTCATTGAAAATCTTCCTTGAAAGAGGGATGGATTAATGATGGTAAAAAATGCTATCATCAAAAGAGGTAAGTGAAATTTTATTGCCAACAGGGTACTAGCTCAATAGCCGGTAGACTTGTAGTAGATGATATCACAAGTCCAGGGTTCGAACCCTGCTAGAGGCATTTAAAGGTTTTGAGATCCAATAAAAACCATGCTTGCCTATAAAAAAATGAAATTCTATCATAGAAAATAATTTTTTTAAGCATTGGTCTTGATGAAAAATTAAAGGAATTTATACAAGTCCTTGAAAAATATAAAATAAACAATGTCAAAATTAATCTCTACTTAGCTAAGAGGTTAATTCTTCAGCATTGAGATCTTTCATTTTATTGCTTAAATTGTTTAGTAATTTTCATCTTCAATTTCAGTAAAAACATTTTTTAAATATAGATCCTTTCTCCAACACCCTTATACTTTTACCGTTTTATTCTTTCTACTTTTTTTTTTTCTAAATGTTGATGGAAATTTTGAGTTTGCTATCATTTTAACTTGGTGAATAGGTCCATAATCCCTACGAACCAATCTATTTGTATATTCTTTAGAATTTTGCAGGTAAATTTATAATAAGGGACAAAAACTAAAACAATAAAGTTGATTTGCCTTGGAGTTTTTGGCGACAATAATTTCGAGCTAAATCAGTGAGTCAAAATGAGGGTTAGGGTTCATTGCCTGACTCCTCAAAGAACTCTGAGTCAAAATTTTGAGGAATAATGTTTGTTTTTGCAAGCCTACAACCTAAATAAATAGGCAAATTAAACCTAGTTTTAAGGAACCGCAAGTGCTTGTCTTACTAGTAAATAGGGTAAAATTGGGTTTAATCCTCAGGGATAGAGGTTGCAAACAAATTTTAGAATCTAATTATACTAATTTAAGAAAGGGGTTACAACATATGAATTCTATATTATTGTGAACTAAAATTAATTAATTAATTAATTAAATTGAGAAAGTTGGTTGGGAAGTGGACCAATGCATCAAATCCACCAATGGTTTCTTTAATAATTGTTTCAATTTGAATTACAGTTTCATTAAACGGGAAGCATTAGGGATGCACAATCCCTGCTTGCATCGATTATGTGATCCTTAAAACCATTTAATAAATCTAAAGTCACAACCAATTCCATAAAATTATAAACCCTTGCATTGGGTATCTTGCAATAGCACTCGCAGTCTCAGGTTTAACTTAAAGATAAAAATCAGGCTTCAAATATTAATAAAGAGTAATCTAACACTACACCAAAAGGTTTGATTAGCTACACGGAGATGACCACGGTTCAAAACCGTTAGTTTATTTGCCACGGCCCAAAACCGTGGCTAGAGCCTAAAATCGTCACTACACCAAAAGGCTTGATTAGCTACACAGAGATGGCCACGACTCAAAACCGTTAGTTTATTAGCCACGACCCAAAATCGTGGCTATAAAAAGAAAATGCACTTGTTGCTTTGGCGCCATTGCGAAAGAAAATTAGCGGTCTTGCGAAAAAAATTTGCGGTCTTGCGAAAGAATAATGGCGGTCCCGCCTCCTTCCATTTTCATTTTAGGGAAGGAAAGCAGAGGAGAGTGAGGAGCAGGGAAGGAAAGTGAGGAGCAGAGAAGGAAATCAAAGAATCTCTCCATTTTTGTTTCAAATCAAGGTGAGGAGCAGGGAAGGAAAGCAAAGAATCGCTCCATTTTCGTTTCAAATCAGGGTGAGGAGCAGGGAAGGAAAGCAAAGAATCGCTCCATTTAGGTTGGGTAGGTTTTTTTTTTCTTTGGTTCGACTGTTTCTTTGTTTTAAGCTTATCAAAAGAGTGGGTTTTGGGTTTTGGGTTTTGGGTTTTGGGGTGCAAGGGTTAGGGTTCAAGAACCAACGCTACTGTCTCGTCTACAGACCCAATCGATTGAGATTCTTCACTCAGATTCAGTGAATTCAATCAACCCAGTTGTTGCAATCAATACATTGAATCGATTGAGGTGTCAGAGCATCTGAGCGACTTAGTTTAGGGTTTGTAAATTGCTTTAATCGATTTTGCTTGATTTGTGTTTCTTTATTGTAATTTGCATATTGTTTTGAAATTAATCTCATGTTTACCACTTCATCACAAATTTTCCCATGTAATTCTGTGGTGGCTGTGAAATGGGGTTCTCTTGAGTAAGATAGAGATTGAATCAAAACTTTGGATGAGTCCATTTCAGTGTTGATCTTCCCTATCAGTGTTGATACTGGATTGATTTCACAGTTTTATGTGTAAAAGAATGAATTGATTTTGACTTTCTTAAAATTTGATCTTGACAGGGAATATCTACTAGTGAAACTTGGATCAAGCAGTCAAGGAGAAGGTAGGTAATTAAAAAAACATTTTTTTTATTAGTTTGTATGACTTTATTGTCGAATTTGTAAGAACCAATAAGGAGAATGAAATTCATTTTGGACCAAAAAGAGATGACCCAAGTTAGTGATTGCGAAATGGTTTTACCTCGAGAAAGAAATCTTAAATATTGTTGCTATGTTCTGTATTTTTCCTGTGATGGACGGCCTGGTAATAAATTTTATACGATACATACATTGATCTAAGATATTCAAATATAAGATGATGTAGGGATCTACCGTCCATGTACACGTGACACGAATAAATGGATAGATGATAACCAATAGCTTGCAAATATGTTTTTTTGTTTGGAAAGCAGGCTGGGGTTTTGAGAATCTCCAAACCTTATATTAATAATAAAAATAAAGGATGATGAAGCTTACAATCGCTTAAGAATTCACTAGTGCAAATATATGTTACAATGGAAGTGTTTTTGGGACCTCCTAGCTTGGATAAATCTTATTTATGTCTTTTATATGCTTAAATGTGTAATGTATATTATCTCTATATTGTTTTCTACAATGTATCTTACGGTACACGAAACAATTCGATACATGTATCTTAAATTTAGGTTTCGATAAACGATACAATAAATGTTTGATAACTGTGGGCATGTATTTGTTTGTCATGCTTTATGTTAGTAATTCCCAAACTCGAACACAAGAAGATCTTTGTATAAAAATCGTTGGTTCATGTAATAGTATAAATTACAATAACAAAACGGTTTAATGCAATTAGAACGGAAACCCAGAATTCTAAAAGGAGTAGAGTGTATTTTTGTGGTGCACTGCGGTAGTTATACTGAACATGAATTTAAATACGAAAAAAATATAGTCTGAAGATCTACTCCAGATTTTTATTTATTTTTCCCTGCATTCTGTTATCTCTTTTACATGGAAGAACATTGTTGGAAACATGAAGAGTTCATTATCTTTGATAAATGTTAAATATCTACAGAGAAGGAAAATTAAAAATGTCCTCTGCCATCATTGAAGTCGAATTTGGTTGCCTCACTGGTTGATGCTTTTATGGAGAAAGTAAAACTAACCGGCTCCTTTTGTATATGGGCGAATCACCTCAGCTTTTCCACAAACCAAACCACCTGTTAAACTCGTTGCCATATTTTTTTCTCTCTCCTTTTTTATTTTTATCAATTTTGATCAGTGGGTGTTTAAGATTCAGAAGGCTTGAATCTAGGATTTATTTGAATGCTGCCTTATTTATGTTCAAGGCTTACTGAAATTTCTAATTGTTTCTATTAGTTAGGTCATAGCTCTATGGAACCTCCATCTGGCCGTCCTACATCTTCAGGGAGACCATCTTCAGCTGGGAGCTCTGTGGAACACCAAGCACCTTCCCGAACTGTGAACTCTGTGGAACATCATCCACCTGTCCGTACTGTATCTTCAATGCGATTGGCTTCAGCTACAAACTCCATGGAACAACCTCCATCTGTTCATTCTGGATCTTCAGTGCGAGAAGCTTCAGCTGTGAACTCTATTGAACAACCTCCGTCTGCCCGTTCCACATCTTCAGGGAGACCGGCTCCAGCTGCAAACTACATGGACCAAGTTCAATCCGCTTGTCTGTCGCTGCAGGGAGACCAGCTTTAGCCGTAAAGATAGTTCCTATGGTACCCCCTAGTGTACCAATATCACTTAGGCCTACAGTGCTTCCATCAGAGACTCCTAAGGATACTCGAAAGGAGACTCCTAAAGCTAACCGAAAAGATAGAAGGTGAGATCTGAAATTGTGGACATTAATTAATAAAATCTATCCCTTTACTGTCTTGCGAAGGTTTGCATATCTAGCTAAATAAATTATTTAAAAGTTTTTTTTCCCAGCTTGCATTATTAACTATCAAGGCATTTGTGTTTCTCTTAGACATTTTTCATACGTATGCAGGAGTAGGATATCTATTGACCCGAGCCATATGAATATGCGGGAAATTGACAACGATCGTGCTACTTCTGTTCTCCAGGATGAGGTATGTGATATGCTTGGAAGCCATGTAACTGTTGCATGATGGAATATCACCAGCACGCATAATTTTCTTCATGCTGCTTTATAACTTAGTTTCTGTAGTTGATCTTGGAATTAGAAAGGTAGGGTGAATATCATTGTTAGAGTTCATTCATGCTTAGCTATTTCCATCCTGGTTGCAGCTTGATATACTTCAAGAAGAAAATGAAAGTATACTTGAGAAGGTACATGGCTAAGCGATTTCTTTGTTAGTTTTCATGTACTATGCTTAATGATTTCACCGCTTTAGCTGATCACGTCTTGGTACTCAAGCTGGTAGACCACTGTCTGATGTTTGATTGGATAATGCTGGCTGCAGCAATGATTTGCTTACCTGATGACTAGCAGTACTATCCAATCTTATGCATCATGCTACAGCAGACAGTGTCAATACTCAACAGCTTGTTCCTGCGGCCTGCCATACTTGAGCTATAGACTAATCTTGTTAATATATCAATTGACTCAAATAATGATATGTTGGCCAGCTTCGATTTGCTGAGGAAAGGTGTGAGGAAGCAGAAGCCAGAGCTAGGCAGCTTGAGAAACAGGTATATATTACATCAATAGGATGAAATGGAATTTATATTTATTTATCTATTATAATTTTTTTGCAAGCAAACAGGGGTTGCAGAGACCTTCCCAAATTATATTAAAAACAGGAAAGAAGAGGAGGGAAATCCCTCAAATTGAATGTTATATCATGACCTTTTAGTGAAAAAAAGAGTCAGAATTGAGAAAAAAATTGCCATGCTCTTGAATATGAATGTAATTTAATACATTCTAAAATATAATGAGAAACATTTGACTGTATCTTGGCTAAGTATTAGCAACTTGAGTTCAATTCTCACTTCATTGTTATGTACGTGCATGTGATCCACCTCTAGTTCATGTAACTTGAGTCTGATCTTAAAGGATTCAATGTCTATGTCCATTTCTAGTTCCATGGTTTGCTACATCCGTACATTTTAACTCCAACATAAGCAGTTATTGTTGTTGTTTTATATTACTTAACTCTGTTTATAGGTGGTACTGATGCCCATTTTCAAGTGTACTCTAATGTTTGTCCAGGGGACTGGCTACTTCTGGGTTGGATAGCAGGAATCACTAGAAAAGTTGGTTACCTGGCTACGAATTCCATCACATTCCGAACCATGGATATGATCTACCCAAGTGTTCTCTTAGATCCAACCATTCATGGCACCATTTAATATTCAAGCAATTGCTTGATTTATTGAGAGTATATGTAAGCAATTCATTAAAATGTTCGATTTCCATGGAGGAACTAAAAACAAACTGGATCAGTAACTTACAGAAGGAAGAAGGAATTAGATGATTGGTAGTCTTACTAGCTCTGAGCACTCTATTTCGGTTTCTGTTCTCTATTACAACTCATTTTTTGCAATTGTTAAATTGTTTATGCAGTGTGTAGCTTCTCATCCAGACACCCAGACACAGTTCCTCAGTGGTAAATTTTCTAAATCTTTGCAATGTATAATGACATGTGAAGCTGGATTAATCAAAGCCAACCCTAAAAACATGTGATAGCTTCCTTTTACATATTGAAATGTTACCTCGAAGGTAGATGGGGTGAGGGATCTAAAAAATACAAGAGCAAAAATAACTTTTATTTCCGTACATCCGAAACTATATTTTCTTGGCAAACCCTGATGGATTCTTTGATTTACTTGTGAATCATGGTCAACCATTTGTTTTTGTTGATTTGATTGGAACGCATTGGTATGAAGAACTGGATTGACATTTGATCTTTGCAGCCGGAATACCATCATATCTGTACCCATTCCTGGAAACAACAAGCAAGACAAAACTAGTGGAACATGTAAGACTAGCTAGTTTGGGTGTTATTGGTGCTCTTGTAAAGGTAATTTTTCCTTTTTTCTTTTCTCAGAAAAGCTGTAGTGTACTTGTGACATTTTTGCATGTATTAGATAAACTATATTTCTTCTATACTAGAATAAATTCATGGTGGTTTGTTCTCTGAATCTCTGAATCTCTTGCTTTACAACGTATTCTATGTTAGCTGTGTTTAGCTTCTTGTACAATCTGTCACTGGAAATTGAACAATAAAAGGTTTTTTTTTTCAGACACACTATCTCGTCCTAGTTGAACCATATCAAGACCTAGTAAATAACTGAACCCAATACCTTCCAGAAAAGATCTCCTTTTAGTGACTTAAAGTTCGCTTAATAAGTTCTGTCCATCAATTGAAATAACAACATCCCAGTTGGCATGTTTTTATTGATGTCTTCTAATTTTTTTGTTGTCTTTGTAGGCTGTGATAAAGTTGGTTGCTCAACTAAGTCAAAAGATGAGAGAGACATCAAATATGTGGGCTCCCGTGATATATAAAATACTTCTTAGCATTGATAAAAGGGAAAGGGATATGGCAGAAAGATGCTTTCTGAAGATAAGATCTGTTTTACTTCCTCCTCCTTTGGTTCTTTCTAAGGTATTCCTCATAGTCTTTCCTTTTATGTCTGAAACTTGTTGAATGCTTCCTATCATTACTTACTAGTGATGCACGTGTGCATGGCATCTATTTAAGTCGTATATGTTCCTTACCTAATGCATTGACTAAAATAAATTTATATTTTTTGAATGAACTATAAACTAGTTAAGTTGTACATCATGATTACCATGTAAAAGAATAACCAATGTTTTTATATTTGTGCCGAAAGTGTTGTGGATTTCATGTTGCTGTGGGTCCCACAAATAGCAATATAGCACTGTTTTATATATCAATTGCATCCCCTCAACCAACTGTATCACCTGTAGACATCTGTATTATCCTCAAACAGTTTCCTTTGTGTTACTGAAAAACTTATGGTGGCTATATGAAAAAAAAATCTCTACGAAACCAGATGATAAGGTCTGTGTAAGATGTTAGTTCTATCAAACCATTTTCTGGTTAGCTTATTGTGTTTTTTGTCAATATATTACAATACTTCTAAATGTCCACTTAGATGATTAGATCCTCTTAACGCTCAAGTATAGAGGCTAAAGGTTTGTGTTATTTTTTTACTATTCAGATCTAAAACACATTTAAGTTAAGTGGATTAAGAAATTCAGACTGTTTTTGTCTTAATTCAGAGCTGAACTCATGTTTTCAGTTTAAGAAGATGAGCTTCTTGGTGATCTAACGATGGAAACTGAACCTGAATTCTAGGTTTAGAACTAATTCTGAATTCAGGACTAAAGGACTGTAAAAAAACACCCTAGGGAGTTGCTTGTTACTGTCTAGCCTAGCCATTTTTACTTTAGGCTGCAAAAGAATTGAAGAAATATTGCTATAATATTGAAGAAATATTGCTATAATATTTTGAGCTGTGTCAAGTTGTTTTTGTATCTATCTATTTGAATTAACTGATCTAATCTCCTTTAAGATCTTCAAATGCGTTTATCTCCTGGTATCAATTTACTTGCTTCTGTTCCAAACTAGCTTCTACCTTTGTGTTTTCATTGCCATTACTTTATTGTCTTCAAAGCAACTCCACTAAAACCAACTCCAAAGGAAAACGAAAAGGAAAAGGAAAAGCAACGGAAGCAAGAAAGAGCAGGTCAGAAAGAGATGAGTTTAGGAATTTTTTTTATGTTAACGATATTTTTTCATTAAGATGAACAGATGATAGATGGATATTTCGACATCTGTGTTTCTTTCAGGAGCTGATGAACCAAAACCTAAAGAAAAGCATCTGAAGGGAGCAGGGTCAGGTTTCCTTGCTCCCCTTGCTCTTGCAGATGCCCTTGCCAATTTTTTGGGCACAGGAGAAAGCGAATTGTCACGTTCTGATGTGATAAAAAGATTGTGGGATTATATAAAAGAACACAAACTGCAGGTAATTTTCTTTTTTTTTAACAGAACTATCCTACCTCACACTGTGGTATAGATTATATTGTTATATGTTGATCCTGCAATATGTAGTTACTCATATTTATTATTGATCTGTCACTGAAAATTATATCTGACTAGCTCTGTGTAAAGACCCTGTTAAATAAATTAGCAGCATTAGTATGAACTGGAAATCTCTTGGACACATCAAGAGTATCGACCCTGTTTTCTCCGAGCAATAGTTTCATTTATCTGGCCTGATTCTTCTGAATTTTCTTATTTTTTGTTTTTGTTTTTGCGTTTATAGGGCATTGTAAAACTACTACTGGAACTATTGTGTTAAATTTGTTATGGTTTAGACGGTGACCTTAGAACCCCTTCCAAAGCATGTCACATGTTTCGAGTTTTTCTATTTGTTCAGTTCCAGAAATTGTGCATCATTTGCTGCGATACAATTGATTGAATTGTGCTTTTGTTTTGGTAAATCTGTATATACTATGAATTCTCGAGTTCAGACCTATTTCTAGTCGAATACAAAAGAAGACATTCAGGTCATAAATTTTGGATGATTTAATTTGCCATTTGTTTTAGTATATCATATACTCCGATTTGTAATCTGTTCTAGGTTCCCTGAATAGATTTATATGGCTTTAGTCACCCTTTATCAATTGAAGGTAGGTCTTACGCTTTTTACATTTGTGTAATTGCTGGCCTTTGAACCTATTTTCATTTCTTTTCGTGCTTTCTGCCATCATTAATATTCGTGATTTCTATGTTTTTGAAAAGGTGTTAAATCCCACCCCGCTAACAGATCTCTCATCTGTTGTGTAATGGAAGCATCAATAATCAATTCATGAAGGTGCAAAATATCTAGATAGCTATTGTTGTTTGGTTGATTTGCTCCCAAGAGTGCATTAGCCAGGCCAAGACATCCAATGATATCTAATAATACATCCTTTCCATGGTTACTCCTGTCTTTGGAGGCACATTTCCCCTTTTCCATAAAGTGCTGCTTGGAAGAACCCTTATTATTATAATTATTGTCTTTTCTTTGTAATATAGCAAATTATTATACATTGTAATGTTCATTTATGCAGTGCTGCCCACTACTCAAGTTCTGAGTTCTTGGCATGTAATGGTAAAAGGCAAGATATGCCAATGGTTACACAGCCAAGGAAGCATCAGTATCGTTTTTCAAACTGATTTGGGTTTTTATGCTTTGTGAACCATTTTCTTTTGAGCTTCTTAATTTGTCTGATAGCAGTTACTTTTCCTAATTCTTTGTCTTAATTTGTGTCCTGCTTTTAAATGAAGGATCCATCTGACAAGAGGAGAGTATTATGTGATGATAAATTGAAAACACTCTTCGAGGTCGAATCTTTTGTTGGCTTCACAGTTACAAAGTTATTAAGTGCTCATGTTTCTCCTTGCTTCAGTGTAAAACCCAAAGGGGCGATTTTGCTTGTGTATTTTCAATTTCCAACAGTTGCTCTTCAGGGCGGTTTTGTTTTTTAGGTTTTCCCTGTCAATGTTCACTGAAATAGCCACAGAAAATTCTGAAAAGAATCAGTTTTTTTTTCTTGTCACTCTTTACTGGTTTTAACTTATGGATCTTCTAACAGAGTGCAAATAAGTGCTCAATTGCTATTCAATAGCTTGTCTCGTAGGCTCGTAGCTCCTGACAGTCAAAACTTAAACAACCTCTTTTTGAGACATGAATTGAGACTGTTTCACCTGGGCATTGTATTTTGCATTGAATACTTCCAAATATTTTTCTATAAGTTAGGGATCTCTAATGTATTTAGAAGAAACATGGTAGAGTTGAGTTTTTGCTTAAAGGAACGTGGTTCTGAAACTCCATGCCCAGGCATGGTTCAGGATACATTTGGTTCCATGGGTTTTCTCTTTGCACCTTCCTCAATGCAGTGGTGAATTTGGTCTGAACGAGATAATTCATCAATCATTAATTTGGTCTATGGGATTGAATAAAGAAGATTACCGTTAAAACCCTATTGCCTGATCTGTTGATGCAATTTGAGATGTCAGTGAAAGCTCACTGTAACACAGATTATGCATGAAGAGACTTTCTGTCGTTCAACAATCATTTACTGCTCTAGAAACTTTTCCATACATTGACACAGTAGTTTGTGGAATCCTATTCGTGCCGGAGGCATGACACGGTAGCCGTGTCATAGGCACGGGTACACGCCACATGGCAAGTGTCTGGTCGATCTTAGTAAGGACTGATTTTGCAGGTGTGGGGCTGTGATTTTGCTGCAGCAGCTATTATATTAATTTGCAATGCTTTCAAACCCTTGCAACAAACCAGATTTCTTTTTTTTTGAATTTTGTTTTGACTTGCAACGGCTTACAACCGTGGGCGTTCATTCTTGCAACGGTTTAAAATCGTGGTCATTCATTCTTGCAACGGCTTACAACCGTGGCCTTCATTCTTGCAACGGCTTACAACCATGGCTAAACCGTGGCTAAATGCAGAAAATAATCAAGCGTCCTCGAACATAAAACCGTTGCTAATAAGTGTTGTCACGGTTTATAGCCGTCAAAGGTGATTTGGCGACGCCTCAAATGGCCAGGCCTCTAAGCCGTGGCAATAGGTTACCCCCATGGTCCCAAACCGTTGCGGATGGGTATTTTTGGTGCAGTGTAACTACCAACTAATCTAGATATAAATAAGATATAATCGGTGAAAATAATTTACTAATATTAGAAAAATATTGTATTATGTATGAAACATAAAGAACAACATAAAATAAATCTCAACAAATTCTAACATCCTATTGTTTTCATCTTTGCCTCAGTGTGGAGTTTAGAAGCTCATGGTAGTGGTGGTGATCAAGGCTCCAGGGTGGGCAATTTCCATCTTCAGCTTAGCACCACAAAGAGACACAAAACCAAACCTTTCATAAACAAAACGTGTTCACCCTTACTACAAGAAAAATGCCCATTAATAGCTTTTCAAAAATGCTATGGTAGGATACCATAGCGTTTTAGAAAACGTTGTATCTGCTGAAGCGATAATAGACCCAGGGTCTATTATAGCGTTTTAAAAACGCTATAGTAAGTTGGCCTTTTATAGCGTTTTTTTGAAACGCTATGGCAGACTATACCATAGCGTTTCTGAAATGCTATTGTCTTCCCTCACGTAACATTTAACAAATGCTATTATATTAGTTTCTATAGCGTTTCTCAAGGCCCTTTTTTTCTATAGCACTCATCAAGTGCTATCAAATGACTTTTTATAACATCTTATAAGTTTTATTTCTAGAAAATAAAAATCTAAATGTGCCAAACTTAAACATTTCAATGAAAGGAGGCAAAGTAATGTAATTAATTAATATAACATGAAAATATTACTGACAAAGTAATCGTAACTTTTCCAAAGCATCACTTGCATTACTGAAGTACAATGTTCATCAAACATTAGACATGAAAACACAGCAATGTTGGCAGCCATCCAAGAGTTCTGTAATATTTGGCCAATGACAAATATAACATGACAAACAAATGCAAACGATAAGTATAAGTAGCCTCTATTCTGATTCAGCTATTGTATGTAAGGCGTGAAACCCGAATCTCCCTTTTCTCTTTCTTCTAGCTTAATCAACTGATCGTCAGTGGATGCTTTTGTTTGTTTTTCTGTGTTAAGTCTTGTTGATATCTTTACCGAAATTTTCAGCTTTCTGAGAAGAAACAACCTGGGAGAGTCTTTCAGAACCAGCAGTTTTTTTGTGTGCATTGACAAGGACCTGAAATTCTTGACTTGAGGCCAATAACTAATTATAGGGATTAAGGACAAGCATGTAGTATTTCCCCATCTGACATTAACTGTAAACAAAATAAACATGATCAAAATGCTTGTTTGGAGTAATAGTTTGCCTCATGATCATGTCGGAGATGACTGTACAAGATGGTCATTCAAACTTGGAAACTGGAGTTGGAAACCTTCTCAGTGGTATGGAACCTCCATTTGTAGATGTAGTCTTTCGAATCACAGCAGAGTTTTTGTACATCACATGTAACATCAGCCAAGCTTTTGTTCTCATTGCAAGTAAACCCATTTGAAGAAATTGGCACTTGCAGATCTGACAGATCCAACTTCACCTTCCCACTGATCCTCTTGCATGCATTTCCCCCCAACATTACATCATAGCTTACCATGGAATCAAGCCACAGACACTCAGGTTTCCCCACCATCTCCTTGTATGCAGAATTGGCCAGTCTCACTCTGTTACTCGAGTTTGAAACCACAACTGGTAGAGCCTCAACCTCTATCTCTGCTTCAACCTCATGAGACTTCTTGGAAGCACAAGTACCAGGAATTGGGTTGGGTTTCACTTGTATGCATTCAAGTATGATGCTTGAACCAACAGGTCTCACAGGCTGAGGAGTTATGACATTTGCAGGTCCAGAATCAGAGACAACATCTCTGCTTGCAGAGTCTGCAACAAATCCTTCTCCTGTGGAACATCAGCATTTATGGTCAAATCCATGACCTCCTCAAGGTGAGTAGCAAGCATTCATGCCAGGAAGTTCAGATACTAGTCTGGGTACTTTTGGCGATGAAGAAGAAGGGTAAGGTAGAAAAGAAAGGGTGACCAAATTGACAGACTTCTCCAAGCTTGCTCCAAGCCCTCATGAACTTGGGTGTGGAAACGGAGGAGGGAACCCATGACCAAAACTCTGCAGAGAAAGACCAAGTTGTGTGTTCATGGAAAGACCCATGACCAGGCCTGTTTCCTAGATCAACAGGAACCAATTTGATCTTGTCCTGCAACCCTGCTCCCAACAAATAAGAATTACTCAGAAATGAACTTTAATACGGAAGGTTTGAAGCTCCTTAATGAATAATTAACATACTATACTTGAAACTACAAAAATGGCTTGAACTCTTGAAGTGCAAAAAGAAATGGAAATGAACTCTTGAAGTATTTAATAAGTATACAATATGTTGATTTCATGACATGTTCAAATAACTCAAATTTCGAAAGACCAACATCTCAATACTATCCCTTAAAGCATCTCCACATGATAAAGCTCAAATAAACAAACAGAACGAAAAATCACCATCTGATGTCTTCTGTGAATATGAAATTACTGAAATAATACTGAAATTACTATAAAACTCAATTTCTTTATCTTGAATCCGACAACAGTAGATGGAAAAAGGTTAAAGAAAATATCACTTGGGATTTGCACAGGAAGAAATTATCTGTCAGCTTTACAAAATACTAGTTTTGATTTCTGAGTACCGATAGTAATATCGATTCTAAATTTGTTCTGATGGGTTTATCATTATAAAGGAACTCAGACTGACAGGGGTTTCTCATGGCTTATTCCTGTTCAATTAGGAAACAATTTATTCAAGTTCAAGTGTTCAACAGTATACAATTTATTCAATTTTAACAACAAATGCAGTAAAAGATGCAAAAAGCACCAAGATTAGTACATTAGGAAAGAAAAGAAAACAACTCTTGCTTTAGAAATGAGAGATATCAAAGAAAACAATCACACATCAAGTGCTCCTGAAACTGAAAACCCCAACTAAAAAACATATAATGCAACATTTATCTTGAAACAAAAGTAGATAAAAGATGAGTGATTAAAAAGGGCATAAACAACAAAAGAAGAGAAAGAAACTAATGGAGGAGGACTAGTGATGCAACGATGAGAATTCAGTAAATTGAAACTGTGAAACATTATAAAGCACCAGCTTGTACCAAATGGATAAAAGAAATCTAAAAGAAGAAACATAAAACTAATTACCAATATTTAGAGACAAGCCCATCTGAGTTGGCCTTATACTCTAGTAGAATCCACGCCAAGATTGTAATCCTTCAACCAACCAGGTGAAAGTGGTTTGGCCAGATATTCACTAAAATCTGTTTAATTCACTTATGCATGCGACTCGCACAATTTTAGGCATATTTTCCTACATCGCAATGTGTATTTAGCAATCTCAAAATAGAATGCCAATTCTCATTTGCAAGTTTTGTCAATAAACTGAATCCAGATTGTGTAAGTTTGTGTGCTCATTCAAATTCCAGGTGGATCCTTGTTTTTACCTGCATTACAGTTGTTGAAGCCAAGAAATCTACATACTCATCAAGCATGGTAACATCACCAAGTTCAGAAAGCAGAAAATTTGTTCCTTCCACCTGTGATTTTACAATAAACTTTTAATTATCATTATTCAGTAGTTCTCTTAACAATCAAATAAGGAGTTCCAACAAGCAGAGGGAGGTATGCAAATATATTGAAACAACACAAGGAACTAAGTCTATAGTCCTCTTAACATTCAAATAAGGAGTTCCAACAAGCAGAGGGAGGTATGCAAATATATTAAAACAACACGAGGAACTAAGTCTATAGTTCTCTTAACATTCAAATAATGAGTTCCAACGAGCAGAGGGAGGTAAGCAAATATATTAAAACAACACGAGGAATGAAGTCTATTGTCTTCAGTATAAAAGGAATAACCCCTACAATATGAGAAAATAAACGTACACAAGTACTTCAGACTAACAGCGGCAATTAGACAAATTCAAGGTGTAGCTCTATTAGATAAATTTCCAGAGCATCCTAATCAATATTTAGCAGCATACCATACCTAGTTTAGATTCGATGAGTTCATCTAACGCCAACACCATTTAGTAGCAGAAATACCAAATAAAAGCTGCAAAGTTAACTAAATCTCAAATCTACACAGATTCTTTTGAGTTCGACACAAATACAAGTAAACATAGTTATAACAATTTCATTCCTTTCTGTGAAATATTCAACTTTTCAACTGTCATCTGTCATATATTTTTTTGAAGGAAACAAAATGCCACAGAGGACTATATCTTTCATCTTAGACGAAATGGCAATGCATGGCATTCTTGTAATCAGAGTAAATTATGAAGCTGCCATATAAAGGTGATTTAAATGTCAAATCCACCATATACAAAAAAGACTTGCAGGACGACCGTACCTTGTCATCCAGATCAGATCGTTGCAAGTTGTTACCATCAGATCACAAATGGAGAGGGCTTGAAAGTGATTCATTTCCATCATCTGAAATCTTGCTCAGTGAATCCAACACATCTTCAACCTCATCCATGGATTTCTGTTATGGGGTATTAGCTTCTCTCATGTCAACTTCAGTATTTCAATTTCTCCTCTCACAGAAACAGGTTTCATCCCCTCTCTCTCAGATTCTTTACCGTCCATACTATCAAATTTACGCCATTTTGGAGGATCCTCAGATTCACTATCTTCTACCACTTCATTTTCAACATCTTCATCCTCCACCTCAGCATTTTTTTCAGTTTATACTCTCACTTCAAGAAGAAAAAAGAAAAATGAGAAGAAGACTTTCAAGTATTTGATAGTTAGATCAGCTAATAAGGTCAACTCTTCAAAAATCTGTTATCTTTGTAATCTGTCCATTAAACATTATTGCAGTCAATTTTCTCAATTCATTTTTCAAGCATTGCGCAAGGCCGACAGTTGAATCTGAAAAATTCAGATGTTTCTCCATTAGACAAGAGTGGTAGACTTAGAGAACTACAAACACTTGATGACCAAAACAGGGAGCAATAGCAGCAGGTGTTGGTTCCAGGAACAGGGTTCAGTAATAGGTTGGAGAAATGTGTGATTTTGCGGGTTTTCTATTTCAAGTTCAGTTTTTTTATTTTTTCCAGAAACAGGGTGTGGCCTCTGTTTTGAGCAGTTTCTGGGCACCGCGGAAAGGTGAAGGCTTTTCCCAAGGATGACCCAACCAAGACTTGCCGGCTTTACTGCTTTCTTGGGCTACAAAGCTGGCATGACCCACATTATCAGAGATGTCGAACTGAAATGAACAAGAAAGTCTACAAGCAGGGGAAGGCTGGCCAAGAGTCTCCATTTTATGCATTATCGTCTTCTCAGACAGACCCATTGTGAGATTAATAAAGGACGTTAATAAGTAGGTCCATACAAGATGTCTAAAATTATTCAAAGTAAACACACTTATTACATTATCATGTAATCTCAACTTATTTCATCCTAATGGAAGTTCAAAACAACTATTGTTTAGGAAAAACCGAAAAACCATTGCAAACTGAAAAACAAATCTAATCCAAAACAAACTAAACACTGACTGAATAGAAATATCTTGTAAGCATCCTTTGGCTTCTTTGTCTTATAAAATTCTTCAAATTATTTCATAATTTATTCAATAATAGTTCTTTGAATTGAATGAGAAATTGTATGATTTAAATTATTCGGAGCATTCAAGGGAACACATGGAGTAAGTGAAGGTAGTGTGTGAGCAAGCAAAATAAAATAAGATGTAGGCATAAACAAACAAAACGATTGCTAGTTAGCCTTAACAAACAACCACCAATTGTGCATTCAACTCAATTAATACCAAGATTAGGGATAAAAGAAAAGGATAACACAAAAATACCTACATTTGTGCATTCAGCTGTTCATTCGATTTCAGCTGCCTCAATGTCAAGAAATCCAGCATCCACCATTCTTCTCAATGTTCTTGCTTGTGAAGACTTCCCTCTTAAACAAAGCAAAAAAATAGATTTTTCAAGAAGAAACCTCTGAATTGTGTGTGTAATTTATAACACCAAATATAAACCATAGACGCAGGAAACAATGAAATATCATTAGAACTACTAACACACATACCTGCTTGGGTCATTAAAAGGTGATCGAAGCTCAGGTGCAGGTACAATGCCAGCCAGCATTGCGCACTCTCCTAAACTAAGAAATGACGGGCACTTCCCGAAATAGAATTTGGACGATGACTCGATTCCATATACACCATGTCCCCAGTATATCTATCGCATAAGAAATTCAATTAGTTATCAACCATAAATTTTCTAATTTATGTTACTTCACAATAAGAAAAAAAAATCAACTATTACCTTTCGCAAGCAGGCACTTGAAATTTTCTCTTTTGACAGTCTTCTCTCCAATATCAATGCCAACAATAACTCAACAACCTTTCTCGAAAAGGTTTGCTCATTCTTAAGAAATGTATTCTTCACAAGCTGTAATTAAATCAAGTAAAATTCCTTTAAGTTCATGAAAGAAATTTCAGTACCAATGTTGGATCATAAAACTCAATACAACATTCGTAAACTCAATTCCAAAAACTTAACGGGTTCTGTTGGTTGATTCAAACTCATTGATAAATGCAACAAACATTCAGTTCTAGCTACCAAAAAAATTAAATTGATTTGCTCACCTGCTGAGTGATGGTACTCCCACCACCTCCATTGGGGAACAACAGCACGGCACAAACAATTCCAATAGGGTCAATTCCAGAATGCCGGTAGAAACGACGATCTTCATAAGCTACAATAGCTTTCATCAAATGAAATGGATACCCTTTTGCTTGCACTTCCGCCTCTTCGGAAAATACAATGTCTAAATGTCTAAATCGACCTTGATTCACCTCATTTTAGAAGAAAACACCCAATTTTTTTGGACGCACCAAAATCAGCAAGTTTGATGCACCCTTTATTGTCTACAAGAATGTTTGCCCCCTGAAAGTGGAAGAAAAACATGCACTCAGTATGAATGAAGAGAAATCAATTAGCTAAATGTTTCCCTCGGATATACTTATCTAGTAAAGAGAAATACCTTAATATCCCTATGCATAATCCCATTCTTATGGAGATACTCCAAACCCAACAGCAGCTGCTTAGTATATGTTCTTATAACCTATTGAAGCAAATGGCAGAAAATGCATCAGCTACGGAAGCACCCCAATTTAAACTTAGAAATTTAGCAAGGACTAACCGCCTCAGGAAAAGAGCCAAAATTTTGAAGAAGAGAATCGATGGATCCTCCAAGTACAAACTCAAGCAGAATATTCAATGTGCTCTCCTCCCTAGCAGTACCCAAGTATCTCTGCAATAATAAATCAAACCATGGAACAAGAGACCAAGCATAAATGTCACCAAACACAGACACAACCAAGAAATCATACTCACGACAATGTTTGGATGCGTAAGATTCTTAAGAAGCTTCTTTCTCACAGTCCATTCTTGAAAGGCAGTAAATAATGCCACATTCATCTAGATGATTTTCCTTGATGAACTTGTCAATGTCATCAAAACAACTTTTTGTTTTTGCCTTCACGGAATACCTGCCATCTTCATATGTATGAGGCTTTCCAATGTCACTGATGATTAATCATAAACTATGACACATACCACAAATTTGGGCGGTTGAAACTTTGTCGAAAAAGGATGTAGTTCTCAAGACCAAGAGCCCGAACAACATCTTCTTTGACACTTGCTGTTGCAGTGGCAGTTAAAGCCAACACAGGGGTTTTCGGGAACTTTTGCTTCAGAATACCTAGACCCGGAGCGGATACAACACAACATTAGCCATGGATATTATAACAGCTCATTCATGTAATACAAAAGTGAAACCTTTTTTTTAAATCAGAAAAACAAAAAATATTTCGTTAAAGAAAAACTAACTGCTAGAGATAAGAACTCCAGCAGGTAGTGCAAAATGTACACATCATGTATTTCTATTGTCCACAATAGGAAAAAATCATATGGAAAACAGCTACCTGATAATCTGGTCTAAAATCATGTCCCCATTGGCTTACACAATGAGCTTCATCAATAACAATTCTAGAAAGTGACTCACGAGCATGTAAGTTATCCAATTGCCTTAAGAGAGTATCACTTTTGTACTAAATGAAAACATCATAAGAAAACAAATAGAATCAGAAATGTCCATAGTGTTGGCATCAAATAAATATTAAGCTGAACAAGAATTAATATTCACAAACTTATTATATTCCTGCTAGATGTATAACTTACTTCTCGGTGTCAACCATTTATAGAATCTGAGATCCATGGTAAACCCGGTAAACCCAACAGTATCAGAGTGTTTGACACCAGAGTTTATTTTTCCTTTTTCATATTTTGGAGTGTCCTTGTTGCATAGGGACAAACAAAACTATCTACTGAATGAAACCGGAGGGGAAATGACAATCAATCAAGCCATAAGGACCACAAAATAATGAAGAATTTCAGACAGATTAGGTCTTGTTCCGGGATGATCCCATATTACCACAATCTCACCAAATCCAAGGGAAATAACAGAAAAGGCCAACGTAAAAGCAGGGAATAGATCCAACCATCTAATGAGAATGCACGAGAAATAGTTCGATGTTGAAATATCTTCCTAGGAAATTTTTTCTTTTTCACTTAAAAAAAATAAGAATATGCGGTTCAATGCATGTTGAATGACACATTGCAAAGTCTTGAAAATTTTAAATCTTGAAACAAGAAGTACCTATATGGTGGAATCTTATTGCTAAATGATAACTAATGTTCTTAATCTGCAGTTCTACAGAAATCACAAAAAGTTGTTCCATATGCACTCATAATTCTGAACATAAAGAAAGAACTTCCAATTCATCATCAAAGACATTGACAATAAACCCATTTCTTAGAGCGTGAGTGATTGCACCACTATGGTGTAAAGTGATTCCACCAACAACCTGTGTTAAAAAAATTGGTTTGTTTAAAACCATTGGAAGTTAATATCATCAAGCTAGAATGATATCCTAGAAATAGGACTTACTTTGCAATTTTCTCTGGTGTGACATATAACAATTTGTATTTACAGTGATCAGAAGCCAGTTCTCTAAAGATGTCATGTTGTTCACTCCATTCCATATTAGCACTCAAGTAAGAAGTTGGGATGTTTGCCTAAATTGCAAAATCAAATGAAAACCTTAACAATGAATGACAAAATTAGACAAAACAACTGAATCATCCAAAGAAATAATTGCATTACCAGCAACAAGTACATGATTTGGTCTTGAATGAGTGAAATAAGAGGAGACACAACTAGAGTTATTCCATTACAAATTAGGGCCGGCAGCTGCAAATAATAGATATGAGTTATACAAAGACTCGCATGATCTTAGGATAAAGTGCAAAGAATTCTCAAAGTGACAAACAAATGAAAAAATACATACCAACTTATAACTGTGTGAGATCTCAGATTCTGAGTTACCTCAAAATTACATACCAAAATTTCTCAGATTCTGAAAAAATACGGACTCGCTTCTTCTCCGCCCCTGATTTCGTCGTATCTCTCTGAATGAGATAGATTGAAGAGGAAATTATGCTCTTGTTGGCCTTATTTGATCATTAAAAAAGAAAAGAAACCTAAACCTTCACTGCCCCATTCTCCCCAACTTTCTTCTCCACCCCATGTTAGATGAATCAAATTGAGAGAGGAGTGAAAGTGATAGACAGAGCAGCGAGAGTGGCGAGAGCGACAGAGAGAGCGAGAGTGGCGAGAGCGACAAAGAGAGCGAGAGCAGGGAAGGAGGCAAATGGCAGAGCGAGGGAGGGAGGAGAATCGCAGGGCTGTGTGATTCATTTTTCTTTGTAGGTTTTAAGTTGGAGGAGAGAGTCTGAAATATTTTGGCGGTCAAGCTTTTTAATCTCCCGCTTGATTATTTAATAGCGTTTTGAGATTACAATATACTAAAATTAAGTTTCTTTATAGCATTTGTGTAAAAAACGCTATTCTCAAATGCTGTAAAAGATCATTTTTGTTGTAGTGCCTCTTTTATGCTTCTCACTACCAGTTCGGAAATAATTCCAATATGCCTCCACATGTTCCCCAATCCACCCCCCCTCGAAATAAACATTTTTTATTTGTAATGGAATTCTTATTTCAAAAAGGAAACTATTGTTGCAATGAACAAGGCATGAGCCAACAAATTGTACTTGAGACTCCTTTTGTGCATTCTAATAATAGATTTAGAAACACCAATCAATGTTGTTGTCTGGATTGAACTGAAATAAAAATCAAGTCTTCATGCATGGTTGGACTGACATGGAAAAAAGCTCAATGATTGTGAGTGAAGGCTTGGTGGTGATAGCTTAATCAAGGGAAAAATAGTTGAACTGATGGAGTGAATCGGTGTGATGAGAGTATTGCTTCTCAAGCAGACAAATTTAGAGCCACTTATAAACAAAAGGTAAAAGTCTTGATTGCCTTCAAGGGGCCACATCAGTGTCTATTGGCATTAGGCTAGGCTTCTACTCACCACCAGTCATCTGCTTATAGATCTTTATGATAATGATGAGCCCTTTCCCTCTAACGAACTTTTGGGTAGACCATGGATAACTAAAATTGATGCTGTCACATCTTGTTTGCACTGAAAAATCACATATCCAATCTCAGGCGGTGGAGTTGGAGAAATAAAAAGTGATCGAACCATTGCAAGAAGGTGCACAGCTGAGTCTTGAAGAAAACAAAGTAGAAGGAATTTATACCCCTCACTTCAGTCGAAGTGACTACCTCCCAATAGCAATTACAGCACTAGGATTAGGAATTGGAAGTTAAATTCAAAATTCAAATCCTCAAGTGAGGAGGGATGGAAACCAGAGGAAGATACATAATTTATGATATTTTGTCATGATCTACCTGAGAGAAATGCAAGAATTGGCTTTCGCCTTAGCGAAAATGAGAAGGTGGAGCTGACTAGTTTCCTTCAAAACAACAAAGATGTGTTCGCTTGGTCAGCTTTCGACATGCCCGAAATTGATCCAAGTGTGATCTGCCACAAACTACATGTAGATCCAACCTTCAAGCCTATTGTGCAAAAGAGACGAAACTTTGTCCCAAAAATAGTAGCAATCATTGAACCCGAGATAGACAAACTCTTGGTAGCCGATTTTATCGAGGAAGTATCCTGCATCGAATTGTTGGCAAATGTGGTGTTAGTTAAGAAAAAAAAATGGAGAGTTTGTGTGGATTTCACTGACCTCAACAAGGCATGCCAAATAGGGATAGCAACGGGTGGATTGGGGCGGATTTGGATAAATTCGTATCTGCCCCATCGAGGATTGCGGATCCCCGAATCCGCGCTGTATATTCGTTTATATATATATTTTTTAAAACCATCCCCGCTCTGGATGGATTGGCGGATATAAGCCCAATATAAGCCTAGCCCCATTCTGTGAAGAGATATAATTAGAGGGGAAAAATAAATGAGAGTTTTGTGTTTTAGGGTTTTGGAGGTTTTTTTTTTTTTTTTGGCCTTTTTGGAAATGGATTGTGTGAGCTGTATTCTTTAGGCTTGATTTTCTCAACTAATGGACTAGCCAATTACTTTCTTTCACATTCGATGCACTACCCAATTAATAGTAATTATACATAAATGGATATGCACGGGCAAATTTAGCCAAATCCATATCCGTCCCGAATCAGTGACGGATATCATCTGGGTCCTCAAATCCGCCTCGATATCCATTTAGGCACATCCAAATCTGTCCCATTTGGGGCAGAGGGAGGGGGAAGATATCCGTGAAAATTCGCCCCACTTCCAACCCTATGCCCAAATGATAAATATCCTCTGCCACGCATTGATCTGCTAGTAGATTCCACATTTAGCAACCAACTGCTTAGATTCATGGATGTTTATTCAGGTTATGTGCGAGCTCGATAAAGCCAAAACTCATTAATCATCGAAAGAGGAACTTATTGTTACAAGGCGATGCCTTTTGGTTTGAAAAATGTTGGCATGGCCTATTAAAGGTTAATGAGCAAAATCTTCAAGCATTTAATCGACAAAAGCATGGAGGTTTACATAGACGACATGCTAATCAAGAGTTCTCAGTTGGCAGATCACATCATAAATTTTGGGGAAGCATTTGGACTGGTAAGAAAGTATTGAATAAAGTTGAATCCATTTGTGTTTTTGGAGTCTTGCTGGGAAACTTTTTGGGATACATAGTCACCTAGAAAAGAATTGAAGCCCATCCTAGTCAAATCAAAGCCATCATTGACATGAGGTCACCATCAACTCCAAAAGAAATTCAAAGTCTCACTGGTAAAACAACTTTAAATCGAGTCTTGTGTAAATCAACAGACAAAAGTAAGCCATTTTTCAAAGTATTGAAGAAAGGGCAGAGAGACAACTGGGATGAAGAGTGTGAAATTGCATTTCAAAATTTGAAGACTTACCAATCTTTTTTTTTGGAAAGCGAACTAGGTTTTTAAGGATCCCACAACCTATCAACAAGATGCGATCTACAGGTCAACAACCATAAGAAAGAAACCATGCCGCGGGTGGGTCTCGAACCTAGGACGTGGGGGACAAACCCACACAACCCTAACCCTTAGACCGTAACACCATTGGCCACTTACTAATCTTCTCATCCTCTATTGTCGAAAATTTAGCTAAGAGATGACATGTACATCTACGTGGCAGTTTCAATGGCAGTCAGCTCAGCTCTCATCAGAAAAGAGCTGGGGGCACAACTTCCTGTATTTTACATCTCTAAAGTTCTTTTCAATGTTGAGACCAGGTACCTGAAAATGAAAAAAAAAATTGGCATTTTTTGTTTCGGCAAATAAGTTAAGGCCCAACTTTCAATCTCATCGGGTGATTCCTGCGATGGAATATCCTTTACGGTCAATCCTCCACGGCCCCAATGCTTTTCAAAGACTCTAAATGGGATGTACAGATGATCTAATATGGCTTGATCTATCGGCCAATGACAACTATAAAGGCTCAAGCCTTAGTAGATTTCATAGCAGAATTCACACCCTCCTCAATCAAGGAAACAAAAGAGATTAGTGTTGCATCCTTCAACAAAGGAAGACCCTCAGCTCATGCCAAAACATGGGCACGTTAGCCAAAAAATATGTGACATTTATATGTGGATGGGTCGTCAAATCACAAGGGTGTCGGAGCGAGACTTGTTTTATTCACACCCTATGGAGCTATGGTATAGCAAGCTTTCACACTTAGTTCAAAACCTCCAATAATGAAGAAGAATATGAGGCTTTGTTTGCTGTTCTACGCCTAGCAAAAGAGTTGTCAGTTAAAAGGTTAACCATCTATTCTGATTCTTAGCTTATAACCAGTCAAACATCTGGTGAATTCATGGCAAAACACCCATGGATGATCCTCTACTTAGGCAAAGTTCAAGAGATTTTGAAGGTTTTTCCAATTTTCATAACTAGCAAGTTCCTAGGGTGAAACATTCTCATGCAAATACATTGGCAAACTTGGGGTCAGCCTTAGATTATCAATTTAGGCGTTCCATTCCAGTAGAACACCTAAAAAAGTCAAGTAATGAAGAGGAAGAAGTTGAGATGATGATAATTGATGCTAATCCTACTTGGCAAGATCTCATTATTGATCTTCTACTGAATGATAATTTGTCGGCAGATAAGGCAGAAGCCAAGAAATTCCATAGAAAGCTGCAATATATTATGTGGGAAATGTGAACTATACAACATATTGTATTTGGGGCTTGATCTCACATGTATTATTCCTCCAGTGGTACTTGAAATTTTGAGTAGCATTCATGAAGGATCTTGTGAAAATCACTACTAGGATATATCACTAGCACAAAAAGCTTTGAGTGTGTAGGGATGGCAATGGGGCGGATTTGAGCAAATCCATCCTCCCGATCAGGGATCACAGATCCCTGAATCCGCTCCGTCAATCCGTTTATATTTTTATTTATAAAATCTTCACCCCGCACGGATCGGCGGATATCCGCTAGGCCCCGCCAATCCGTTTACAGTTTTGCGGTTTGTTGGTGGTTGCTGGTTCCCCGCTCCAATCCATTTATCATGTTCAATTAATTTGCAATTGATTAATTAGCAAATCAACCTTGTATGTAACACACATAATTGCTTAAAAAGTTGCATTTGATCTATGTTTCAAAAAACACATTTGGTTTCATCCAGAAAGGGCTCAATTACTTGTTGGCTTCACTACTGGATGAAGCAAAATGAGCATTCATTGTGAATAAATCAAGCAGGAAAAAAAGGATCTTATTTAGCTTAATCTACGATACCTTGTTACCAGATAAACACCAATACAAGGAGAGTTGCTCCATACATTAAAGTGAGATCTAAGATCTGCTCTTGTCTTTTCTTTCATAGTGGGTGTACAAACTGCTTGAAGAACCATGCAAAGTTTTGAAACAACCCCAAGTCTTGTTAAGCATAATGTAATTAGTAAAACTATGGCTCAGAAGTAGTTAGTAGACTGTTAGACAGTTTAGCTAGACAGGGTGTTATTGTTAAGCACATCTGTTATGACAGCTAGACATCATTGTATTGTCTATATAAGTCGTGTAGATTGTACATTCTTCTTCAGTGAAATATATTGAATTCATTTGTTTCTGCTCTAGTTTTTTGTTCTAACATGGTATCAGAGCTATAGCTTCTTCTTCTACTATTTTGTTTTCAGTTCTTCAAGTAGTCTTTAATGGCCGAATCTTCCTCCAATGCGACTTCACTCATGAACTCTGCCATGACAGAGTCTAAGCCTGTGATCTTCTCTCATTCGTTATCTGTCAAATTGAATGAGCATAACTATCTGTTGTGGAAACAACAGGTATTAGCTACAATCAAAGGTCATAAACTGCAACAATTCATTGAGAATACCTCGCCTCCATCCAGGTTTCTATCCATGGATGATCAAACAAACAACAGAGTCAATCCTGACCTTCTTACCTGGGAACAACAAGATCAGCTTCTATTTTCTTGGCTCCTATCCTCCATGACTGAATCTTTACTTACCAGGTTAGTAGGTTGCACTACTTCTGCTCATATTTGGATGATCCTTGAGACTTTCTTCAATTCTCAGACTGTTGCAAAAGTTTCTCAATTCAAAACTCAATTACAATCTCTCAAGAAAGGAGGACTTTCAATCAATGACTACTTGTTGAAGCTCAAATCCATTATTGATCAGTTAGCATCAGTAGGACACCAATTATCTTCTAAAGATCACATTAATGCTATCTTTGATGGATTGCCTCAGATATATGATACTTTTGTAGTATCTGTGAGTTCCAGATCTGATGATTATAGTGTGGCAGAGGTTGAGGCTCTCTTGCTTGCTCAGGAATCCAGGATTGAAAAGCATACTAAAGATCTTGATATCTTAAGTTAGGTTAATGTGGCACATACAGCTCATAAACCTTCTCCTAGATCGTTTGTATCCAACTCACAAGGGTGGAGACCTCAATCAAGACCTCCATTTCAACCAAGAAGTTCAAGATCTGGTCCTGGAAGAGGTTATAGGCCATCTGGTTTTGGTTCACAGCGTCCTCAGTGTCAAATCTGTGGCAAGATGGGACATCTTGCGTTTAAGTGTTATAATCGGTTTGACACCAATGCTCCTAATCCATGGAATTCTAATTCTCAATCATCCTTTTCAGGATCTCCTTCTGCTATGACCACTCCTCGTCATGTTTTTTCTGCTACTAGTCAGCTTCCTATTTCTGATATGAGAACTAATTCTCAGTCTACAATGAGCTCAGGTGAGGCTTCTACATCCTCTGATTACAGATGGTTTCCTGACTCCGGTGCTACCGACCATTGTACTCCTTATGCTCAGAGCCTCATGTCTTCAGTTCCTTATCGTGGTGAAGATAAGTTGTTTGTTGGTGATGGCTCAGCCTTACCTATCGAGAACATTGGTCAGTCCTTTATTCAGTCCTCTGATTCTTCAAAACTTTTACTTCTTCAGAATGTTCTTCAGGTTCCTAAGTTAACTAAAAATTTGCTAAGTGTTTCTCGATTTGCAAAGGATAATAATGTCTATTTTGAGTTTCATCCTGATCTTTGTTTTGTCAAGGATCAGGTCACTCACCGAGTTCTTTTGGAAGGGAAGCTTAACAATGGGTTATATGTTTTTCCATCCATGATGTCTCTCAAGTCCAAACCTGAGTTGCTACTTGCAGAGTCTCCTCATACTGCTCCCAGTTCTTCTTTTCATTCTCAGCATTTCAGCACTTCCTGGCCTCATTCTCAGCAATCTAGCCAATCTCTCAGCATTCCTGTTTTTCAGTCTGTTGCTCAGCATTCAAGTGCTCAGCATTCTAGTGCTCAGCATTCTAGTCCCAGTACTCAGTATTCTAGTTCCAGTATTCAGCATTCTAGTCCCAGTACTCAGCATTCTAGTACTCAGCATTCTATGACTCAACATCCAAGTACTCAGCATCCCAGTCCAGTGTCAGTGCTCAGCATTCCAGTAAGCAAGCCCGATAGCAATTCTAGTCAATCTGTTCTGTCCATCAGCATTCCAGTTTCAAGTCAGTACACTCCTCAGCATTTCAAGCCCGATGGGCACACTCCTCAGCATTCCAAGCCCGATAGGCAGTCTTTCAGCATTTCAGTTCCAAGTCAGTATACTCCTCAGCATTCCAAGCCCGATAGGCAGTCTTTCAGCATTTCAGCTCCAAGTCAGTACACTTCTCAGTATTTCAAGCCCGATAGGCACACTCCTCAGCATTCCAAGCCCAATAGGCAGTCTTTCAGCATTTCAGTTCCAAGTCAGTACACTTCTCAGCATTCCAAGCCCGATAGGCAGTCTTTCAGCATTTCAAGGCAGCCTAGACTGTCTTTCAGTAGTTCCACTTCTCGACCTGATCATACTGCCTCACACAGTCCTTTATTTCTTTAGCATGCTAGGATGGGTCATCCATCATTCTCTCTTGTGCAGAAAATTCTTACTAGCTGTAATATGACTGTTCCAAAATCAATAAATCAGGAGTTTTGTTCATCTTGTTGTTTAGGGAAAATACACAAGCTTCCTTTTCCTAGCTCTTCTACTATATACACCAAACCTTTAGAATTGGTTCATACTGATCTCTGGGGTCCAGCTTCTACAACTTCTTCTTCTAGTTCTAAATATTATATCCACTTTATTGATGCCTTTAGTAGATTCACTTGGGTTTTTCTCTTACATAATAAATCTGATGCTTTTTCCACATTTCTTCAGTTCAAAGCTCAAGTTGAATTAGAGTTTGGTCTCCCTATTAAATGCATTCAGTCTGATTGGGGTGGGGAATATAGACCATTTTCTAGGTATCTTGCTCAAAATGGCATTGTTCATCGTCTTGCTTGTCCAACTACACACCAGCAGAATGGTGTTGCTGAACGTAAACATAGGCACATTATTGAGTCTGCACTTACTTTACTTGCTCATGCTTCACTTCCAATGAAGTTTTGGGATGATGCAGTCCGGACATCAGTCTTTCTTCTTAATAGAGTTCCTTCGGTTGCCCTTAAGGGTCTTTCACCATTTGAAGTCCTTTATCATAAAGTTCCTGATTACAGTTCTCTGAAAGTATTTGGTTGTTCCTGTTTTCCTAATACACGTCCTTATAATTCAACCAAGCTTCAATTTAGATCTATTGAGTGTTTGTTCCTTGGTTATAGTCTTCAGCATAAAGGTTACAAATGTTTGTCATCTACTGGACGATTATACATCTCTAGGGATGTTTTGTTTCATGAAACTTCATTTCCTTATACAAAATGGCATCCTATTTCTTCTTCCTCCTCTTCTGTTGGTCATGCTTCCTCCTCTACAGTTATTCCTTCTCCTCTTTCTCTTCCTACCACTAGACCTTCCTTTTCGAGTAATGCTCCTTTTTCTAGCTCAGTGGTCCCATCTCATATTTCTGCTCCTAGTTCTACTCCTAGCCTGCCTGTCTCTAGCCCTACCCATACTACTTCTGTTCCTGATATTAGTCCTATTTCTATGACCCGCTCTGATGACAGTCCTATTTCTGATCCTGCTCATCTTACAATGGTTAATGAGGCTCCTCTCTCTAGTCCTAGTACTCCTACTGGACATCCTATGGTCACTCGGTCCAAGGCTGGTGTTTACAAGCCCAAGGTCTATGTGGCTCTGACTTCAGCTGCTCCTTCTAGTCTGCAGGAAGCTTTGGAGACTCCTCATTGGCTCTCTGCAATGCAGGATGAGTATATTGCTTTACAGAGGAATCATACCTGGTCCCTGGTTAATCTTCCTCAGGGTCGCTCCGTTGTTGGTTGTCGTTGGCTTTTCAAAGTGAAACACAACTCAGATGGTACTGTGCACAGATATAAAGCCCGTTTAGTGGCTAGAGGTTTCCAACAGGTTGTTGGCTTTGACTATGCTGAGACCTTTAGTCCAGTTGTTAAGCCTACTAACATCCGTATTTTTCTCACCATTGCAGTCACATATGGATGGTCTGTTTCTCAAATAGATATCAACAATGCTTTCTTGAATGGTGATCTATCAGAAGAGGTATACATGATGCAACCCCCTGGTTTTATTGATGCTTCACGACCTAGTGCTGTGTGCAAACTTAATAAAGCGTTGTATGGTCTCAAGCAGGCTCCTCGTGCCTGGTTTGATAAACTTGGTCACACCTTGTCACTACTTGGTTTTGTCTCCACCAAATCTGATTCTTCCCTTTTCATTAGACATTCTCCTTCTCCTATTTTTCTTCTGGTGTATGTTGATGACATCCTCATCACTGGTGCTGATTCCCAGGCTGTTTCTCAGACTATTCATCAGCTCAATGCTAGGTTCTCTATAAAGGATTTGGGTCCTGTTCACTTCTTTCTGGGTATTCAAGTTCAGCATACTACCACTGGTCTGTTCTTATCTCAGTCCAAGTACATCTCTGATCTTTTGTGTCGAGCTAAGATGCAGTATGCTAATGGCTTATCCACTCCTATGAGCGGGGGTGAAAAGGTATTTGCCACAGGAAGTGATCCAGTCCAGGATGTTCAACTATATCGCAGTATTGTGGGTGCATTACAGTATGTTACCATTACTCGGCCTGAAATAGCATACTCTGTGAATCGTGTTTGTCAATTCCTACAGAGTCCTCTTGAATCACATTGGCGGATAGTGAAGAGAATTCTGCGGTATCTCAAGGCTACACCTACTTGTGGACTTCACATTGTTCCTACTCCCTCATTTCAGCTCACTGGGTATTGTGATGCGGATTGGGCATCTGATCCTAATGACAGGAGGTCTACCTCTGGATATTGTGTATATTTAGGTACCAATCTTGTTTCGTGTTCATCTAAAAAGCAGAATATTGTCTCCCGTAGCAGTACTGAAGCAGAGTATAGGAGTCTTGCTTCAGTAACAGCTGAGATCACTTGGTTGCAATCACTTTTTCATGAACTTCAGATTGGTTGTTCTGTCCCTATTATTTGGTGTGATAACAAGAGTACGGTTCAACTCAGTGCCAACCCTATTTTGCATTCTAGGACCAAGCATTTTGAGATTGACATATACTTTGTTCGTGAGAAGGTAGCTCGCAAGCTTCTTCAGGTACATCATATTTCAGCATCAAGCCAAGTTGCTGATATTTTCACCAAAGCTCTGGGTAAACCCAGGTTTATATTGCTGCGTAACAAACTCAGTGTGGTTGATGTATCTACCCTTCGTTTGAGGGGGAATGTTAAGCATAATGTAATTAGTAAAACTATGGCTCAGAAGTAGTTAGTAGACTGTTAGACAGTTTAGCTAGACAGGGTGTTATTGTTAAGCACATCTGTTATGACAGCTAGACATCATTGTATTGTCTATATAAGTCATGTAGATTGTACATTCTTCTTCAGTGAAATATATTGAATTCATTTGTTTCTGCTCTAGTTCTTTGTTCTAACAAGTCTCAACATCTCATGAAAAACTTCATTTGTTGCCGAATCCGTGCGGTGTAAGTTGAGAGAAGAAGAAGAGGAAAAAGAAGATGATGATGATGATAGGAGAAGGAGAAGGTTAGTTGAAATTGAAACAAACCTGGAATCTGATGCAAAGATCTGCGAACTTTTGTGCAAACAATTTTTCTCAACATACCAAACCCCAATGTTTCAAAAACCTCTCACATAATCAATCACAAACTTTTATCTATAAAGTATTAGAAAATTTTGATATAATCTGAACACCTAGACATCCCCAAATGAAAAACAAACTAAATAAACAAAAAGGGTGCCAATAAATCAACAAAAATCAAGCCCCAAATCAAGGATGTGAGGGCAGCAGCTGTGGAGGGACTTCTGGCTCTCAGACCCCGACGATCGTTCTCCCAGGTTTATGCCATCATTTTCCTTTGGCAAATCATGCATCAAGATGCAAAAGACTTTATACAGAGATGTGACAAATGTCAACAGATCAAACCAATTTTTGCTCAACCTGCAGAAGAATTGAATCTGCTGATAAGCCCATGGCCTTTCATGTAGTGGGCAATTGACATTGTAAGGTCAATGACAATGGCTCCAGCGCAGAAGAATATGATGATTGTGAAAATCGACTATTTCACAAAATGGATTAAAGCTGAGGTCATCACCTCTACCAAAGAGGCGTATTTGAAAATTTTCGTTTGAAAGAACATAATCTGCTCATTTGGGATTCCACATTCCATTGTGATCGACAATGGTTCTCAATTTGTGGGAGAGGAGATTGCACCTTTCTACGAGAAACATAGTATCAAGCAACGTAATTCAACTCCTAGGTATCCACAGGGAAATGGTCAAACTTAGGCGTCCAACGAAATATTCTGGATTGCATCAAAAAAAAATTAGAGAAAGCCAAAGACAAATGGGTAGAAGAGTTACCTGGAGTGCTATGGGCTTATCGTATAACCAAAATGAGACCTACTGAAAAAAAACACCATTTTCCTTGGCATTCATAACTGAAGCCATCATCCCAACCAAAATGGTAGTCCCTCCTTGCAAACAGAAGTATCGTAGCAGAAAATGCCAAAAAAATGGCGACTAACTTGGATCTAGCAGAGGAGGATTGAGAAAAAAAATTGTCACAAGAGTTGTCGCTTATCATCAATAACTTTTGTCCTAGTCCAACAAACGAGTCAAAGTCATACAATTCCAACCGGTAGATTTAGTCTTAAGAAATGCCTTCATCACCAGGAGAGTTGAAGGGTCGAAAAAGTTAAATCCTAGTTCGGAAAAACCATATGTAGTGCCTAGAGTTGGCGGTCGGCGAAGTTATACGTTGAACACTTTTGACGACAAAAAAGTCCTTAGACAATGGAATACCAACAACCTAAGGAAGTACTATGTGACTCATCCAGTAGATTTTCTTATCTTCGGCAGAAGACTCTACAGGCAAATCATCTTGTTGTCAGCAGACTACATTTTAAATAAATTATAGCTTTTTAGAAAACAAATTGCAATGTACATATAAGAAATACTTGATTGTATTTTCCTTCACAGGTAGATGAATGTACCTATTGGAAATGCAGTACAAGTCGCGTTTTCATGTGTAGAGCTCTATTTTTCTTTCTTCAGCCGAGGAACGCAAAACTCCATGTAAATGAAAGAATTGGTTATACTTGTCTTTTTTTCAAGTGGAGAACATACCTCTCTTCAGCGGATGAAAGTATGTGACAGCACACAACCCAAGGCTGAGTTCTCATCACACATCTACCAAGATTCCTCATTCGGCAGAAGGGTCAATGGTATATCAAGACTCAAGATTGAGTCCTTCGGTCATTCCTATACAACAACGTATGGAGCAACTATTCTTTCGTTAAGGCGAAAGGTAGAACAACTCTCCTTATAAGCTAAGAATAAAGCACATCTCCTCATGAGACGTAAAAGTTGACATCTCTCCTTAGCAGGTGAAAGGTAACCCCTCCTCAGTAGGTGCATAGTATTAACCTCTGCTCAGTAGGCGAAGGGTAACATATTACTCCTTGGCAGATGACATGATGCATTCCCTCCTCGACGAAAAGACACACCCTCTTCTCAATAGGTGAAAGGTATCCATTTGTACAAGAAAACTTCTATTTTTGGCAGGACTCCTTAGTGAAAATACATCTCATTTGTTTTTGTTTTTTTCAAAAGGTTAGCCCAAAAGCAAAGGAGATGATTGGCATTTGTGAAAGCAAAAAATAATCCTCCGCTGAGCTGGGTAAGAAAATGCAAAAATTATCTTCGAAAGATGTACAACCCAAATTGATACAAATACAAAAAGCCCAAGTTTGGGCCAATGCAACTCGGCAGAACAATTTTTTTTCTCATCAGAGGAATATTATTCGGCGCCAACCACCATGCAACTGAGCACACGAACCTGTAGCAGAGGTCTCTCCATCGAAAGTTACCCGACCTCATCTACTTGGCTCATTAAATGAATTATTGGCCACGTGGCACAACACCACTAACCCACTAACTTTCCTACTACACACAATGAGAAATTACAATCATCAACGACTCCCGACCTGCCACGTGTTACACTCATCCGTGCGTAGATAACTCATTACGCCTCTATAAATAGCCAAACACAAGTCATTTCTAGTAAATTTTTTTAATCTAAATTTTCTCTAAGATCATATAGAAACACATTTTTTTTCATGAATATTATTCTAACTTTGGCATGAAAGGTTTTGTGGCTGACACCACACAAGTGTCAAAAATCTTTATCTTATGCAAATTGTTTTACGTGCTCCGGTGAAAACTTGCATCCACACTATTAGTATGGTTGGTGGTTCATACAAAACCCCATTTCACGGGGTTCTCATCCAAGGTGGGGGTGTTTTTATAACACCCATTTTCTAACATGATCCCAATCAACCACTAGCTGCAATGTAATTCACATGGTCCGTCTGCCACTCTCCTCCATTTGTCTTCACACAAGGTTCTGCATGCAGACAGTTAGGTCTGAATATCAGGTGAAGATTGGCAGTTAGACACAACCCAACCCAAAACTCAATTGAACCTTTCATCCATCTACCCACTAATTGCAGCAACATTAACCAACGCCTTCAGTGTGCCCCTCCACCCTTCATTTCTCTCTTCTCTTGCTCTCATATCCATCTTTCATTTCCACACCATGGTAACCTCTACTACTACAACTTTTCTTCATTTTCCATTATTATTGCATCTTAAAATAACTAACTTGTTATGAACAAGTTAACATTGACGATCCTTGTTGTTGTTGCTAATGTTGCAGTCTCTAATGCCATTGATGTTCCGATCACTTGTAGCATTGGTTTCATCACTAGTGGATCGACCAGCCGCATCAGTGACAACCATTCTATACTACAGTGAGCTTCTCCCTAGAGAAACCATATTGGAGAACCTGGTTCAACAGGATCTGCTTCACCAAGAAAACTATCTCTTCCATTTTCTCATCAACTTGCTCAGATGTTTTTGGTAACATAAAACCCAATATTTTATTTTGGTCTACTACACCCAATTCTTCATTTTCAAGTTTTTTAGTGTAATATGCAATGGGTGTTGCTAAAAATTTTTTGCCCTTTTTTTGTTTTATGGCTATTCAGAGTGGCTCTAGCTACTTTTGGGCTCAAAATTTGCATTTGAATTTTTTTTGGAGAATGTTTTCACCTTCGAGCTAAAACATTGAAAGGAGAAGATTTAGGATTAATAGGGAATGAAGTAGTGTAAACTGTTGTTGTTTACTTTTAATGGTCAATTGAAGATGTTTTTACTTACATCTATATGAACCATGAGCCAATGTTGTCTATGAGCTATAAACGACACAGTGTACAATAAAAGTGTAAGAGTTTATTGAAACAAAAATTGTTTAAAACACAAGATTTGGCATGAAATGTGATGTTCCAAACTCGATGATTGATAGCAGTTCTGCATCTGCAAATCAATATCAATCAGAGAGATAGAGGCACTTGCGTGTGGATAGTTTTGCTATTCTCATTGGATTTGTAGGAACATCTAATTGGAAATCATGTACTGTGAACATCCACAACACCCATATGGTTACTGAACTGCCTCGTCAATGTACCACCACTGCCATGGCTTCTGTGAACATGGATTCAATGTGATTCTAAAGCAGACACTCACTTGACATCAGTGATTCTTTGGGGATTTGTTTTGAGCTCATGGATCAAATTCAGGACATAGCTGTTGAACTTGAAGATGCAAAATTCAAAATCTTATAGCTCAAGGTGTGTTTGATTTCAAGAAAATTTGTCATGGTAAAAATACAAAAGGAAAGAAGGAATACGAGAGGAAGTGGAAAAAGATATTTTTCCAGCTCCAAGTTGAAGTGACTAAAAAGATAGTGAACATCACAAACATGTTCTTTCCTCGGAATCAAATACACCCTTAGGCTCTAAAATTGTTCAAAGGGCTTTCTGTACGAGTTACATATGAGTTTCCTTCAAGTCATCAATTTCAGCCTTGTTGTGTCTGTTCTAGGTGCCTTCCGTTAAATATTAACTCTTTCAAGTCCAATTGTCTAAGTTTCTGTGCAAATAGATACGCTTATTTCCAGTTTCGGGTTCTGATTATTCTTTTCTGCAATCTCTTTAATTTCGTTTTCCTCTACCTCCTCCAGAAACTTTTCCATTACTTCAAATTTGTACCAGAGCTTGGGCCCGTGCCTCTTCTAAGAGAAGGTAGGTTAAGAGCTATTACCTAATTCTAGTTATTCACATCTCTACTACCTAGCTTTTGGCTCTAGATGTCAGACTACCCTCAAAACAAGGTGAAATAATTATTCTAAGCAAGGGATGTGAGTCCTATGTCTCTACACCGAATGACAGTCATAGTTTACGCTTTTATTTTTTCATACACCACTGGACATTCCAAAATTCTTCGGCATTGAGTGGTTATTGGGAAAGTAAAGAACAACTGCATATGGGGTTCCACATCCTTCAAACAAAATGGATCGAGTTTTATTTCATGCTGGTAAACATATTATATCAGTGTATGCGCGTCTGCAGGAATATGATGTTCGGTTCTGTTTTCCATATAAGTAATTAACACAATGGCTCGTAATTTGTATGCATCGCTCCTTTTAGTTTGGTATGAATTAATACTATAATATGTTCCTGAGATTCCAATTGATCTTAAGTTAATAGATTTTTTTTTTCTGCACAAGAATTTATACATTTTTTCCAACTAGATGTTTAAAAATTTATCAGGATAATCACACACAGATAATAGGCATTAAAAAAGTGAGATAGTAGTTCTGTAAGCAGTGTCAAAATCAACAAACTAACTTTGTACTCAATAAAAGTCTTACTGACAAAAAAGTGTACTAAAAAATTGAAAGTTTAATACACTGATGGTGTACACCAGATAGCTAGTGGCCCAATTCAACCGAACATTCTTCAGGAAAAAATTTCAATTTTAAACGAATCAGATAAGTTTCTGCCGACCCCCAGTCTCCAAATTGAAAATGCCCGACTCCAACCTCTGTAAACGTCATAAAGTTCATCATGATCTTCCTCATAGAACTCCCGATGTGGTGGAAGAAATTAGAACGAAGAAAACTTAGTAGATGCAATTAGCCTTACATCTAGGGGAATCACTAGCCAAGAGAGAGTTATACCAACAAACAAGGCTCCTATGTTTCTCACCTCCTCCCATTTCCACCTTTCATGATTTGTTTGGTCTAACTTGAACAACCAGAATTTGTAGGGGCGTACCGTGAGCTCCCAGGTGGTGTGTTTTAACCACTACCATGAGCTCTCCAAAGACTTGCGCCAAAAACCCAAAAAATTCATTATTCCTTTTGCACTTGTACTAGAGAGATGGAGTAGAAAAGTATCCAAACTAGAAATTACATGAAAATGGATAATGTCATCAAATTGGATATCATTTGCATTGTTTACTAAAGGCCATGTGTCATTACTTGATTTGCGAAATGTTAAACTTCTTCTTCATTCTCTTCCACCATGCCAACTTGTTTTTATTATTATCTTCAGAGTCATCGTCATAGACCTTAAACATGGCTATGGCAGTGTAATTGTTGGGTATGGGATTTGGGGATACAACAACTTTAATGATGTAGAAACCCACTATACACTGTTTCATTAACTTTAGAAAGATCAAAACTGGGCAGATGAGTTTGCTGGAGGAGGGTTGATTTGAGCTCGGATGATAGGGCTGCAAGTGGGCAGGTTGAGAGCATTGCATGTGACCACTTCTTCCTCTCTCCAAACTTTCCTTCTTTTTTCTTCTCTCTCTTGTTCTTTTTTTTTTCAGCTCTTCTTCTTCTTCGTCTGTTTCAACTCTTCTTCTTCTTCACCTGACCAAAAGAGCTGCCAACAATCACTCACGCGAGCCTAACTTAGTTGTGAGACTGTGGACTCTGCCTCGGATCTCAGCTTCGGCTCCCGAGCCCGAGCCTGCGTTCCTTTCTCCATACAAAATAAAACAGTTGAGTTGCACTTAGAACTTGGAAGAATCTCTCTCGTTTTGTTCCTCTGTTTCCATGCACACACACAGTGACAGAGACACAATTTAGAGAGAAAGTTAGATAGAGAGAGAAACACTGAGTGACTTGTGCTTTTTCTTCAAACACTTGTGGGGTTTTCTTCATACACTTGTGGGGATTTCGAGTGAGTGGTGGAGACTTGTAGGTTTGATTTACACTACTTGATTAAGTGGGTTTAATTGATGTTGGTTGATATTAATAGAATTTTTTATTTTTTTTTTATTTGTAAGATAATTAGCATGTCTATTACTGGATTTCCATGATTGGAATTATGGTACTCAGTTTTGGTTGATTTGAATTGTTATTTTCCTTTCGGATTTGAAGAGTTTGTGTGGGAATAATTTATCATGGTATACTTCAATTTGCGTGATTATGTAACTGCGTAAAAAGAGTTTCAACTGTGGCTTATTAATTTCTCTGGTTATCTGTAGCATTCAGGAAGATGAGTTATTGTGGGGGTATTCAACTATGACTAGAAGCTTAAAAACTTCCATTTTTTCAGTGGAATTAGTGAAACCAACAATGAATCTTTTAGTGCATTTAGCAGTGAGATTGATTGCAAATTTAATTCCTTTACTTCGATGAGAGTAGAGTCTTGTAAGCTTGGATTTCTGGAAGCGTGTGTTATCTTCTGTTGTTAATATTGGGTTCTTAATATATATTTTTCTTAGCAATGAAACTGTTTTATTTTGTATGTAGAAAGGAATGCAGGCTCGGGCTTGGGAGCCGAAGCTGAGATCCGAGGCAGAATCCACAGTCTCACAGCTAAGTTAGGCTCGCGTGAGTGAGTGAGTGTTGGCAGCTCTTTTGGGTTGGCCTCTATTAGGTGTGAGCATCCCATTCCGCGATTTAGATTCCGTCCCGGTTCCGTACCATTTCGATTTTTTCTTGGTTATTTTAGAATTGATCAAACTCATCCTGTCCCGATCTAGAATGGGATGGGACCGGAATGGAGATTTTCAATCTCGCTCATCCCGTCCCAAACTTATTTTTATTTATTACTAATTTTAATATTTTAATTAGGTCTCACTTAGATTAGAACTTAGTCAACTTACTGTCTTACTGTGATAGTGGACGCATTGCAAACCGTAACCAATTCATTTAACAACAATTGAAGGTCAATGTGAAACCAATCTTTGTTGTTTTTTTTTTCCTTTTTTTGTTAAACAATTATTTCATTAGCATTGAGGAGATCTTCAATTCATTTAACAACAATTGAAGGTCAATGTGAAATCAATCTTTGTTATTGTTTTTTTTTTTCTTCCTTTTTTTTGTAAACAATTATTTCATTAGCATTGAGGAGACCTTTATTATTTAACTAACATTGCATAGGATTGCATACCATTCAAAACAAAAACATTGTGAAATACACTTGTATATTGACTTTATTTCTTTGTTTAAAGTTCTAAGTATCCACTTTAGGCTTTTGAGTAAAAAAGATTGAAATGATGTTTTATATTTGATTAAAATGTATACAAACACTTGTAGTATGAAAAAGTTCATCTTCAATACATGCTCATCCCGTCCCGTCTCGACCCGAAGCAGAATGAATGTGATGGGATGAGATTTATCTTGTCCCGATCCCAAAGGAACGGGATGAGGTCCATCCCGTCTCATCCTGTCTCGTGCCCACCCCTAGCTTCTATGTGCCCATGACCAACCTAATTTGACATCTTAGTATCCATATCTGGGTTGCCCATTTGCCCACATAAGTCGTGTTAGTTTGCTAAATGTTTGTCTTGAATGCTATTAAGAAACAGTTTCAAACAAAATTGATCCAATCAAATAAATTGACTTATATATTTCAATTCCATCAATATCCTTAATTTCTTCATAAAAAAGCTCAATTACTAAAAGTTAAACTCCTAACACACTTCAAAAATTATATATCTAATAATAGGTCTTCCAACTTACATTTTCAAAATTTTGCAATAAAATGATTCTCATCTATTTACGAACTATAAAAAAAGATTGCGTACACTGATCAATGTGGATTCCATATAGAAAAAATACTTGGAATTTAATATTAATGCCAAAAGAAGAGAATATAGAAGCCAAAATGTGATTGAATTCATTTGGCACATTTTATAAATAATATTTAAGATATGAAATATTCAAATTTTCCTAATCTGATATATTTGCATAAGTTGGTAGCCATATGATATACGGGCCAAGGTTGGTCCAGGCTGAGAAACTCAATTGCCCATACCCAACCCAATTTGTTCGGGTTGAAAAAAATGACGAGCGTGACGATCCCTAACCCAATCTAGGAATGTCCATCCAGCCAAATCTCGGGTTGAGCCTGCCCAAGTTGCAGCCTTAGGTGAGAGGATGTAATAAAGGGAAGGAAGGAATAGTGATAAATTGGGACTCTTTCCTTGTTTCTTTTGGATAGTGAAAGGAGTTTCTAATTGTTTGTATTCTCCTTTCCTAATTTTGGGTGGAAAACAAGACTATTTTTTTCTAGCTTTGGGTGGAGAACAAGACCTTTTCTTAGTTTAAGGAGAACAAAAGTTCGTAATTTAGGACTTTTGCTTTCCCATAAAGCCTTGGTGATTGAAAGAGAGCGGAGGAGTTTATGTTTATTTTCAGATGTTTCAGTGTTGCGTTTTCAGCTGTTTCGGTGTTGCGTTTTCAATTGTTTCGGTGTTGCGTTCCTGCTATTTCGGTGTCGCATTTATGCATATTTTCTGATGTTTCGGTATTGAGTTTATGCTGATTTTTTGTTGTTTCAGTGTTGCGTTTCTGCTATTTCGATGTTGCGTTTAGACTGATTTTGTGTTGCGTTATGGGCTGCGATTGTGTTGTGTTTTCTACTGCTTTTGTGTTGTGCTTTGGGGTTCGTGACGACCGTATTTGTGCTGCTTTTGTGGGCCAATGAGTTTGTGAGGCAGCTTCTTTTCTGTTAGTAAACTCGTCGTTAGTGAATTTTGTATCTTCTTATTGTATTCTTGAAACTAATAAGTAGTGGCATCATCACCCGTGGAGTAGGCAATTTTTCGAACCACGCAATATCGTTGTGTTCTTTGCGTGCTATTATTATTATTGTGTTGGTGTATTTGCATGTTAGTGATAGCAGTTCAAACCTTATTTATTTATTTATTTTTGATGACTATACTTATATTTGTATATTAGTTACATTTGCCCATTATCAACTATTGGTTTTATAGATTATTGTCACACGGTCCTCTTACATGATACTATATTGGAATGGAATGCAATTGGAAAAGGATCGTGACTTTGATAGCATAATTGACGGTTTCATGAATGCGTTTACTAATATACATGTCTGAGAATTATTCGAATATTCACATGATAAAATCAACTTTAGCAATCGCAATGATCCGCAGTTTGGATAACGTACATGGCAATTAGGATAAGCTAAACTCAGGAGTTGAGGTTTTGAGAAATGTTACTTGAAACACTCGAAGCTTTTGGAAAGAGTACACCAAAAACAAAAAAAAAAATTGCTAGATTTGCTTCACCAAGAAGGGATTTGTTGGTGTTGTTATATAATGTGGGATTTTAAGAAAAATATGTTCTTCATTTAGTAATCGTTAGTTTCAAGCCAAGTTTTTCTCTTTTTCCCACCGTTAAGTCATTTTGCCAAAAAAAAAAAGAATTCAATATTTTTTAATTGGGTTCATTGAAGAAATAGTAAGTTGTCAATACACTTGATAGAACTACCAAATATTGATGCATCAACATTCACTGTGATCCATGGCTGAGGAGGTGGAAACATTTGATGAGACATCATTGTTAGGAAGATATGTTTTAAGGTGTTCTAGAGAATAGATGTTTTGAGTACAGCAATTGCAGTTGCACAAAGGGTAAGAGGTTATTTTGGGACTATGATTAAGATGTCAGAAAGTATTTCCAAAATAAAATTTTGAAACTCCTCACTAAATCATTCTACTACTTATTGTACTCACTCAATCACGGCCACAACTTGGCATGGGATAACCCTAGCATGAAAGAGGCTTTAGAGCAGTCTCAAGCAAACTCATGCATAAACTGTTGTTTAGCCTGTAAGTCAGGTGACCAGGCCCAAGACGCGTCAGCCCAAAATACACGAATTTTAGGACTTGGCCCAGGACAATAAGGTCCGAACAACAAATCTCAGAGTTGTCATATGCTCGAAATCTACTCGCCCAAAATCAGCTCCTAACCCAATCAAACATTAGGTCCTAAACAGAGTCAAGTGCCGAAGAGACTCAGTCATGCACAAATAAGATCTTATACGAGATCTCTCTCCATCACGCCCTCAATCACATGGACAATTGGGAGGGAATACTAGCTATAAGAGAAGGTGAAAGAAGGAAGAAATGTACAAATATACACTACAATTTACGTACAGTCTTTACTCTTGCGTTGATATCTGACTTAAGCATCAGAGTGTCTTTGGCCACCACAATGGTAGTCCCTAGCTTACCCGCTGCTCATTTTTGCAGGTCAAAGATTGTCGACATCAGCGAGGACAGATCTGAACACATCAGTTTGACGCCGTCTGTGGAAAAACAACGATAAGTTTCCCTGAAACAAACATACAAAGTTTTTTCTAGCTAAGCAAAGCATCAAGAAATGGTCACCAGCATAGCACTAGATCTCGAGCAACAATGTCGAACCAGACAACCTTACAGCCAAAGATCCCCCTACAGGTTCGAACCGATCAAACCAAGGGGCAGAGCAGTCGCACGACCCAACCGGTGAACCAGTCGCACGACCCAACCACTGAAGCATCCACGACTAACCCCCCACATAGACTAGATCCTGCTTCATATGGATCATCTAGCGTGGATAGTGGAGAGACTCGCTTAGGATCGACAAGCCACAGGAAAGTGGCGGAGATCCGGAGAGATACCACATTAGAGAGGATGCCCGAGAGCGTGTCCAAGAAAGTGAAAACCTCCCTAGGGAGGATCAAGAATTGGCCAGCAGGAGAGCTTAAGGGACGATAGGGAACACGAGGACCACACCTTGAAAACAGACTGTATCACAGTCTGGAACCTGCTCCGACTGGGGGCAATCAATCCGGACATCTTGTACGACCTCACCATCCCTCCATTCTCGGAGGAGATCATGAGCGTCCCACTTACGAAGAAGTTCATCCCGCCAAAGCTTGAATTCTATGACGAAACATCAAATCCGTCGGATCGTCTGCGCCATTACCCCCACGTAATAACGCTGAAAGAAAATTCAGAAGTCATCCTGTGCAGAAAATTTTCCCACTAGCCTGAAGAAAGCTGCACTGACCTGGTTACTCAGTTTTCAGCTAAGATCTATCAATTTGTTCCAGGTCTTGACAAAGGCGTTTATCACCAGATTCGTAGGAAGACAGCGTATCATAAAAGGGCCTCAATATCTGCTGAGTCTCAAACAGAAACAAGGCGAGACCCTCAGAGAAAGAGTATGTCACTTGTTTCAACGATGAACTGACCCTGATCGACGGTTCCAGCGACGACATGTCGGTCACCGCCTTTACTTCTGGCCTGCAAAAATGTTAATTCTACAACTTCCTCACCCTAGAATCCTCGAGGGATATGGATGACTTGGTGAAAAGTGAGCAAAATCTATCACTCTTGAGAATATGTTGGCCTTCAAGAAGGGAGGCGAAATCAAGGCCAAGCGGCCCACAGGACCCGAGACAGGGGAGGGGGAAAAAGGCGTAAAGAGGAGGACATGTCAAAGAAGAGGAAAAACAACAACAAAACTGGGTCTGACAAGGCCAAACCCAATAGGGCCACCGACTACGTCGGTGCAAGGTTTACTAAGTTCGCTCTCCTCAACTCCAACTTGGCCAAAATCTTCTCTGCCATGAAAAATTGGGAGGGCATCAAGTGGCCCTCTCAAGATAAAAAACGATCCGTCAAGGCGTGATATGAGCAAGTACTGTGTCGATCACAAGGACCACTATCACATCATCCACGCAACCAAATTGACCCTTCATGGAAAACAAAGTTTTCAATGAAAAAAATTAATAACTAGCGTAAAGTTTTCCACATAATTTTTTTCCACTGTTTGTTTTTACAATGAATTTTCCAAAAATAAAACCAATAGATTGCTAAAAATCAATCATTAACTTGACACTGAAAAATGCTTGCTAGTTTGACTTAACAACAGTAGTGCTTTCAAATGTAAAAAGACTGTTATGGTTCAAAACTCACTAGAAAATTGTTTTAAATGTGAGGTTGACATTATTAATACGATGTAGGGTAATCAATAAGGGATTATGAAATAAAAATATAAATTAGGTTACACACTTATACCATAAATGTATCCTAAATCTAAGTCAAGCCTTGCTTTCATCTAAATTTGCTATTTCAGTGACACAAGATGTACCCAGCACTAGCCTAGACGCATAACATAGTCTACCATCATTTCATGCATCAAAAACACATTCTGAATTGAATTCAAACTGCAAAATTCTGCAGAGAAAACTCTCTAATTCTCCACCTTATCCTTATTACAACTGTGGAAAGAAATAATGGTAACTGGAAAATCTAACAGAACCAAGGCTAAAACAAATCACGAACTATGCAGTTAAAACAGATAACAAACCCATAACGGTCTAATAGCGTTATAGGTTATAATGGGATATATCGAAATATAACATAATAGTTTTTTAAATATATTTTTAATACTCACACAAAGTATTAATGTATATAAAGTAAAAAAAAAATCATGTTCATAACATTAAATTCAAAAATAATAATAATAATAATAATAACAACTTCCCTTCGTATGAGAGAGCGATCGACTCTTCGTCTTCTTCCCTTCTTCTACTCTCGTTCTCGGTCAAACGGTGAGGTCTGGTTCTCTATCAATTGGTGACAGCTAGCTCAAGTCCTTTCCAATGTGTCTAGGGTTCTCGTTCGATCAAGAATGAAATTGAGTTTTTTTTAATGTATTAGAACAAAACGTTAAAACGGGGATATTGAAAAAAATGTTATCTCAATAACGGTCATATAACGCCGTTATATCGGAGCTGTGATACCATAATGTGATGATGTCATAACGTAACGGCTCACCCCCGTTAAGAGTTATATCAGCGTTATAACGCCGTTTTAACTGCACAGATCACGAAACAACTCACTCCTTCCCAAGCAAACACGTACATATAGAAAGCATAAATAAAATGACCAGACCTAAGCTAAAACTGGAGGTTGTTCTCCACACACAAGCAATCTTATAATAGCTTCACCCATACCATCAGCAAATGGGAACAAATGACTTGCATATGGCAGCTGGTGATATTGAATTCAAGGGAGCTTTCCAGCAATGTATTGTTGAGCTTTAACTGACACTCACTACAAAAAAAGCTTTAATAGCTACGAAAACTAGCGACGGTTTTTTGTTACCGTCGCTAATTATACGATTAGCGACGGCAAAAAACCGTCGCTAATTGCTTTCAATACTATTTCAACCCATAATTATAAAAATCCGTCGCAAAATATTTAGCGAAGGCTTAAAATCGTAGCTAATTCTTGTATTAGCAACAGTAATTTAGCCGTCGCTAAGATTTACAAATAAATTTTTGATTTTTTTTTATTAGCGACGGCAAAAAATCGTGGCTAATTGGTTTTTAAAAAAAAAAAAATTTAACACTAAAGACATTAGCTACGACAATTTACCGTGGCTAATTGGTTTTTGATTTTTTTAATTTGCGACATCAAAAAACCGTTGCTAATTGGTTTTTAAAAAAAAATTAAACACTAAAGATATTAGCTACGACAATTTACCGTGGCTAATTGGTTTTTAATTTTTTTAATTAGCGACGGCAAAAAACCGTGGCTAATTGATTTTTTTTTTTAAAAATTTAACACTAAAGATATTAGCTACGACAATTTACCGTGGCTAATTCGTTTTTGATTATTTTATTAGCGACGGCAAAAAACCGTGGCTAATTGATTTTTTTTTTTTTAAACTAAACACTAAAGAGTTTAGCTACGACAATTTACCGTGGATAATTGGTTTTTATATATATTTTTTTTAGATCAAAGAAGATCAGATCAGATCAAAGATCATAGAAAATCAGATAAAAAAAGATCAAAGAATATCATATTAGATCAAAGAATATCAGATCAAAAAAGATCAGATCAGATCAAAGAAGATCAGATCAAGGAAGATCAAAGAAGATCAGATCAGATCAAAGAAGATCATAGAAGATCAAAGAAGATCATGTCAGATCAAAGAAGATCAGATAAAAAAAGATCACATCAAGGAAGATAAAAAAAGATAAGATCAAAGAAGATCATATCAGATCAAAGAATATCAGATCAGATCAAAGAATATTAGATCAAAGAAGATCAACGAAGATAAAAGAATATCATATCAAAGAAGATAAAAGAAGATGGGATCAAAGAAGATCAGATCAAAGAAGATCAAAGAAATTCAAAGAGGATCAAAGAAGATCAAATCAAAGAAGTTCAAAGAATATTAAAGAAGATCAAAGAAGATAAAAAAAGATCAAAGAAGATCAGATAAAAGAAGATGAGATCAAAGAAGATCAAAGAAGTCCAAAGAAGATCAGATCAAAGAAGATCAAAGAAGTTCAAAGAAGATAAAAGAATATCAGATCAAAGAAAATCAAAGAAGATCAAAAAAGTTCAAAGAAGATCAAAGAAAATCATATCAGATCAAAGAAAATCAAAGAAGTTCAAAGAAGATCAAAGAAGATAAAAGAAGATCAGATCAGATCAGATCAGATCAAAGAAGTTCAAAGAATATAAAAGAAGATCAGATCAAATAAGATCAAAGAATATCAGATCAGATCAAAGAAGTTCAAAGAATATCAAAGAAGATCAGATCAGATCAAAGAAGATCATAGAATATCAGATCAAAGAAGATCAAAAAACATAAGATCAAATAAGATAAAAGAAGAACAGATCAAAGAAGATCAAAGAAGATGAGATTAAAGAAGATTAGATCAAAGAAGATCAGATCAAAGAAAATAAAGAAGTTCAAAGAAGATCAAAGAATATCATATTAGATCAAAGAATATCAGATCAAAAAAGATCAGATCAGATCAAAGAAGATCAGATCAAGGAAGATCAAAGAAGATCAGATCAGATCAAAGAAGATCATAGAAGATCAAAGAAGATCATGTCAGATCAAAGAAGATCATGTCAGATCAAAGAAGATCACATCAAGGAAGATAAAAAAAAGATAAGATCAAAGAAGATCATATCAGATCAAAGAATATCAGATCAGATCAAAGAATATTAGATCAAAGAAGATCAACGAAGATAAAAGAATATCATATCAAAGAAGATAAAAGAAGATGGGATCAAAGAAGATCAAAGAAGATCAGATCAGATCAGATCAAAGAAGATCAAAGAAATTCAAAGAGGATCAAAGAAGATCAGATCAAAGAAGTTCAAAGAATATTAAAGAATATTAAAGAAGATAAAAAAAGATCAAAGAAGTTCAAAGAAGATCAGATAAAAGAAGATGAGATCAAAGAAGATCAAAGAAGATCAAAGAAGTTCAAAGAAGATAAAAGAATATCAGATCAAAGAAAATCAAAAAAGATCAAAAAAGTTCAAAGAAGATCAAAGAAAATCATATCAGATCAAAGAAAATCAAAGAAGTTCAAAGAAGATAAAAGAAGATCAGATCAAAAAAGATCAGATCAGATCAGATCAAAGAAGTTCAAAGAATATAAAAGAAGATCAGATCAAATAAGATCAAAGAAGATCAGATCAGATCAAAGAAGATCAAAGAAGTTCAAAGAATATCAAAGAAGATCAGATCAGATCAAAGAAGATCAGATCAAAGAAGATCATAGAATATCAGATCAAAGAAGATCAAAAAACATAAGATCAAATAAGATAAAAGAAGAACAGATCAAAGAAGATCAAAGAAGATGAGATTAAAGAAGATTAGATCAAAGAAGATCAGATCAAAGAAAATAAAGAAGTTCAAAGAAGATCAAAGAAGATCATATCAGATCAAAGAAGATCATAGAAGATCAGATAAAAGAAGATCAAAGAATATCAGATCAGATCAGATCAAAGAAGTTCAAAGAATATCAGATCAAAGAAGATCAGATTAAAGAAGATCAAAGAACATCAAAGAAGATAAAAAAAAAAAGATCAGATCAAAGAAGATCAGATCATATCAGATCAAAGAAGATCATAGAATATCAGATAAAAAAATATCAAAGAATATCATATCAGATCAAAGAAGATCAGATAAGATCAAAGAAATTCATAGAAAATTAAACACTAAAGAGATTAGCTACAGCAATTTGCCGTGGCTAATTGGTTTTTGATTTTTTATATTAGCGACGGCAAAAAACCGTCGCTAATTGGTTTTTAAAAAAAAATTAAACACTAAAGAGATTAGCTACGGCAATTTGCCGTGGCTAATTGGTTTTTGATTTTTTATATTAGCGACGGCAAAAAACCGTCGCTAATTGATTTTTAAAAAAAATAAAATTAAACACTAAAGAGATTAGCTACGGCAATTTGCCGTGGCTAATTGGTTTTTGATTTTTTATATTAGCGACGGCAAAAAACCGTCTCTAATTAGTTTTTAAAAAAATATAAAATATTAAACACTAAAGAGATTAGCTATGGCAAAAAATCGTGGCTAATTAGTTTTTAAAAAAAATAAAAAATTAAACACTAAAGAGATTAGCTACGGCAATTTGCCGTGGCTAATTGGTTTTTGATTTTTTTTATTAGCGACGGCAAAAAACCGTTGCTAATTGGTTTTTTTTTTTTTTTAAATTAAACTCTAAAGAGATTAGCTACGGCAACTTGTCGTGGCTAATTGGTTTTTGATTTTTTATATTAGCGACGGCAAAAAACCGTCGCTAATTGGTTTTTAAAAAAAAAAATTTAACACTAAAGATATTAGCAACGGCAATTTGTCGTGGCTAATTGGTTTTTGTTTTTTTTATTAGCGACGGCAAAAAATTGTCGCTAATTGATTTTTTTTTTAAAAATTAAACACTAAAGAGATTAGCTACGACAATTTGCCGTGGCTAATTGGTTTTTGATTTTTTATATTAGCGACGGCAAAAAACCGTCGCTAATTGGTTTTTAAAAAAAAATAAAAATTAAACACTAAAGAGATTAGCTACGGCAATTTGCCGTGGCTAATAGGTTTTTGATTTTTTTTATTAGCGACGGCAAAAAATCGTCGCTAATAGTTTAAAAAAAATATCACCGATCCGCGTGAAACCTCATCTCAACCGTCAATAACACCCAAAAATTTAGCTCAAGCCAACGCACTAAACCAAACCACGTCATCGATCCGCGTGAAACTAACACAACCAATCGTCACTAAATAGCTACGGTAAAAAAAACCGTCGCTATCTTACAATTAGTGACAGTTTTCGTTGAAATTTTCAGCAGCTTTAGCGACGGAATTTTTTGAGTTAGCCACGATTTTTTTGCCGTGGCTAATTAGCGACGGGATAGTTTACCGTTGCTGATTCAAATAGCGACGATTAAACTAGCGACGATTTTTTTCCGTGGCTAAATCATTGTAGCGACGGTTTTTTGCCAATTAGCAACGATTTTTAGCCGTTGCTGAAACGTCTTTTTTTTGTAGTGACTATTAGATCTCGATCTCCTTGCCATAGGTGTATAGAGCCTTTTCGAAATGAGTTCTCGAGTTCCAGGGGCCTGAACTCCCAACTTCCAATCCCAATTATCAAGTCTCAGTAGATGCTTTCAAAGCCACCTTTCTACTAGTTCATAGAACCAACTTCAATACAAATCCTCACCAAGCTACCATTTCATCAAAAACAGGATTACCAGGTTGCAGTTCAAAAATCCAATATATGCTCCAGTTTCATTTTTGTGGAAGCTACAGTCCCATGCTTACAGCAAAGGTTTGCACAGATATAAACCATTATTGCATTGATCAACGACTCATTCAAAAGAGAAAATGCACAAGTCATCCATGCAAATAGATCAACATCATAAGATAACAACTCAAGTGTCATGTAAATATATTCTAATTCAGGATGAGTTTCATCCTTCATAGTAAATAAGTGTATCCTTCATTTTACTTCAATCCAACTATGGGGCTTTTCCTCCTTTTCCCCTCATCCGCCTCCTTATCTCCTCAACCTCCACCATCCTCCCAAGAGACACAAGCATATCAATAACCATCAAACATGCACTTGAGTTATAAGGTTCAATTTTCAAAATATGATCAGCTGCAAACACACCCATTTTCAAATCCCTCCAAATCCTACACCCATTGAGCAACATCCTCCACATAGCACATGCCGATTCAAATGACATTTCACTAATTATCTCCAATGCTTCTTTAAGCAACCAAGTGCGTGAGTACACATCAACCATGCACATCATCATCATCATCATCATCATCATCATCAACCATGCACATGCACATATAATGCTAAAAAGGTCCAGGTGGGATCCCCTAATCTGTCTCCGTGCTTCTAAACAACATGACTGCTTCCTTGACCAACCCAAAGTGTGCACACCCTTGAAGAACACCCAACAAAATATCATCTGGAAGAAACCATGCCTTCTGCATTTGATGGAAAACCATGATTGGTTATGGTATATAGCCCACACTCGGAATTCCATGTCACCGTATCAGGGTGATCCATACTAACTAAAACACACCTCACATTATCTAAACTACCATACTTCATTAACATAGTGATCACAGAGTTACACAAATGATTATTACTCTCATATCTGCCATTAATGAGTTGAGAGTAGAGTTGTTCTCCAACAGACAACACATAAATCTGCAAAAGCAGCCAAAGCACTAGTAAATGCATGTGAAGTTGGTCGAACTCCTACCACCAACATTCTTCAAAAGAGACTCAACGAGTCAGCCGACAATCCATTTTGTTGAACCCGATATCACTGAAGACCAAGAAATAAGATTTCTCTTAGGCATTTGTTTGAACAATCTATATGCATCTGCTATGGATGGGCATCCTATCCCGCGATCCCGTCCTAGTCCCATCATGTTCCATTTTTTTAGGTCCTTTTGAGATTGATCAAACTCATCACAATCCCGTCCCATCCCGATGAGATCAAGATGAAGATTTTCAATCCCGCCTATCGCGTTCCGTCCCGAACTTATTTATTTAATATTAATTTTAATCAAACTACTTTTCTAAAGAAAAGTTTAAGATGTTTAAAGAAAAGTTTAAGATGTTTAAATCAAAACATCTACTATTTGAAACTTGCTTGATTTGGTACTCTTTGTTTAGATAAAAATTTAAGTTTAGATATTTTAGGTCAAATACGGTTATCAAAATTTATACTTTTTCACATTTTAGATTGGTTATAGGACAATTATTTTTAAGACATTTAAGCCACATGATTGTTTGTTTTAGTTTTGCACTATGAGTTATATGTACAACTATTGGTTAGTGTATTTCACAAAGACATAAAAAATTTGTAAGTTCATTGGACCATAAATTTTACATGACATTTAATATTGTTACAATGATAGCTATACATAAATTTGACATTATTTGTGTGTGAGCAATGTGTGATGAAATTCTTTTGTATTATTCATAAGAAACTTATTTAGTACGCACTCATCTCATCCTATCCCAAACCCGTTTGGGATGGGACGAAGTCAGGATGAGATCTATCCAGTCCCCATCCCGAACAAACGAGATGAGGTCCATCCCATCCCGTGCCCACCCCTAGCATCTGCTATTCGAGACGCTCGAGTAAGTCCTGAAACTATAATAGTCCAGCTGATGACATCTTTATTTGGCATTGTAAAGAAGAGCTTCAATGCCATTTCATCAAAGAGTCTCTGTAAGGCATTTCATCAAAGAGTTTTCTTGCATAATCTACTTGTCCTTGCTTGAAGTAATTCGATACCATTTTAGTCAGCTGAATCAGCTTAGTGTTCATTATGTGCGAATTGGCTTCAATGCGGAGTTCAGCAACATAGCCTATAGTTCTGTTGTGAAAAAAAACAAACCTTGAAATCCCGAATTTATAGACTTCATCAGCTTCTACACACTTCAATTTCGCTTCCATGTACAACAACGAACGAGAAAGATAGGTCCTTTTCTCCTCCATCATCTTGAGCACGCCCTCGAAGTCTTGAATCGAATCTGCCTGCCAAAAATAAAACACCCAATTCATCCATCGATCTAATAGAGAGAGTAACTAAAGTACGGGTTATTTTCAACAAATTGAGTGAAAGGGTTACATCGATCTTGAGGAATCTGACATCGTCGTTGTATCGCTGATCGTCCTTGAATTGCACCACGCATTGTTCTAGCAGACTTTCGTGGTGAGCTTCGGCTGATGGGTTTGTATGAGATTACGCCAACGCTTGCGTAATCGAGCTACTAAGGAAAACAAAGGGACTAGAGAGGTTAAAGAGACAAAGAGAAAGGAACCTTTGCCATTGAAGGAGAGGGTCGTCGTAGGTCATGGAGGCTTTTCTGCTCTGTTGCTCGTGATGATGAGTTGTGAGCCGACCAGACCCTGTTTGATTTTTTTTTTTTTTTTTTTTTTGTCAGGTAAAAAAAATCTGGTATGTAAAGTGGACCCTCATTAGCAAAGATCTAGGCCGTCGGACTTGATGGGCGATCCAGATCTGTGAATTTGAAAAAAAAAATTTCGGTTTTCAACAAAACTTTCTCTCTTTAAAAAAAACTTAATTTTCTTTTTATCTCTCTACTGAACAACATCGGCGACTACAGCAGAGAATATACTGGAGGTGGTGGTGGGGAGTGATAAACAAGTGGTGGTGGTGAATAATGTGGTGGGGAGAATCGCTAGGTTATTGAAGGTTGGCAAGTATGCAAAGCGTGTTGGTACTGGTGCTCTTGTCTATCTCGCCGTTGTTCTTGAGTACTTGGTCGCTGAGGTTCGTTATTTGATCTCTGAGTTTCATTGGTTTTCCGGTTTAGTTTCTGAGGTTTGTTGATATTGGATTCTTTGGATTGAACAGTGGTTTTTGAATTTTCGATTTGTTGATTTTTTTATTTTATTTTTGTTTTGTTTTGTCATGATGAGCTTATGTCAATTTCATAATTTATGCATCTCGGGTTTGTTAATTTTGAGTTTTTGTAATCGGGTTCTGTTGATTTTGATTCATCTTTCTCGAGTTCTTTGGAGTTGTGATTTTTGAATTTTTGTGTGTTTTCATGATGGGATTTTGTGACTTTCATGATTTATGCATCTGGGGTTTGTTAATTTTGAGTTTTTTTTTGTATAGTGGTTAATGTTGATTTGGTGTTTGTGTGTGTTGGTTTCAGGTGTTGGAGTTGGCAGGAAACGCAGCGAGGGACAACAAGAAGTCCTGAGTGATACCTAGACACATTCAATTGGCAGTGAGAAACGCTGAGGAGTTGAGCAAATTGCCTGAGATGGTGACGATTGCGAGTGGAGAAGTGATGCCCAACATTCACAATAACTTGTTGCCTAAGAAGGCTGGGTCATCCAAGATTTCCATTGCTGATGACGAGTGAAGAAAGATGTGATTCAGTGTAGAAGAATAGTGAATCTGTTCTAAGACTAGTTTAGCTGTGTTGATTTAGTTAGTGAGGTTATGAGTGAGTGAGTTTTTTGTTAGAAATTTCCTTTGTTAATGCAAAACATTTTTTTGGAGATTTTACCCAAAAAAAAAATCTTATAATTTGTTGTTCCTGATTATATTTCTAGTCTCTGTGTATCATCAGTTCTTTGTGATATCTTTACTTCAATCTGGTTCTTTTTGTTTTTTCAAATGCCACCGACAGCTTCGCCGCCCAATCCACCATACTGTGTAAGATCTCCACCTCCACCTCCACCTCCACCACCTTGTGTCCGCTCTCCACCTCCGCCACCACCAAATTCACCACCCTCACCCACTCCAATGCATTCACCACCACCCCGTAGTCCATATCACTATACCACCACCCCATCATTCATCTCCATCACCACCTCCACCACATCATTCACCACCCCCACCACCTCCAGTATATGACTATATTCTCTGTTGTAGTCACCATTGTTGTTCAGTAGAGAGAAAAAGAAAATTAAGTTTTTGTAAAGAGAGAAAATTTGGTTAAAAACTGTGAATTTTTTTTTTCAAATCCACAGATCTGGGCCGTTTGATTTGGACCGTCCATCATCTCTCTCTCTATCTCCACTCCACTCTGTGATCTCCACTCGAGCTCTGTGCGATCTCTTCTCTCTACTTCCTCCTCCTCTGTTATTTGGTTCGCATTGGCTGGTGCCCAAGGGGAGAACCTGAAACCCTTTTTCTCTGCATCGTCCAACACTTCTTCTTCTGTTCGATTTCCAGCAAAAAGATCTGAGAATGTGTTGGTGGTGGTTTCTGCATCCAAGGAGTCCAACAGCAAGCCCTTTTCGGAATTGTATTCGAGCCCCTCGAAGAGATGAAGAAGGAGGTCCCTTCTGTTCCTCAAGAGTACCTCTCTTTCTGATCTCGTCTCTCTCATATCTCCAATTCTCAAAGGTCTCTTTCACTCTTGCCTCCCCATTGAGTTTATTTGAGAGTAAAAGTTTAGTCTGTTCCACTAAAGCTTCACAACTTGTCTTCATCTTTGTGTTGGCAAAATTTGATCTCAATTGAGATATTTAGCCTTTGGGGTTCTTTTATATGTAACATGGAAGATCTGGGTTGCACTCTTGAGGTGGATGTTAATGGTGAAGAAACCTTCTTTGTGAACAAGGTAATACGATTTGTTTGATTTGGTAGTTTTGTTCAATCATTTTACAATCTGGGTATCCCTTGAAATATTTTATTAAGCTTTATTTGTTTGAAATCTCTATTGGTTTTGTTTGGTTGAATAGTTCTTTGTAAAAGAGAGGAGAAGTAATATATCCTCAATAATGAACACATTGGATACAGTTTACACTCTTGACTGGTTGAGTAGTGCTTCAAATAACGAATGCACTACTGCTGTTGGCTTCATATGGATGCTTAATCAGGTAAATCTTGTGCAGCCATTTCTTTCCTTTTTATTTTAAATTTCTAGCAACAACGAACTGTAAGATTGATCAGATTTGTGTTTTGGATTATGGAGTGATCAGGTCTGCAGTGTTGGAAGATTGAATATCTTCCGCTCCTAAATTTTTGTGACAAAGGTACGTTTCATGTGATATTTTGGGGTATTAGGAAATTAGGGGATTGGAAACACTCTGTTTGGTGCTACCGTAGCAGTAAATGACGGTGGTCAAAAAATTAGTAGCTGTCATTATAATAGGAGGTTCTGGGTCAGTCAGTGCAATGGAGTATGGAGATTTGCAGTCACTTAGCTTGTCAATGAGTCCTGGTTCTCAGTCAAGTTGTATTACAGCACCCCCACCACAGCAAATCTCACAAAATGAAGGAGGAGGGGGGAGTGAATGTGTGGTGGCTATAGAGACAACAAAGAAGAGAGGGCCCGGAGGGAAGGTGGTGGGGGCAGAAACAACCAGTTCACAGGAAGTCCATAGACACATTTGGCCAGAGAACATCACAGGATAGAGGGGTCACAAGGTCTGTGTTCAAACCTGGTATCTTTAATTTGTTTCCCCTTTTGTTTGTATTTTTGGGGTTCTATCATTATTTCATTCATTCATCCATGACATTTTTTTGTCTTCTTTTTATTGTATTGATTTTACCTTACCTTGCCATTTTCATGTCTCCTTGTTGGGTTAAAATCTTCGGTTTGAATTTTGCTTTGTTTTCTTCCATTTTTCGTCATAAGAGTTTAAGCTCTAGTTAGTGTTTTTCCTAGTACACTAGAGTTAATTTACAACCGAAATTATAGATTGTCTTTGTAAATACAATCACACGAGAGTTAACGTATGCAATACATGCTTATGAACACTAGTCTGTTGTGTGGATGAATTCTGTGTTTCTTACATTCCCTTCGTATTAAATCATAGTTAATTTGATGGATTGAGTTAAATATCATAGCTCAATATCATCAATGGTTTTTTTTTTTTTTACTCCTTTTGCTTTCTCTCATTCTAGTATTTCTATTCATGAATTTTGTGTTTCTTACATTCCCTTTGTATTAAATCATAGTTAAATTTGATGGATTGAGTTCAATATCATAGTTCAGTATCATCAATGGTTTTTTTTTTTACTCCTTTTGCTTTCTCTCATTCTAGTATTTCCTATTCAGATAGTTTGTTCAAGTCTTATGGGTCACTAGAAGGATACATGTTCTTGATTTTGTGCTTTAATGTTGCAGAGGATGCTTGTGGCTATGGAAACTTGCATGCTACGAGCTATGTTGTTCAACAAAAGTCGAAGCTGTGGCGGTTGCTTTGGAATTAGATGTGTTGATCATGTTCTCTGGTGCCTTCAAGGGAGCCCTTCAGTAATATAGTTACTGCAACAGATTTCTGTCCTCCAAGCTATGGTCTAGCAAATGATTATGGTGGCTGGTGCAATTTTCCCCGGGAACATTTCAAGATGTTGGAATGTTGGAAGTGGCTTTTGCTGGAATAGCCGAGAGAAAAGCAGACATTGTGCCATGAGGTAAGAGTTGCATGTAGAATTCCCCAACAAGAATTTCATCTTTCATCATTCTTTTAATGAATGTATGAGCCAAAGTGACCTAAACTCTTAAGCATGCTATAAGAAGGGTAAATAGATAAAAGTTCTTTCAATTTCTGACTGTCTCTAACAAATGTCGAAAATGGGTAAAATATAGCTGCAATCATATTCGTCTTCAATGAGCTTATAAAACATATTTTTTCCATGATTCAAAATTGATAGCTATAGGAGTTGTTCTTAAGTTTGTCAATATAAAACTAACAAGAAATCAATATGGTGGATTTTATGTAGGGTAAATTGTGAGAGAGGGGGAGGACTGAGATTTTACAGCAAGGGGCACTTCTTCATTCTATCAAGTTTTTGATCACCAATGCGGGGTCGGAGGTGCGGGGTCGGACGGTAAGATAGTTGCGATCAAAGTTAAGGGATGAAGGACGGGATGGATAAAAAGTAGACGTTTTTTGTTGACTTGCATTACTTACAAGACTTCAATGTTAATGTGTATTACATTTTCAATGCTTTTTATATGGTGCATGTTCAATTTATTTGATATAATAACAACTTAGGCCTAAAACAAATTTATCATTGAAAAAAATCCGCAATCAAACAATGGAAAAAAAACAATTTTTTTTTTCTTTGAAAAATCAAACGGTGGAAAAAAAATACTATGGAAAACTTTACCAAAGTTTTTTTTCCATTGATTCCATGAAAAGTTTTTCGAAAATCAAACATACCCTAAGTAAAGTTTTCATAGCAAATCTTTTTTTTTCTTAACCCAAAAAAATCAAACACTAAAAACGTAAGATTTTGAACGTAAAGTTCTCTTTTTCTTTTTCCTTCAAATACCCAAAAATCAAACATGCCCTAATCATTTTCTTTGGGCTAGCATATTTAATTATTTGGAGGAATGGAGGTTAACCCTATTTTCATTTTTCTCAATTTTTTTCTGATAGTTTTTAATCAATGTTCAAACCCGAGACTATAAAAACAATTGAAGAATACAATTGTTGGAGGCAAGCATGTGTTAAGTACTGAATGCATAGTATGAAAAGGGGGCCATAACCAAGGATTGTGATTTCATTTTTTGAGTTAATTTCGGTCCTGATTTTAAGAAATATTTAGTGAAATATTTTGTTTTGCGTAAAAAAAATATAAAAATTTCGATTGTGATTATTAATTTAACAATGTAAATTATGCAATTTAAATTATTAAATACTACATAAAAGGCCTCACACGATTCAAAGTGTCATACATACTGCATATTACATAAAAACCACTCACATAACAAACTTTTGATACTAAAATAATATTATAGCATGTTGAAATATACGGAGATTAAAATATTTCTTTCTTTCTTTGGAAAATGTTGATATATTTCAGATTTCGAAAGAGATTTTGGTAATTTCAAAATAAGAAATATTTCGTGAAATTTCGAAAAATCACATTCCTTGGCCATAACCCATTTTATGGAGTAGAAAATGAATGAAGGAGTACGGAGCAGGAACCAAATGCTCTTGAGAAATATATACCATAACTTACAACAGTGTCTTTACTTGAACATTTGAGAAATATAAATGGTCAATTACTAACTATCGAGTTCTCCAGGTCCAAGATGCCGCCGGCAGTAAATTGTTTGCTTATCATTACGAGTGAACATAATTTACTTTTCTGATGGATTACATTTTTATTCTCTAATTTTGGTAAGAGTTCACTCTCACTCAACACACATAATGAATCACTCATTTTGCCGGTTAATACATTACTGTTATGTTATTTTCATAAAGGATTTGTGCATGATCTCCATGCTATTCCGATAGATTCGTATTAGCAAAATACGAAATTGTAATAAGATAAACGAAATTGCAGTAAACAAAAATAACGAAGTAAACGATAAAAGAATTAAACTAATAACAAATAATTTTTATCCAATCAACCTAATAAAAATGGGTAACCTACTCCCATATTTATAACTAAGATACATTCTAATTCAAACCCTAAACCTAATAGGAAACTAATGTGAGAACCTTAAATGGAAGAATGACTAATATTGCTAAAATATTATTATTCCTAATGTTAATAACTATCCTAATTTTATCAACATCCCCGGGTTGAATAAGTTTGTCCTCAAGCTTAAATGGTGCAATCGATGTCTTCCGCCACTAAAGAAATGGGTTTGCCTTCACCCTCAATCAGAGGAACCTATTCCATAAATTCTTGTTCAACAATCTCATCTGTCAACGACACAAATTTCCCCTTTTGGACAAGTACTTTGGATACGGCCAATCTGACCACACCCATAGCACCTAAGGGGGCCCTCAGGAGTGAGGCTCGGAGTGTCAGTGCATGGAAGGGGCGTCAATGTCTGCTTCTCAGAGCGGTCCTGTAACTGTAACTTTGTTTATGCTCGTTTGGCCATGTTTTCAGCCGCCATAAGAGTATCAAAATCATCCATTGCTAAGATAGACTGGAGGCGCGCATTCAAATCATGACAAAAATATAATGTTGTTTGTCGTTATGGTTCGTCGGGTTTAGCACGCGTACACAAAGTACGAAACTCAGCAGCATAATCTATAAATTTTTTTTTGAAAAGCAAGCGTGCCGCCGATGGGTATAAAACTCAAGATGTGAAGGTTAAACCACCACAGCCTTCACCATCCAACCAGGCTATCATTGGCAGCATAATCAATAATTGTATGTATGTTGAGAAATTCCCATCTATCGTTTAAACAGTACACGCTCATAATTCATAAGCACAAAATAGATCGCATCAATTGTCGCATATCAGGCCAGGTGTTAAGAGGAGGCAACCTCAATATTGTTCGCAGTGCACATTCCTACTATCACCAGATTTGTAGTTCTCTTCAATTTTGTACTCTCCAACTGTATCCCCTTCGGACCTCATATGTTCTTAAAGTCAAGTATATGGTCAATTTTCAGGGACCAATCCATAAAAGTATCACCCGCGACAAGTCCATCATAAGAAGTATGTCGAGTTTTAGACATGTATCATTCCGTCGCTCCAAGACAGTAATAAACCGAGTCAACTGATCCTGATCAAAATAAGTGCTACCACTAAAGCTCTGATCGCCTAAGTTAGGTGGTCGAAAAAGAGTATTATGTGATGGAAAATGGGAGTTGGCAGAAAATTGGTATTGTGGAAGATAATTAGGATTCAACAAACTATTTGAATTGGGGTCAAACACAGCGTGTTGGGAGTTATGAGGTTGTCGTGTGGCATAAGGACTCAAAGAGAGTGTTTTAGGTCGAAGACGAGATGATTGTAAATAACCGAAAGTGGCTTGAGGTAGCAAGCTGGAAGGGGTGGGTTAGTAGAATTCATGCGATGCAAATAGGCAGATTAAGTATGTGTGGTAAGTTTGGAAAAGAGCGGGATTAAATTGGGTGAGAGGTGGGACAAGTCGATGCGGGGGTGGCATATAGTCGTATGGTGGTTTGGGCGGAAAAAAGAACATAATGGTGATCCATGAAGAACGGAAATGGATGTTGGTGAACGAAGAAGAAGGGGCGATCGACAGGAGCGAATGGGTGGGAAAGGTGGAGGAGTCGCCGAACTGTGGGGCGAAGGAAAGGGCCTAGAGATGAAGATCGACTGGATGAGTGCGATCAGAAGGGGGAGGCTGGCGATGAGCGACTGACTGTGCGTCTATCGATCAATCGATTCTGTGGACAGAGCTGGTTTGGTCGATCAAGTGATGCAGCAGGTTCGATTGATCGATCAATTTTGTTGGGTTGTGCCATCGACTGTAATTGGATCGATCAAATGTTTGTGTCGATCAACTTATTGAAGGAGGAGGGTCATTTATCGACTTGGGTGGGAGGAATAGAGGGAAGAGAAAACAAGTCGGCCTTCGAGGGTGGTGCTCGAGGTCCCCTTTACCGCCACCATCAGTGTTGTTGCAGGTTGGGATCCATGGACTGCCAGGAATTGTGCCAACATTTGTTCCATCTTCTTTTCGGCTTTTCTTCCATCATCATTCCAAACTTATTGCATATTTTTCATCTCCTCTTTGATCTTTTGCATCACGACTTTCAGTTCTGTGTGCTGGGTTTGCCTCTTGGTTTTCTCTGTTCAAACATTGCATCCAAGAAACTAGTTGAAGTCTACCATTGTTCCATGGCTTCAATTGCCTTGGACCTTGGTAGACCACCAGTGAAGTATGCATATAAAAGGCGTAGCAAGAGGTTAGAACCATCTAATAACCAAGATAATGCATAACAATCAAGTGGCAACAATTCAGTTAGAGGCAGTTAGCAGTTTGTCAAGTTGCTTCTCTGTCAAGATGTTCATCTGTGATGCAAGTAGCAGTCTGTCAAGTTGCTTTTATATTAGTTAGCAGTTAGTCAAGATTGCTTTCAATGTTAGAGGAGACACACATTGTATAAATAGAACTTAGAAAGTACATTTGAGGTATTGAGAAATCTGTACATGAGCATTTTGCTCTACAAATGGAGAGACAAGCCTCTCGAAGTGCTTGAATATTTTGTATAAACTTCTTCTTTTTCTTCTAAAAACAGTTATTCATTCTCTGATATTTCTCTCAGTTTGTTTGTGATTTTGCAATACATATCAAATTGGTATCAGAGCAGTTATCTTGGGAATGACAAGGAAGTCGACAACTCAAGGTATTGTGTCTGCAAGGGTAGAGATTATGGAATAGCAAATGGGAGGGGTTCAAGAGGAGATAGGGACCTTGAGAAGGGAATTTCATTCCATGGCTCAGAAAATAGATCAACTAGTAAGATTTCAAGAGAAGGCTTCTCGAGTGGAAGGAGGAACAACTCATTCAGGAAATCGATTCAACCTCAAGTATAGAAAGCTTGAAATGCCAAGTTTCGATGGATCAAATCCGGACGGTTGGATAATGAAGGTTGAACGTTTCTTTGCCCTTCATCGATATACTAATGAAGAGAAATTGGAAGCATCCGTAATTGGGTTTGAGGGAGATGCACTACTCTGGTTTCAATGGGAGCACAAGCGAATACCGGTTGTGTTGTGAGAGGAGCTTAAGAGAATGGTATTGAATCAGTTTAGAGCAATGAGTGAAGGATCTCTGTGTGAGCAATTTTTGGCATTAAAACAAGAATCTACAGTTGCGGATTATAGGAGACAATTTGTCACCATGTCTACACCACTTGAAGCTCTCTCAAATGATGTGTATTTAAGCAAGTTTATTAACTGGCTTAAACCGCGGATTAGAGCTGAATTGAGGGTGCTGGAACCGTGGGCCGGGCCGGGCCATGATTTTGGCCCAAAGAATAGAAGAAAAACAGAACCTCTTATTTGTACAAAAGGGAGGCCCAAACACAACCCCATCTCGCCAAGAAAGCCCAAGCCCAACCCATCCTCGTCAAGGAAACCCTAAAGGCTTCGATCGATCAGAAGGATCTCGGTCATTGGAGAAACCTCCATGGAGAGGTGAGTTCAGGAGACTCACTGATGAAGAAATTAGGAGCAAGAGGGAACGAGGGCTGTGTTTTCGGTGCGAGGAGAAGTTTGCACTCGGCCATAGGTGTAAACGGAAGGAGCTTCAAGTGTTGGTCGTCCAAGAAGAAGAAGGGTTTGAGGAGAAAGAAGAACGTTTTTAAAAAAGGGGGCCGATCTGGAGATGGTGGAAGTGGATCAAACCGTCGAGGTTTTACTTCACTCAGTGGCTAGACTCTCTTCACCAAAGACGATGAGATTAAGGGGGAAGGTTCGTGAAACACAAGTGGTGGTGTTGGTGGATTGTGGAGCAACCCACAACTTTATTTCAACCAAATTGGTGTCGAATTTGGGGCTTCCGATCTCGACAACAGGGGTGTATGGGGTTACACTGGGGTCGGGAGATACTGTAAAAGGGGAAGGGGTTTGCAAATGAGTGTCCCTCAAGCTGCCAGGGGTTGTTGTGGTAGAGGATTTCTTGCCCTTGAGGTTAGGCAGTTCTGATGTGATTCTTGGAATGAAATGGTTGGCATCATTGGGGCCGACTGTTACAAATTGGCAGACTCAAGTAATGAAATTCAAGGTAGGAGACGAAATTGTAGTTTTGAAGGGAGATCTGACTCTGGGTAAGTCTCTAATTTCTTTGAAGGCTATGTTTCGTGAACTCAAACGGGAACAACAAGGGTTATGGGTTGAGTTTGGGAGTTTGGCGACCACTGACTTGAAACCGGAAGTGATGCCTAACGAAATTGAGAAACTTCTCAGTCAGTATCATGAGGTTTTTCCAATGCAGGATGGTTTACCACCGATTAGGGGTCATGAGCATGCTATTTGCTTAAGGGAGGGTACTTCACCTGTTAATGTGAGGCCATACAGGTATCTCCAATGTCAGAAGGATGAAATTGAGAAGTTGGTCAATGAAATGATGACGGCTCGAATCATACGACCCAGTAAGAGTCCGTTCTCAAGTCCAATGTTGTTGGTGAAGAAGAAGGATGGAAGTTGGCGATTCTGTGTTCATTATAGAGCACTAAATAAAGAGACGGTTCCAGATAGATTTCCTATACCCGTAATAGAAGAATTGTTGGATGAGCTCCATGGTGCTAACATTTTTTCCAAGCTTGATTTCAAATCGGGGTATCATCAGATTCGGATCAGAGAAGGGGATGAATCGAAGATGGCTTTCCAAACACATGAAGGACACTATGAGTTCTTAGTTATGCCATTTGGGCTCAAAAACGCACCGGCAACCTTTCAGGCTCTAATGAATGAGATCTTCAAACCACATTTACGTAAGTTTGTGTTAGTATTTTTTGATGATATTTTGGTCTACAGTTCGGGGATTGAGGCACACATTCACCATTTAGACAAAGTGTTGGGATTATTGAGGAAGCATGATTTGTGCGCTAATCGTAAGAAATGTGAGTTTGGGCGAAAGGAACTAGCATATTTGGGACATGTGATCTCTGGAGAGGGAGTTTCTGTAGACTCAGCAAAAGTTCCCGCAATGATGGAATGACCGTCACCTAAAAATATCACTGAGCTTCGAGGATTTTTGGGTTTGACCGGGTACTACCGAAAGTTCGTCAAGAGTTATGGTACTACTGAAAGTTCGTCAAAAGTTATGGTACTATCGTTGGGCCGCTAACAGAACAGTTGAAGAAGGATAATTTTGGCTGGAACCAAGAGGTGGAAGCAACATTTCAAGCTCTCAAAAGGTGCATGTCGCAAGTAACAATCTTGGATGCCGAATTTTTCAAAATTTTTTTTATTGAAACAGACGCTTCTGGGTATGGGTTGGGAGCTGTCTTGATCCAGGATCATCGTCCCATTGCGTATTTTAGTCAAGTTCTTGGTCCCCAAGCACGACAAAAACCGGTATATGAGAAGTAGCTTATGGCTATTGTATTTGCCATTGCCAAATGGCGACCTTATTTGTGGGGAAAAAATTTGTGGTAAAAACTTATCAGCGGAGTCTGAAATACCTATTGGAACAGCGCGTGATAGGAGGAGAGTGCCAAAAGTGGGTGACTAAACTGATGAGCTACGACTTTGAGATTGAGTACAAGCCTGGGAAATCCAAAGTTGTAGGTAATGCTCTTTCCAGAATCATGCCTACTCTTGAATGTCGTACCCTGATGGTGCCTCAAGGAATGGATTGGCAACAAATGTGTGATGATGTGGCCGCAGATGAGACATTTCGGCAGATTAAAACTGACATTGAGGAGCGCAATATACCACATTTGGGGTTCTCCATACATCATGGATTGCTATTATATAAAGGTAGAGTGGTCTTAACTCGTAAATCCCCTCTCCTCCCTACTTTCTTTTCTGACTTTCATAGCACGCCAATAGGGGGTCATTCCGGAGAAACAAAAACTTATCAAAGAATGGCTAAGGAGTTTTATTAGGTGGGCATGCGATCAGATGTGGCTAAATGGGTGGGGGGTGCGAGGTTTGCAAGAGCATGGCAGTGTCACCTGCTGGTTTATTACAGACGATCCCACTGTCGGCCCTTGTTTGGGAAGAAATCACTATGGATTTTATCGAGGCTCTGCCGCGGGTTAAGGGAATTGATATGGTATTGGTAGTGGTGGACTGTTTGAGCAAATATGCTCATTTTATACGATTAAGCCATCCATTTACTGCTGCCACTGTGGCTAGAATTTTTATTCAGGAGGTGGTCAGACTTCATGGGTTTCCAATCTCAATAATTTCTGACAGGGATAAGATTTTTCTAAGTCATTTTTGGCAAGAGTTGTTTCGACTTCAAGGAACTTTCCTAAAGCGTAGTACGACATATCATCCCCAAACTGATGGTCATCCGAGGTAATTAACCGTTGCCTGGAAACATACTTGCGATGTTTTGTGTCAAACAAAGAACAATGGGTACATTGGTTGGTGTGGGCGGAATACTGGTACAATACGTCTTTCCATACTTCATTAGGATGTACTCAATTCAAAGCACTATATGGGCGAGATCCTCCCCGCTTACTGAAGGTTGACAGAGGGTGTACCACTGTATCTAATGTGGAAGAACTGATGATGGAAAGGGATGCCATTATTGATGATTTGCGTATGCATGTCTTGCGTGCCCAGCAGAGGATGAAAAGACAGGTTGATCTCTCCAGGCGTGGGGATGAGTTCATGGTGGGAGACAAGGTATTTCTTAAGTTGAGACCTTATCGCCACCATTCTTTAGCTCGTAAGACTACACAGAAATTAGCAGCAAGGTATTACAGTCCTTATACAGTCCTACAAAAGGCAAAAGGCAAAAGGCTATCCATCCTATTTTTCATATTTCTCAATTGCGACGAGCAAAAGGCTAATGTGCTGAAACTTCATTACTTCCTCCACAATTGAATGAAGACACGGAGTTAGTAGTTACTCCTGCAGCAGTCCTAGAAGTGCGACCTAATTCAAAGGGGGGCAGTTCTAAGGTTGAGGTTCTAGTACACTGGAAAGGCTTGCCTATTTTTGAAGCCACTTGGGAAGATTTTTCATTGATTAATACTCAATTTCCTGAATTTCACCTTGCGAACAAGGTGGCTACTTTGGGGGGAGGAATTGTTAGACCACCAGTAAAGTATACATATAGAAGGCGTAACAAGATGTTAGAACCATCTAATAACCAAGAGAATGCATAGCAAGCAAGTGGCAACAATTCAGTTAGAGGCAGTTAGCAGTTTGTCAAGTTGCTGCTCTGTCAAGATGTTCATCTGTGATGCAAGTAGCAGTCTGTCAAGTTGCTTTATATTAGTTAGCAGTTAGTCAAGATTGCTCTCAATGTTAGAGGAGAGACACATTGTATAAATAGAACTTAGGAAGTACATTTGAGGTATTGAGAAATCTCTACATGAGCATTTTGCTCTACAATTGGAGAGACAAGCCTCTCGAAATGCTTGAATATTTTGTATAAACTTCTTTTTTTTCTTCTAAATACAAATCTTCATTCTCCGATCTTTCTCTCAGTCTGTTTGTGATTCTGCAATACATATCAGACATTTCTTCTTTCATCATCATTTTAGCATTTTTCCTGAGGATAAGTCTGTTTTGTCTTCTTCATCTAAATGAATGTTTGCTCTCATACCAAATGATAGATTCAAACTAGCAAATAAACGAAATTGCATTAAACAAAAATAAAAAAGTAAACAATAAACGAAGTAAACTAATGGGGAACCTACTCCCACATTTATAACTAACCTACCTTCTAATTCAAACCTAAACCTAATAGAAAACTAATGTAAAAACGCTAATTTAAATCCCTATTAAAAAATAATAGAATGTCTAATATTGTAGAATACCACTATTCCTAATATTAATAATGATGCAATCAATTTTTGCTTTCTACTTGACCTTGACCGTGACTTGCACAAGGAACGCACGTGAGTCACAGACCACCGTTGAGGTGGCTAATGACACTCTGATGCTAAAGTCAAACAGGGATCTGAGGAAGGCGTAAAGCTGTAAACACGGAATTTGTAGCGTACCTTTGGTCACCAACCTCATGTCTTATTTATAGTGCTGGAGTCCTGGTTCGACCAGGCCATCAGTGACGTAATTTAGGAAAGGAGATCTTGCTGGAAATCCTCATCTAATTAGGAGTGGTCTTGTAGAGAGAAGTTTTCCTGTTATACCTGTGCTCCTAGATACGCGGGAGATAGTTCACAATCGGAGTGTTGTTCATAGGTGAAATTTTTTACGTACGACATATACTCTGGTATTTACTTCCTAATTGAAAACAAAGTGTTGCTGGCTTGCTTGTCCGAAGCTAATCCCCGAGATACTTGCCACAATAGGTCTTACGGGTATTGGGGATGGTTGTGAAACATGAGGACTTAGAAGGCTGTAGTAATTTAGGTCATGCTGGTAGGCTGCAATGCGCAGGCTTGATATCGTTTGGGCCGGATCAATACTAGACTGATGCTTGGACCTGTTGATCCTAGAGATCATCATGACACATGTACAATTTAGGAGAGATGACGTTTCGGTGTATCATCAGTTGTTCCCCCCGATTTAGTGGGCCATTGCATTAGTCCACTAAGTCACTTCTTGAAAAGATACGCCGGTCATGATGATTGAGTCTGAACCGTTACTTGAGTGATGTGTTTCATTGATTGATGTGTGCATTGGTTTAGTGGAAAAATGCGGAAAATCAATTTCTATTTAGATCTCTATTTCTGCAAATATTAACTCTTTCATTTCTTCGTTTTTAGAGACTCTGCTCTGTTTAGCTTTTGATAGATTGCTTATTCGCTTTCTTCATGGCTCGCCAAAATCACCTCGACGATGAACTTTTTGCCAAAGGCCTCCAATTATTTGAAGATAGGTCAGTCTTCGAATCGAACCTGGCCGAGATTCAGAATACATATGGGGTCCCTGAAGACCTACCATTCTATACACCTTGAGTGATGATCATACGCCAATGTTTCCTCCGAAGGGATTAGTCTTGCACTGCGATATACTTCAAACTGGTGTCCATTTTTTTGTATTTGACAAGATCTAGGGCTTCCTAAAATTCCTTGGTATCCCCCTGCCCAGTTGGTACCGAATGGGTATGGGATTATTCTTCTTATATTGATCAGGGCAAATGACGTTGGAGTCCGTGCGACTCCGATGGTGATTCAATTACTGACTTCTCAATTAAACGATCACGTCATGTGTAAGATGAAGTCGCCGACTTGTTTCGGGAAATTGTCGAATGACTTCAAGTTCTGGCAAAAACACTGCTTCCTGGCTCAGTCGGATTCGAAGTACTTCGATTTCAATGGTCATTCGCTTGAGCAGGAGTTCAGGCCACTTCGTAAGTATAATTTCATTTTTTTATTCTTTTGGGCTGTGTTGATTGTATGTTGATCGTAGCATGTGTTTTCTATAGGGAGGTTCCCCACTACTCATCTTTCCTCAGAGGAGGAAGTCACTTTGAAGGCATTCCGTGACATGCCTCGAATGAGAGTGGTGGATGTTATCCGCCCTTCCAATTTTAGTCAAAGTGGGTTATGGGCCCACTGGCATGTGGTTCTCACTCTTTTCAGAGTGACGAATGTTAAGTCTGTGTTGAAGGTTAAGTCTGAAGGTGAAGTTCCTTCCAAGAAGAGGAAGGCCTCTAAAGTTAAGGCTTCTAGCTTGTCAGACACATAAGGGCTTTCTGAGACGCTTGCTTACTTCATAGGCTCGAAGAGGTCTCGCACTGGGGCTGAGCTTATTTCCATTCGATCCGCTCCGTAGAGGGAGGAACATGATTATGACATGTCTGGCGATGTGGAGGTTGTAGCATCCACTTTGGAGAAGGACCACCTACGACTGGCAGGGGTTGATGACGCGTTGAAGCTGAGTAACGAACATGCAGAATCTTTGAACAAGAAGCCGATGCTGGCCGTTGTGTCGTCTTCTACTAATACTGACCAATCCAGGCCTGTTTTGCTGAAAGGTGTTGATAAAGATTTGTTTGTGGCCCCTGAGTTTTCTCGTCCCGCTGGCGGATCGTTTCACAGTGGTCATGGCGGTGTAAGCGTTCCTTCGTGCAGTCCACATTGCCCTCTATCTTGCTTCAGGCCGTATATTGAGATATTGGAGGGTTCGATAGACAACTCGCCTCATTTTTTTCCTTCGGATTTTGCTGAGCCGACTCACAACGAAGGTTCGGCTGCTGGTTACTAGGGTAAAGTGGTGGATGAGGGCCCAGGTGCGGTGAAGACTGCAAAGGGCAGGGCTGGTATAACTCTGTGTTCGAGAGATTTTAATCTGGTCGCGTGGATGAGTCAGTTCGCCCCAAATGTAGCAAAAATGACAACCAAGCTTGGCACCAGAAGGTTGATGTTGATTATGCTTCGAGGAAGCATATCAACAGGCAGTATAGCTGGCTGATGAACTGTTTTTTGAAGCCCGATGAGGATGTGCTGGAAGAGCGTATGGATAAGGGGCTAAAACATCTTATACTGGGGATGTCACATCTGAGCCAAGTGGTCGTTGCTGGGACAAAAGTTGAAGTGGCTTGCAAGAGGGTGTACATCATGGAGCGCGTCTTCTCGAATATGCAGAAGTCATATTCTGATGCACTCTTTGATATTGAATCGCTGAGAAAGCAGCTTGAAAAGATAAGGCTTGAACAATCAGCTATTGTTGCTGAGGCTCAGAGGGTTCGTTTGAAAGCACTTAAGTCTGATTTAGTAGAAGCGATGTCTGCAAGAGACAGATCCAGAGAAGAGCTAAACCTGGTCCGCCACGATTTAGAAGTTGTGTAGGAAGTTGCAGCTAAGGTGTGCTCTGAATTGCAGTCTCTTGCGGAGGAGAATACCAGGAAAGAATCTGAGTGGGCCGTCCAGAGACAGCAATTAGAGGCCGATGTGAAATTCAACGCTTGGGAAGCAAGGAAAGCTGGGGACCAGCACGAACTTAGCGCAGTTAAAAGTAGCCTGATTACTGAAAAGCCTCACACTGATGCACTGACAGGCAAGCTGGAGATCCTGAAGCGTGAACTTGCTGAAGTAAAGGCGCGCGAGGAGGGCTTCTCGAGGCGCAAAACACATTTGAATCTCGCAGGATCATGCATGGGAGGTTAGAGTTGTTGGCGTTGATGAAAGAAGAGCATCCAAAATGAGACATTTCTTACTACAAGAAGGTGTCTTTTGAGAATTTCGGAGATATCTCTGAACTGTCAGGGGAAGAGGGCGATCCGGGTCATGGTGATCAAGGCAAGGCACGTTCGGATGCAACTCTTGCTTCCTCTCCTGTTAAACTCAGTTCCCCTGTACTCGTACCTTCTTCTGATGAGGAGTAAATTTTGTAGCTTTGTACCTTTTTGTTTTAGATTGTTAATAAAAACATTTTTTTTTAAGTATGCTTTGTACCCGAGTTCTGTTCGGTCTCCATGTTGCATGCTTTCGATCTCGCCTTGTCGTTTTATTTTGACGTAGGTCCCGTTGGGTTAGCAGGGAGCTGAGTGGTCTGTCTGTTGTTGAGAGTTTGGCCGTTTATGCTGCGAGTAATTCTGACCTATACTTCCATGAGGTTTCAGAGTTACTATCGTGTAGTTATGTCCAATAGTGAACATTCTATAGATGGTTTGGCAGTGGTTACTTTACCTAGGCTGTAGCTCATCTTTGAGGTAAGTCGTCAGAGGCTCAAGTTATATATCGGATCGTCGGTTGTCGTCATTGGCATGAGTGAATTGTTCTAGTTTAGCACATGCGTTGTTGTACGTAGTTAAGCAATAGTGTTTGGCCCGAGCTAAGTTTTGTAAGCTTGGGCTGGTCTCCCGTGTAGCACTTGTCTGCGCTTAGCGGATTAGTTTTCAAGTCGGCTCAAGTGGTTGTTGCTGGTAACGAGATGTCAGTCTATGCGGGCGTGAAGGCGCTACTTGAGCTGTAATCAAATTTGGCGACCATGGTTTGTGGAAAAGCAGTGGTCCCATGGCAAGTTGTCGGCATCAGTCAGAGCTGACTAGGCTTCTACCTTCCAAACCATCTACACCCGCACGAAACGGGAAACAGATTTAGGATGAGAAAATTCGGCGACCATGGTTCGTAAAAGAGCAGTGGTCCCGTGGCAGGTTGTCGACATCAATCGAAGCTGACAAGGCTCCCACCTTCCAAACCATCTACACCCGCACAAAACGAGCTACAGATTTGGGATGAGAAAATTCGGCGATCGGGGTCTGTAGAAGAGTAGTGGTCCTGTGGCAAGCCCTTGACATCGGTCGAAGTTGACTGGGCTTCCACTTTTCAAATCATTTACACCCGCACAGAGCAGGCTAAAGATTTGGGATGAGAAAATGCGGCGACCATGGTCGGTAGAAGAGCAGTGATCACTTGGCGAGTCGTCGTTATCAGGTGTGAGAGCGCTGACTAGACTCCCACTTCCTAGGCCATCACCATCTGCGCGCAGCAAACTAAGCGTCGAGAGCACCAGAAGTCGTCGTCGTCAGTCGGGAACTGACTAAGCTTACTTGGTCAGTTCGCCGTCATTATTTGTATAAGAGCAATGATCTCTTGGTGAATCGTCGTCATCAGGCGCGAGAACACTGACTAGACTGAGAATGCTTACTAGACTCCCACTTCCTAGGCCATCGTCATCCGCGCGTAGCGGACGAGGCGTCGGGAGCACCAGAAGTTGTAGTCATCAGTCGCGAACAGACTAAGCTTACCTGGTCAGCTCGGAGATCATTGTCTGTAGAAGAGCAATGATCCCTTGGCGAGTCGTCGTCATCAGGCGTGTGAGCGCTGACTAGACTCCCACTTCCTAGGCCATCATCATTCGCGCGCAGCGGACTAGGAATCGAAAGCACCATAAGTCGTCGTCATCAGTCACGAACTGACTAAGCTTACCTGGTCGGTTTGGCGACCATTAGTGAGTCATCGTCATCAGGCGTGCGAACGCTGATTAGACTCCAACTTTCGAGGTCATTGTCATCCACGCACAACGGACTAGGCGTCGAGAGCACCAGAAATTGTCATCATCAGTCGCGAACTAACTAAGCTTACCTGGTCGATTCGACGATCGTTGTCTGTAGAAGAGCAATGATCCCTTAGCGAGTCGTTGTCATCAGGCATGAGAGTGCTGACTACACTCCACTTCCTAGGCCATCGTCATTCGCTCAGCAGACTAAGCATCGGGAACACCAGAAGTCGTCTTCATCAGTCGCGAACTGACTAAGCTTACCTGGCTAGGCTGGGGCCTCGCCTATTATGGGCATGCGAGCCTACTTCCGAAATTGAATGCATTGTGCGGATTAGTTTTCACTAATTTCAATGAAAGTTATTAAAAAAAAGGAGGTATCTTAAATCAACTGGTGATATGTAGATGTGGTCAGTGTGTCAAGAGTGAGTAGGTCCTGCTGCTTACATCAGCGCATGTGGTAGAGTGTCGCTTGGATAGTGGGTTGAGCTGATGCGCCCATATACGAAGAAACTATGCCCTGTCGCTGGACCACAGTGTCACATGTACGGCGTAGATTGCGAGATGGTAGAGTATTGGTTACTCCCCCCCAATTAATGGTTTTGTGTGCAGCGTCATTAATTGACTGAACATGGTCATGTGCGGTTTCCATGGGAACCACCACCTCCACGTTTCCCATCACTACACCATAAATGGTAATTTGTAACACACTAGCTGTGTTACTAAAAAATTTTGTAACACCACAAAAATCTTACAAATCATGACATTACAAATATTAGTAATACATCGATGTGTTACAATCTTCAAATTTTGTAACATCTCCAAGTGTTACAAATTTTTTGTGACACATTGTAGTATGTTACAATGTTCAAATATTAGTAACATCTCCACGTGTTACAAATTTTATTTTATTTTAGTTTTTTTTTTTTTTTAAATACCACTAATCCCTGATAAGTCAACTTGAACTGAATCTGTTATCTCAATCTATTTCCCTTACAGATAAGTATTTTCAAAGATATCTCAATCAACAAGTGCAACAAAACCCAGAATAGTAAGTAAAGTGAAACAAAAACATTTTAGAGCAAAACTTATCAGTACTCAAGAGTATTTTGAATCTTAATCCATGCAACTAGTTTATAATCTGTCTTTTGCAGGTATATTGATGTTGGTCAAATTGGCTGATCTGTGTTATAAGTTTCTTATAAGTTTCTGATGATTCAAATCACATTGCTTCCAACTCTATGGTAAAACAAGAGATTTCGTATTGTTTACAAGAAAGTGTGAATTTGAGGAGGTAGCTAAAGCATATGATGATCTAGACAAAGGTGGTATTGTTGAGCGAGCTGTTGTCGAGATTATGTAATTCGTCCTTTCTGAAGAGTACTGAATGCCAGGGTTGGAGGAACCAATATTTTGAATCATGAGGTCTGCCTAGGATATGTAATAGGAAATGTGTTAATAAGCAGTAAAACAAAACCCTCAATGTATTAACAGTTCCAAGATATGGTCTCATTAATATGACATCTAACAGAAGTTCACTGAGGTTGTGTTCAATTTAGCTCAAGTTATAAGATACTCTTTCATACCGTAGGACATTTGTAACTTGTTACACACATGTTCACATGATTAGCCTAAATGATGTCAGCTTTCAAACAAATGAGGTTGCAGAGGAAATATTCTTAGAACATACTCTGAATTTGTTCACCAAGCTACAAGGATGAAGACATGTTATTTGCATGAATCATAAAAGAACTCAAAACAAGTGATCAGAAAATCTTTTCAGGAGTACAATCATTACCTGCTGAACCTCTTTGCTCATCCCCATTAATGCCTTCAGTATTTGTTCCCTTAAGAGATTCAATTTGGTGTGACTGTTCCTTCCACTTCTTATATATCCCAGTTTTCGTAGCCTTAACTTTTGAACCGCTTTCCGTCCTCACCTGCTACAGAAAAGGAAAATAAAGGGATTTCATTGATTGGACAAGCAAGAATCAAACATTTCAAGGTTTTTGAAGATTATGAACTACTGCACAATCTAAAACAAAAACTACAGGTATTAAAAGATCAACGTTTTCAGATTAGCGTGCACTTCAGGATTTTTGCTTCTGAAACCATTAAAGTTGAAAGAAGCTTTTATTTTTGCACAATTGTAGAATCATGTCTATATTTCTCCATATAAACGATCCTGAGAGGACATTTTCTTCAGATTTCTGATTGGCAATATTTAAACTAATAAGACATCTTGTCACAGTGATAGTAACATTCTATAGCTCATCATGATCATGGGTAACAATAGCTCGTCAATGGGAGTGTTTACGCCACGCACACTCTTTGGTGCTTCAAATGCTCCTACCCCCGAACTTAACCAGAACCCACAAAACAAACACCTTTGTATAAAAGTACCCAAAAGAAAACAAAGAAAAAAAAGGCCGGTCTCATGCTTTTGAGCTGTCAATACCATGACAAAACTAAAGCTGCCAACAGATTGAAATGTCCATTCTCAAATCTAAATACATTCAACCTGTCAGAATTGGATTCCTTTTCTATTTAGCAAAGAAAACGATGTCAAGGGTGATCAGAAAGTTTGAAGCAGTTGCAACCTGTGTACAAATTTGGAAATTCAGATACAGAACTACAAATATATAACCAAAGCAATCGGTGGAATGATCATAAGATCCATTTTCATTGGCTTGGATTCATTTCAGAAAAAATAGACCTGGAATCATATTTGAACGTCATGCTCGTTTCCTACAATAAACCCCCTCTTCTATATATGCTCATTTCCTTAATTGAGTCTATGTTATTCCTCTTTCGGAATACACACTAGTTCCCACTTGAGTGCACAAATTTTTTTTCATTCATACTTTTCTTTCTCTTAGCTACTCCTCTTAAGAGGTGAAAAACATTAACATGTATAAACAAGAATATCAGTGAGAACACTGTGATAAATGTTAATGAAACGCCGCCTCTGAGATAAGGTTACTTGACATAAAGAGAATATTGATTGGGAGATAGGAATATTAGATGTAACATTGAAAATCAAAGTAATCAAAACCATGATGACTATCACCACCAATCCTGGTCACGCGGGTGGTAAAAACTTCTTCCACCTCTGCCTGACCTGCCCTTACCCACCCCAGGTAAGTAATTTATGTCCATTTAACTTCCTGCAAGTACTAGACAAGCTAAATAGGAGAGGAGTCCATAGGACACGTGTTGCTGGTGTTTTATACCAGAGAACTGAATAGTTTAACATGCATATGAATTTGCCAAGTATTGACTAAACATATATCTTACCAGCCTCCATGTCTAGAGAAAGTCATTATCCAGCGACACAGCCAAAGATAAGACCACAGCTCTCTCTGACAGTGTAAGTGGACGTACTATCTCCAACTCTTGAATCTGTGAGAAACGAAGCTTACTAAATTTATAGATGAAATTCAGAATAGATCAATTACCAATGCAGCAAGCCCAGTTTTGGTTATTGGATCAACATTACCAAATCAGATAGCATACTGACCAGCATCAGTTAGGACCTGTACACCGACAGAAACTAGATGTTTAAGTTCAAGGCTTCACCTTGGCAAACATTTTGATAAACTATCATTAACTTCTACATGCTAAAATCATAGACATGGAATAGGAGTTTGTATGTCCCCAAAAGTCTGAATTGACACATAATATGCATTTTAACGAAAGCAATCCTGGTTGGCAACATTTTAATAATTAGCTAACATGGAATCCCAGGCGAGAAACTCTGGATTCATAAATGATGCTTACCGGAAAATTTAGGAAGCTCGCGCCAATTCCAATGGCCATATCTCTTAATGTAAGCTGACAACTTCCTGACATCTTGTCTTCTTCAATAGTCCATGCTCTTCTCTTCAGTCCTGTTTTATCCTTGTTTTATCACTCCCCACTCTAAGTACAGAAGGAAAACAAGTGGAAGGGCATGAATCTGACGTAAAGAAACAAAATTACATTCTACTCGAAAACGAGTCAAAATTTTGAGTTCATACGTATTTGTATCAGAAAAGTAAATTATTTGAGTTCATACTTATTTGTATAAGCAAATTGAACATCATGATATCAACAGCCCTTAAATATATCAAGAAAGGGGCATGAATGATTCACCATTTCTTCAAGTAGATTAATCAGAATGGAAAGCAACACGAAGTCTAAAACAAACAATTTAGTAGTGTTTATAACTTCAATCACAAGCTGGAAGTCCCGGGACTCGTAAGATCTGTAGCATCTTCTCATGCTTCTCTTTAAAGGAAAACCCTCTTTCTTCAACTGTGCAAGGAATGCCTACTTCTCCATCAGAAGGACCACAACAATACAGAAATATTTTAAGAAAAGGAAAACTAAATAGAAGAGATTTATTGTGATTGAGCTCCTCCAGTAAAATATTGTTTTTTCTAGTCAAGCCAATCATCTATATGAGAGTTTGAAAACCTCATCTATGAGTAAACATCTTAGCTCAGCCTGAAATGATACAAACACTCAGCTCAACATGCTACCCAGCTAAATGTGGCTATTTAGCTTTCATACTACAACTGAAAACTCCCACAACTTTTCAACTTGTGAACTACAATACCTATCGCATTATTTGAGTATCTGCGTCAACGATGTTCTTGTGATAGTGATCGTCCCCATCAAAACCTGACACTTTCTGAAAACTCCTATGTGCCATGTGGTTGCCAAAAGGCCAGAACCAAATATTTCATTATAGATAAATTTGGGCAAAACTACTATCCCCTTGATTTTGACCCACAAAGGCTGTGTTTGGTTTAGCTTATATTAGAACCCATTCTTTTTTCTTTCAGTTCATAACATAATCTTTCACAAATTGAAATACCATATCTACATAAATAAAGTACAATGCTATAAGGGATTCAAAATCACCTAATGTAAGATTAGAATTTTCTTATGTATAGATGCAATAATGAAAACTTTGGAATGTGGTGGAGCTATAATGTTACTCAGAAAGATACATATAGTTAGTCTAGCCTAAGCCAAGTGAAGATGGAAGCACCTGATTATGAAGAAAAGTAGTGTATCGCTTGGACAACTTTCTTCAAACAAAACATCGACTACTAATAAACTACACACCAATCACCATTTCCTCAACTTAGATGGTTGGAAATAAAAACTTATACAGTCGAAAAAGAAGGATTGAATGACTTACTACTCAAATTCAAACAGACTAAAAACGTCACAATTTTCAAATAAGATCTGAAAAGGTTAAACACTTGAATGAATTCAAGCACAAACTTGGCCGTTTCGTTCATCCATAGTTACAATAAGAGGATTGATCTTCAATCACCAAATAAGATCCTAAAAACTTGAAAGAGAATTCAAAAAAAAAAAAAAAACTTGCTCAGATCATTGAGCAGCCGACCAGGCTCTCTCTCCACAAACTAAACTAGGAATTCAAACACGCTCAACACATCATCTCATCTCATCTCAATTACCAAACAAACGAAACTGTAAACGAAATTCAAATCCGAATAACATTACAGAAACAAAAAAGAGAAGGAAGAATTGGATAAGAGAACGTAACGTACCTCTTGATCAAGCGAAGCCGGATGACGCATTCGATCTTTGAAATCATACAATGTCAGAGGAGATTGAGATTGTGATCTTCGAAATCATGACTTCTATATCGATTGGATCGATCGAATGAACAGCGAAGCGGAAGGTTGAAAACAAAGCCGGACAGAAGACATCTCTGGTTTCCCCGGCAGAAATTCTACAATAAATCGAAGAAGAAGATGCTTATAATAATGCTATGAATCATGGCTAGAAGAGACAAGAGAGAGTTCCATGGACTGAACTTGTAGAGACGCTCGCTCGGTGTCGCTGTGGATCCAAAAGGGAAATGGGAGAGAGATCGCCAGAGATGGAGAGGGTGAGCTCGAGAGATATGAAATCGATCTCTCATTTTAAATATATATATATATATATATATATATATATATATATATATATATTTATTACTTAACTTTGCCATAATTTTATGACACAAATAACGAAAATTCTTGGGGTCGACGGAGGGGTCGAGGGAAAGGGAGCGAGGGATGGGTGTAACCACCCATCCTCCTCGAGATGAGCGCCAACGTGCATTTCCATGGTGATGTGCTCATCTCGAGGAGGATGGGTGATTACACCCATCCCTCGCTCCTTTCCCTTGACCCCTCCCTCGACCCCTAGCAAAGCTCCACAAATAATGTTGCAAATACTCTATTATGGTATAGTAAAATAATAATAAAATTATTATTTATATAATTATTATTAGTAACTTAAGTCAATAAATAGTAACATTTTTTTTGGGTTACAAGACTTGTAACACAATGAAGAGTTACAAATTAAAAAATATTAATGTTACTAATTACCTAATTTTGTGTAGTGCATACGGTATTCAATGTCAGTATTTAATGCTTACGCGCCTGTTTGGTGAGTTACTTTGTCTATATAATGGCATTTTCTTACCGTTGTAGACATTATTTTCTGCAGAGTGCACTCTTCAAATGCTCTTATTCAAAGGATATGCTTTGGATTTCCCAAAGGCTGAAGGAATATCTCCTCCATTGGAGTCTTCAAATGTTCTGACATTTGCGCCGATGAGTCTTGAGAAGACTTGCTATTATGTGTGGTCACTCGGTCTGGGTGGGCATCAGATTAGTTCATTGAGATCTTGTAATTTCTTCTCGCATTGCGAAGAAGAGTTACAAACCTCCCCTCAGGGGACGAGTATGTCATTTATATGCTGGTACTCCATTGGCGCTTCGAGCTGCATAATTTCTAAGATAACACCAACGGCCAACTTTGGAGTGGTTGATTCCCTCCCTCCTCAGCTAGCCTTGACACGTTGTTCTGCGCTAGAACTCATAGCGGTGGGGCGGAGTGAAGTTTGACATGGCCTGTCGGAGTGGGCCATTGACTCCCAGACGCCCCTTTCATCCCTCAACGGGAGGGTGTACTCGATCTATTTCGGCCTAATACCTATTCCAAGTTTGGCTGACTAGGCGGATCGAGCGTGTGAGTTGATTATAGCTTCGGCCAGTGTGTCGCGGGGCCTCCGGTTGCTGATTTTTTACCACCTCAGGTCGTTCTTACGAGGTGGGTTCGACAAAGTATTGAATTGAGTGCGCTATTTCATACTTCTTTTCGTACATTGCTCTTGCTCATAACTCATCTTCTCTGGAGAAATCGCAGAGCGAAACTTTCAGTGGGCACCGTAGTCTACCCTGGGTACCTTTGCTATCACTTCTGAGTCCTCCTCCGAAGTCGGATTGTTTGAGTGAATCTTTACTGTACATCACATCGAATTTGGATGCTTGTAGTTTGTAATCTTTTGCACATGTCATATGGGCGAACGTTATAACATCTTTCGAGTAATCAATAGAGTGTGTTTGCATAATTATCTTTTATTTCTCAAATGAGTACAGATCACATATGTTTTTAAGAATTAAACCTCTAAACTGACTACTGAAATAAACCTAAACAATTGGATAAATTGACTGTTGGCGGAAAAAGGTTGATCCGGCCATGAAATAAATTTGCATGGCCCTTGCTTGGATTGTAAGTACCTTTGGCGAATTGTCAAGTTTCGCCGACGCCGTTGAGGTTACTGAAGAGTAAACCTTGTGCAGGAAGGTCCTTTCGCCCTCGCTGGCAGTTGTGGGATTGAGCTCCCGTTTGCCATGGCTTGCCCGCTTGGTCGGGCATCCCATCGGGCTTCTGCTCAACTTGTTGCTAGGTCTTCGTCCCCATCTAGGAGGAGCGACTCCTCCTCAGTTTCTGTGTCTGGCATCTGCTCAACTTGTTTGGTGGGCTCTAGTTGTATCTGAGAAAATTCTATCTGTTTTAGAACAACATAGTGGCAACCCCATGCCATTGGTTAGCTAGGTCCGCATCTCAGGGAGTGTCCACTTTTGGGACTTGTTTGATTGTTTTTTTTTTTCTGATCTGACTCCGTGAAGGACATATATAATGCCTGGAGCCTCCTTCTCAATTTCTTTGATCGTCTCTCCATTTTTCCTGGGTCGGTCTTGCCTTTTTCCGAACCCAAGAACTCCTTCAGTTTGCTCTTTCGAATCCAGTACTCGATCTTGTACTTTAGACTCTTACAGTTGTTGGTGTCGTGGCCACCCTCCTTGTGGTATGAGCAATACTTGTTGTTGTCACGTTTGGAGGGGTCTCCGCACTGCTTTGGGGGCCTTTTCAGATCTTCCCAATTCTTCATGGAATTAAGGATGTGTGACAAGCTAGAGTTGAGAGGGGTTATGGTTCTTGATCCGACATAGTTGCAAAATTTCTCTAGCCTAGCGTGGCTAGAATCCAACCTGTCGTCGCCGCGCTTCCGTTTGTTCCTATCTTCGTCTTTTTGTCTCTTTCCCTTATTTCCGTCTCTAGAACCGCATGGCTTCTTTTCAGCATGGGTTTCCTTCTTGGTCGTTCTCATTTCTTCCAAAGTGACGTACCTCTGAATGCCTTTAAAGAGTTCTACCATATCCGGGGGGGGGGGGGGGGGGGGTTCCAAGGTGAGAAAGTCGTAAAATTTTCCCTTTCTTAGACCCGCAGTAAAGGCTGTGACAGCGACATCGTCGCTGTAGTAGTCAATGAGCATCAGCTCGTTATTGAAGCGTGTGACGTATTCCCTTAGCATTTTATTTGATTTTGCCTCCGAAAGAGTATATAGTGCGGGCATTTCCTGATCCACTGGCAGCCGACAAAGTGTGTCAGGAATGTTTTGGCCAGTGTCTTGAATGAGTTGATTGACTTTGGCGGGAGGCTATGGAACCATGTTAGCGCTGACTTCTTTAGGCTGGTAGGGAACGTTATGCACATTACCGATTTGGAACCTTTTTTTAGCGCCATCACATGTTGATAATGACGCAAGTGATCGAACGGGTCACCAATCCCATCACAAAACTCAAGCTTCAGAGGGCTGAACTTCGTTGGCAAAGCCTCGTTCATGATGCGGTACACGAACGGGGGAACAGAAAGGCGATACAACACGTCTGGGTCATGAGCCCCTTAGCGGAAGGGGTTCTGCATGGCGAGTCTGTCTACCCGAAAGTTGGATCTCCGTTGACCGCGCCACCACCTCTAGTCCAGTGAGAACTAGTAGGGGCTTGACTCTCCTGCGCCTGTTTTCTCTTGTCATCTAGAGATTGAAGCCTGTGCTGCTCCTGATCTCCATCGGGGAGTTGAGGGTTTTGCTAAGTGAGGGTTTCCACTGCTTTAGTGATCTGTTGTATTTGTAATGCTAGCAGATCCATCCTGGGGTCTGTCACCGCTGCTGCTGGCGCGGGGGTGCGAGCCTGCTCCCCTTGTGACGCCAGTACCGCTGGAAGTGGTACATCGCCAGTCTGAGCATTTGACGTGTCCCTCTATTCTCCATTGTTGCGGGATCTAGTGTTCACCATCTTCTTGAACTCTGAAAAGAGATGATGTCAATGCTTTATTAGGAACTATGTCGTCCCCACAGACGGCTCCAAACTGATGCAGTCGATTTTCACTCCCTGCTTGACCTTGACCTGCTGACCTGTACAAGGAACACACATGAGCCACAGACCACCGTTGTGGTGGCCGATGACACTCCGATGCTAAAGTCGGACAGAGATCTGAGGAAGGCTTAAAGTTGTAAACATGAAATTTGTAGCGTACCTTTGTTCACCAACTTCATGTCTTATTTATAGTACTGGAGTCCTGATTCGACTAGGCAATCGGTGACGTAGTTTAGGGAAGGAGATCTTGCTGAAGATCCTTTTCTAATTAGGAATAGTCTTGTAGAAGAAAATTTCATTGTTAGACCTGTGCTCTTAGATACGTGGGATATAGTTTCAAATTAAAGTATTGTCTATAGGTGAAAGTTTTCACATACGATGTATACGCTGGTATTTGCTTTCTAGTTGGAAACAAAGTGTTAATGACTTGTCCGTCCAAAGTTGATCCCCGAAATACTTGCCTCAATAAGTCTTATGGGTATTGGGGATGGTTGTGAGACGTGTGGGCTTAGCATGTTATCGTAATTTAGGTTCGGTTGGCGGGCTTGATGCCGTTTGGGTCGAATCAGTACTAGACTGATGCTTGGGCCTGTTGTTCCTAGAGATCGTCATAACACATGTACAATGTAGGAGAGATGACATTTTCGGTGTATCATCAAATAAATATCATAATTCTATCATATTTAATTCGAAGCTTGCATGTTTGTTTCTAGGTGAAAAACAACGAAACGGGTGTGAGACCCAACTTGCAAAAGAAAGATTAATAATGCTGAAGGTTGTATCATTGTTTATATACAAAGGCGGGATAAATGAAAATTTCCCTTCCTATCTATATGTACAAGTAAAAACATAAGATCTATATGGTTGTAACCTGCAATCATTTTGGGTATATATATTTCAACTATTTCAATGTTGAGCTTCCATCGAGTGCTGTTGAAGTAAATGAAGTGAACAGTTTCTGAATTTTTTTTATCAACAAACGTGTATGTGACAATAAGGTATTGAAAAAGATGGTTGCTGTATAATCTTGTGTTTTTGTTATGTTAGCGTGCCATTGTGGCTACTTCATATTTTGACCCCACGACCACCTTTGATCGTCCTCCCCACCATCGTACACCTCCATCAACAATACCCTAGATCTATTGAGTTTGAACTTGGCTAACTGGCGAGGAAACCAGCGAGGGAGGGAGGGGGACCCTCCATCTCCCTCGCGATGCGTGCATTCCATCCCTTGCACGTATCGCGAGGAAGATGGAGAGTCCTCCCTCCCTCCCTCGCTGTTTTCCTCGACAATTAGAATTGGGGAGTGAGTTTTGCATTTCTCTGTTTACAAATTTGAATTACCATAGATTATTTAGTATTTAAGATGTGCTCTTGCATTTCTTTGTTTACAAATTTGAATTACTATAGATTATTTATTTTCAAATATCGCCCTTTGAAGAACTTTCTTACATGTACTAAAATGAATAAAACATACACATTTACTCACCTCAGAATTGAGGGAATCGTTGGGAAGGAGAAGAGGTAAGAGACCAACCAAAGAAATATCCGCACGTGTGTAGTTCTCTTTTCCATTGGAAGTTTAGGTTGACACATGTGCTAAGAATTGAGGGATGGAAGCGATTGCTCCACACCATCATTTTTTCTCTCTCACATCATTTTACCCTGTCACATCACCTACTTTCTTTCTCACACCATTATACTTTTTCACACCACTTATATAAAAAAAAATCATTCATTTTTTCCCCTCCCCATTCAAATCGACAACGGTTCCTCTCTCCCCCATTTGAAATCTCTTGCAAATCTTCTCCCTCTCCCTCGAAAACTCTTAAAATCCCCTCAAAGTCAAAACCCTTTTACCCAAACTCAATAAATATGTATAACTTAACATAACAGAGAAACCCAAACTCAAAACCAAAAAAATGCAAAATAAGGTAACATTCAACCAATTTAAACCCTCAATTAAGATCAATTCTCAACCTCAGTAAAACATGAAATTTGTAGTACTATGAGTTATCTAATAAACACAATTTGAATCACTTAGAAATGTTTTGAAATGAGCAAGTTACGGTCATTTTACTAAAGTCGCGCAAATCTATCTTGCAATAAAAACGGGATAGTGTTTCTAAATTTCGGCCAACTTATGTGCTTGATTGAGACCGATTCTCAAGTTGATCAAAACACAAAATTTGTAGTACTATGAGTTATCTAATAAACATAACTTAAATTACTTGAAAATGTTTTGAAATGAGCAAGTTATAGTCATTTTACTAAAGTTGCGCAAATCTGTTGCAAAAAAATTATGTTCGCAAAATTCACTGCGGGGATTTTGGGATAACCCGCAGTGTTCAGTGCGAAACGCAGAGCACAATGTGGGGATTTCGGTATAACCTGCAGTGTCCCGTGCGAAACACAGAGCACAATGCGGCTTATCCCAAATTCCCTGCAGTGAATTCTGCAAACAAAAATTTTTTGGGACAGATTTACGCGACTTTAACAAAATGACTATAATTTGCTCATTTCAAAACATTTTCAAATGATTAAAGTTGTGTTTATTAGATAACTCAGAGTACTATCACTTTTATGTTTTGATCAACTTGCGAATCAGTCTCAATTAAGCACATAAGTTGGCCGAAAGTCAGGAACACTATCCCATTTTTATTGTGAGATAGATTTGCGAGACTTTAGTAAAATAATCATAATTTGCTCATTTCAAAATATTTTCAAGTGGTTCAAGTTGTGTTTATTAGATAAATAAGAGTAATACAATATTTGTGTTTTGATTAACTTGATAATCGGTCTTGATCGAGCACATAAGTTGGCCGAAAGTCAGAAACACTATCCCATTTTTATTACGAGACAGATTTGCGCGACTTTAGTAAAATGACCATAACTTGCTCATTTCAAAACATTTTCAAGTGATTTAAATTGTGTTTATTAGATAACTCATAGTAATAAAACTTTCATGCTTTTATGAGGTTGAGAATGTGTCTCAATTGAGGGTTTAAATTGGTCTAAAGTTACCCTATTTTGCATTTTTCGTTTTGAGTTTGGGTTTCTCTGTTATGTTAAGTTATGCATATTTATTGGTGGGGTGAGAAAGTAAAAAAAAATAAAAAAATAGTCGCTGCCTTAAGGGAATCATTCCTCTTTCATTTACGTAGTATAAATACAGATATAGATATATATAAATTCCTAGAAAACAAAAATTCAAGCTCTCTATCTGTAATAAAATCTGCCCATGGGATTATCTTCACCATTTATTAGGAAGTTGCTAATGTACCCAACTATTTTATGATTCTAATAAAATCATTAGGCAGTGAACTTTTATAATTTAGAAGGACAACTTTGCTCTTCAATTGAAGCACAAAAGAAATCATTTTCCAAGAAATATAAAATACAACACGCAATAGTTAAATTCATACCTACCATAGACATCAAAGAGAATAACCACCCTGAGATGAGAAAATCACTTAAAATAAGTTATGCAATAGATAGTAAACACATCATAAGTTGTGTAATAGAAATAAAGTGGACATAAAATAGCATTTTTTTACCACATATTGAAGATATGAGCGACCTTAAAGTCGACAAGATGCTAAAGGTGTGGCAGATGGTATCACACGTCACAGGTTCAAACCCAGCCGGTGGATGGTATCGACAAGACTTCAATAATTTAACTCTTATGCATTCAAGCTAACATTGAAACTTTCTTCATTCATGTTTAAACATTATTACAGGTTAGATTGTCAAAGACCACATTTTTGTAATCGAAGGCACTCAGATGCATAAGTCAGTAACTCAGTTGGAAATTGAGATAAATCTGGACAAAACTTAGTTAAAATTGCATACCTTATATAGTGGTCATTGTTAATTCTCTACGTGACTTAAGCATGTGAGGCACAATGAGAGGAGACGTTCTCTGCAACAATCTCCTCATTTATGAAGATACGTCCTTGGGGGTGTAACTCCTTTCACGACTCATTTTCTCTGTAACGTTCCTCCTATTTAAGGGAGAACTTTGTTGGGTATGGATTTGGGCCTCTTACTATGATTTATTCTTATGAGCAATGTTTGGGCTTTCTCTAGCAGGTATGCCTTTGGGGCTTTGTAAGTTGGCCTGGTCTTGAAATATTTGATTCTCGCGATGGATGATCTCTGTCACGTGTACGGTTGTGATGGCCGTCTTATTTGATGTATCATCAGCTACTCCCTCTTTAGTTAGTTGGTATGTAGACGTGGCCACTAACTGTATGATGGTTGACTTTTCAATTTCACCATCACGGAGCATTTAATGTTGTTACCAGTTGTTACTGCGTTTGTTTCTCCGATGTCTCATCTAACTGTTCGTCTCGGCGTGATTTTTGGGATTTCGCACAGCCATCATGTCTCGCACAGTTTTCCATAGGTAGTCATTTCGTTTTTCAACCCTATAAAAATGAGGAGGTGAATGTAGTATTTTCTTTTTTACATTTTCTTCGCTTCCAGGCTTTGATTTCTCTCTCTTTCGTTTGTCTTCGATGTCTACCTTCAAGGTTCTAAGTGGTGATGTGCTTGCTACTTGTGAAACTTACTACTCGCCTAAGTGGGCGACGCGAATGACTTTGGATAGTGTTCGTTACGACTATTCATTGCCATATGACCTCGAGATCATCTTTTTTTTTTGAAAGGCAAGCCGGTTTTTTAGCCTAGGATCCGTAACCTAGTCCCGAGATGCGACCTACGGGTCGAACACCACCCCGAAATAAAGATGCCTCCAGTGGGTCTCGAAGCAAGGATCTGTGGATCAAGTCCACAACGCCTTAACCAATCGACCACAGCCCCTTTGGCACCTCGAGATCATCTTGCCTGAAGAAAGTGACAGTTCTTGTCATCCAAGGCCTGGCTACTTTGCGTTGTACCCTGGCATGTTTCAAGCGGGTCTTAGGCTTCCGGCTCCAGAAATCTTCTGGGAGTATTTAGATTTCTTGGGCATCGTTCCTGCACAGATGGTTCCTAACGGCTGGAGAGTAATGATCGTGACCTTGGCAAGGGCTGCTTTATTCGCGATTCCAATTAACATCAGGGTTCTGCACTCCGTTGTGGGGTTTAGTGTAAACGCAAATCGTACTTGCTATCTATGTGATCCATCCTCTTTTGAGAATCTTAGGGACGAGTATAGGGGCTGGTTGAGGCTTTGGTTTTATGCTACCATTTCTTCTGATTATTTCAAGTTACACAATGTACACGTTCTACGATCGTTCTGAGAACCCAAGAGGAATGAATTGTCCGTGAACGAATTAATAAATTGCCCCTATCCCCAGTAGAAGTTTTCCTTACTACGGATATCATCAGTTGCAGTGGTCTATACGCTATGAGCAACGCGGATCGTGCAGCGCTGACGACGGCTTGTGCTTCAGAAGTTACTATTGCACGCGCCGAAAATGTTATCATTTCTGACAAGGGGCAGGAGCATACTCCCCCGGGTGTCGTTGGCAATGCAAGAATTGATTGGGAAATGAGCTATGTTAAGAAGCCTACGGATTGCAGTGCTCTTGTTATTGCTAGAGGTGTCGTTAATGCTGGTTCGATCATTAGAAAGAGGAAAGTTCTCAGGCCCGCTAGTTCGTCAAAGCTACTGGCAATCAGTTCTGGTCATGTCCTGAAGAATAAGAAGAATAAGAAGCTTGTTACTTCGGTTCATGGTGCTACCGGGGCTCCCCCTCCTCCGGTGTCTTCCTGAAAGGGTGGTGGCAATGTTGTTGATCCTACTGCTTGAGGGGTTGAGGAGATAAATCAAACTCTTGAGAGGAGCAAAAAAAAAGGTTTATCATCATTTGAATAATCGTGAGAAGAGCCTTGTCTCCTCATATGGCGTGCCTGACTTTGCTGAGTTGTCGGTTGATGATTCATGTGTTATCGACAACAAGATGTTTCAACTTGGTGTTGAGTTGTCTAAGAATTCGAACAACATGAAGACTTTGGCTAATTTTGAGCTCGACTCCTCGTTGGTAGATCAAGTTGTTGCTCATGGTCGTAGTTATAAAATTCATGTATCTTCTGTTGTTGTGGGTATCGGAGTTGTCTGCTACTCTCACTGCTACTCGTTCTACTTCTATTGATTTCAAGAAGTTCAACTGGTCTTTTGAGGCTGACGTGCAGGATAGCGCTCATAATCTCATTGTCGATTGTCATGGGCGGTTGGTTGACAAGGCTCATATTGTCGTGCATCTGCCATGTAATCACATTGATGAAGGTCTAAAGCTTCTCATGGAGGGGACAAATCACCTTGTTTATGCTGGTATTATGGGGTCAAATTATAAGGTCGCACACGATCAGGTGGCGCTCATTGAGCAAAAGATGTTGAGGCAGGCCTTGGTTCTTTTTCATGTTTTCCATAAATTTGATCTCTGAGTGTGCAATGTACGAAGCATGCGAAGGCTGCTAAGCTGCTCAAACTTCGTTGAAGGAAGTTGAGGCTGTTTGGAATAAGTTTGCTTCTGAACTCGAGGCCTCCGAGACGGAGTTGAATAAGAAGTGTTCTCGGCTGAATATCCCTGAGAAGGAGTTGTCCGAATGAAGGGTTGATCCTGACGAAGCCAAGTGTTCTGTTGTCGAGTACTCTACTAGTCTAAAAGCTTCTATGAAGCGAGTTGCTCAGTTGAATACCAAGTTTGCTACTGCCAAATCAACAACTTCTGCTAGGCTCACTATTGTTGAGAGCGAACTTGCATTGACTCGGGCCGAGCTTCCAACAGTTACTGATAAATTGAAAACTACAGAAGCGGCAAACTGGAAAAGAGTAATCGATGGTCATCATGACTTCATTGACTTTATAGAATCCCAATGCTTGGATTTGTCGAAGTATCGTTGTTATGTCAAACAGGTCTTCGAGGACGAAGAGGTACCCGTTCTGGATATACAGAGTGATCCAGTATATGGGGAACAGTCGTCACTTCGTTTGTCAGAACCTATGCCATTCATTGATATTGTTACTAACATGAATACTTGACCTTATGCTTCTTCTTGATCGCTCTGACTTATGTAATTCCTCTCGATGTAATGAGATGAAAAATCAATGAAAGTCTTTGTTTTATTTATCATTGTAATTTGTATTCAATATCTATTTTCGTCTAAATTGTTAGACTTAGCTATTTTTTGCTTTCGACGTTCCTGATTGAATTTGACTTTGTTTTTCCTAATTTTCCCAAATGTGTTTCGTGGTTCAACATATATATATATATATATATATATATATATATATATATATATATATATATATATATATTTAGACTTTACTCGTAGCTCGATACTTTGGTCGTGCTGTGTGTTTTTCGAGTAAGTTTTTAAGTTTGACTTTGTCGTTCTGACTAGACTTTATCGCTTGAACGCGAACAAATGGTGTAAACTTTGAAGTTTCATTGATAATATTTTTTCAAATGTTTTACATTCCATGGTTGTGGTAGTTATTCACCCTCCGTATTTTCCAACCAATATGTTCTTGGTCTATTGATTTTTACCACTTCGTTTGATCCTTCCCAATTCAGATTCAGTTTGCCCACGCCTGATTCCTTTGTGTTGAGTTGAATTTTCCATAGTACCCAATCACCGACGTTGAACGTGCGAGACTTTACTTTTTTTGTTGTAGTAGCTGGCCATCCGTTGTTGTCCTCAATGCTTCATTGTTGTCCTCTTTTCTGAACTCTTCGGTTCTGAATGTTGGCATACCAATTTCTAAGGCAAAAGGAATCTCCCATATTGGAGTCATTTTCGTTGTCCTGTAAGTCCAAAGGATGGCTGGCAGTTTGGATGTCCACAATCCCTTTGACGCTTCAAGCTTCCTTTTGATCGCTTCTAGGATCATTCAGTTGGTGACCTTGGCTTGCCCATTTGCTTGTGATGGTCGGGGGTTGAGAAGTGTTGTTGGATGTTCAAGTTTTCGCACTTCTTAACCTTCTTGCCTTCAAATTGTTTCCCGCTGTCTGTGACAATCACTCTTGAGACTCGAAATCTGCATATTATGTCTTTCCAGATAAACTTTTCGACTTGAGCTTCTCCTATCTTTGCTAGTGGCTCTACTTCTACCCACTTAGTGAAGTAATCTACAGCTACAAGGAGGAATTTCTTCCTGTTGGACATTGGGAGCGGCCCTACGATGTTCATCCCTTATTGTGCAAATGGTCATGGACTGCTCATCGGGATTAGATTTTGCCTGGCATGTGAGTATATGGGGCAAATCTCTGGCATTTTTCACAAGTGCAAACTAGTTTATTTGCATCCGCTTGTATTGTTGGCCAATAATATCCCAGTGTTAGGGCTTTGTGGAATAGTGTTCTTCCTCCTGGATGGTTTTCACATGTACCATGATGAATCTCTCGCAGAACATAGTCAACATCTTCGAGTGAAAGGCATCTTAATAGTGGGCTAGTGGCAGATCATCTGTAGAGTCTGTCGTTAATCACCGTGTACCGTTTTGCTCGGTTATGCAATTTTCATGCCTCCATCTTGTCCATTGGAAGTTCTCCGTTCATTTTATAAGCGAGGATTGGAATAGTCCAATTGTTTTCCTAGCCCGTTGCACATGTTTCTTACACTTGATTTTCCATTATGGAACTTTCCTGTATCGTGAGGAGCAGAATGTTATTTTCTTTAGTTTGTGATGCTTCCTTGGCTAGCTCGTCAGCTCTTTCATTCTCTGCCCTTGCACATCATCGAATAGTTGCAGCTTGGAAACTTTCCATCAGCTTGGTAGTCTTTTGGTGGTAGGTTTTCATTAAGCATCATTGACTTCAAATTCTCTGATCAACTGATTGACCACCAATTTGGAGTCAGTGAAGACATTGATTTTTTTATTCCCTAGTGTTTTGCCAATTGCAACCCGACTATTATTGCTTCGTACTCGGCTTCGTTGTTTGAGGCTTTGAAACTGAATTTTGTCTCCTTTTTTAGTGTTACGCGTTCCGAGTTGTACAGGATCATTCCAGCTTTGCTTTCGGACTCGTTGGATGTTCAATCGCAATGAAGGATCCATTCGAAACTGTTTGTTCCTTTTTGTGATTACTGTCTAGTTGGCGGTCGTTCCTGCCTGTGAATTCAGCGATGAAATCCGCCAATGCTTGAGTTTTTATTGTGGTTCTAGGAGCGTAGCTAATGTCGAACTACCCGAGTTCTATTTCCCATTTCACCATTCTCCGGATAACTCTGGTTTGTGCAATACTAACCAAAGTGGTTTTTCAGTCAAAACAATGATTGGGTGAGCCTCGAAGTATGGACGTAGCTTTCTTGAAGATATGATCCGGGCGAGCGCTAGTTTCTCCAAACTCGGGTAGTTGATCTCCACATTTGCAAGTGTTTTGCTGATGTATATACTGGTTTTTGTGTGCCCTTCTCCTATCGTATCAGTGCTGAGCTTACCACATGGTCGGACACGGACAAGTATAAATACAATGTTTCCCCCGTGCTCGGTTTTGATAGCAGTTATGTGCTCCCCGTGTATAGCTTCAAGCTTTGAAAAGCCTTCTCGCATTCTTCGTTCCATCTAACTATCTTGTTTCCTTTCAAAATTTTGAAGAAAGGTAGACATTTATCCTGGGACTTGGAAATGAATATGTTCAAAGCCGTTATCCTACCATTGAGACTTTGCACTCCCTTTATGTTCGTTGGTGACTGCATGTTAAGAAGTGTTTGTATATATCTATTTCGGATCAGCTTCGATTCCCTTTTGGCTGACCATGTATCCAAGGAATTTTCCTGATTCTACTCCGATTGTGCATTTCTCGTGGTTTAGCTTCATTTTGTATTTTCAGAGCTGGGAGAAGGCATATTTGAGGTCTTTGATATGGTCTGTCCGGCGCAAGCTTTTGACCAACACGTCATCGACGTACACCTCCATTGTCTTACCGATCTTGTATCTGGATATTCTGTTAATCAGTCGCTGGTATGTGGCTCCCGTGTTCTTTAGTCTAAATGGCATCACTCGGTAACAATATGTACTTTTTCTGTTATGAAAGACATATTTCTAGGTCAAGAGGGTGCATCTATATCTGATTGTAGCCAGAGTACGCATCCATAAAGCTCAGGAGTTCGTGTCCGACAGTGGCATCCACTATTTGGTCTATGAGCGGGAGTGGGAAACTATCTTTCGGGTAGGCTTTGTTCATATCAGTATAATCTACACATACTCTCCACTTGCCTTTTTCTTCTTTACCAACACCGTGTTGTCTAACCAGTCCGGGTAGTGAGATTATTTGATCATTCCTGTTGTTATCAGGTGGTGCACCTCCTCGTTTATTGCTTGGTTGCAATCTGGGGAAACCAAACTTTTTTGTTGTTGGACCGACTTCTTGTCTGGATTGACCTGCAATTTGTGAGTGATGACAGATGGGTCTATTCCCACCATATATTTCATTGTCCAGGCAAAAATGAACTGGTTATCTTTCAGCAGTTGGATCAGTTTCATGGCGAGTTCTGGGTGGATTTTCATGCCAATCTGAAATGATTTTTCTCTTCCTTTGCCATCCAAGTAGATTGTTACCATTTCTTCTTCTGGTTGTCCAGTGTTTGGTCAATCTTTTGGACTGGTTGGGGCCATATTTTCATCCGGAAGGTCATGATCTGTTTAACCAGGTTGCTACAACGACTCCTTTGGTCATTGCAATAATTGCTATCTATGCGGAGTTTTCATTTTTGCATAGTGACATTCGCGTGTAGCTGGCTGATCTCTTTTGATTATCCCGATGTCATCATCAGTATGGTACTTCGGGCAATGAGTCATGGTGGAGGACACTACACCCATTTTGTGTATCCATGGCCTTCGAGAGCATGTTGTATGCGGATGGAGCGTTGACAACAAGAAAATATGTCAACAAGACTCGTTGTCTCCCTGGTTTTCCCGCTTCGGCTGGCAAGAACATTTCCTCAGTGAATCTTATCTTTCGGATTGCTGTTAGGTACAGAAGGTTGGTCGAGCTGCCCGTGTTGACCAGTACCCTTTTGATCTCTCACCTGGCTATCAGTACTGAAATTACCAGGAAGTCCTTATGAAAGAAATGGACTCCTTTCGCGTCCACGTTGGAGAAGGTCAGAGTTTGTTGCGTCGTTCTAACGTGTTGTGTCGAAGGCTCTGGGTATCTGATCCTTGTTCGTAAATCCCGGATTGATCTCTTCCTAGATCGATTGGATAACTCATTTTTCCTCGGTTACACCATGTAAGACGTATATCAGTTCCCTTGATTGTTCCTTTGATCTGGCTTTTCTCCCTTTGGACTCTCTCCTCCTAATGAACTCTCTGAGTCGTCCTTTTTGGATATGGCGCTCGATCTTATCCTTTAAGTTGTAGCAGTCCTCAGTGTCGTGCCCATAATCCTCGTGGAAATAGTAGTATTTATTTTTACTTCGTCCATCCAGTTCGCCTTTCATTCTGAGTGGCCACTTAACGTCCTCCCACTTTGCATGGTCTTCAAGACCTCAGCTCGACTTGTTTTTAAAGTCGTGAATGGTTTGATTGTCGATCGTTCATATTTGGATCTTCCGGGTTGCAGCCTTCCAGGTTCTTGTTGGTTGAACTCGGATCTGCCACTGGTTTGATGTCTTTTCGACTAGCCACTTTCCTCCCGAGGCTTGTCGTTCCTCCGTCCTTTTGCTCTCATCTCTTGGTTGGATGAAACGTGTCTCTTTTCGGATTCATTCTTCTTCCTAGCAGCCACCATTTCCTCGAGAGTGATGTGTTTTTGGACGGTCTTCAATAGAGTTGTCATGTTATTTGGGGGTCTAGATATAGGTAATCATATAATGGTCCCCTTTTTAGTCCGGACGTGAAGGTGGTAATGGTCGTGTCTTCGCTGCAACGTCAATCATGGTCAGCTCGTTTGTGAAACGAGTGACGTATTCCCTTATGGTTTCATCGGGCTTCTATCTTATGTGAAGCAAATAGTGTGGGCCATTTCTTATTCGCTGACTATCGATGAACCTCGTGATGAAGGAAGTGGCTAGCGCTTGGAATGAGTCTATCGACCTCGGGGGCAAGCTGTTGAACCAAGTCATCGATGTGGAGGTGAGGCTGGTTGGAAATGTTTGGCATAAGATGGACTTTGTGCTCGCCTTCAATGTCATCATGTGGTGGAAGTGTCGCAAATGGTTTGTGGGATCAGTGGTGCCATCGTATGCCTTGAACTTTGGTGGAGTGAACATTTTTGGTAGAGGAGTTATCATGAGCGCGTCAGAGAACGACGATTTGATCAGTTCTTACAACACGTTAGGATTTGTGACTCCGATCCTGAATGGAATTTGTGCATGGGTCCCGTCGTTCGAGGAGGGCCACCTGTTGGTGGTTCACTTCTTTTAAAATCCACTTGCTGAGGTTCTGCAAGAACTCCATTACTCTCTAGGGCATGGTTGGCGGATTGAGCACGCTCTTGAGTGAGTTTGTCCACTGTTTTGATCAGAAGATCCATCTTGGTCATGAGTTGATCTACGCGGGGATTTGTGGTAGTGCCGCCAGATGTTTGAGATGACTAGTCTATCGTTTCATGCTGTGGCTCTCTGTTTCCGGCCATGGTTGCCTCGAGAGTTGTCACTGGGTTTGAGCATGCATTGTAGGTAATACGGCTTCACCAGTGGAGGGATTGCTTTGATTGTTGCTAGGTTGAGGGTCTGTAGAGCGTTCCATCTGTTCTAAAAGCTTTTTAACCGCTGATCAAAACTGAGGAAGTTTCCTACTGCAAACTCTCTTCTTGAAAATAAACTATCGTTTCCCACAGACGACGCCAAACTGATGCGTCCAAAATATGGTCTCCTATAAGTCTGGCCTACAAAATAAATATTAGATTGCCAAAAACCTTCTTTTTGGTGGCCGAAGGCACTCCGATGCTTAAGTCAGTAACTCAGTTGGAGATGGAAATAAATCTAGACAGAATTCAGTTAAAATTGCATACCTTTGTCGAATGTTCCCTTTACCTTATATAGTGACTTAAGCATGTGAGGCGCAACGAGAAGAGACGTTCTCTGTAGCAATCTCATCCTTTATGAAGATACGTCCTTGAGGGCGTAACTCCCTCCATGACTCTTTTTCTCTGTAACTTTCCTCCTCTTTATGGGAGAACTTTGTTAGGTCTGAATTTTGGGCCTCTGACTATGATTTATTCTGATGAGCCATGTTTGAGCTATTTCCATTGGGTCTGCCCTTTTTGGGCTTTGTAAGTTCGCCTGGTCTTGAAATATTTGATCCTTGCGATGGACGATCTCTACCACTTGTACGGTTGTAATGGCATTCTTATTTGATGTATCATCATATACTATAAAAGAAATTGTCTACTTCAGGAGTTGGGAGTTGTAGTTCACCCAAACCAATATAACTTAAAATGCATATACTCTTCGGTTGAGATTAGAATTGTAAAATTCACGACTCCTGGTGTCACCCCACCTCTTTCTTTTTATCCCTTAACAAACATTTCCTCAATCGCATGCTTATCCCCAGACTTTGGAAATTCCAAACAACCAATCTCTTCCATGTACTCGTTTCTTGAAATTAAAAATTTGGTGGATCTGCGTCGATGATTCTCTCTATTAGTAGCCCTTCACTGCCTCAGATGACATCATTAACAACACTAGAAATCAAGAGCGTGATTTTTTTTAGATTAGGAAGAGAGAAATATCATTTGGATATCCAATTTTTCTTTTTTGGCAATACGTCTCTACCAACAGTCACTTTACCATGGATGTAGATGAAGATGAGAAGCACAGATGATACTAACGATACAATGTGTTCATATCTATTTTGTCTTTGGGTTTGAGTATGTAATAAATAATGTTTTTCCCTATTTAAGTTGTTAGCACCCTCTCTAATTCCTCAGGTCTCTCTAGATCATTTACCAACATTAATCTCGAAGGACTCGTCTATGTCCATCACATTCTTGAAACAATTGTTATTGGTTTTAGACCAAACACCCTCCTTACTAGGTCGGATCCAGTTTTCTATGGCCCACTCACAACGCGAGCGACCACCCGCATTGAGTTGATCAAAAATCAAGTTCAGTCAGTCAGACATCATGACTTACATCCAGATCCTTTCCATGTCGACCCATTCCACACCCCCTGGACCAAGATATGATTATTGTTACTTATGATTCAAGTTTTTTCCTCATCTCATCAGAGAGCCATAGGGGTTTTTGCGGTCAATTTGCTTGGAGAGGTTCTTACTCGGGTTGTTTGCCCAATTGCAGGAAAAGTGTTGGACAGTACTATGGTTGAATACCATGCAGCCGAGGCGACCCTTTTGCTCATCTAAGCACATCAATGGAAAACATGACTTATGTTGGGAGATTCAGATATGTTTAACTCTATTTTGCTAGATGATCAGTAGAATCCTGGAACGACCATGCTTTGGATGTGGCGCCTTCTCATTAACAGTATCATCCGGAGACTACTTTCTCTATATAGGTTGTGGTTTTGGTTTTGTAATTTTATAAATAGAGACCTCAACTATAAGGCTCACACATTAGCTACCAATGCAAGACATCAGTATTGTAACCTATTTCGTAATATATATGCAACACGCTTTTAACAAAAAAAAGTTACTAATGTGTGTAAATATTGGAACAGGTTATGTTAATTTTGACATCCATTGAAAAATAAGCAAATTCTCATTTGGCTTTGAGATGAAGGTTTATTTTGATTTGTTTGAAAAATCATGCATATTTTCTACTTCTTGATTGTGATTTTTACTTTTCCATCTCTGATTTTTTTAATAAACTATCATTGAATGTAGGCCTTTTAGTTCAATTTTAATTCAATTCATGTTTCCATGTCCTTCATGTTTCACCAACAATAATTAGTTTCAATTGTTATCCCTCCTTTCTTCATCGGGTTTTTGGTATCGATTGTGTGAAGATGTTATAAAAAGTTGGGGCTCTTTCAGATTCAGATGCTTGTAGTTTGTAGACTTGTGTACCCACCTCGGGGCGATCGTTGTTACATCTTTTCAGTAATCAATAGAGTGTGTTTGTGTAATTCTCTTTTATTTCTTAAATGATTGCAAATCACATAAGCTCCTAAGAATTAAAATTTTACATTGACTATGGAAAGGAAACTAAACAACTGAATAGACTGATTGTTTGTGGCCCTGAAGTGAATTTCGCATGGCCCTTACTTGGATCGTTAGTACCTTCAGTGAAGACAAGTTTCGCTGATGTCGTTGAGGTTACTAAAAAGTAAACCTTGTGTGGGAGGTTCCTTTTGCACCCACTGATAGTCGTTGGGTTGTGCTCCCGTTTGCAATGACCTCTCCATTTTGTCGGGTCGAATAACAGATTGCTCCTATAATGCTTGAATGTTATCCGATGCTAAGTTGAGCCACCGTTGTTGGGATTTTGTCTTCGTGTGGGTGGAGTGAATTTTCCACAGTTGTGGGTCTGGTTTATGTTCAACCTGCCCTGTGGGCTCCAGTTGGATTTGAGAACATTCTATTTGCTTTAGTGCAACATAATGGCAGCCTCGTGCCATTGGTTGTCTCCTCGAATTGTCCCATTCGAGTGGTTAGCGGTATACTTGATGCCCTGGTGGAGGGTCGAGACTACTAATTCCATCTGGTGAACCACGATCTTCCCAGGATGAGGTTGTAAGTAGACGATGCGTCTACCACCATGAAGTCTAAGAACATGACCTTTCTTAGTTGTGGTTCTTTTACCACCACTGCTAGTCTTATCTTCTCGAGTGGAAAGCATTTCTCTCCACTGAATCCAATCAGCGGGTAATCGGAGGATGTCAGGTTCTCCTCCTTTAGGTCAATATAGCGGAACGAGTTGTAAAACAGGACGTTGAAGGAGCTTCCTCTACCAACCAGGGCCCTCTTCACTTCCCACTTTGTGATAGAGACCGAAATGACAATAAGGTCATTGTGTGGTGCGCGGACTCCTTCGAGGTCCTTGTCCATGAAGATCAAGGTAGAGATGGGGCTCTACACCCTTGAATAGTATATGCGTCTATCCTCACTTGCGGGTTGTGTCTGTATTTCCAGTAGAGTCCGCTTGTGGGACCTGTTCAACTGGTCTTCTTCTGATCCGACTCCGTCCCGGAGTCTTCTTCTAAATCTCCTTGACTGCCTCTCCCCTTGGTCGGTCTTGTCCTTTCTTTGAACCCATGAATTCTTTTAGCTTGCCTTTGTGAATCCAGTATTCGATCTCATACCTTATACTTTTACAGTCGTTGGTGTCGTGACCACCCTCATTGTGGTATGAGCAATACTTATTGTTGTCACGCTTAGAGGGGTCCCCGCGTTGTTTTGGGGGCCACTTTAGATTTTCCTAGTTTTTCATGGAATTAAGGACGTCCAATAAGCTAGAATTGATGGGCATCATGGATTTGGATCCAACGTAGTTGGTAGCTTTCTCTAGCCTGGCGCGGTCAGAATCCTTCAGGCTTGTAGAGAAAGTTTTGCACATCACCGACTCGGAACCTTCTTTGAATGCCATTACATGCTGGTAATGACGCAAGTGATCGAACGGGTCGGTGGTCCTGTCCTAAAAATCGAGCTTTGGAGGCGTGAACTTTTTTCGGAAGGGCCTCGTTCATGATGTTGTCCACGGACGGTGGAACAGATAGGCGGTAAAGCATGTCTGGGTCGTGAGCCCCTCTTCGAAGGGGATTCTACGAGGTGAGCCTGTTTACCCGAAAGGTCGGGTCCCCGTTAACTACGTCGCCTCCCCTAGTCCAGTAAGAACTAGCAGAGGCTTGATTCTCATGTGTCTGCTTTTTGTTGTCTTCCGAAAATTGGGGCCTGTGTTGCTCCTGATCTTTATTGGCAGGTGGAGGATTTTGTTGTATGAGAGCATCTACTGCTTTGGCGATCTATTGTATTTCTGACGACAATAAATCTATTTTGGGGTTTGTCGTTGCTGTTGCTGGCGCAGAGGTGTGAGCATGTTGCATGTGTGTCATCGGCATCGCTGAGAGCGATGGTATGCGCCAGTCTGAGCATTTGACATATCCCCTTGTTCACCATTGTTGCGTGATCTGGAAGTCACCATCTTCTTGTCTTCTAAAGAGAGATGATGCTAGTGAATGGCTAGGAACTTTGTTGTCTCCACGGACATCGCCAAATTGATGCAGTCAATTTTCGTTCCCTGCTTTGACCTTGACCTGTTAACCTGCACAAGAAACGCACGTGAGCCACGGACCACGGTTGTGGTGGCCGATGACACTCCGATGCTAAAGTCAGACAGAGATCTGAGGAATGTGTAATGTTGGGGAATTTGTAGCCTACATTAGCTTACCAACTTCATGTCTTATTTATAGTGCTGGAGTCCTAGTTCGACCAGGCCATCGGTGGCGTAGTTTAGGGAATAAGATCTGCGTGGAGATCCTTCTCTAATTAAGAGTTGTGCTGTGAAGGGAAGTTTCCATGTTAGACTTGTGCTCCTAGATACGCGGGAGATAGTTCCCAATCAGAGTGTTGTCCATAGGTAGAAGTTTTCATGGGTGACGTATACTCTGGTATTTGCTTCCTAGTTGGAAGTAAAGTGTTGCTATTTTGCCTGTCCGAAGCTGATCCTCGAGATGCTTGCATTAACAGGGCTTATGGGTATTGAAGATAACTGTGAGACACGTGGACTTAGCAGGCTGTAATGATTTGGGTCTGTATGGCGGACTGTATTGCGCGGGCTTAGAATCGCTTAGGCCGAATCAGTGTTGGACTGACACTTGAGCCTGTTATTTCTCGAGAACATCATAACACATGTACGACATAGGAGAAATGACGTTTCGATGTATCATCGTATATATATTAGGGGTGGGCATCTAGGACCGAAAGCCCGGACCGAACAGACAATCGGACCGATCGGATCGGTTCGGATCGATTTTTATTAATTATAAATGTTTCGGTTTAAAAAGCCCGGCCCGAAGTTTCTGGTCCGGGCCTCGGTTTCCATTTCTGAAGCCCGTCGGGTAACCGGCCCGGCCCGAATTAAATAGTTAAAATTTAAAAAGTAAAAACCCTAAATTGCAACCAAATTTAATGTTCTTCACTTTCTTTTTTTCCCCAAATTTGAGCTTTCACCAACAATCCCAACCTTCTCAGTCTCAAAAACCTCCAAAGATTGCAACTTAGTGACCGCCCTACGAGGCCTATTCACTGCAAGAGAACGCACACCCTCTTCGACCTCCAAATTTGATTTTTCATTAACACTCAAAACCTTCTGAGCTTTCCTAGTTGCTCTTCGGAGCCGATTCACTGCAATCCGACCCACATTCTCTTGTTCCTCAACACCCTCTATCTCACTCACACTCTGAACCACAAAATTCGAAACCAAATCGGGTTTAGCAGACTTGGAGCTTGTTACAACCCTAGTACTCCCCCTACCCACTGCTCCACGTCTGGGGTTTTCCTCAATTGATCGACTTCTTCTTCTCCTCCTCCAAAACTTACTCTAATAGAAGTGAATTCCCGAATTTCGATCACATCCCCATCTCTCAAACCAAGAGGTTCCATCCCTTCAATCTGGGTCTCATTCAATACCGTCCCATTTGATGTGTCGAGGTCCAAAAGAAGCCATTTTGTGTCCTTGAACTCGATCAGCAAATGCTTTGAAGAGATCCCAGAGTCCCTGATTGTGAAGTTATTGCCTCTGACAACTCGGCCGATTCGGATTGTAGATTGGGGTTTGCATTCTAGGTTTTTAAATGGATTCATGTTTCCAATTTAGAAGGGACTTGAAGAGGTTTTAAGATTCTTTGTGATTATGGATATCAAAGTTCAAGGACCGAAATCGGCCCATAATTCGGTTAACCGGGCCCTCGGTTAACCAGTCAACTCGGTCCGGTTTCGGGTCTCATAAACACGAGCCCGAATTTCTTGGGCCGATTTTCGGTTTTTAGATTTTGGGCCGGTTACCCGTACTTGCCCAACCCAAATATATATATATATATATATATATATATATATATATATATATATATATATATATATATATATATATATATATAATTTGGTTTCCCCCCCCCCTGTCCTGCCACCTTAAGAATATCTCGTGATCACTTGTGTCACGAACATTCAATAAATTAGAAGTTCCAAATGTCTATGCAAAGAAATTAGGGTTTGATTATATATGGGTAGGTTTGTGTGGTCTCCATTCTCCACAACACAATATTGCTGGATTTAATGGCGATTTTGTTTCTGATAGTGGGGATAGGAGGTCATTTATGAAGGGGATTTCCTTCTAGGTTTTTGTAAAGCAGGTAATTAATGCTTTTCTTCATAGTATCCATCCATCTCTATTGAGTTTTTATGGCCAATCAGTTGACAGTGTCAGATTAGTCGTCATTTTAGACTTCACATGCACCGTTCATGGAAGGGATGTAAAATTAAAGAAAACTTGGAAATTGATGGTTTGAATTTAAATGAACAAACTTTTCTGGCAAATCTTTAAATTTGTGGTATTTGATTATCTGAATCGGGTGGTTGTTTATCCTCTTGTTCTAATTACATTTTTTAATATTTGAATGTAATATTAATTTTTCCTTTTAAAAGACTTTTTCAAAAATAAAACACTCTTCACAGTCAATGAAAAATGTTCTCTAATGAATTGATCTATTTCATGTTTATTAGAAAAATAAATTTTTTGATTAATATGAACTTGTTCAACAAAACATTTTAAAAAGGCAAATATCTCTAATAAATACTAGGTGGCCGGATGGATTCATTTTAATAATTTTGGTATGTACTAGCCCTAGAAGAACAATATTGTTTTCACTAACTTTCCCATAATAGTGGTATAATGATAATTCTGTGCATGTTCATCTTCTGGGGGGGGGGGGGGGAGAATAGTGTTGTGAGTCTTAGGTATTGTTGGTCAGCCGTCTTAGGGTATGTTGTTCAGTCGTAGAGCCATTTGTAAGTCGCTAAGTTTGCGCATTTACCCAGGATTAGGTGGTGGCATATCGGTGGTGATTTCTATAGAATTTTGAATTATCTATGTTGTTACTAAGTTTACACCTATTTTTCATTAAGCAATTGTTGTTTCTAAATGATTCTCACGATATAAAAACCCATCAAGATGTCTAATTACACGAGAGATGAGAAAACAAGATATATTCTTATCTAATGAAAATTTTCCCATTGCAACCAAATACAACCCACATTCTTGCTCATTAAAAACCTTTTATACTGATATCTGTCATGAAGAATGTATATTACTAGAGTATGCCCCGTGCAGTTGGCACTCCATATAATTTTATTTTTGCTAAATATTTTGTACTGAACACCTCTTTCACTATTCCCATTTTGGCTCTGAATCAGTATTGAAGTGTAAGTTTATTTTAAGGTAAATATATATATTATAAATTTTAGAGTTAGTTAGACTCAGTCAAATTTGAATTAGTTGGGGAAACAATTTATAGGCCGAGAATGAGTTCTTCCCACATTTTTTAATTCACCAAAATATGAAGTTTATAGTTTTTATTTACATGTGCATTAAGATGCCCGACTCATTTTTTCTGATATGATCAGCCCGTCTCATTGTTTTGAAAAATATCAAAAACGTGAAATACTTAATATTTTTTTAATTATAGAATATATATATTTAAAATTTTAGTGCTCGTGTTGATCATTGATTTTGTTGGAAAGATCTTAAAAAATGCATTTCATCGATATTAACTTTACCAAAATCCGATAACGATGTAGATAATTATGATAATTTTTATTTTGCTAAAATCAAAACACAATATTTTCTCTCTCCGCCACATATACATTCCACTAACTTTTTTCAAAAGTTTTTCATTATTTTTGCCCTTATACATGTTTTATTTTATAAATATATCATCATGGAAAATAAATCTCAACCCTCAAATTCAATACATTTCCCAACTTTTAATCCTAACCATCTTTTATCTTTAATTTTTTCAATTTGACTTTGTCTCAGTCAGCAATGAATAGTAAAACACCAATCTGAATTGTAATATAGATTATACTCTTTTAAATATAGCATTCTCCACACCTACACTCAATGCCATTTTTTTAGTTGTGTTGGGAGTCACTAGGTCAAAGTCGTTTCACATATTTATTAAGGGATCCCTATATTTTAGACTAAATTGATATATTACTCCACATTCACATCCACTATTTGACCACCATTTGATTTTGTGATCAATGGTGGGAATGTAAGTCTCATGAACATGATAATCTCATTTCTTAGTCCTCCAAGGCATGTGATTATCATGTTCATGAGACTTTTATTTCTACAATTGATAACAAAATCAAATGGTGAATGTATATTTATACCTTAAATTAGCCTAAAATATATGAATCCCTTCATGAATTTCATAACATAAAATTCATGCAACCAAACACACCCTTAGTCATGTCCTTGACAAATTAGAGGACCCCGCCACCCCACAAACCCTCCCCGTGATGCAATGTCAATTGAAAACAACCCAACCCAAACCTCTGTCTTAAATTTCTTAATCTTTCACTCTGTTTTCTTTGCTTGAAAAATCTTGTTTTCTTTTTTCTCTCCCTCTCACCACTTGCAATATCTCTTCTTCTTCTTCACAAATCTAGTTCACACTACTATAGAGTTGCAGAGCTGAATCTAAATCTCTATTCTTTTGGGTTCAAAGTTTTTGAGAAAAACAGAGAAACAAAATGGGCTCCGTTTCTTTGAAGATTGGAGATGGAACAGCTAGATTTAGAAGAACCACTTGGTGTTCTTCAGCTCTTAATCTACTCATGTTGTTCTCTGTTCTCACCACAAATCTATTTGCTTTATATGCCTTCAGATCCTCTCCAACCAACAATAACACCCCAGTTCATCACACACACAGAAACATCTCTCTAATCTCAGAACAGGTGTCTCTGATCCTTAGAGAGATCGAATCTTCGCAAAAGAAGCTTGCGAAGATGGAAAAAGAGCTTCTTGGGTATGAGAGCATAGATGTGACAAAACCCAATGTTCCAAATGAGCTCAAAGTATTTTTGCAGAGAAATCCATTGCCTCTTGGGAAAGATTCAAGGACTGGAATCACTGAGATGGTGGCTTCAGTGGGGCATTCTTGTGAGAAATCGATGGAATTGCTTGCGCAATATATGAATTATAAGGTGGGTGGAACTTGTCCTGATGATTGGAGCCTTGCCCAGAGGTTGATTTTGAGAGGATGTGAGCCATTGCCAAGGAGGAGGTGCTTTGCTAAATTGGTACCTAAGGTTGGTTTCTCTCTTTTTCCTATTTCTTTATGGAAGCCTGTCAGTGATAAGGTTGTGACTTGGAGTGGACTTGGTTGTAAGAATTTCAATTGCTTGAATGGTAAGAAAATTGGTAAAGATTGTGTTGGTTGCTTTGATTTGGTTAATGGAACTGAGAAACATAGATTTGTTATGGCAAAGAGCAAGAATGATTTTGTTGTTGATGATGTTTTGGCTTTGGGTAGTGGAGGAATCAGAATTGGGCTTGATATTGGAGGTGGGTCGGGCACCTTTGCGGCTAGAATGGCCGAGAAGAATGTGCTTGTGGTGACACCCACTCTGAATGTGGATGCCCCATTCAATGAATTCATTGCTGCAAGGGGGCTATTCCCTTTGTTCATAAGTTTGGATCATAGGTTCCCCTTTTTCGACAATGTGTTTGATCTAATTCATGCCGACAATTCGTTGTTGGATGGTGGAAGAATTGAGAAATTTGAGTTTTTGATGTTTGATCTTGATCGGGTTTTGAGAGCTGGGGGATTGTTTTGGTTGGATAACTTGCATTGTGTGGATGAAGAGAAAAAGAAGAGTGTGACGAGGTTGACTGAGCGGTTCGGATATAAGAAATTGAAATGGATTGTGGGAGAGAGAACTGATGGTACAGGGAAATCACAGGTTTACTTGTCAGCTGTTCTTCAGAAGCCGGTGAGACGGTGAGAGTATGATGAATGAGAGATCAGGTATGGATGGTGTAGTCTTATATGCATTAAGTCACATTGAAAGTATATGAGTTCATTACATTGTTAACATCTGCACCAAATTTATTTTTTATGTTGAATAATCGAAGCTAAATTTGTTTCCTTTCCTTACTGCGAAGTGGCAGTGGAGGGTTATCTTGTAATTTGATGTTTAGTGATTAAAGCGGTAGGATTATGTTGGATTGTTTGTTCTGTTTAGAAAAGATCAATGGTGACAAATAAGTTGATTTTGATTGTAGTTTCCTCAAGACAATATACTTAGTGGCTTCTGCGAATTGTGATGTTGAGGGCAAAAGAAGATCATGAGGAGGAGCTTAGGATTGTTTACCTGTTTGGGAATGAGAGAATTATTCAATTTATAATTATGACATAACAAGTTGTACTCTTCGATAGTCACATATTCAATTGTTATTTGTTCCTCATTCACTAAACGAGAGTTTCGACTGTTGAAGTTGTATAATGTTTCTCTTTGTATGTTTCAGTATTGTTGTAAAGTTATGTTAGCCTTTGGAGCTTGAAATTTGATCGCATTTAAACCAAGGAGACCTTTTTGTTATAAAATCGAGTCCTTGGATATAATCATAAGGTTCTGTTTGTTGCAATGAAATTAATGAGACAGAATGATCAATACATTGATGGAAAATTTTACATATCTTTTTGTATGATCACTCACAAGATTTAGATAGAAAATTCCTGATATGCATATGCAGATAGGATGCACTTGGTAGCCTTTAACATTCAAGTATATAAATTCTAGTTTCTAGTCAAATTAGAGATTAGATTTGCTTCCTATGGAAGGTAAATTTCCAAAGTTCGTGTCAACCTAGTTCTTATTTGTTCACTTCATGATAGTAAAGGAAGGTTCATGCATCGCATGTGATCCACATCCTTGTAAAATTTGCGTTAACATTGAATCCTTTCATTGATTTAGTTTCTAATTGTTCAGTGAGTAGTATAGTTAGAATTAAATTTATAGTTACAAAGATCTTCTAGTTCCATTCTAAAACGGCAGAACTCTTTAGAAACTTCTGGAAATGCGCCTGATAGGTTCCTTTTCGATTACATACTGTAGCTAAAAAGCTAGAAGATAAAGATTCATATCATTGTACAGTGTGCTTGATCGGTGGCAGAATTTTAGACATTGTTAGTGTCATGATGCTCGAATGCTTTAAACATTGCTGAATCTTGTTTCATATCGCCGGGTGTAAGCATTTTGTCTCACTTAAGTAACTGACAACATCCACTTGCCATCTTTTTCTTATTTTTGGTGTTGATTCTAAGGGGCGAGGCCTAGAGAGCGAGGCTCGCCCATCACCATCCATCATCCTAGAGATGGATGCATGGTGGGCATCTCTAGGATGATGGATGGTGGTGGGCGGGCCTTGCACCCACCTCGCACTCTGGGCCTCGCCCCCTAGAAGGGCTCTATTTTTGGTTCTTAGTGAGACGATGGCAAGTAATCTTAAGGTATGTCCTCTGCGCCATGTATTTTTACCAGAGTATGGCTTATCTCTAAGGGGTTGATTCTATAATAGACAGTTTGTCCATCTTATTAGTGTCGAGATTGAGACGCTTTTTATCCCTAAGAGCAACATCTTAGCCTTGAACTGGCTGGATCCATCCCAGGTTTGAATCAATCCCCTGCCGTACAAAGTTCAACCATTCATTCAACCTTACACAATTAATGTTTTTTAACCGACTCTTCTTGCTTGGACTAGACCTTAACACAATCAATGTTTACTGACCCAAGGTGTTTTCTAGGTGAAGTTATAAACTCTAAAGAGAAAACAATGATAGTGGTCTTTCTGTTGACTGTCGTTACTTCATGTTATCTTCATGAGACCCTGGCTAGAAGCAGACAAAGGAGTTTTGTATGAAAATAATAGCTGCCAGGTTTCATGGCTTAAACCTTGTGGGTTAGGTGAGATGAGCTACCAACGTACAATACACAAGAACATATAATAGAATTTGGAGTTTACTCTGTATGTCAACCTTCTTCGCCATGCCCTGGTTTCAAGGTAATTTATCACCACATGATATGTTTTATTACATTTTCTTTAGCAAGCTATGTTTGGTGTTGGTTATTGTATTCTAGCTCACTTCAAATCATCAAATTGACATTTTTACACTGGATCTATATATTATCATTCAAGGACTAGCACTTGATGATTCAAAGGAATTGACTAATTTTCAGTTGTTACAAGGGTGTGATTAATTTAGTTTAGCTTATTTGTCAATTGAAATTGTTAAACCCCAACTCGGTGAGGAAGAATTGTATGCAATGTTTTTTTTTTTAAAATAATTGTATGCAATGTTATTTGAACGTCTCAACATGTGCACGATTAGAAAAAAGAAAATTTTCTTGTTTTTAATTTTCTCAAGGGCAAATCATTTAAGCATATCATCTACCGAGCTTAGAACCCATCACATATTATCGTTGCATTGTTGTCAACAACTTGTACAGCTTCAACAAGAGCATTTTTACTGCTTTACCGAGTCTGAAGGGACTAAAAAAAATGCATAGTCGCATGAAGCATTTGAAGATAAAAAGGATTAAAAAAACTATTGCAACATGTGTTGTCAAGCCAACAAGAAGCAAGAAAGTGAGAGGGGGTTTGTTTTTAGTTCCGAATAGAGTCAGAAATCATAATTAAAACTTAGACACTCTAAACATGGTGTTTGTTTTTTTAGTTTTGATTAGAAGTTAGAAATTTTGATTGGAGTAACACCATGAGGGTGATGATCACTTAGCACTGAGTGCTTAATGAAAATTCATTTTAATAACCTCACAATTTGTAATGTCTACCATGTCATATGTATTCTCCAGCAACCATTCCCTCTTCTCTATCATGCGAGCAGTGTCGACACCGCCACCACCACCCTCCTATCCTCCTCCTCCACCTCATGTTCTTCTTCCTTCCATTCTTTCTGTTTCTCTTGAGATTGTATGAGGAATGGAGAGAGATATAGGGTGATTTCTGGTGGTAGTGGAAGGGGATCTCCATGGTGTTGGAGGAGAAAAAACAGGTGGAGAATGAGAGTTAATGTTAGTTGATGATATATCAAAATAGACCGATCATAATGGTCAGACACGTGGCATAAAAATCCATAATGAGAATACAACACCTAATCTATTGGGCCAGCTCATAAAGTCCAGGAAGAATAAAGCCAACTGTAGAGGCCCGGACGAGGTCTGTCAATGAGGAAAAACAAACAAGACCTAAATCCATATCCAAAATAATCGGAGCCCAGATCCAGACTCGACACGAGTTCTTTCATAAAAAAAGAAACGTTGCACCAAAAAGAGCAGTGGAGGGAGTTACGCTTCCTCGAACGCATCTCTATAGAAGAGGAAACTGTTACAAGAAACATTTTCTTTCGTTGCACCTTACATGCTTAAGTTACGCAGAAAGTTAACAACAATCATTATAAAAGGTAAAGGGAACATTCAACAAATATATGCAACTTTAACTAAGTTTTGTCCAAATTTACATCCTTTTTCCAACAAAGTTGCTGACTTAAGCATCGGAGTGCCTTCGGCCACCAAAAAGGTGGTCTTTGGCAGTCTAACAATTGTTTTGCAGGTCAAACTCACAAGAGAACGATTATTAGACGCATCAATTTGGCATCGTCTGTGGGAACGACAAGTTTCCTTTTCTAAAAACAAAACACACAGTGACAAAGCTCACCACAACCTAACGAAAGATCGACAAACCATCAGAGGAAATAATGCAGGCTGCAGATCCCCAATCCAGTGATGATCATGACAACTCTCCCACTGACGCATCACTGACAGCTCAGGGTGAAGATGCAGCCTGAATCATCAGACCAATAGCATCCGAGAATGCGAATCCGCTGCATGTAATAGTCTAGACAGCCCAAACAACCGGAAGCGTTGTCACAGACCCTCGGGTAGATTTGCTCATGGCCCTGAACTACATGACAAAGATGTTGGAGAAAATCGCTCAAGAACGCGTTCAACCAACCAACTTTGTTCCAGCACTGCCTCAACAAAATTTCACTATCCGAACTCAAGGAAGCGACGAAGCCCTAACAGAATCCCAACATGGAAACATCGAGAGTAGCGAGCTCCACCAAGACAAGACTCCGCAGTGCAGTAGAACGATTGTTGAAATCCCATTCAGGATCGGAGTCACGGATCCCAACGTACTATATGAGTTAACCATGTCACCATTTTCCGACGCACTCACGAAGAAGGCAACGCCAAAAAAGTTAACTCCGCCAAAATTTGAACTGTACGATGGTACCACCGACCCAACGAATCACCTAAGGCATTTTTACCACATGATGGCTCTAAAAGAACCCACAGAGTCGATTATGTGCAGAACGTTCCCAACCAGCCTCACGTCCACCTCAATGAACTAGTTCAATAGCCTACCTCCGAGGTCAATAGACTTTTTTCAGGCTTTAGTCACCATTTTCATTACTAGATTCATTGGGAGCCAGCGGATGAGTAAACGACCCCACTACCTCCCGCACATCCAACAGAAGCCCGAAGAAATGATACAAGAATATGTCACTCGCTTAACCAACGAGTTAACAATGATTGATGGACACAACGACGACACAGCCGCTGCAACTTTCCTTGCCGGACTGAAGAGAGGTCCCTTCTTCGATGCCCTTAACTTGGAACCTCTAAAAGGCATGGCGATTCTGCTGAAAATAGCACAGAAACATATCTCCCTTGAAGAAATAAAATTTGTGAAGAGAAAGAATGAATAGGAGAGGAATAATCGTTTGAGAAAACTAGAAAGGAAAGATGAAAGAAGGCGAGATGATGGACCATGGGAGAACAACAATCATTCAAAGAAACATCGGAACGACAAACGTATTGAGTCCAACCAGCGGGAATTTAGGAAATCGCAATAGGCACAACTCAGTCATGAGTGAACAACCAATGTAATGAGGAAAGAGTACAAACCATACACAACCCTAAACACACAAGCCGAACTGACATCTTAAAGCACATATCGAACTGGGAGAATGTCAACTAGCCAACTAGTATGAAAGGAGACCCGGAAGAACGAGACAAGAACATATACTGCTCTTTTCACAAGGATCACGGACATAATACCGATGACTGCTACAAGTTAAAAGAAGAAATCGAGCATTGGATCCAAAGAGGACAACTAGACGAATTTATCGGCACACCAGACAAACAGTTCAAAGGTAAATAAAAGGCGGACACTGTAGCCACGAGATCAAAAAAGGTACAGGGAATTGATATATGCTTTACACTGCAAAGAAACACTTCCCACCCAAGCAGACCTATATCAAAGTCAAAAGGTCAACGCTCTGAATGCGGCTACACAAAACGACTCGAAGACCCTGACAATAGATACAAATTCAACCAAAATTACTTATAAGGAATTAACGACGACAAACTCTATCAGGCCCTAACAAGCAATGCCAAACGGAGAGCAATAACGGTCCAAGCAAATGAAGTCATAAAATTAAAGGAACAGCAGAGGCACGAGACACCAATGCGAAAATAGACATTAGCCACGCAAGAATAAAATAAGAAAACGCTCCACAGTGTAACGGAGCCACCCTAGAAAAATGACCGCCATAAATGGTCAAAGAATCAATAAAGTTTCATTTTCGGAATTGACATCCCACAAAGGCGAACAACTTCGTAGCAAAACTATTTGAAACAATCGGCGTAAAAAGCTCAAAAGGAATTAGACGCAAGTCGGATATTCACAATAAATTTCTGGTCAGATCAACCAAAAAAGTAAAAGTTGGACATCTGGGTCAACTAAACACAAAAACTTTGAATCGACCGAGATGTCGAGTTAACGAAGTAAAAGTTGGAAGAACGAGTCCACTAAGTAAAACGATTTCAGGTCGACTAGATCGTCGCACCAACGAAGTAAAAGTTGGACGAAAGAGTCAACTAAGTAAAACGACTTCGAGTTGACTAGAGCGTCGCACCAACGAAGTAAAAGTTTTACGAATGAGTCAACTAAGTAAAACGAGTTCGGATCGACTAAAATTTCATTACAACTTCGGGTCGTACCAACGAAGTAAAAGTTGGACGAATGAGTTAACTAAGTAAAACGACTTCGGGTCGACTATAGCATCGCATCAACGAAACAAGATTTGAACGAACGAGTCAACTAAACACAGAAACTAGGGGTGGGCACAGTTCGGAATGGTCCGGGATTGGGCTTGTCCCAGTCCTGGTTTAATGAAACGAGACGGAACGGTCCAGGATTGAAATTTTTTCAAATAAAGCCGATTTGAACCGGGATAGAACCATATTATCCCGGTTCAAATTGCATCTGTCACAGGCCCAAAGATGCTCAAGCCCAGTCAAAGGTCTACACAGCGAGGAAATGGGCGAGGGGAGTGAGGTGGCGGGGGTGGGAGCCGTTCACCCCGCTCGGGATGCGCGCGCGAAAAGTCAATGCACGCATCTCGAGTGGGGTGAACGGCTCCCACCCCCGCCACCTCACTTCCCTCGCTCGTTTCCTCGCTCATTTCCTCGACACTTAGAATTTCTCCATGAGATATTATTAGATTCTAGATGGAGGAAATGAGCGAGGAAGGCTCCTGCGCACGTGCGGGAGCATTGTTTCGAAAAAAAAAAGGGGGGGAATCGAAATTTGGGGGAAAAGAAGAGGGAACCTCTCCCTCTCCCCATTTCCATCTCGACAGAGACAGAGACTTCGAATCCGCCGAGGAAGCCCTCCCTCTCCCGCTCGACATCGAATCACTCCCTCTCCCCCAACAAAGACCGACAGTCAGTGGTGTCACCAAGAAGGTCGATTAGGGACTCAGTGTTCCAAAGCGTTGGGGCTTATTACAGAAACAACAAAAGGAGGTGCATGGAAGAGCAGACGGTGGAGCTCACTCAGATTGGTGCTGAGAGGACCAAAAATGTTTTGATTTTGATGAGCGACACTGGTGGTGGTCATCGAGCCTCTGCTGAAGCCATTCGGGATGCTTTCAAATTGGAGTTCGGTGACGAATATATGGTAAAAATGGGGTTCTTCTTCTTCTTTTGCTTGTTTGCTTAAATGGGTGTTTCTCTGTTTTTTCAATTGGGTGCTCTGTTCTTGTGTTTTGGTAGTGTTGTTTAGTTTCAATTTTTAGGATTTTGGTTATTGTTCTTGAATACCCATTTGTTGTTTTTGCATATTTGGTGGTTTTGATGTAATGGGTATCTCTTGGTTTTAGCTTTTAGAGTTTGTATTGCATAAAGTTTGAACCTTTAGCTGGATTTTTGGGTAATTAGGTTTATTTTGATGGTTTTGACTTCATTTCCTCTGTGGGATTAGTTGTTCTCTGGGTGTTATTCAATCCAACAAATATGAAGTTTCCATTGATATATATATTTTTAATTATTTGTTAATTATAGTAGTTGTGGTGGTCCTGTCCTTTCATTTGTTTTTGTTTCCTGGTCTAGATCGAAGATCGTATGGATCTTGTTTTATTGCTGATGATACTGATGGAGACATTGGTTTTTCAGATATTTGTGAAGGATGTGTGGAAGGAATACACTGGCTGGCCATTGAAAGACATGGAGCAGCAATACAAGTTCATGGTGAAGCATGTTCAGCTATTTAAGGTTGCATTCCATAGCACTTCACCACGTTGGATTCACTGCGTCTACTCAGCCGCAATTGCCGCCTTCTATGCCAAGTATGATTTGTTGGCAGTCAGTATTTCTTGTACACTTGAATAATCGTTGCTTCACTCAACCTTTAAACAATGATTTTACTTAGTGGGCAATATTTTATCTTAGGAGATACTTTGATGCTTGATTTTGATCCGCGAATTGTATTGAAAGTTTAAATATTTCTTCCAATTGGTAGTAAAGTCTTAATTTGTGGGGTTGTTTTTTCTACTTTAGATTATTGGTTCCCTCATTGCGCTTTCGTCATCCTTTTTGTCGCCATATAGATTATGTGCAGTCATAATAACTGTTCGAACCTGACTTTAGTTATTGAAATCTTGTTACTTCATCTCTAATTTGTTGTTTTATTTGAGACCGTCGATGATATTTATGTTCTAAATTGCTGACTTTTTGTATTTTATAATTGAAGAGAAGTGGAGGCTGGTCTAATGAAGTACAATCCAGATATTATCATCACTACGTAGACGTAGCTTGTAATGTCTGTTTTATGCTTGACTTCATCAGTTAACCTGTTATTATGTTAATCATTTTCTACTACTTGTAGGGGCTTCCATCTGTTACAGTCAAAGGAGACAATAAAACAAGTGGAATTTGTAAAGACCAACAGTGTGAGCCCAAGATCTCTTCTTGTTCTAAAGATGTTGTTTGTACCACAACAAAGGAAATCATTGGCTCTCACAAGTTGGGATCAACAAGCAGAGGCAAAGATCTCTCAAAGCCCTCATTTCAGTTAAGTTTAGATACTGCTGCCAACCAGTCTAAACCTAAACAGAGAAGTGATGGAAAGGATGATGGTGGACAAGCTGGCAAGACTCTTTCATCACGTTCTAATAGATCAAGCAAGAGGACGATGCACCAAGAAGGCAGTTGTGCCAAAACAAACATCATAGCTTTGGCTTAGAAATGCCGAAGCCGACACTATTGTTAAGCCAGCAAGGAAAGCCAGAAAGCATGCTCTTTTTGTCTTAAAGTCATTTGACATTATGCTGAAGATTAGGCAGACTGACATTATGCTGATACCCTGCTGGAGAAAGAAGACTTACAGTGAATTGGACCATTTGGCAGCCTATCGTATGTTCTGCGGAAAAGAATTGAAGGTCCTTGATGTAGTCTTGCGGAAAAGAAAAGAATTGGACCATTCAGTGAGCGTCCATTTCAGTGTGTGGTTTGTCCATTTCAGTGAGCGCCATTTCAGTGAGCGTCCATTTCAGTATGTAAATTTCGCTAGAATCACAAGAACAACAGAGTACTACTTAGTGTCAGTCTTTTCTAGATTATCGAATCAAGAGTTATACACTTAAAAATGCTTTTTGTTGAATTGGTGTTTTATAATTTTTGCTCTAATTTGGGTTCTACTGTCAGTATGTGTGTTTTATACACTTAAATGAATTCGTTGAACAGAGCAGTCTTTCAGACCCGAGTTCCATCTTCAGACTTATTTCTTGCAACGTAAAGCTTCCAAAATTTACAGTTGTCTTTCCAAACTATATAAATTCACCTATACACTATGTTGTTATCCTACTCTATAAACTCTAGAAATAGCTTCTCATCAGTTTAGCAGTCTCAACCATTTTAAATTATCCCTTCTCAACTGCAAGCTCATCCTATCCTTTTCCAAGTTTTGGTCACAGATTTTTGAAGGTGTTATAAGATCAGATAGACATGCATATATATATCAAATATGATCAAATGGCTTGCCTTCATATGAATACTGATCCAAATTACAAAATGATCTAGACTCTAAAACAATTCAAATCTAACAACTGGGTTACATTTTTCTCATATTATACATCCGAGCAGTACAGGGCAAAAGCAAACACCTTTGTAGTTATACAAGATGAAAGGATTAATCAATATGGAACACATAACCTAGATAAACAAATAACTGATGCAGTAACTCTAAAATAGTAGCAGCAGCAGAAGCCCTTTGCCTTTTTTCATTCTTGAAAGAAACAACCAAATGCCAATCATCTCAATTCATGGCCTGGTGATCAGTTCCATCCTCCTTCATTTTCTTTGTTTTCTTCTTCTTTGGTTCCTCTTGATCATTTCTATCATCGTCTTCATGCCTTCTTGGGCTAGCACTATCACGGCCATGCCCAAAGACCATTTCTATCCTCGTCTTCATGCCTTCTGAGAAAGAAACCATCTACGCTGTCAGAAAATGCACCAAAGACCAACCTCTTCATCACTTGATAACTCAGGGTTTTCTTCTGCATGTTTTCCTGTTCTTGGTTGAATGTCGAGAAAATCATGAAGCAGTATATTTTCCTGTAACAAAAAAGCAGAAAATTTGTTCATGAACCATAATCAACAAATGCACAAGTAAATGAAAGTTTGACAATATATCTTGAAGAAGTTGACTACAAACTCTGCAACAATGCATACCTGTGGATGCTTGATAAATCCACCTCCCAGAAAATGCTTAAGAAAAATCACCTGTTGAGAGATTTTGAGAAATCTAGATGAATTGTTACTTATAAACCCCAAAAATCTATCTTCACAAGAGTCCACAAAGGTGTTACCTGAACCCTTTGAGACCATGTTGATACTTTCAGCTGATTGCGACCAATCTTTACAGTAGTCTCTGGACAAGAACCACCCTGCATTCATGCGCTTAGAGAAAGAGCATATCGAAGGAAAATCAATACCTTAAGAAAACTTGAAAAATCACGAAATAAAGCCCATTGGCTTTGGAGATCAAAACTTGAAGAACTGAAGGTGGTACAAGATATCCAAGACTATAAAGAGCATCCCTCAGTTCCATCGAGTCAATATTTCCACTTCTATCTCTATCAAATCTCTCAAAAATACCCTGAAAATACAAGTAAAAAAAAAACTGTTGAAGCCCAAATATCTTAAAAGGCAACTTCAACTCAGAAAATTGAAGTATCAAATGAGATTTAAGACAAGCATGCTTAGTGAATTTGAGCTGCATTAATATGGAAACATGAAAAGAGGGGGGAAGTCGTGTAAGCACTTTACACAAATGGAACATGCATCAACAGAAAAGAATGCTCACCTGCATTAATACGAGACACAATTTTTTTTTTTTTTGAAAACCCCAATTCTCAACCCTAGATCTAGTAGAAACCCTAGATCTAGAAACTTCCTATAAGAACTCACCCAGAAATGAGGGAGAAACTTACCTTCGGTTGAGTTTTTCTCATGGGGAGAGCTTTTCCTCGAATGGGGACGACGGTGGCGATGAAGGTTCTTTTCTTCTCGTTCTTCGGAGAGGGTGGCGATGGACTGTCGGTCTTCTCTTCTCTGTCGAGTGTGGTTTGGGGAGAGGGAGAACGTCGGCTTCTCTTCTCTTCTCTGTGGGGATTCTCTGTGGAGATGGATTTGAGGAGAGTATGTGGAGATGGATTTGGGGAGAGGGAGAGGAGAAAATGGGAGGAGAGCTTCTCTGTCGATTGAAAATGGGGAGAAAGCTCCCCATTCCCTTCTTCTTCTCCCCCAAAATTTTGATTCCCCCCCATTTTTTTTTTTTTTACACGTCACCTCCTGCACGTGCGCCCGACCCTCCCTCGCCCATTTCCTCGACATCTAGAATTACTCTTTCATTTATTTGCTATATCAAAGGTCATTTAGATCTCATCTCTAAATATCTTCTATTCTCTTCATCTTCATCTTCTGTTCTCTAAATATCTTCTATTCTCTTCATCTTCTCTTCAGATCCGACGGTTCACATCGAAGGATTTCAAATTTTTTTTTTTTTTTTTTTAAATCCATTTCAGATCCGACGGCTGTGCAACGTGCACAGGACGTCCTCCTGCGCTTTGTGCACAGGAGCCACCCCGGGTCCCTTCTGTATCAAGCAAGCATAGATCACTCTTCTCCTCTTCATCTTCTCCGTCAAGCAAGTAGCAGTGGAACCGCCCTCGGCTTCCTCTCCTCTTCATCTTCTCTGTCAAGCAAGTAGCAGTGCAACCGCCCTCGGCTTCCTCTCCTCTTCATCTTCTCTGTCAAGCAAGTAGCAGTGCAACCGCCCTCGGCTTCCTCTCCTCGTCATCTTTTTTGTCAAGCAAGCAATGCAACCCTCCTCCCCTCTCCATTTTCTTTGTCACGGAAGCAGCAGCGCAATCGGCCCCTCTTCCTCTAGCCCTAATCAAATGTTTTGGGCTTCCATCAAGTGATTGGGATTTAGGGTTTAGTGATGAGATGAGATTCGATGATTTCGTTCCTTGAGAGCTAAATCTTGCTTTCTTAGCTTTTTTTGAACCGAAATCTTGTGTATTTAATGTTAATATAGTCTGTTTTTCTGATTTTGAGTTGTATTAAACCTGTGCATGTAGTTCATCGAATCCTCTTCCTTCAATTTTGATTCGGGATTTAGGATTTCAATCAAATGGGTTGATTTTGATTCATTTAACAGGTGATGGGAGATTTTCAATCGGAGTTGGCAGCAGGTGATGGAAGAGGTTTTGACCCCATTTGAACTGGCGGGTTGGGACTTGGTGGTGGTGGGGTAGTGATACTGGTGGTGTTTGTTTGTTTTCAATTTGTCTATTAGGTTCTGTTTTCTGATTTATAATTTTGTAGCAAACTCCATGAGCTCAGAAGTTTTACAAATCTTAGCACTGCTCACAGAGCTGGATACTTTGCTTTTTTTTTTTTGTTCTTTTTCGCCACTAATGGTTGCTTACATTCTGATAGTTGAACTTGAAGATTTGCTTTTCTTTCTTCTTAGTTGTGCAGCTGCAGCCGATGGCGACTTCAATAGAGGCATCACATTACAATGAGGGAGGTGCGATTATGTTAGGGCTTGGGAGCATTTACCACATGGTCAAACTATTTAGACCATAAATCAGCACTCCAATTCCTCTTCATCTCCTCCCATTCATTCCTCACTTTCACTAAATTCCCACATCCCTCCCATTCCTTTCTTTTTTTCATTGTCTGTTGCACTCCTTAAAAAAAAATGTAAGCATGGTTAAATTTTCAAAGGTAACGGTATATGAAGGGCAAGTGCTTTGCCAATTGTAAGTGAAGCAACCAAACCGTAAGTACCATGAAAATGCCTACACTATGATTCTAGAGGTGCAGTTCAAAACATCCGAGGAGTGTAATAGTGGAACCGGGACGGTCCGGGATAGATCGGGATTGCATTTCTAGTAATGGTTCCATCCCAATTTCAACCAGTTCGGAACCGGGACCGGGATGAAAATATCAGGAAACGTTTTGGCATAGTTTGAAACGGAACGGAACCATACCGATCCGGATTGAAACGTTATAGATCGGGATTGTTGCCTATCCCTAACAGAAACTTTGAATCGACCAAGATGTCGAGTCAACAAAGTAAAAGTTGAGCGAACGATTCAACTAAACGCATAAACTTCGAATAGACCTAAGATGTTGAGTTAACGAAGTAAAAAATTGAACGAACGAGTCAATTAAGTAAAACAACTTCGTGTCAACTGAAACATCGAGTTAGCGAAGTAAAGATCGAGCGGATGATTCAACAAAGTAGAGGCAACCTCGAAATCACTGAACGAGCAAACCAACTCTAAGGAGAAATTTTTTGTGGTTGATCAGACGAATAAAGTGAACAAACGGAGAGCAAGTTAGCACAGCTCGAAAGAACCATGGATTAACTAAAGTACCAAATCAACAAAGTAGAAAACGAGCAAGCGAAACAGCTTTTCGGTGGGTAATCGGATCGGGCCGGTTGACTGAAGGGTTTTGGAAAATTGAACTGAGGACCGAACCAAAAATATCGGTCTGGGCCGGTTTTTAGGATCGAACATTAAAATTACATTTAGAAACCGGCTGGAATCGGCCCGATCGGTTCGGTCCGGGTTTTCGGTCTAAAATGTCCAGCCCTACTATTAGTCAACTTGGTAGATTTGTGGCGGATAATATTACAAGCTCATAATTCAAATCATACTAGAGGCGTTTTAATGGTTCCCTTGAAAAAAAAAAAACTGATTTCGGAGACTACACGAAAAAGAGGAAGAAGAAGGTGGGAGAGGACTTGGCTGATTTTGTTGGGCCGAATAAACTGGGCTGAAATTGCTGGGCCTAAAAATATTTGGATTGGACAGAGACCGGCCCGGAAATAGGGACTCTGGTTAACCGGCCTCACCCGGTCTGGTCTCGGTCCAGCCCGATCCGGTGTGGTCCGGTTAAAACCCTATGTGTTTGATTGATTGATGCAGAGGTTTTGTGTGTGTTTCTAGGGTTCTCTCTTCTCTTCACGTCTTTCGTCTTTTTTTTAATCTCTCAAACTATCTTTTTCTTTCTTCCTTCCTTTACCACTCAATCCACCCAACCATGTCTTCCAAGCAAGGTGGGTTATTTTTCAATTTTAACTCGATACATAGATCTGGATAGATCTGGGTTTCCTGTTTCTCTAAATTTTCCTCTGTTTTGTTGCTGTTGGTTCTGTTTTAGGTGGAAAGGCCAAGCCTTTGAAGCAGCCCAAGGCTGAAAAGAAGGAATATGATGAGGTATCAGCTCTATTTTTCAGTTTAAGATCTCACTCATCTTTATTTTCTACAGTTTTTTTTAATGAGCTGCTGGAACCTATTTGTTTAAACCCCATCTAAAGTATAAAGTTTATTAAATACACAACTTTAGCAATTTCCATGTATAGAGGGTATTATGAATGAATTTTACTTTGAAGCTCATCCCAGCTTCTCTGTGTTCTTGATACATGAGTTAGAGATATAGATGCTATTTAAAAAATACACGGATGATACTTGAATTGGACGTGAAGTGTTTGCCATGTTTAAGGTCTATGAGATAATCTTATCATTCAATAAAGAGTGTTTTCTTCCAATTAAAAATCCTGTGGCTACTATGGGGCAAAAATGGCACTTTGAATCCGAAACCCTTGTGACAAGAAACCTTTGGAGCAATTGAGCGTATTTGGAGAAGTTCAATGCCCAATACGGATATGAACATGATTCTACCGTATTTTATGAGACAATTCAACTTTGAAGGATATGGGAAGCTGGAAACCTAATGGAAGCTACTGATAGTGCCCTTTTTTTTAAGGGAAATGGTGGGTGGAGGTAGAAGCGGTCCAAAGAGCTAACATCTTTCTATGGTCACTTAATGGGAAGTCCTTAGCATGGAAAGAAGGGCTTCCCCCCAAATTTTGTTTTGGGGGTCCTTTGGGTTTTTTTTTTACACAGAAGATACTTGACAATACTTATAGAACTATCTTGGCAAGGATATCATTGCAAATAGAATTGTTTGATTGTTATGTGATGAAGACTTAGAATCACGTGATTACTTTGTTCCTTAGTGTAAGTATGCCACAAATTTGTGGAATCACAAGTCTACACTAATTGGGATTCCTTGATTTTCCTTCACACCATAGACAAAGCTCACAAACCTAAAGCTCTTGGAAGGCTTCTAACTAGAGTGCGAAAGATTGTTGCTCTTTATTGAGCCTGAAATTGGGATTAATTGAACAAAAAGGATCTAAAATAGCGATGACATCCCCCTTAAAACTATGACATTATCGGTAATATCAAAGTGGTGCCAAACCTTGAAATTGAATAGATTAAATTGATATAAAATTAAGATCAATCATCAGCTGATTAACAACATTGTACCTACATTGTTTATTATTTATTCTCTTAATTTCTGACCGATCGCTATTGTATTAGGGTTTAGGAACCGAGTTCAATTTTACTCATGACATTTTTTTGATAGTATTAAAGCTCCGCTTGGTACACGGTAAAAGAATGCATAATGTAAAAGTTTACAACGGTTACATAAATTGAGTGTTTGGTTGGCTTTACCGAAAACGATTATTGGAATTTGAATTCAAGACCTATGCATCTCCTAGTTATAAAATATAATCCAACGACTTAGATTTAGGATGAGTTGTCACCTAATAACTAACATGCTAGAGCCGAGCCAAGGCAAGTAGAATAGATGTTAAAAGTCCTATTTTATAAGGAGACTAATAGCTTCTCTCTCCTTCAATTTTTTCTCAAATCTTTTTAATACGGTGAAAAAAACATTAAGGCTAAGCATGGTACATAGAAGGGCATGGAAAGTTACATAAAACTACCAAAAACAAATAAAAAATGTGATGGAAAATCAATTGTATTCAATAGATCAAGTTAGAGGAAAGTTTTTTTTACTGTGTTAAAGATATTTGAGAAAAAATAGGGGGAGAAAGAAGCTATTAGTCTTCTTATAAAATATGACTTTTAAAATCTATCCATTGAATATAATTGGTTTTCCATCACATTTTTTTATTTGTTTTTGGCAGTTTGATGCAACTTTCCATGCCCTTCCATGTACCATGCTTAGCCTTAATATTTTTTTCACCGTATTAAAAAAATTTGAGAAAAAATAGGGGGAGAGATAAACTATTAGTCTCCTTATAAAATAGGACTTTTAAAATCTATCCGACTTGGCTTGGCTTTACCATTAGTTAGTTATTGGTGACAACTCATCCTAAATCTAAACCGTTAGATTATATGTTATCCGACGATATATATTGCGTGTAAATTTCTTTGTCATAAATGTTTGTCCTCATATCCCACCCGATATATATATACACACACACATATATATATAATATGCAAATAATAAATAATAATAAAAAAATTAGGTATTGATCTTGGAGTATAAAGAATATCGTGTCAGTTGTTCTTGTAGTTTGTGTACGACTTTGGCATTGGGTTTGTAATCATTGTAATTGTAGTCAATTAAGAACACACGGTATGGGAGCACTAAAAGTTAGTGATGTTCTTAGGATTCCATGTGTATTATAGCTTTTTATTTTATATTTTATTTACCTTCATGCATAGTAAATTGTTAAAATCTCTGTGTGTGTGGAAGTGTGTCCCCTAGAAAGTTTTTCCCATGAGTTTTTTGTAGGGAAGATAAGTCGTGGAAAGTCACGAGTTTCTATCTTGACTCCCCTCCTCTATTTTCACTCTCCACTATTTTTGTGATTTTTTATGAGAAAAATAACCGTATGTTTTCTTCTTTGTTTGTTTGAGATATGGGAGAACATGGCACTTGTACGATCATTGAGGTGGGCCTAGGCCACAATGTGTTCAAGTTGACTCGACATCCGAACTGCCCTGAATTCATATTTGCCGGATATGAATCTCAACAAATGACCCGAATTAGTAAACAGTTCGGGTATAGGTTCATGTTTATGACCCGAATCAGGTTTAGGTCAGGTCTGTGTTATTAATACGCCGCTAAATCGGCGAGAAATCAGTTATCGGAGGTGACCGATAAGTATTGGGTATTAGTGGTTGGGTTTGGCGGTCATTGATAAATTGGCGAGTCACCGATAAATCGGTTCATCAAACTTGCTAATTTACCGCTATATATATATAAAACCTAACTCACTAGAATCGATCTCATCCCATTCGCAGCCTATATAGTTAAAACGGATAACAAATCCATAACGGTTCAGGAGTGTTATAGGTTATAACGGGATATAAGGTATATAACAAAATATTTTTAAAATATATTTTTATACCCCTTGTAAAGTCAAAAAAGTAAGTCATGTTCATAACATTAAATTCAAAAACATCAAAACATTAATAAAAAAATATATTCCCTTTGTATGAGAGTGAGATTGCAACACAGAGTGCGATCGACTCTTGGTCTTCTTATTTTCTCGTTATTTGTCAACCGGCGATGTCTTATTCTCCGTCGATTGGCAACAACGAGCTCTTGTCTTGCTTCGTCTTTCCTTTGAGTCTAGGGTTTTTGTTTAATCGAGGATGAAATAGGTGGAATATTTTTTTTTTATTAGAACAAAACGTTAAAAATGCGTTATTGAAAAAACGACATCTCAATAATGACCGTCATTTCAAAGCCATGATATCAAAATGTGTCTATGTCAAAACGTAATGGCTCGCCACCATTAAGCGTGAACGCCATTTTAACTGCATAGTTCGCAGTTGTGTCTGTTTGATCGTCTAGAGAAAATAAAACTAGAAGAAGAAGAAGAGATGAGCATAGTGAAAAAGAAGAAGAAAGGTGAACATAGATTCAGAGGAGAAGCAGGTGAAGCTGAAGTAGGGTTGAACTTGCGATCGATTTGCAACAGAAAAAAGATCAGGGAGAAGAAAAGACAACAACTACATCAATCAGCGAAAGCGAGGTCTATCTCTGGACGGCGACATCGAAGATCAGCAGAGTACTCTTCCATTATTTATTTTTGTAATCTATGACTGATTAAATTTTAAAAATATATGCTTTGAAAAAATAGACCAACTAAATCCGAATAATCGTAAATCGGTCCTGAATTGCGAATGGTCCGTTTTATGTTTTAACTACATAGGGTCAGATATGGATTAACCCGTTGGGACCCAATCCGACCCATATTGTATACGTTTTTTTTTTAAAGGCAAGCAGGGTTTTTATAGGATCCCAGAATCCATAAAGATGCCGCAAGCTGGGTTTGAACCCATGACCTAGTGGTACCATCCGCCAAGCTCTAACCGTTGAGTTGTCATGCCATTGGCCATATTGTATACGTTATATGTGATTTTATAAGTAACTAAACTAAACGAGACTCATTTTCTCATGTCTAATGAATTAATTTTATGTGATTGTAGGTGATCACAACTCTTGCAGCTAATAATTGTAGAAATTAACCTTACTTCGATATAATTTGCATGGCTATTGCAAAAACAATCTAGCCGATCCGAACAACTTGACGTGACCCGGCAAATATGAAACCAAGTGGGTTGGATATGGTTATTCATTCTATAAAATGGGTCAGGTATGGATCTACTAGTTGAAACCTGAATGGATCTGGGCTACCCCGACCCATCCCAAACTGACCCATTTTATGCCGATGTGTGTAGTGATTATTGTCCTAATTCCATTGCTGCCTGATTTACTGTCATATTTGTGTAATGGTAGCATTGATCATTTATTTCCTTGTACCCAACTTGTCTTGATGTTCATAATTTCTAACATGGATGTGAACTTCTCTTCAGGCTGACATGGCAAATCTTCAGAAAAAGAAAGACGAGGAAAAGGTTGTCTTTCTTTTCTTTTTGACTGCAGCATTGCCCATCATCTGGAGGACTGACTAAACTTGTATATTGATTTGGGTTTTGGGCAGGCACTGAAGGAGCTGAGAGCCAAAGCTTCGCAAAAAGGGTCTTTTGGAGGCGCTGGGCTCAAGAAAAGTGGGAAGAAATGAATTTCCCTGAATGTAATGCAATGACGTGATATTATGGTCTAGCCTTCGCATCATATGCACTTCTAGTAGAACGTGTCTACTAAATATGTAATGATACTTTTTGTTTGTTTTCCTTAATAAATAAGCTGCTAAACCCATTTGCTTTCTACTTGCATGAATTGAAATTCATGTATAGGTGGTTCCTGCCCATGTATCATGTTTGAATATTATCCTTGTTTGATGTGGTACTGTGTTTCTTTGTTGAGGATCTTCCAGCTGGGTATCAGTAAAGAATTTTAAATCTAGATTTGGGACTTCTTAAAATCATCCGACATTCAAGTTGATTTAGACAGTATCTACCGAGTGTAGGGTTTTCAAGATTTACATCCTAAAGAAACTAATACCCAGATCCACCCATGTATTATTTGGATTACCATATTAATCTCTATTGTTCATTTCTTAGGGTGTCGAGTGGAAATCATCTGGAACCTTGCATTCTGCGTTGATGTGAATTTGTGTTTTGGACTATAGAATTCATACTAGAGGAATTAGATGTTATCAACTTTATGCAGCCATTGGTGGGCCCACTAGATTAGGGGTGGTAATGATCATGTCTTGTCAAAGTAAAGTTTCGTGTCAACTTGTTAAGTTCAAGCTCGATTCGTTTAGTAATTAGAGTATGTCTCCATGCTGTTGGCACTACATAATTTTATTTTTACTTAATATTTTTACTTAATATTTTGTACCGAACACTTTCAATATTTGAATTCGCCAAAACTCGAAGTTTAGAATTTTTGTTTAAATGTGCATTATGATGCCCGACTCATTTTTTGTTATATGATCGACCATTCTCATTGCTTTGAAAAATATTAAAGACGTGAAATACATTATACGCTTTTTTATTTATAAAATATAAATTTTAAAATTTTAGTGCTTGTATTAATCATTGATTTTGTTGAAAATATTTACAAAAATCCATTTAAACGATACTAAGTTTACCAAAATTCGACAACGACGACGTAGATAGTTATGATAATTTTCATTTTGATAAATGGGAAACACAATATTTTCTCTCTCCGCCACATGTATATTTCACCAACTTTTTTCAAAAGTATTTCATTATTTTTGACATTTTACATGTTTTATATTTACAAATATGTCATCATAGAAAATGAATCTCAATACTCAAATTCAATACATTTCCTAACTTTCAATCCTAACCATATTTTATCGCTAATCCTTTCGATTTGACTTTGTCTCAGTCAACAATGAATAGTAAAACACTATTATGAATTGTAATATAGACAAGGTACGACTTACAAGTCAACACCATAAGAAAGTAACCATGCCGCCGGTGGGTCTTGAACCTAAGACGTGGGGGGATAAACCCACACAGCCCTAACCACTAGACCATAACACCATTGATATGTTTATTTATTTTTACTGTTAATTATCATACACTAGACATCCTCATCACCATCCCCACCATTGCTCTCAATAAGTTCCATAAAACTATCATATTTTAGAATGCTAATTTTTTTAGAGTCAATAAAAATACTTATATGTTCGAAGTCTTTGTTTCAATTTTCAATAAAATGTTTGTTCGTTTCTTTGAAAAATATTATTCTTAGGCATGAAAATCTTAAAAATACTTATATGTTTAAAAATAAAATACATATTTTGAAATTTTAATGTTTGTATTAATCATTGGTTTTGTTGGAAAGATCTTCAAAATTGCATTATAATGATACTAAGTTTATCAAAATCCGACAACTACGTAAACAGTTAAGATAGTTTTCATTTTTAAAAAATGGAAAACACAATACTTTATCTCTCATCCACATGTGCATTCCACTAACTATTTCACATTTTTTTTCATTTACATGTTTTATATTTACAAGCATGCCATTGTAGAAGGGAATGAATTTCAACCCTCAACATCTTCCCAACTTTTAATTCTAGCTCTATTTTATCTCAAACTCTCATTTGATGTTTGTCCCAGACAATAATGAATAGTAAAACACCTATGTGAATTGTAAGATTATATTATACGTTTTTTTATTTATAAAATATAAAATTTTAAAATTTTAGTGCTTGTATTGATCATTGATTTTGTTGAAAAGATCTTTAAAAATACATTTAAACGATATTAAGTTTACCAAAATTTGACAATGATGTAGATAGTTATGATAATTTTTAATTTGATAAAAGAAAAACACAATATTTTCTCTCTCCACCACATGTACGTTTCACTAACTTTTTTCAAAAGTTTTTCATTATTTTTGCCTTTCTACATGTTTTATATTTACAAATATGTCATTATATGAAATGAATTTCAACCCTCAAATTCAATACATTTCCCAACCTTCAATCATAACCATCATTTATCTCTAATCATTTTGATTTGACTCATCTCGGTCAATAATGAATAGTAAAACACAATTTTGAATTATAATATAGACTAACATATTACCCGTGCCGTTGACACTCCACATATGTTTATTTATTTTTACTGTTAATTATCATATACTGGACATCCACATCACCATCCCCACCATTGCTTTCAATAAGTTCCATAAAATATCATATTTTAGAATACTAATTTTTTTAGAGTCAATAAAAATACTTATATGTTCAGAATCTTTGTTTCAATGTTCAATAAAATATTTGTCCGTTTATTTGAAAAATATTATATTTAGGCATGAAAATCTTAAAAATACTTATATGTTTAAAAATTAAATACATATTTTAAAATTTTAAGTGTTTGTATTAATCATTGGTTTTGTTGAAAAGATCTTCAAAATTGCATTACAATGATACTAAGGCTCCAGTTGGTACACTGTAAAATAATGCATTTTGTAAATTGATGCAGGTGCATTAGTTTGCACTGCATTAGTTTTAATGCATTACTTTACAGATGATCGGTAGTAATTAAAGAAAATTAATGCAAATCATACAAATAATTGTGGGTGGTGTTGATAATGGTAGTAGTTGTAATTGTGACATGGTCATGATAGCGGTGTTGTGATTGTGATGATGGTGATTGCGAATATGGACAATGATGTTGTTAAAATGGTGGTGGTGATTGTTGCGGTGGCTATGGTGGTAGTTGTGGTGATTATGCTATGGTAGTTGTGGTTGTAATAGTTGTTGTGACGGCGATAACGGTTATGGTGGTACTTAGAGAAGTTGGTGGTAGTTGTGATGTTTTGTCATGGTGGTGATGACGGCGGTGGTGTTGGTAGTAGTAGTGGTGGCTATAGTGGTTATGGTAGTGGCAATGGCAATGGTGGTTGTGGTGGTGGCTTGCGATGGCAGCGGTTATGATAGTAATAGTAAGGTGGTGTCGTTATGGTGATTATGCTATGGTAGTGGTAGTGGCGTGGTGGTTATATTATGGTGGTCGTGGTAGTGACGACAATGGTAATTGTGAAAGTGATGGTGGTTGGGGTGTTATGAAGGAGTTGGGAGTACTCGAGGAGATGATAAGGGTTTTGCAAAGTAATGCGGGAGATTTTGTCCCACAAAGTTTTGCAGAATTTTATAACTAGGAGATGCAAAGGTCTTAAATTCAAATTTCAATAACCGTTTTGTAAAGCCAACTAAGCATCAAATTTATGTAACCGCCGTAAACTTTTGCATTATACATTCTTTTACCGTGTACCAAACGGAGCCTAAGTTTATCAAATCCGACAACTACGTAAACAATTACTATGGTTTTCATTTAAAAAAAAATGGAAAACACAATACTTACTCTCTCCTCCACATGTGCATTCCACTAACTTTTTCACAATTTTTTTATTTTCTTTGCCCTCTACATGTTTTATATTTACAAACATACCATTGTAGAGGAGAATGAATCTCAACCCTCAACATCTTCTCAACTTTTAATCTTAACCCTCTTTTATTTCCAACTCTCATTTAATGTTTGACAATGAATAGTAAAACACCTATGTGAATTGTAAGATAGAATTGTCAACTTGTCAAACCCAAACTCAAAATATGCCAGGTTGACTCAGCTGAATATGTATGATCGCAACTACTTTCTTTTAGACAACAAGGAAAAGTTATTTTTTAAAATCTATACACTCTAAGTGCAAGGGCATGGTTCTATTTTTTATGATAGTTCATAACCGTTCTAGTTATAGAATTACCAAAACATATACATGCTAATATATTTATTGTTATATAATATAACAATTACGAAATAAGAAATAACAAATGGACTGGTCTTGTGTTGAGGCCTCAGATCTAAACCTAATCCACAAATTTGATGAATTGTTCGTGTCAACATGATTATTAGTCGTGTCATATTTAACCCTTTATGGAGTGAGCCGTGTCGAATTATCGTGTCAGGACCCTTGATCTCTAACTTATAGAAAACTGTATATTCTAATTATAGATTATAGAAACATATATATATTTAGGATATTCTAAATTCATATTTTGGTAACCTAGTTTTTATATTCTGTAAGATTGTTTCTTGTAAGACAAGAAATCATATTGTATATATACCCCTATTAAAGGGATGAATAAAAAACAACAAATTAAAGTATTTCTTTCAACATGGTATTAGAGCAGGTTCAATTCTTTCAACTTGTTTTACATATTTTTTTTCTTTTGAATCCCGAATCCCGGAGGACACAACGCTTGCAACCGCAACTAGCCGTTACCCATCCTCGCAATCACCATCTTCCTTCTTGCACCCGCATACCCTCCATCGAGACCAAATCGCCACTCACAGCCGTCGTCCTCCTTTCACAACACCGAAACGCAGCAAACAATACCCCCTGTTACAGCCCTTGAAAAACCTCGAATCAGACCATTAACCCTGAATCAACCCTTGAAACAACCTTGAATCACACCTGAATACACACTGAATTAAACAGACCTCGCACCCTGAATTAAACCATGAATACGCCCTGAATCTCACCTGAATTTCACAACACAGACCTCGCTCGCTTTCGGCTGATCCTTCACTCTGTCCCCTGCGATTTCTTTGCTGATTCGTGAACTTCTCGCTGCGATTTTTCTCTATTCGTGAGTTGAGCAGGGACGAAGACCGTGTGAAATAGGAAGGCAGGTGAGCTGCTGAGGTCTGTTACAGACCGTGTGAAAAAAAAAAAAAAAAAAAAAAAAAGTAGCAGCAGCAGAGAGAAAAAGAAGATTCAAATATTCTTGCTATTTTGTTGTCCCACCACTGAGGACGAATTTCAAATAGTTTTTGCTTATTGTTTCCAAAAAAAAAAAAAAAAAAACACCCATTTTTTGTTTTTCAGTTCGATTTGAATCGAAGCCTTTCGAATGACGAGTTCATCAAGAAAGGATATGGATTGGCTCAAAGGGCCATGGAGTCCCGAAAAAGACAAAGCCTTGCAGTTATTTTCTCATTCTCGTCGTCCAACAGGTAAATCAAATCCATATGTAAATAAGAAATGTAATATTTGTGGAGCATTAGGCCATAGCAAGGAGAGATGATATGAAGTGATTGGTTACCCTGATTGGTGGGACTTCACCAAGAGGCCACGTAAGAATATAAGCAAGGCTGCCATTGCTACTGCTGGGAATGAATATCTAGACATTGTTTTTGCTCATATAGCACCATCAGGTATAAATGATAAAGTTATTTCGAATAATACATGGATAATTGATTCAGGTGCATCTGATCATATGACAAATGATCCTAACCTTGTGGTAAATCTTAGAGCTTCCTTTCAAAATGCAAACTGTACTACTTGGATCTGACAGAGACGGGAGAGAAACGCAAGAATCTTTTGGGGCAAACTAATCAAGTCATTAGGGTCGATAAGGCGAAGGAGGTAGTATGGTTATGGCATCGTCGTTTAGGACATCTGTCTTTTCGTTATCTTAAGAAGTTGCAGCCTCATTTATTCTCGGTTGTTAGTGATTCAAAATTTTATTGTGACATTTGTGAACTGGCAAAGAGCCACCGTATTCCATATTCGCCAAGTATTCATAGATGTCCTGTTCCCTTTATAAAAATTCACTCCGATGTTTGGGGTCCTGCAAAAATTTCTTCCTTGTCTGGAGCTCGATATTATGTATCTTTTATTGATGATTGCACTCGGATGACCTGGGTGTCATTACTGAAACGAAAGAGTGAGGTATTTGAAAGGTTTACTGATTTTTACAAAATGGTGGCGACACAGTACCAACAATCCATCAGAGTGTTTCAATCTGACAATGGTGGAGAGTTTGTCAATGACCCTATATATGAATTTTGCCGATCAAATGGAATTCGTTATCAAACCTCCAATACTGATACTCCTCAACAAAATGGTTTAGCAGAACGAAAGAATAGGCAGTTGTTGGAAGTTGTTCGTGCTTCCCTGTTTGGCATGAATGTACCTCGATCCTATTGGGGTGAAGCAGTGAAATCTGCAGTATATCTTATCAACCGTACTTCCTCACGAGTAATTGAGTTCAAGAATCCTCATCAGAAGCTTCATACACTTTTGTCCATCCCATCTATGCCTAAGTTGGAACCCCGAGTGTTTGGGTGCACAGCCTATGTCCACATACTAAAACCACACCGGAGCAAGCTTGATCCTCGTGCGACGAAATGTATTTTTGTGGGTTATGCCGATCTCCAAAAAGGGTACAGGTGGGATGACCCACTCACTGACAGAATGCATATCTCTCTTGATGTCTCATTCCATGAATCTGAGCCATATTACTCAGGGGGGGTCTCCCAGCCTTCCCTTCAGGGGGAGAGCGATAGTGAAGGGAATCTTCGTTCTATTGATGTCTTTAAATAATTGGAACACTTGGAGGAACAATTTGAAGTTTCTATATCAGCAGAAACTGTTCCCACAGCAGCAGCAAATGACTTGTCTCGAGAGATAGACACTTCCAATGGGCAGACAATTGACCACTTAGTTCCTAGCGATCAATTCCCTCATGAGACAAAAGATAATGATCAAAATGTATCTGAAACTCACACACACGACATTGCCCCTCTACATCAGCAACTGAAGATCTCACCCAGAATGATCCACCTCAGGTATCTTTACTCTCTAATGAGTCTTTGTGTTAGAAAGTGTTGAACCTAGAAAATCACAAATGGTTACTAAGGGAGTTCCTACAAAGCAATATGAACCAGACATCAAAGCCCAAGCTAAATACCCTATAGCTAACTTTATGTCTAACCATAGGATTTCTGAGTCACATGCACTTGTTATTAATCAATTATCTACTGTATCTATTCCTAGTAACGTGCAGGACACATTGAAGGATCCAAAATGGACAACAACAATGAATGAAGAATTGGAAGCTCTTCAGAAGAATGTCACTTGGGAGGTAGTAGACAAGCCTGTTGGAAAGAAGACTGTAGGATGTCGTTGGGTGTTTAATGTGAAGCTTAATGCAGATGGAACTATTGATAGATACAAAGCAAAATTAGTTGCCAAGGGATATACATAGCGCCATGGAATTGATTATGAGGAGACTTTCGCACCTGTGGCGAAGATTAATACTATCCGAAATTTACTTTCACTTGCAGCAAATAAAGATTGGCCCTTGCATCAACTTGATGTGAAGAATGCATTTCTCAATGAAAATTTGGAGGAAGAAGTGTACATGGATATGCCTCCAGGCGTGAAGAATAACCCAAGAGACGTTGGTAAGGTGTGTAAATTGAAGAAGTATTTGTATGGCCTGAAACAGTCTCCAAGAGCTTGGTTCGAAAGATTTTCGAAGTCCATGAGAGCTTTTGGGTACAAACAAAGCAACTCTGACCATACCTTGTTTATCAAACACAAGAATGGTAAGATTACAGCTCTAATTGTGTATGTTGATGACATGATCGTTACAGGAGATGATCCGAAAAAAATAAATGATTTTGCAAAAGTATCTGTCGAAGAAATTTGAAATGAAGGATCTTGGGCAACTGAAGTATTTTCTGGGTATTGAAGTTGCAAGGTCAAAGAAAGGGATTTCACTTTCACAAAGGAAGTATGTTCTTGATTTGCTCACTAAAACAGGGATGTTGGACTGCAAATCAATAGAGACACCCATTGAGATGAATCATGAACTTGCTATTCTTCCTGATCAAGTCCCTACTGATAAAGGGAGGTATCAACGTCTTGTAGGAAGGTTAATTTATCTTTCTCATACTAGACCTGACATTGCTTATGCTGTGAGTGTTGTTATCCAGTTTATGCATTGTCCTAGTGAAGAGCATATGAATGCAGTCTTTCGTATCTTGAAATATCTGAAGATGGCGCCTGGTAAGGGATTATTGTTTGAAAAAAATGAATTGGAAGTTGTTGGATACATAGATGCGGATTGGGCTGGTGATAAAACTGATAGACGCTCTACATCAGGGTACTTCACTTTTGTTGGTGGGAACCTTGTAACTTGGCGTAGTAAAAAACATAAAGTTGTTGCTAGATCAAGTGCAGAAGCTGAATTTCGAGGTATGGCACATGGAGTTTGTGAAATGTTGTGGATCCGTAATGTCCTGAAGGAATTGGGTTTCAAGCTACAAAGGCCTATGGATTTACATTGTGATAATACAGCTGCCATTCAGATTGCACATAATCCAGTTCAGCATGATCGAACAAAGCATGTGGAGGTTGACCGCCATTTTATTAAAGAGAATCTTGACAGGAAAGTTATTCGTTTTCCATTTGTAACCTTCGAGGAACAATTAGCTGATGTTTTAACTAAAGGGGTATCTCAGAAAGTGTTTGACAGCTCAGTTGACAAGTTGGGCATGATAGACATTTATGCACCAACTTGAGGGGGAGTATAGAAAGTTGTATATTCTAATTATAGATTATAGAAACATATATATATTTAAGATATTCTAAATTCATATTTAGGTAACCTAGTTTCTATATTATGTAAGATTGTTTCTTGTAAGACAAAAAACCCTATTGTATATATACCCCTATTGAGGGATGAATCAAAAACAACAAATTGAAGTATTTCTTTCTATATAACTTGCATTTCTTCATGGCTAAGTTTTAATTTTCCTATCGCTTCGGTTGATGGAAGAATTTCCCTCGTAACCTGAACCGAAAGTTTTTGTAAAAAAAATTGTCTATCAAGTATCTGGGTTGAGTAATCGGCTTGGGTTGACTGCCTGGGGGGGGAGAAAATACATTTTTGCCCCCCCCCCGGCAGTCAACCCAGGCCATTAAGAATTTCTGATCTGGGTTTGAAAGAATCAATTTCCTAATTGCTAACTTGAATTTTTTTTTTTTTTTTTTTTTTGACAAAACTGATACTTTACCATTACATCCTAGAAACTGTGAAAATAAAACCTCCTTCTGGAAGAGGGTTTGCTAGCACCACTTGCAAATGACACCTGTACGTGGTTAGAAAATTTTTATTGTACAACTCCCTTGTGTGTGGTGTAGACTACAAGTGGGCAAGAGAAAGCAGTTTGTGCTGCTTGGAGGGTTTACTCTGGCCAATCCAATATTTGGAAATTCCGAACTTAGGTCTGCCTTCTTATCTTCCCTAAATTCTCCGTTGGATAGGTTTTATGTAGCAACAAGTGACGCACAGTTTCCTTGTTCATCGATAGGACCAGCTTTGAGATTAAAGGCCCGGCTGAGACCCAAATAAAAACCAATCAACTACATCAAAGCTGAAGATGCACTATATAAGAAAACATTTGCTGATTGATTCAGTTTATTCTAATTCTCCACTTAGTTGATTGTAATCTCATTTTAAGTCTCTCAACCACAGCCACCATGCTTTGTGACATAATGAAAGTTGGGTCATGAGTCATGAGCGGTGAAAACAAACACCCAGTAGGCCCATCCACGATTGCTTATGATTTGAGGAATTTGACTAGTGAAAACACAATTTAGAGTTCTGGAATTTTATAGTAAACAACAACAAAAAAATCAATAATATATGTATATTGAGCATACACAAACTTTGCAGCTGAGGGTGTTGGCTCTCTCCAAGGCCTACAATCACACGTAATTGCTCTCTTACAGGCACTTCAAATTATAATAAAAATACCAACTCTAATGAATGCAACATTGCTTAAGTCTAAACCATCAAGCTGGTCCTTAAACCAATCATTAACTGAAAAGAGAAGGTTACGTAGGTAGACCGAAAAGGAGCAGAAAGCAGCAGATGCGAGTCCCAAGTGTTCAATCAACATGGAGTCTCATTACTGCACTACTTACAAACGGCAGACGGCACAAAACATACCACCACCACGAGAATATCAAATACTTGTGACGGCAGTCTTAACCTTGGGGAGCCTACGGCTTTACATCTCATCCAAGAATAAATTGACTTCTCAGTTGCACTCAAATGTCTTACAATTAAATTCAGAAATTGAGAATTAAACCTCAACGCTATAACATAACAAAACAATCATAATCTTGGACCGTTGGATATGAACACTAAAGCAAAAATAAATAAATAACGCTAATAAACATAAATGAAGAAAAAACAAAGTACAAGGCCTTCGATTTTGGCATCCTGCCAATTAAAAAGGTGGATCATACTCACCGAATATTAAAGAAAACAGCACTATTACATAAGAATACCCTATAAGAAACTCATTGTGTTCATCTTTCACCTCACATCTTGGGATTACTGAAGTTCACTACTTTTAGCAATGACAACATTATGGAACTAACCCCCACCTGCAATATGCATCACTACGCCCTTCAAAGGAATGGTTCACCTGACTGCTTTATAAAATTCAAATCTTACCAGATGTCAGAGGATCAATGTTCATAGGATTGATTTTCATTCCTCCGACTCATCGGGATTTTCCTTGTCAGGGTCCTCTTCTTCTTGCTGTTCTTCCTCTTCTTCCCCTTCTTCTTCAGGAAAATCCGGATCTGAAGGTAGAGGAGCAGGTAAGGGAGTTTTCATTGGACTAAATTGAGGGAATATATCAGCTCTACGAGCAGGTTTGGGTGACTCCCACTCCTGCCAAGTAAAAGACAATCAGTTACTAAACAGCAGTTATACTAAACATCAGCATGGTGAACTTGTAGGTACCTAAGTTGAATTCCATACGCTGAACCAAAAATTCAATTCCAAGTACATGCCCCCTTTTGTGTTCATTCTAGCACATCAATAGGTTGAAACATGGGTCAACAACAACCACAATGATACTAAATAAAACATAACCCCGTGTTGTTAAATCGGTGACTAATATGTCATTAACTACCAATTTGCTTCTTGGTAGTAGAGCGTTATGATTTATGAATTAACTGTTGGATTGGAGCAATTTATGAACTAATCATATAAATCATCTAATGTCGAGTAATTGGTGGCATAATCAATTGCTTTTGAAACTCACCAATTAATCATTCTTTGGAAATATTTCATAGGTAAAAGAGAAGAAAAAATTAATGTTGTTTTTTTATTAATTTTTCCCTGCCACTCAGAGGGCAAATGCTAAGTGTTAAAAGGCCCAAAAAATATATAAAAATTAAAGAGAATATATGAAGTAAATCGAAGTGAACGAAGAAAGATCAATGGAAAATATCAAGAAGAAGAGTCATACATTTATCTGGGAATTTTTATTTTTTTATTTTTTTTAATTTTCCATGGCATATGACCTCAGTTTATATGAATACATTGACATTTGATACAATATACATTAGTATATAATTTTTCATTTCTTTTAAAGATTAAATTTGAAGGATACTGCACCAAAATAACAAAAAGACGTGCACACAAAAAACTAAAGCACACCATCCAACAATCATAGTTATCAAAATGCGTATCGTATCATTTATCGGAAACCTAAAATTTAGATATCGTGAATAGGGCCGCAAGTTGGGCGAGTATACCCAAGCCCGATTGGGCAAACCCAAGATGGGCATGGGTTTGGGTGTAGTTCCATGGGTAATGGGCAATACTTGGATTTATATATTTAATTATCGACTTAGTTTTGGACAATACTTGGGTAAGGAACTCGGGCACCCACACATACCTTAACCCATGAGATACTTGATCAATACAAAAAATGTGAGTTTCTCATAAAAATAAAATAAGCTTAACTAGGTACGATTATATTCAATAAAAATAAAATAAAGTTCAATAGGTAAGATTTCATTTAGCGATTATTTTCTCCAAAGATTTTTTTTTACAAAAATACAAGAGGTTTTATACTAAAAATGTGTTTTCTTAAACCTGGTTAGCCACATTAAGAAACTCCATTTTTAGAATAAATCAAGTACAATGATTATATTTATTATGTAACATTTGAACATATAATAATGGGTAAACCCAGCCAATTTCGGATTGCCTAAATTATCCGAACGCGGAAGATGGGCTAGGGTTCAAAATATTTATATGGTCTTGGTCTTGGCAAGATTTTTCATATCCGAGCGGACATAGGCTAGGGTATGGGCATATGTATGCCTACCTTGGGTAGGGTTTGGGTTAGTGCGGTACCCGCCCAACTACCAGCTCTAATCGTGAATCACAAGCTAAGATGCAAAAATAAATATACAGATATAAAAATATATTCATATGTTTAAGTATATAAAAACATAAGGAAGACTTATTAAGCAAAAAGGTCACACTTCTATTGATATATGACTTGTGTAACACATATAAGGAAGTTATTGCCTATTATCCATCCATTCATCCACATCACTAATACAAAGACGATACATCCCTGCCTTATCATATATCAGTATATTGTAAGGATAGACACATATACTACACGCCGACTCGACGATTTTTAAAGAAAATAGGACTCGACCACACTATTCCTTTTGTTTTTAAGTCGAAAAGGCATAAAAAATAATACAAAAAAGAACATGTATGAAGATGAAAATGGGGCACAAACAATGCCTCCATAGAGTGCCTTCGTTTCTATTGCAAATAGAAAAGAAAAACATGGAGAAAAAAAAATAGGAAAAAAGTGCAAAAGTGGATAGGAAGATGACACCCTGTTGCAAGAAAAAAACTAAAAGAAAATATCTACACTTCAATAGCTTTTCATCGCCCTCTTTGTCCTGAATCGCAATTGAAAAAGTATTCCACTTTAAATGATTCAACAACCTTTAAATTATTTGCATCGACCTACAATTAAAAAATAAAATAATGTTGATTGTCGAGTCTTGACTGTTTTCACCGAGTTCCGAATGTATTGGAGGTGTCCAATATGTGGACCACATAAACCATGTGTTTGAATCTTGTTCGCACGTTGACCATGTAACGCGTATTAGCCAAGTCATTAATGCGGCCAAAAATCGCCGATTAATCACAATCTGTGGTTTAACCGAACCGAACTGGGTGAAATTGGTTGGGGTTTAGCAAACTTAGAGAAATCGACGAATCACTGATTAACAAGGATGCACAGACACGAACATGCGCATCGTGTTAGACACAGATACGACACGTCAACTCAACAATTTTTGAAAAATTAGGACTCTACGACACGTCATACTTTTTTTTCAATAAAACCAAATGAAGATAAACAACAATTCAATAAAGAGAGATTTTAAATAGAAAAACAAACAATGCATCCATATTTCTACTGCAAGTAGGAAAAATAAATAGAAAAATAACATGAAGACGGTAGAAAAAAGAAGAGGTATAAAAGTGGAGAACAAAATAACGTTTTGTCAAAAGAAAATTAACATAAAGAAGTAGAAGAGAGAATAATAAACAAAGACTAAGAAGAAGCATAGAGTATTTCTATGCTTTAGTGGCTTTTCATTGCCCTTTCTATCTTGACTCCTAAATCGTAATTGAAAGTTTCTCATTCTGATGGACTAACAATCTTCAAATTAGGTGGTTATATGAGTCCAATTAAAAAATAAAATAAAATAAATTTGGTTGTCTAGTCTTGATTGTGTCCTGACCAAGTTTTTGGTGTCAGAGGTGTCTGAAAAGTTGACCATCTGTCTGACCCCGCCGACACATTGACCAAGTGTCTAATACGTGTAGAAGGTGCGTCGAGCGAGTGTTGGTGTCGGACACGGATGCGACAAGTTTTTTGAAGAGTCCGTGCATCTTTGCTGATTAATCAACCCAACCGACTCACCAATGTATCTTATATATAAATAATAAAGAAAACCAAAATTCACGATTCTCATTTCATTCGCGAACGCAACTCCCCCAGCCCAGATCCTACAGAGAAGAAGAAAAGCAAGAAGAGAGAAGGTAAATATCTCTGGACGACAACTAAATCTCTGGCTCTGGACGGCGAAAGCAATGATGACCTCTATCTCTGTCAGTCTCTCTTTTCCTCCCTTCAAACCAAATTCGAAAGGTATGTAGATATGACTCTTTCAGATCTGTCTTTCTTTTCTCTCTGTCTCTCTCATATCTCCTTTTTTAACCCTAATTTCCCTATTCCCCCTCCTCCCAGTCCCCATCCCACACGACATCCCCTATTCTCCTCCCTCGTGTGTAGAATTCATACTTACTAGGGGAGCTTGTTGATTGTTATCGAGAACAAATTGGATTCAGGTTGTTGCTGATGTTGAACTCCCATCTTTCTGTGTATTTGAATTTTTGGCCTTTTGATTGAGAGCACTAATAACTGAACCTCACAATTTCTTTGAAAGTTTGTGATTATGCGTGACAAATTCACACATGTTTCATGCACTTCAATCACGACTTCCTTTATTCTTGGTCTAAAATATATTGGCATAATCCTCTGGATGTGGAGTATTTATGTTTGTACAAACTAGCCCTTTAGATTAATTATTTATTTTTGTAATCCATGACTATGATTAAATTTTAAAAATATATGTTTTGAAAAAATTAATTGATTAAATCTTATTAATCCCCCTTAATCGTAATTTGGTCTCGAACCGTGCTGCGACCACTTTCCGATTTAACTACATAACATGTTAGACACGAGTGCAGTAAATTTTTCGGAGTTTTCCATAGAGGTTGTGTTTCCTTGATTGTAAGATATTATGTACCGTATCAATGAGGCTTAGATACGATACATATTTTATATTGTGTTTCACCTATCGTACCGTGTATACCTCAAGATATTCTATCGTGAATATCTTAAGATTTTAATAAATATGCCAACAATAGGAACTACAAACCGCTCACCTCCTCCCCACAATACACTCCTTGGATTAAATTGTTATAGATTGTAATCTTCTATACCGATGCGAATAGAGTTATACTTGTTCTCTATGTCTACGCATACGCTAGTCACTAGCCTTTTTTCGTCAAATCTAAAGCCGAAGCTCGTGTGTTCCATGTATCCAAAATTTAATTTATCAAATTGCATGGTTTGTGTCAAACGATCCTTCTTGTGCCTTTGATAACAATCCCTCGCCCGCGAGCTTTTTCTAATTTCGAAAGGCTTATATCCTAAAATGACATTTTGCTTATGGGGTTTTCTAGCCCCGCCCCCAACCTTCATCCTATTCCACAAGCCTTTTGTCATGCCCAATTTTCGAGAAAATGAAATTCTTATATCCACGTATGATTATAATTATTCGCTTCCCCCAAATTTGGGACGTGAAAATTTAAAAATGGAAACATTCATTAAAAAAAATAGTAGATAAAAAAAAATTCTAACCAAGAAACTCTTTGGTAATGTTCCCCTCACAAGTAAACCTCTAGCAATGCTACCCAAAAAAATTTCTAACCTGCGAAAAACTAATTGGCTACGCTATAATAAGCTTGGATCAGCGAGATAGCTGGTATGAAAAATCTCCCATTTATAAATAAAATAAGTTACACACTTTAACATGAAAATTTCATACACAATAAAATAATACATCACAGACTGGTAGTTTCTCAATGAGGCAAACGTGTCATACTAATAAGTTTTACCATACTTAATAAACATTTAATTATTCCACACCTAAAATGTAAAAGTCGAACATGGTAAGTCTCACCTGCAGAAACGTTAGTAGACTTACCACCTGCACAGAATGGTTAGAAATAGATGAATAAAATTAATAATTTATCGGTCCTTATAACTACACTTTATTATCAGCAAAAATACAAATCATAGGCATAATACACCATTATTGAAATATCAACAAAACACATTTTCCCTTAACAAAGACATGTAGCTCTCATTCAATGATTGACTGAACATTTAGTTTCTTCTCTTAAGGTAATCTTGTATACATAAATTTTTTTGCTTCTTTTCCGCAATTGCACTACCCTCATTGTGTCGAAAACACCTCACCCAAGTGTGCCTCTCTTGCATTCAAAACCACTCGAAGCGTACATGTCCCAGGTGGGGTGCCACATCGAGGGATACATCATCACCCGAAGTTTGATCCATGACAAGTATATTCTAATCATTAGACATACATCCGAACCCACATGGAACAGTGTATCCAGTATGCAAACAAGTCTGCATACTAAAATCATATACCAAGTATACAAGCAAGTTTATATACTAAAATCATATTTTTTTCACATTTCTTATCAGCCCCTTTATTTTGGAGTTGTGGAAAAGAGTACAAAAATCAACTCATTCTCAAAACCCTTTTACGGTAACACTTCAATTTTTATAACAATGAAATTCAAGTTTACAATAGGATCACATACTACCCACGTATTTCAAGTCAAAACGTAAAATGCAAAGTACTAATTTATATAACGATACTAATACCCAAAAGTTCATATCAAAGGATAAATCTTCACATTTTAATTCTAGCGTAACTAAAACTTCACCTCTAAGGTGAACATGCAACAAAATCTACATCTCCAAAGGTTATCACAATTTATCATGTATACTTTTAGGTCTAAAATAATTTGACTAGTTATCAAACAAGATTATACACTACTCAACTTTCTTTCAACTCTATTAGCCTCTCATAAGCATGAGTCAAACAAATTGAAGAACCCATTTCAATTGCACAAACACCATTTCCATTTGACACTATTCTTTTCAATAAAAATAACAAAACTAAAGTCAGAGGAATTGGCACCTTCTACAACAGGGATATTAGGTTGAAGGATTCCAGATACTTTATCATTCACTTCTGGGACCCGAAACTCTTCTTTTCCATTTTTCGATTATGTATGGAAAGATAGAAATAAGATGACCACCATTTTTTCACTATTATCAAGATATAGCAAAACCTCCTTTATTTTTTATTTTTTTCAATATAGATTGAAAGAAAAGAAACTCAATTTTAGACAAACAAGCAAATAATCAGTACATAATGGCCTAGAGAAGATGATACATAATTTGTATGGTAGCTTATAATTATGGGAATATTAGAAGAATATAAAGAAAAAAAACCAATATACCCATAAAAGTAGATGTTCATTACCTCCTTTAACTATAGCCCAATATCAAAATGAAAATAATACATACTAACACCATTCAAAAACACTATGACAACATATATAATCAAACAGACCCCAAACCCATGGTATTGTTGAAATCTAAACTTGACTTTATTGCTGCAGGGTAACTTTCGACCAGAATTTGAAGGGATTACAGTTATCCAAATTTAGCTTATAATACATCAAATCAAAGCCCTGTCTGTCTAATTTCCAATGCTTCAAACCGCTAATCAATTGGATTATTTTTTATAAAGTTATGCCCAAGTTAATACTGTTCAGTGCAAATCGAGAAACCAAGTGGGTTTCTAACATCATCTCTTACAGCCTCTATAGTTGCTATGAAGAGTGGGGTTTCTTCGACATGGACTGCAGTATCAAAATGGAGGGGAATTGGTTAAGTACCAGGATTGTGAAGATTGTTGAGAACGCTAAGGGTGGGTTAGACAAAGGGTGGTTGAGGAATAATTTTAATGAAAACGAGCTTGATTACTTATACTTATATTGGCAGCTAACTTCTTTGTGTACTTGTTTGTTGCTTGGCGTTACAAGGGTAAAGATGTTGGTAACAGTGTGAGAGATGAAACATAGAGATATTTGATTTGGTTTTGTTGTTTGATCAAACAATACGTATATAACCAATATTGAATAAATTTATGATTTTGCATTGTTTGGAGCATAAAAATGTTGTATGACCCAAGTTATGAGTTTCTTAATAGATACTGCCAACCGGCCTCCATGGACAACACAACCTGTGTGAAGCCATGATTGGTTCGCTTCTCCATGTTCAGAAAAACGATAGCAACGAAAAAAAAAAACAAAGAAACAAATAGATCGAGTTTTTACTCACCGTTTTTGTAGGACTCAAGTTGAAAGGAGACTCCTCTTCTATTCACCTCTACGTAGAGTTTTCTCTCCTTTTTTGTGTATACAAAGAAAGTGGCTAGGTTTTTTTTTTTTTCTGAACTCTTTTAAAAGTTCTAATTAGGGTTTTTCCTAATTTTCGCTAAACATGCTCACAATTTCTTTTCTTTTACCCACCACAAACCAAAATCACAATACATATTATAAAATATTTATGTATATTATCAAATAATAAAAATAAATAACATTTATATTTACAATAATTAGACGGGTATTACAATATACAGACATCAAAAGAATCTCGTCCCGAGATTCAGAAGGTTAGAGTCATGTAAAGTTTGAACAAACAATACAACTTGACAAACGAAACTAGGTTTTAGAAATACATTTTCAAATGAGAAATTATTAAATCTTATACTTACAGAAAAATCTCACATCATACAAAGCCACACACCAACATGCATAGACACAAGGCTGCACATGCGTATATCTATATTAGTTTAACAAGAAACTAAAAATATAATAAATTAAAAATTTATGTACTATATATAAATACTTTTTTTGTGAAAGTCATCGAAAAATACGGGTGTTAACACCTTTTCTCCCATTTACTAATCTCTAGTTGAGCTATGGGGGGTGCCCCATCTCAATCCCACCTCCCTTATCAAAAGATCTAATATATCTTTTGCAATGGGTTCCTAAAAATCAGCCTTAACATCCATTTGTTGTTTCTATGTACCTTTTCGAACTCTGCCCCTATGACCCTAGAGAAGAAGATCCATTAGATTTTGAAGATTTTTACTCGAGAACCTGCTTTGAATTGTGATTTTTCAACCCTTCTTCTCGCTCCTTATCACCACCATGCTCCTCTGATATCGTCGAGATGTGTTTATTTCCTTTCCTTTCTTCATGATCCTCCTCCCTAATCTCTAAGAAAAAGATACATTTCCAAGATTACCCTTGTCTTTAACCTTGCCTCTGGAGGAGAATTGAGTTCAACCACAACTCCGTTTTGTATGGGTGCCCATTAAACTTGTAAATACCTTCTTAAATTTTTATTTATTTATTTATATAGCTTCAACTCATTTCTCCACTTCTTCATTTGACCATCCAACAATTACAATTGTCCAACTCTAATTGTCCTTTGGAATAACCATTATGGGATATTCCAACAGAAGCCCTATTCCAAGTGATTGAATTCCTCCATCCATTTGCTGACAGGAAATCCAAGACAGAGGATCGTTGTTCTCGTCAGGTCCCAAATATTTCAGTAGATTTTCATCACATACCTCCACCAATTTACTTCCATACTTTCTACTCAAAGCTTCATTGTCCCCATCTTCTTCATAACCACCGTGAGAAGTCTGGTAACTCTTTGAACTACCTGAAATGGTTATCTCAACACCAGAAAAATGTCACGACCCTGTTGCACGATGACCTCTCAGTATCCACCTGAAACGTCGACATCCAGTCGCACCATAACCTCTCGTTCTCTCAATATCCACAGCTGATTCGACACACAATCAGCCTTGAAACCAGCCTGGATAATCATACTGAGATAGTGAGATATACTCCATTTGAGTTGCATCAGCTCATTTCCTCGATGGCACTTTCTCACCATTAAAAGAGTTGCAATCCAGCACCACCGTTAATGAAGTTCCTTTCCTTCCACCAAAGAATTGCTACGATAATCTAACCAAATGCATCTCTGCACATCGATGTCAGGGCCTTAATGACCTGCAATCTACTCCTGAAAATGATCTCCTCCTTGTGCCAATTCATGCATGCATCCAATTTGTAGCAAATAATAGCCAAGATACCTGGATGGAGGTCCTCCCACCAAATCTATCATACTGCAAAAAGCTTTGGTTCAAAGTAAAATAGCTTAACAAGAAAGAGAGAGGGGATCACAGAACATGATTAGGTGCCATTTGTGAGAAGGTTGGAATCTGCTTGGTGCCTGAGAGTTCATCTTGATTGAGTTTCGAGCTCGACGTTTCGATTAGTATATAATTATAACACGCCACTCAGAAAGGAAGAGAAAAGTATATTTATAAAAAGTTGGCTGACTGTTTCCGATTAATCCTGATTAATCTAATATCAATTTTGAACAAACCAAGATCCCTGTGTGAGACATCGTGATACGTATCAGGCAATTTATTGAAAATACGCGTTTCCCTGTTTGTTTTTTAAGCAAACTCCTAAATAGCTCCTCATTTTCCTTTCAACATGTAGGCACCAGACTTGAGAATTTGATTAATGTTGGATCTAAAAAGCACAGAGCATTGCATTCTGTACAGGTGGTGGAGAAAAAAGGCATACTTAGTGTGCAAGCCTCCTAATACTTGAGAGACAAGGTGAGGTATAAAAGTAGAATGTACACCTATACATATGATTTTATTCAAATCTAAAAGGAAGAATGTATTTAATAGAATTCTTTGTGAAATGCATTTTTCAACCTCCTTAAATAAACACCAAACATTAGACTAATAAAATAAGTTTTGTGTAAGGGAGGAGGCTCCTCTGGTAAAGATGTGGATAATGAGTCAATAACCTAGGCTGAGCAGAGAACACCAAATGCATCCTCATGTTGTTTTGTTTTGCATTAAATTTGAAAATTAACTTGAACAAAAATCTGGGATATGACGTTTGAGAATCTTTTGCTGGTGAAGTGACTATGGCTATGGTCTATATGCAATTATACACCATTTTAACAAGTAATTTCACACAAATTGGACTAATCAAATGAAATTCAAATTGGACTCATTTGACCTTTGACATAAATAAGAAAAATAAATTCTTAGATGGTCGCCAAGCTCGCCTATGCAACCGCACGAGACCACAACAAAAAGCACCTCACCTTGCAAAGCCGTACTAGTCTCGCACTCTCGCCTAGGTGCCATCCGAGACTACATGGCAAAGAAGTTATAGATGTTCTAAAAGCTACTAAGCTGATATAAAAAAAAATGGTAGTGAGGCAAGTTTGCTACAAGGGCAATTTGCTTCCTTTAATCAATGAAAGTTTTTTATGCTATACTAAAGGCCCAAACATCGAATTGGTGGTCAACATACTAATCCCGTTGATTGGTGGTCAACATATGGTGCAAAAATACCGAATTTAGCAAAGGTTGCTAAAAAGTATATTTAATTTGACTATTTATTAATTTCAATTTTATTTTATTATTAATTTCATTATTTTTTTATTTCTTTTCAAATGACAAAGGTGTTGGTTATCAAGTTCGTCGACTGAAACAGTTTGGAGTACATATTCCTAAATCCATAATGTTAAGAGATACAGATTGAATTCTGCGAGAGATGATCAATCGGTTTAAATCCATTCCAATGTCTGTTTGAAGTGAAAGCTATAGAGAATAGCCTTTCAAGAAATGGGGACGCCACATAATTAAATGATAATTCTAAAAATTTGAAGTAAATGAAATGGAAAGACTTGAAGGGTGATTATGTAGACTCTTCCAAGCAAGCACCATCAGCTAGTGGAGGGAGCTCAAGCTCAAGGAACATTGCAAAAGCTAAGGGAAACATGTTTCATAAAGTTGTTATTTTTATTTAAGTCCTTTCAATTTTCCTTTTGTTTAGTTAGAAAACTCCAATAAACTTTTGTGTGTAATTTTCTTTATTAGTAACTTTATTTTTATATTTTAATAATATATTCTGCTAAAATTTATAGGTTTTTGGAAATTTAAATGTGGTTTGGAAAACACAAATTGTGTTTTGAAAAATCCCAAACTCAAATAATTGATGGACCCATCAGAAGAAACAAAAAAATGACCCAAGCCCAAGTACCCAAGTGTTGTTTCAGTTCCATTAGATCTAATAATAACAATATGGGGAGGGTGAAATGAAGAGACTCATGTTGTTCGATTGGTTGATGGATGGAGTCGTGGAGAAAGTCTCAAATGCCAATTTCGCACGATCTAGAGCTCCTGGGGCCTTTTGATTGAAAGAAGTTGATGGATACAATCACGGAGATGAGAAACCATAGATCTGATTATCAATTGCGTAAAGCAAATTTTGTGCAAGAGAATCAAAACAATCGATGTCTCAAGTATTGTTCTCATTTGTTATCACTCATTCTCCTAACTGATCTCCCCATTTCTCTTTCTCCTTGTTACTATTTTTATTTGTGTTCCTTAACGGGGTTGTCAAATCAACTGTACGAGATCGTGAGATGGTTTGAAAATTGTTGAGGGTTGAGCTAATTGGTTTGAAATCGCTAGGGTTGAGCAAATTCGGTAACACTGGTTAATTTTCCACTTACGGACTGTTTGGTAAGATAAAAATAGACAGAGGAGTTGAAACGTTTTCCAAGGATTCTGTTTTCGAGGGGGGAAAGTTTCATTTCCCATGAGAAAATGGGAGAATTGGAGAATTGGATTAGGAGAATTATAAATACACAATCAAACAACGAAAAATTACTTATAGGAGAATTGGATTCCATTTCCCATGGAAAATGGCCAACCAAGCAGACCCTTAGAGATGCATAGTATATTGTACAAATATATGGATTGTCGTTGAAACAACTTTGAGATTTTAAATGAGTTTTAAAATTTTTATGGATACAAGTAAGTTGTCAGGCATTTCAAAACATTGTTTGAAATGTGTAGGCCATTTCAATTTCAATAGCATAAAAAATATTAGAAAAAGGTGGCTAAATGTTTTCTCTTGGTTGCTCTAGGTTAGCTAGTTTGCGATGGTAGTCCTTGCTTCGATCAAGAATAAGGCGGCTGTATGTAAAGATTTGAAGTGTTCTCAACCACACGGATGGGCGAAGCCTAGAGGACCTACCACTTGAATGTGCAAAAACACTTCCCACCATAGAGATAGTGGCCTCTTGAGGTGTCAACATAGAATGGAAAAGTGAGATCTTGAAGAATACCGGTGCTATATTTATAGCTACTCAAGGCGGATTTTGTATGGTGGTTCCAAGTGAGAATTGAGAAACAAGCCTCGGCCTTGGAGTTTATACTGGCGCAAACTTCATATTGTTCCTCAATTTGCTATTGCTTTCTAGTGGTGCTAGCAAACCTAGTTGTTGATGTCGGGGCAACTGTGGATGGCTTTCTTCATGGAATGCATTTCCTTATGATATTCAATGACCAACAAGCTTCCTTTTCTAGATTTGATAGCATTTAAAATGGTGTGTAAGGCATGGAGAGTGAAATACATTTTTTTTTTTTTGTGATGACCAATGTTGGTGGTCAACTTATGTTGTGCCCATGTTGGTGGAGCATTTGAGCCCGTCCTTGTTTTGGTTTTTTTATCAGAAAAACAAAAATATATTCATTAAGGAGGAAAGCTAGACCAATAAGTATATAAAAGAGGTCAAGTATAACTATTATCAATGATATGTCTCTCCAATCAAACATCTAGGAGAAGTTAGTATCTTTGAATATACCCCAAAGTATAACCCCTAATCCAAAGGTGGACTTTGATGTCTGTCCACAAGTTGTGTACATATCTGAAAATGTTTCTAAGAATTCTATTGATCCCTTCTCTCCAAATGACCCAGGCAAATGCATGCATGTTTCTGCCCACCCATTTTCCAATCACAGATAGGTGAAGGTTGTCTACCTTGGCACATGACCAGATTTCAATCCATTGGAGGATGAAAGCAGCTGAGGGAGTTGAGGGACCATTGACTCTGAATTCATTAAGACACATTCTCCATAAGGCATGAGTGAGAGTACACGTGAGGAGCAAGTGGTCAATGTTCTCTTTGGTTGCCCCATACAAAACAAGTTGGTTAGGCTGAAGTGCCGAACCAATCCCTTCCTCTGTTCTTGTTCAGTGAACACCTGGGGCAGATGTTGTTGTAGCCATCCTTCACTATGAATGAACTTGTTCCCTTCCAAACCTACTTGTCTTCTTCCTGGTCCAGCTGGACACTTGTAGTCAGCTGAAGGAGGTATACCATCTGAGGAACCTCCCAATCATTGAGGTTCCTCCTAAGTTGGAAGTCCCATGAGGCTTGGGAGCTACCAATCTGATCCATATTATAAATTCAGTGACCTTCCCTTCCTTGTTTTAGCAGGGAATTGAAGTTTGAGAGGTTGCTTCCCTAGCCAAGTATATGCCAGAAGCAAATTCTCTTGCCATCATGGATTTCAAAAGAAATATTGTTAGTGAGGATGTGTTTGTGACTTATGTTGCTTTTCCAGAGAGATATAGGTTTCAAACTCTCCTTCAGTAGTAGGAGTTTGGCAACAGAAAAAAAGATTGAAAAGTAGGTTGGCAATGGGGTAGATTTACACTGATATCCACCTTGCCCCGCACCCAATGGGGCAGATTTGAGTTTGGCTTAATGGATTTCGGGGATGAAAATTTTATCCGTCAGAAATTCAGGGCGGATACGGATTTGGCTATCCCCGCCCTACGGATATCTATTTATATGTGGTTATTACTAAAATACCATTAATACTTAAAAGAAACCTAAATTCCTTTCTCCACCCTCCAACTCTCTATCGCCTCTCCTCTCCATCACACAAAAACCCCTCTCCTCCGTTGCTCCAACTCGAAACAAGTACACCAATCGATCTCTTCTTCATCTCTGATCCATTGGCTCCGCCATTATCGAACCTGCTCCACCTTATCGCGATGATGTATTGACGAAAATTACTTAAAACATCAAAGGTTTTTGGGAAGGTCAAGCTCAAGCCTGGAACTTTCATTTTGAGGGAGTTCCCAATCATTCAGATTTCTCCTCAAAACTAAACTCCCTCAAATGCTAACTTGTTACCCTTACTAAAAATATAGTCCAAGGTGATAAATGGGTATAGAATAATAAAGACACCCCATTCTCAGTTAAGGAATGGTACAAGATACTTACCCCCATCACCCGAGCTCCTGATCCAACTTACACTAGAATAAGCAAATTTCGGCAGCTTGTGTTGGTGTCTGAGGTCCTAGCTTCATTCCTTTTGTGGTCAATCTTTTGAGTCTTGTGCCATCTTTCTAACTGATCACATGTTAATTCACTGCCATGTTTTTGTTGATCTTTGGTGAAGAGACCTCACAGAATTTCAACTACAAGCTTTTCATCTGCCCCCTCCTTTCTGGTTTGGGTAGAGTTTAGTTTCAATTTCCGAGTGCACGACCCACTTCACTCCTTTTGAAAAATGGGTCTTGCTACAGTGTTTGGAGAGAGAAACAACAGGGTGTTGAATAAAAAATTCATCTAAAACCATCCAACAATGGTAGGTAAATTTAAAGGTTTCCTTGTGGATTTGGTGTTCCACCAGTGATAAATTCATGAAGATTTATTTTGCTTCAAGTATGTATATTAGGGAGAGTTTAGTTTTCTCCAATACTTCTTGATGTATAATATGTACATGGGGGCCTTTGTCCTCCTACCCTGCTCTCCTGCTTTTCTTGTCCATTATACAAATCAATACGATGCTTGTTTTTCTGATAAAATTATTTGTAAAGGAGATGATGTAGAGCAGTGGTTGAAATAAGTCCTAGATGTGGCAGCTATTGGGTTATTATGAGTGCCTTCCCCACGAAGACGACTTTTGGGGGTAAATATGTTGCTATATCCACTTAGGGGTTCTGGTTTTGTTGCAGTGGAGTCTTGTGGTCTTGACATCCTGGAAATGTTTGTTGTTTTGTTTTTTGGTGTCTTTTGCTAAGGATACCCGTCTTGTCATGTGAGCTTTTGTGGAGCAAATCCTCTTCTATATTGTAACTACTAAGGATTTCAATGACATTTGAATCCTTAAAAAAAAAAATTCTTTTTGAGATGGAAAAAAAATTCTCCCCAACCAATCACGGTACTAAAGTTTGCAAAAAATAAATAAATAAATAAATAAAATTCTCTCTCTTTCTCCCAAGAGTTTTGGCTATCCCCTTTTGAAGCATGTAAAAACCATTTTATATCTCCACCTTGCGGACTTTGTTGTTCTCTCTCTTACATCTCATTTAACCCTAAGAAACAAACTGGTACCTCATTCCCATTTTACTGTTACATCACTTACTTCCTTTTGACACATCACGAAATCTCTCCTATCTAGTCTCACAGTAAGTTCTTTGTAAGTCTATTAGTCTTTTGCATATTTACCAACACAAATGGAGATAGTGTGTATTCTTGCCTCAATCTATAAAGATTTCAAAAACCCTTGTCGATAACCGTTAATCGATGTCCAGAAATGTACTGCATAAGGGCAATATATATCTATATCAATATGTAATTGGCTCGGCTCCCCCCTCTTGTCTCTATCCTCCTTAGCAATAGCATAACACTCGCAACCACCCAAATCACTACTGCACGAGGGTTTAGCAAACACATATAAATTTGCTTAAATCAAGTATAACTGATCCCTATTTCTTTGTGTCTCTTATTGTTAATATTATTTTATTTCTTTGTGATGCACTTGAAGAAAAGATTTTGCCAAGCTACATAAGATTCCATTTTTCTCAAAAATTGAACCTAAATGAAGGGAATAATAAGCTAAAGATACAAAATATAACTTAAAACAGCTAGGGCTTGTATAATAATGACTAGTAATTCCCAAAATTCATAAAAGGGTTCATCCAAAAATCCTAAATTTTTCACTTTCAATCAATCAGTAAAACAATTAAGACCAAAGAGAGAAAATGAAAGAAAAAAACAAAGGGGAGTAAACTTACCATGGGGAAATCGAGAGGGGATCGACGAGTCATCTTCTCTTCATCCGGAGCCATTCGAACTACTTGACCTCCTCTCCTCCGATGAGACATCAATGCTCCTCCTTCTCCTCCTCTTTGAGATATAAAGAATCCAACTTGTATCAAACAAGAAGAAGCAGAAGTTGTTGGAGCAGCTGCACGGATGGGAGTAGAACAAGGAAGAGGGTTTGAGAGGCAGAGAAGCGCCATTGTTTTCTGCGCTGAGTCACTTGAAATGTAGTAGTTGCTCTTCTTCTTGCTTGCTTTCTTCTTCCCCTACAGGCTCAAAGTGAAGAATTGAGACCCCAAATCACCCAAAACCCACGGCCTTAGCCTCTAGAGGCTTCCACGTATCACTAGGGGTGGGCATCCCATCCCGCGATCCCGATCCCTTCCCGTCCCGATTTTTTCGGGTCTTAATGGAATTGAATAATTTCATCCCGATCCCATCCCATCCCGATCTAGAATGGGATGGATGGGATAAAGATTTTCAATCCCGCCAATCCCGTCCCGTCCCGAGCTAATTTTTTTAATATTTTATTTATTTATTTATTTTTATTCATATAAACTTAAAGATGACTGACATAAATTCATGGTGTTTGCATTTGAATTTCATTTATTTTATTTTGGGTTTTATATATTATGTAATATCGATTTAGACTATATATGAGTGTCTCTTGAGGCTATCATTTATGGGTTTATCTGAAGTTTCAAGGAGAAAATAGATGAAAACAAAAGCAAATTGAACTCTCCCAAACATTCCAACTAGATTAACACTTGAGGGAGGTTTGCAATAAATCACGTGCTCGTTACGTATACAATGTTATAAGCATATTGAAATTAGCACTTGAGGGAGGTTTGCAATCAATCTCGTGCTCGTTACGTATACAATGTTATAAGCATCTTGAGAGACATATTCAGACATGTCTTTTTTATCCATTATTAATTTGGTTTAAGACTAAAGCCTGCTAGATAATATGCTACTCACCCTCGGGCAATAGGAGTTATCTTGTAGTGTCAGAGAACGTATATTCAAGAGCTGATCTGGTTTACGAGACCTTGGGTTTTCCATGGGGTCGCCTCTATATTGGTGGGTATTTCACTGCTTAAGTGTTATCCATAACTATTTCCAGATTCCTGCAATTTGCTTGTAGGTTTAAGAAAGTTATTTTTCACGTTCTTATATTATGATAATCTTCGCAGCAGTCACAGGCAGCACGCTGATCCCGTCCCGTCCCGATCCCGTATGAACGGGATGGGTATATCTCGTCCCATCCCATCCCGTGCCCACCCCTACGTATCACAGTCTTTCGTCTCATATACTAGGGGCTTTTTGCACTTTGCTCTCCAATCATTTTAGCTAAAGCAATTTTACCTCCTAAAATTATAAATAACTCTAAAGATGTTCTTGGGAGGGGGGGGGGGGGGGGGGGTGCGAAAATAAAACCTGGCCATGGACCCAGGCCCCCTAGAATTTCAGCTATAGATGTTCTTGGGGATGGACTCTAAAGATGACATCACAAGTTTGGATGGAAAGTTTGGTAACAATTTTAAAGGGTACGTTTGTTAACTAAAAAATTATGCGCGTGCCTTTACACGGGTCCATGACGAAAATTGTATTGATGATACATCAAACCGTCTTCTGATCAGCATTGTACACGTGTCATGATAATCTCTTCCATAGAATAAAACAGACCTGACTGCAGGCCCAATCCAGTGAGGCTTAAACAACAGGAAGCCCATCATTGGCAGAATCTAGACAAGTCGGGTCCGAGTTGCAATGAGCCAGTAAGACACACGTCACGTGGTCAGGTCCAATACCCGTAAGACCTCTAAGGCAAGTATCTGAGAGATCTACCCAGAACTGGCAGATCAGCAGCACATTGGATCCGACTAGAAAATATATATTAGAGTATAAGTTGGGCAAGAAAACTTCATTGCATAGACAACACTTAGAAAGGGAAACCTCTAAAACAAATTTAGGAACACGAGTGTAGGAAAACTATCCCACATGGACAGTTCCCCATTAGGAAAATGATCTCCGCAACAAGATCTATTTTCCTAAACTACGCCACCAAAGGCCTGGCCGAACAAGGACTTCTACACTATAATAGGGAGATAAGGTCGATGAACTTGAGGTACGTTACATAGTTCCAGTTTACAATTTTAAGCCTCTCCTAAGCCGTGTCTAAATTAAGCATCAGAGTGTCATCGACCACCACACAATGGTAATGAGAGCAGGAATCGACTACATAAGTTTTGTGTCATTCGTGGGGAACAACAAAGTTTCTTAGAAAAAAAACAGTAGTACCGCCTTTTTCAGAGAATCAGTGAGATGGTGACAACAAGGTCTCGCAACATTGGAGATGTTGCTGAGCCTTCGAACGCTCAAACCGGCAGAGCGCCGCCCATTCCACCATTGCCACGGGAGGAACCTCCTCAGACCCCGCATCAGCGACGGCCGCATCAGACCCAATGGTGGACCTACTTTCAATACAGATGCAGCAAATCGCATAAATGATGGAGGCTCTCAAACAACGGAATCCTCCACCTGCAAGTAGAGGCTGTGAGCAGTGAAGGGCCGAATCCCCGGAGAGCTCCAAAGAGCATGTTGAAGATAGTCACACTACCCCCAACAACTTCTCAATGGATAAGAGGCGACAGTGCAGCCAATAGAAACCCAACATCCAGAGCCGACAAGTACGTCTTGCACAACCCTATCCACAATGAAGCAACAAACCCAGACGTGTTGTTTAGTCTCACGGTCCCGCCGTTCAAGGATTATATCATTGACAAACCGCTGCCAAAAAAATACACACTATCAAAGTTGGAGTTTTACGACGGGACAGGAGACCCGTCTGATCACTTGCGCCACTTCCAACACGTTATGGCGCTCAAGGAAGGGTCTGATGCAATAATGTGCCGATCATTCCTTGCAAGCCTGAAGATGTCAGCACTGACGTGGTTTCATAGCTTTCCTCCGAAATCCATCGATTCATTATGGACGTTGGCATTGGCGTTCCTTACATGCTTCGTGAGCAGCCAACGGCTCAAGAGGGGCTTTGCTAACCATAAAACAAAAATAGAATGAGACGTTGAGGAAGTACGTCGCTCGTTTTAATGATGAGTTGACCCTCATCGACAGCTGTAGTGATGACACCACCGTCACGGTTTTCACTTCGTGTCTGATAAGAGGCAAGCAATATGACTTCCTTACCTTGGACCCCCAACCAATATGACAAACTTGTTCAGAGATGCCCAGAGATACAACACTCTGGACGAAATGCTGACCACTAAGAGAGAGGCGGAGTCAGAGAAGAAACCCTCTATTCCAAAAGACAAGAAATAGGGGAACAAGAAAGAGGACAATGACAATAAAAAGAGAAAGAAAATAGACAGCAAGATCGACTCGGGCCGCCCCAGGTAGGACAAGGCCTCGAATTACATCGGGTCTAGGCCTGTCACCTCTCTCAATACCACTCTGTCCGACATCCTAGATTTCATCAAAGATTGGAAAAAGCTGAAGTGGCCGCCTAAGCAGTGAGGAAACCCTGCTCGGCGCGACAACAACAAATACTGCGCCTACCATAAGGAAGGCGGACATGATACTGAGGATTGCAGAAACCTCAGAGGAGAAGTCAAGTACTGGATCAGGAAAGACAAGCTAAAGGAGTTCATGGGCTCAAAAAGGAGGTAGGGCCGAGCAAAGGAAAGAGTAGACACTGTCTAGGAGATTGAAAAGGAAGCTCCTGGCGTCATTTATGTCCTCCACGGGGTCGGTCCCGAAGGAGAGCAAAAGGATATTAACCGAGATGCGGACACCATTTCAATATGAGGACTGACAAGTGCAGCACGCACGAGTTCACAGCCCGATTCCATCATTGACGTTTACGGAGAGGGATCTCCAAGAGGTGCATTCTTCTCACAATGGCGCCTTGGTCATCTCCGTCCTTATCGCTAAGTAAATAGAGCCTTGGTAGACACTGGAAACTCAGTAAATGTCATGTTCCTTAGTGCATTCTACAACATGCAACCATAGGAAAATGACCTAACTCCTGCCACCCACCCTATGGTCAGATTCAGCGAAGAAAAATGCTTCCTCATCGGAAGATCAATCTAATGGTGGTGGTAGGAGAACCTGATTACGCCCAAACAGTACATGCGGTCAATTGCAGTAAAGATTGGGGTGTCGATCCCACGTGGAAAAGCGATCTACAAAACAAGGTCAATGAAGAAGAACTACGCGAAACTAAATTTAGAAATTCTAGTAGTTTTAAAATATGAAATTGAATTTAATTTAATAAAAATTAAGTTTAGAAAAATCACAAGGTTCCAAGAATCCCTCCTAGAGTTCACGCGCCAACTAGTATTTATTCGCTATGATGACTCGATTACGTGTTTCACATCCCAAACAACATAATCGGAAAAATAGTCTTTAATGCACTAATATATTCTAATGTAAATGGATTTTAGATTTCACTTTTTCTAGAAAGCACAAAGGTTGGTCATATGTGATATCCTAAATTTACGATATATCTGGAGACAATAACGTAATAAAAGACGATCACATATAACTAACCTACCAGAATCAATTGATCCTTAAAAATTTTCACACATAAGAAAACGTGACTAAGCTTATATGGAGAAGAAAAAGACAACCACCGGAATAATAATCTACGAAGAAATTGATGAAATATTTGTCACTAAAATAAAATAAATTCCTATATTAAATAAAAGTGAAAATCATAAACACCATTATTTGTCGTGAAAGCATAAAACGAATCAAATACCAATTAAGTGTGTTACATTTAGGAATTCACCTCTTCGCCTTGCATGGAGTTTAGTGACACATGGTGAAGGTGATGACGGCAACAGCGGTGTGGAGCTTCATCGACATGGCAACTTATGGTGGATCAGCGATGCGCACCCTGCTGGACAGCGTCTTCACTGCTGTTCTTGACAGCGTTTCCTGCTGTTCTGGATAGCGGTTCCTACTGCTGTTGCATCATGCGTATCCTCCTATTCTGCTGCTACATTTCGGCTGCCTGCTGCCCTACGTTTTGGCTGCCTGTTGGACAACCTTTTTCCTTCCTGCGTACTGCCCTCTTGCGTCCTCTGCTGCTGCGTTTTGGCTGCTGTCCTGGACAACTTGCTCCCTGTTTTTCTCATTTCTTGTTGTACTTATGGTAAAGAGAAAACCTTTATTGGGCCCAATTGGAAATCCAATTTCAATTGTAAACAAAAAGGGTTGCCCTCCTGTATTTGTGCTTCTATTCTTGCATAATTCCTCCCTATTGGTGGATCTCAAGTTTAAATACAATTAGAAACCCAAAAACAAAAGGAAACAAAAGAGGTGGCCTTTTGTTTAGATTCTGTTTTAATAAAAGGAAATGTGGGTTTGGCTATATTCATCTGTATCACTTCTTTGTTCCACCAAAATTCAAAGCTAATTTCATTATTTTTCTTTGGCTTGAGTGTCTCCCGCTCAATTTCGTCAATTTGCCTATGAATTTCCAAATTCGCCACGCTAATGCACTTTTGTCATTTAAACTCCAAATCCTACAAAAATACAAAAAATAAACTAATTTAACTAAAATACGCTATCTGAAACACTAACAAATATCAATTAGGAGGTATATTATGTAATAATTATGTGAACATCAAATACCCCCAAACTTATATTTTGCTAGTCCTCGAGCAAAACAAATTTAAGAATAAAATCATAACTCACTTTCGTAGGAATCACGATTGCACTTACCTTAACGAGCAACAAGGCTTTAAACCTCTAGATTACATCTAGAGGACGAGTTATAGTCTCGTGAGGGTTTCCAAAAATGTTACCCCCAAACATTACCGACTCAATAAAACAAAATCTATTTCTTAAAAACATAATGGAAAAACATGAGCATTCTCCTTTATTTTCTTCAGAGTAATTTTCTAATTGCTTAAAATTCAAGAAAAACAACAAACTAAAAATGTTACAATAGTATATCAATAGAGTACAATAATTTAATGGTATCTAAAGGTTAAATAAATTTCATAATCATTCTCAACTCGAAGTGTGTGTGTGAGGAGCCTTATCAACATAACTCTTCATCTCATAGTAAAGATGTGACAAGATAACCTTTAGAAAGGACGCTTCGACTACAGTTCTCTCATGTCACTCAGAAATAAAACACTCAGAGATTGGGCACTCAGTTTATATGTGAGGAAAAGAATATACTATGGAAAATGAAAACGTCTCACATATAATTATCATGAAAAACATAATTTTTCAAAGAGTAAAATGAATATGATCTCATGGACAGGAATATTGATTACTTTTGAGAATGTTGAATCAAACACCATACTTGCTTATTCAATCTCCACATCTACTGAACCAACTTTCACTTAAGATCAATAGGTCTTTACTAGGTTGTAATGGGGCTTGGATTATGGCAAACAATAATGAACAAAAAGGATACAAGAATTTCCTGAGAATGGCTACACCCTTGAATAAACGCATAGGGCATTGAAGAACAAATCAATGTTGTACACCATTAACTTTTTCTTCTTCAACCTTTTTTTTTGTTCAACCTTTTTTTTTCAACTTTTTTTTGTATGCTTTTCCTCGGTGATACAATCCAACACTTTTACTTCGTGGGCGCATAAAATATCTAGTTTCAACTCTTTCTATTTGCCCATTCCATAAATATATCTCACCGTATACATTCTCAGAAAATTGGGTAAGGATAAAATAATATAGGTATTACTCCTTGATTGGAGTAGGTATTGGGAATGAGGATAACAAAGAAAAGGCTATTTAAAGGCTCAAAGGGCTGCAAATGGATATTTAGTATTGGGTAGGCTAAAAACAATGGTTTAAAGAAAAAAAATGCCTATATCACCTCATAAGTTCTAGTTAGTACTAGGACATCTCAACTAAATAAAGCAAGAAGTTCTAGTGTAAAAATTCAATTTTTATGTCATTCTTAAAGCAATCAATAAGAAAATCAAGAATAATGAGATCATCAACGAAATAATGCGGACTCAAGAAAAATCAGAGTGTATTTAATAACCCTCAAGAAATAAAGAATGGCTCAAAACTCACAAAGGTTAAGTCTCCACTATTATTCTAAGGTTTTCTAGTTCAATATCTCACTAATCAACTTCAAATCATGTTGACTTGGCTTATAGTGCACGAATAGTCGAGTTGAAAAGTCTCGCAAAATACATCTAACATAAGGATAATATCAAATATCATGTTTTCTACTAATATAACTATGTGACACGTGTTTGTATGTGTTTTCTCAAAATTAAAGGCAACAAAAATATTCTCTAAAATTAAAAAGACTCAAAACCATTTTTTTTTCAAATTCACCAAGAGTTCAGATTTCGAATGCATTTTCATAAAGATTTTGCACAATTACCGTAATCATCTAAGTATTCAATGGAGGTTGAATAGAACACAAAAAAATGACTCAGTTTAATTATAAAATACGTTTTAAGCTCAAAGATTTTTTAAAATTGCGCAAAAAATCTAATAAACCGCCATCACCCCCAAACCTAAACCAAATATTGTCCTCAATGTATAAAATAATAATCATGACAAATGAAGGAAAAAGAAAAGAGGAGGGTTAGAGTGATATTACCATGGTGAAGCTTTACCAATTTCAAATAGACACCTCACAGTCACCAAAATATAAGAAAATCATACCGACGGGAGAAAAGAAACACATGGGATGAGGGTCTCCGAGTGACTCCAGTAGCAACACCTAAAATAACCTGAAACACTAAAAGAAAAACATAAAAGCAAAAACCTAAACTAAACTAAAAATAATAATAAATAATAAATGAAAAATAAAAAAAATAAAAACTTAAACTAAAGATAGGGTGGAGAACATCAAATCAAGTAGACAGGGGCAACTTGAAAGATCTCCTCTGGCACCTCTACCCGCTCCACATAGTGCTTCAAACGTTGCCCATTTACTCTAAATACTCTCCCATCTTTTGGATCTTCAATTTCTATGGAACCATTGGGAAAGACTTGTTTTACCATGAATGGGCCCGTCCATCTCGATCTTAGCTTGCCAGGATGAAGATGAAGTCGTGAGTCATAGAGATAGACTCGTAGGTTGGGCTCGAAATGTTTCCTCAGAATTTGCTTATCATGAGCTGCTTTCATCTTCGCCTTGTATATTCGGGAATTGTCATAGGCATCATTCCGCAACTCCTCAATTTCAGTTAACTGAAGTTTTCGCTGAATACCTGCATCATTGAGATCAAAGTTAGTGCTTTTTACATCCCAATAAGTGCGATGTTCTAACTCAACAGGTAAATGACAGGCTTTTCCATATATAAGCCGATACGGAGACATCCCGAGAATTGTCTTATAAGCGGTACGATAAGCCCAAAGTGCATCAGGAAGGTGCAAGGACCAATCCTTCCTATCCCGATTCACCATCTTCTCCAAGATTTGTTTCACTTCTTGGTTTGCCAGCTCAGCTTGGCCATTTGTCTGCGGATGTTAGGCATTGGCAACCTTGTGATGAACTCCATACCTGCACATCAAAGCCTCAAAAAAGCCATTACAGAAATGAGTCCCCTGATCACTAATAATGGCTCGTGGTGTACCGAAACGGGATAAAATGTGTTCTTTGATAAACTTGACAACAATGTTGTTGTCATTGTTCCGGCACGCCACAGCCTCAACCCATTTGGACACATAGCCCACTGCAAGCAAAATATACAAATATCAAAAAGAAGGTGGAAAAGGTCCCATAAAATCAATCCCCCAACAATCAAATATCTCAATGACTAGGATGAGGTTAAGGGGCATCATGTGTCTCTGGGACAGTGCACCTAACTTCTGACATCTATCACAAGAACGACAATAATTGTTACTGTCCTTAAACAATGTAGGCCAATATAATTCCGATTGTAAAAATTTTGCAGCGGTCTTTTTCATAGAAAAATGGCCTCCACAAGCTGCACTATGACAAAAATGTAAGATACTTTCAATCTCACCTTCAGGGATACAACGCCTCATGATTTGGTCGGGGCAATACTTGTATAGATAAGGATCATCCCAATAAAAATTTCTCTCCTCGACCAAAAATTTGTGCTTATCTTGAGCACTCCATGATGATGGAACTTCGCCGGAAACCAAGTAATTAACAGTGTGCGTATACCATGGTACTTGAGTGACGACGAATAGGTGTTCATCAGGGAAGTCATCACAGATGGGTGGGCCATTGGTAGAGTCACTGAACTCCAGACGAGACAAGTGATCCGCCACAACATTCTCGACCCCTTTCTTATCCTTTATAGTTAGATCAAATTCCTGCAGAAGTAAAATCCACCTAATCAATCTTGCCTTAGCATCTTTTTTAGAAATAAGAAACTTAAGAGCCGCATGGTCAGTAAAAACGGTGATAGGTGTACCAATCAAATAAGCACGAAATTTATCTAAACCAAAAACTACAGCTAGCAACTCTTTTTCAGTAGTCGAATAATTCTTTTGAGCATCATTAAGTTTTGACTAGCATAGTAAACAACAAAGGGCTTCCCTTCGCTGTCCCAAGACTGCCCCCACAACATAGTTGCTTGCATCACATGAATACTTCCATATATTTTTCACAGCATACTGCCTTCTCTTCACATCTACTTAAAACAACCTTCAAGTGAATTAAACATGAATCAAAGGAATCACAAAAAACAGTCAAATCATCCATGAATACTTCCATATATTTTTCAACCATGTCACTAAAAATACTAATCATGCATCTCTGAAACGTAGCCGGTTATTTACACAAACCAAATGGCATATGCCGAAAAGCATAAGTACCAAAAGGACATGTGAAATTAGTCTTATCCTGATCCTCTAATGCAATCTCAATCTGATAATATCCTGAATACCCATCTAGAAAGCAATAGAAAGAGTGCCCAGCTACTCGCTTTAAGATTTGGTCTATAAATGGAAGTGGAAAGTGATCCTTGCGGGTGGCAAAATTTAGTTTCCTATAATCAATGCACATGTGCCACTGTAATATCTTTGTTTTAAAAAAAAAGATTTGTCGGGGGTGTACTCAGTAAATGCGGTGGGGGCACATAGCCACCCACCCTTTAAAGACAAACCCCCCCTTTCTTTCTTCTTTTTTTCTTTCTTTCCAGGGAGCGAGTTTCTTCGTCGTCCCTTCTTCTCCAACGAATCGGTGTTGTGGTTGCCATTTTCTTCCCCCAAATCTCACCTCTTCCTCCTCATTTTTTTATTTCTCTTTCTCCCCTCTCCTTCTTGTTTCGTTTGAGAAAAACGAAATTTTTGATGTTGTGTGGTTTTTGTGGTGTTGGCTTTTTTGATCGGTTTCCATAGCTCCGATCAGCCGTTGAGGGGTCTTGGTGGCGTCATTTGGAGCCCGTAGACCCGACATGCAAAGATGATTTCGGGGTTGGCCGGTTTTTTCAAAAAAATCAGGGTGCATGTTCGTTTTGAGGGTTCTTCGGCGTAAATCCGGACTTTGGGTGCGTGGGTGAGCCGCACATTCGTGACTCCGAGTGTTCTTAGACCCATTTTCGGCCTGTTGTGCGGTTTGGAGGCGATCAGACCGGAGTAGGGAGGGTTTCGGCGGGGTGTTTGCCGAATTTTTATTGCCTGTAAGTTTTTCTTTCAGTCATGCGCCGCTTGTAATTTATTTATTTTTCCAGTTTTAGGCTAGTTTGCTCACCTTCAAGTCTGCCTTGTAGTTTTAAAATCTTTCGTGGTCCCGCATTCGTGGTTTTGCGTGTTAGGAGCTTCGACCGGCAGGAATTGGATTCTGAAAACCCATTCCGCCCAGGTGAGTGGAACTATAATATTTATTTTGAGAAATAATTATTTGAAATCCTGAATTTAAGTTTTACATCATACCGTCGATTGTGTACAATTGAATCCAAATTCGAAATTCGGGGTTTTCAGATATTTCGATGATTGTGTTGGTTATTTGTGAATGAATTATGTATTGGGCTTCCTGAAAGCATGATATACTTGAATGAAATCGAATAGTGAATGAATTTTGGGTGTGATTAGGCTTTGGTGTAATGACATTGGACTTGTATGCTTTGTTTTCGAGTTTGCATAGTATGTCATGTTTTACCGTGGATTGTCAAGTCTTGAGCATGTATGATAATCGAATTGAATAAATTTATCGTGGTGAATTGGGTCAGGTTGGGACCCTGGCATAGTCGTGGTTGTATAAAAATTGCCGAATTAATTATGATTGCACGTCTGTTACCTTTGGTTATGTACAGACTCGTCATTTGTGCATGTTGATATTAGTATAAGTGTCTTTACCTCTCTATAATGCCTGTTGTGCCGATGCTTAAGAGCTTGCTCTCATCGTGAGTTGGATGGTGCTTGAGATGACTCGCACCAGACATTGAGGACGCTATTGCATGTGGCAAGCTTGTTGAGGTGCGGTGAGCTCCCACACGCACTTGCCACTATAGAGTGCTGTAGGACGGGTCCCGGAGGACGTGCTTTGGAGATTACTCGCTTTCCCTCCCAGCGCGCTTGAGTTTGATTGTGTTAGGTTGGCCGTGTTAGGCCAGTCGTTCGGGATGTTTGAGTTTGTATCCTGGCAAATGACACCCCATTAGGATACAAACAAGCCCGAAGTGGTACTGGTGCATGTTGTGGGATGTGTTTGGGTGAGACACATTCGTAGGGTATGCGGATACCTACGATGTGAGACACTTATACAGAATTTTACAAGATTTTTTGTTTCGACTTGATTGCTAAACCTAGGAGACTATGAAGAATTGTGAGATTGTCTTTATTTTTCTTCGCTTGATATTTACCATGTTTGAATCACAGATAATGATTGGCATATCTCATAAACTTGTAGTTATTGTTGAATCTGAAATGCTTGTGTTGGTGCTTGAACTTAGAACTATTATCCTTAGAGACACGGTGTGATTTAGACTTTAGGACTTGTTACTTATCCTTTATTGTCTGGCATGAAATTTCCTTGTATATCATTCTGTTATTTGTATTTAGTTTGCTCGCACCAGCTAGCTTTGTGCTTTGCTGACCCCGCAAGGGGTGTGCTTCTATTGGAGTGCAGGCAGTGTTGGCGTTCCTGCTGATCGTGGCGCGTAGGCCCCGTTTTCCGTTGTAGGCGCGTTTTGTGCTGTTTGGTCGTGTCCACCCTGTACGGGTATGTTTTGCTTCCTTTGTGTTATCAGGTGTACTATATTGTTATACTAGATGCTTGTATATTGGTTTTGTCGCTATGACTCTGGTGGGGCAAATCAAATATACTTATTTTGTTCAAATTTTTATCGTAGTTTTTATTTCTGTTTCATTCTCGTATCGAGAATGTGTTATATTATGATGTTGTGGCCGGTTACGATCCGCCTGTGTTACGGGTTAGTTCACACATCGGCACGCTGCGATTCCCGTGGCGGGTCGGGGCGTGACAGCCACCCTGTCACTACCTTAGTAGGAACAGGCACCCCCTCATCATTAGTCACTACTATTACTCCAGATTTCTTGGGAACCACTTTAGTTGGACTTACCCACTTGCTATCGGAGATGGGATAAATGATGTGTGTATCTAACAATTTTTAGAGTTCCTTTTTTACCACCTCTTTCATAGTAGGGTTAAGTCGTCTTTGAGGGTCTCTACGGGGGTTAGTTCTTTATTCTAAGTGAATCCTATGGGAACATATTAAGGGGCTAATACTTTTGATGTCAGCTATAGTCCAACCTAATGCAGATTTGTGCTCACGTAACATATTAATCAATTCTTCTTCTTGTGAGCTATCAAGCACGAAAGAAATAATAACAGGAAAGGTATCACCTGGTCTGAGGAATGCATGTTTAAGTCCCTCAGGCAGTGGAGCTAGGTCAACTTTCGGAGTTTCCACGATGGATGGTTGTGGTTTCTGTCTTTCCTTTGGCAACTATTCAAAGCATGGTTTCCATTGTCATCCTTCTTTATCCTTTAACCCTGAAACAATAGAAATATCAAAAGCATTGTCAGGATAAAGTGAATTCTCAGAATCAGAAATAGAAAGGAGGTACTCTAAGGTTTCAGAATTTGCGCTCAGGAGCGCCTCCTCTGATATCAGCGTGTCTATCATGTAGGTATGATGACACTCATCATCATCATCACGTGGTTGCTTGCTAATATTGAATATGTTGACCTCCAGAGTCATGTTCCCAAAAGACAACTTCATTAGACTGTTCCTGCAATTGATAAGAGCGTTAGCTGTGGCAAGAAAAGGTCTACCTAAAATAATTGGAATTGTAGACTCCATATTAACCGCAGAATGAGTATCTAAAACAAGAAAGTTGACGGGATAGTAAAACTTATCAATTTGCAGCAAAACATCCTCGACTATTCCTCTTGGCTTCTTAACCGATCTATCGGCCAATTGTAGTACCACGAATGTGGGTTTAATCTCTCCTAGACCCAGTCGCAAGTAAATAGAATATGGCATTAGATTTACACTTGCTCCTAAATCCAACAAGGCTTGCCCAAACTCATGAGTCCCAATCTGGCAGGTGACTGTAGGACACCCTGGATTTTTGTACTTGGGTGGTGTCCTCTGCTCAATCACCGCACTTACCTGTTCTGTCAAGAAGGCAATCTTCTTGACATGATGTTTCCTCTTGATAGTGCATAGATCCTTGATGACCCTCGCATAAGTTGGTACATGTTTAATCACATGCAGCAAAGGTAAGTTAATTTTAACATGTTTCAAGTGTTCTAGAATCTCACCATGCATTTTCGATTTCTTTTCAGTAGGTCGTAGTGCTTGAGGAAAAGGAACTGGAACTGGAATGTTCTTGTTGGGCTCATCCTTAGGGATGGCTTCCTTTGCACTTGGGGAAGTGCCTATAGTCGTGGACGAGCTTGATCCATCTAAAATTTTACCACTCTGAGTAGTGATGGCATTAACCTCTTTGACATTCTGAGAGTCTGAAGTAGAGGTTTGTGCCATAAGTTGGCCCTTCGGATTAGCTTTAGGCTGTGATGGAAATTGGCCCCGCTCTTGTACTGTTAACGAACTTGTCAGCTTGGTTATCTGGCTATTGATCTCCTTGTTCTCTTCTGTCAACTGTGTCAATGCAACCTAAAATTTTTTATTAGTTTTACCTTGTGCCTCTATAAATGCATGTAATGTGTCTGATAAGGAACTTCTGTTAGATTGTGCATTGTATGGAGGTACAGGGTATGACCTAGGTGGTTGTGCCTTTGAGTGTATATGTTGGTCTGCTTCGGACTTCCAGCATAAGTTAGGGTGATCTCTTCAGCCAGAATTGTAAGTGTTAGAGAATGGTGAGTAAGGCTTCTTGTACATCCCTAAGGCGTTACATTGTTCCTCATAAACCCCTCTCATCTTAGTCAAGGTCGGGCAATCCTATGCGAAGTGTTCAACTCTGGCAACAGTATGTGTGGGCCTACCATCCTTTGTCTTAAGTGCCTCTAACTCCCTAGTTACTCTATTCAATTGGGCTCTAAGGCTGTCCTCTTCCCTAAGTTGGTAGACTCCAGCTGGGCGTGTTATATCCGTGCTCTTAGTAGCACTTGGACCAGTTCAAGTATGAGCCTTTTCAGGTACTCAATGGCCTCGTCAGGGTTCTTTTGCAAAAACTCTCCATTACACATCATCTCAACGAACTGACGCTCTCTACTGGTGAGCCCCTCATAAAAATAACTGACTAAGCGCCAACTCTCATACCCATGGTGTGTACATGTATTCAAGAGATCCTTGAACCTCTCCCATGCTTGATATAATGTCTCCATAATCTTTTGGGTGAAGGTAGAAATCTATCTTTTTAGACCGTTGGTTTTGTGGTGAGGAAAGTATTTATTAAAAAATGTTTGGGTCATCTCCTCCCACGAACCTATAGACCTTGGTCGCAAAGAGTATTGCCAACTCTTCGTTTTTTCCTTAAGGGAAAAAAGAAAAAACCTTAGTCTAACCAAGTCTACAGTCTCAACTTTGTTGTGGAAAGTGGCCACAACTTTCTCGAATTCCCTAATGTGAACATAATGATTCTCACTCTCTAGGCCATGAAAAGTGGTTAATAATTGTATCATACTCGGCTTAAAATCTAGCTTTGGTGTATTTGGTGCAAACATGATACATGATGGAGTAGCAGTGCGCGTGGGGTGGAGATAGTCCTTTAGCGACCGAACATGGTCATCTTCGTGATTACTCATGGTGTTAGAATTAGAAGTATGACTTAATTTGGTCTCAATGTGAATTTGTTGGTGTTCTAAATTTGGGACCCTAATTAGTCTCCCTAAATGGTCTCTATTCCAACTCACACTCCCCCAATGTCCTTTTTTTGTTTTTTGCAATTTTTTTTAAGAAATAAAATAAAAAAACTAGACCTAAAACCTAAAAATAAAATAAAACAATGAGCAAGAAAGATAATACCCGAAACCTCCCTTGTAGAATGATGCTTGCTCCCCGGCAACGACACCAAAATTTGATTACGCCTAAACAGTACACGCGGTCAATTGCAATAAAGATTGGGGTGTCGATTCCATGAGGAAAAGCGATCTATAAAACAAAGTCAAGGAAGAAGAACTACGCGAAACTAAATTTAGAAATTCTAGTAGTTTTAAAATATGAAATTGAATTTAGTTTAATAAAAATCAAGTTTAGAAAAATCACAAGGTTCCAAGAATCCCTCCTAGAGTTCACACGCCAACTAGTATTGATTCGCTATGATGACTCGATTACGTGTTTCACATCCCAAACAACATAATTAGAATAATAGTCTTTAATGCACTAATATATTCTAATGTAAATGGATTTTAGATTTCACTTTTTCTAGAAAGCACAAAGGTTGGTCATATGTGATATACTAAATTTACGATATATCCGGAGACAATAATGTAATAAAAGACGATCACATATAACTAACCTACCAGAATCAATTGATCCTTAAAAATTCCACACATAAGAAAACGTGACTAAGCTTATATGGAGAAGAAAAAGACAACCACCGGAATAATAATCTACGAAGAAATTGATGAAATATTTGTCACTAAAATAACATAAATTCCTATATTAAATAAAAGTGAAAATCATAAACACCATTATTTGTCGTGAAAGCATAAAACGAATCAAATACCAATTAAATGCATTACATTTAGAAGTTCACCTCTTCGCCTTGCATGGAGTTTAGTGACACATGGTGAAGGTGATGACGACAACAACGGTGTGGAGCTTCATCGACATGGCAGCGCGTGGTGGATCAGCGATGCGCACCCTGCTGGACAGCGTCTTCATTGCTGTTCTTGACAACGTTTCCTGCTATTTTTTACAGCGGTTCCTGCTGCTGTTGCGTCGTGCGTATCCTCCTATTCTGCCGCTACATTTCGGCTGCCTGCTGCCTTACATTTTGGCTGCCTGTTGGACTGCCTTTTTCCTTCCTGCGTATTGCCCTCTTGCGTCCTCTGCTGCTGCATTTTGGCTGCTGTACAAGACAACTTGCTCCCTGTTTTTCTCCTTCCTTGTTGTACTTATGGTAAAGGGAAAACCTTTATTGGGCCCAATTGGAAACCCCCCAACTGAAAATCCAATTTCAATTGTAAACAAAAAGGGTTGCTCTCCTGTATTTGTGTTTCTGTTCTTGCATAATTCCTCTATATTGGTGGATCTCATGCCCAAATACAATAAGAAACACAAAAACAAAAGGAAACAAAAGGGGTGGTCTTTTGTTTAGATTATATTTTAGTAAAAGGAAATGTGGGTTTGGCTATCTTCATCTGTATCACTTCTTTGTTCCACCAAAATTCAAAGCTAATTTCATTATTTTTCTTTGGCCTGAGTGTGTCCCACTCAATTTCGTCAAATTGCATATGAATTTCCAAATTCGCCAGCCTAATGCACTTTTGTCATTTAAACTCCAAATCCTACAAAAATACAAAAATAAAATAATTAAACTAAAATACGCTATCCGAAACACTAACAAATATCAATTAGGACGTATATTATGTAATAATTATGTGAACATCAGAACCACAGCTACGGAAGTACCTTGTCAAAGAGATCATGGTAGTTGGCACCACGTCTACCTACAACATCATTATGGGAAGGTCGTGGCTTCATCATATGAAAGTAGTTGTATCCACCCTATACCAATGCATAAAATATACAACCAACCATGCCCAAGGGACTATCCGAGAAGATCAGCAGTAGCAAGAGACTTCCATTATGTAGCCTTGAAGCAGTTGAATTATTGCCCCTCGGGAACATGTCAAGCATCATGCCTAGACAAAAGAGGTGATTCACTCTGAGGCGATGGAGCCCAGATAACCAAAGTGCAGTTATGCGAAGATCTAGAAGCCAAAGCTAGCAATGCGATCCAGACTAATAAAGAGCTAAGTAACGATACTTCAACAAATGGGCACCAACTCACTACAAAAAAAAGTCAAATCAACAACGGCTAAAAACCGTTGCTAATTGTCACAAAACCGTAGTTAAAATGAATCAGCAACGGCTCAACAATCGTCGCAATACCGTAGCTATTTGAATCAACAACAGGAAACTATCCGTGGCTAATTCGCAACGGCTAAAAACCGTTGCTAATTCGAAAAGTGATGTCGCTAAAGTTATTTCAAATTTTGGCCAAAGCCTGATCAAAATGAAAACTACCGACGGTATTTGCCGTGGCTATTTAGCTACGGTAGGGAAGCCGTCGCTAAGGTGCAAATCCAAATGAACATTAGCGACGATAGGGAAGCCGTCGCTAAATTGCAAATCCAAATGAACATTAGCGATGGCACGAAGCCGTCGCTAAGTTGCAAATCCAATTGACAAAATAGCCACGGTATTTGCCGTGGCTAGTTAGGGACGACTTAGAAGCCGTCGCTAATATGCAAATCAAATTAACAAAACAGTGACGGTTTTTGCCGTGGCTAAAAAAATTACAAATGAAAATTCATTTTTTATAATAAAATTATATTAATTTTCAGATTTCTCATATCCTTTTTTTTGCCATTCAGAAGAAACATCTCAAACCTGAACACAATTATATTAATTTTCATATAATCAATAACTTGTCGATCACAAAAAAATACAATCCCAAATACTCTGTCAACCTCAAATTGAAATTGTATATATATAAAATTTCAATTTGAGATATAACTCACTTAAACTTAAATAACTACATAAATCATAGTGATCGTCTATGGGACATATAACAAAAATGATACATACAACAATTCAGGTGATCTTGCACACCATATCGATCATCCCACAAAATGTCTTCTACTTCAAAATTTCATATCTTCCACTTCAAAACCAATATCAATTCAGCAACACTTAAACCTGTAAAATTTGAAGGAGCCGTGCACGAGAAACGTATTGAATGCTTAAACTATGTAATACAAATCTCATAAAGTTTCACATTCAAATGGAGACTCTAAGTTACAACTAAGATGTTTTTTTACATTACTAATCAACATCTTATTAGATAGAATAAAATATTCTTTTCTATTTTGAGCTGGTGCATTTGTAGGATCGACAAAAGTAAGCGGAACATATTAACAAGGTGAAATAAAGAAATTTAAACGTTACAATGCTGAAATTTAAACGCTGAAATGCTGAAATAAATGTTGAAACGCTGAAATAAACACTGAAATAAATGTTGAAACGCTGAAATAAATTCAAACAACATACTGGCATTTCAGCATTCAAGCATTTAAATTAGCAGCATTTCAGTGTTTAAATTAGCATTTCAGCATTTAGCATGTAAGCATACATTTCAACATTCAAGCATACAAATTAACATTCAAGCAACATTCAAATTAGCAGCATTCAACATTCAAATGTCGTAGCTAATAGTTTTTTTTGGTAAAGCTTAGCGACGGCTCATTTGCCGTGGCTAATGCTTTAAGTAGCGACGGTGTTTCTGCATTTAGCGACGGTTGTCCCGTCACAATCACAGTTTTTTAAATTTTTTGGGTTTATAGCTACGAAAACATTTAGTGACGGTTTTTTGCCGTCGCAAAACTTTTAATTAGCGACGGTTTATTGATTCCGTCGCTAGTTCTTGTAGCTATTCAGGCTTTTTTTTTTTGTAGTGATTCACTACAGTAACAACCTCTGCAATGGTTTATTGGAAAGAACTTTATCCGACTGATCTAGAGAAATCATAATACCATTTCAGAAATATTTAATACATTAAAATGAAGGGGAATAAATAATCATCTTTGGAAAGCAAGTATCCTATTCAGGTAATTACGTAATAATCATCTTTGGAAATCATGTATACACTGGGGTAATTACGTTTAACCGTTTCTTGTCATGCTCAGAAATGCTAATGTGCAGTGCAAGCTTCATCTCAGTTTTGAAGAATATATGTAGAGAATAGTCCATACAAATTGATCTAGAGAAGCTCTTATTTCTGATCTCTGTGATTTAGGATTTTTTTTTTTCATTGCATTCAAAAGTAGGGATATTGAAAGTGCTAATTTAAGAGTAACAGAAAAGAAAAAATAAATTAAATTTACCATCTTTTACCATGTTACCTCTTCTTTGTCGTCTTCATGTAGTATTCATATTTGGTGCTCTGCATGTGCCTTTAAACTGAAAACTTAAGTCCTTAAATAGAGGCTTCAACAACCATTCTTTCCCGTCTCTGTCGGTCACCTTTATCTCTTTCAAAGGCCGGACCAACATCTCAAGGTAAGATGTCATCTCCCAGCATTGTTTTACCAACTCAAAGAATATGCTAGTTTGCAAAAAGACTGTAATTTGACAAGGGACAAACTTTAAAAATCAAGAATTGAATAGATTCCGAACCAAGTGACAAAAATTAAACTAAAAAAGAGTAATATCTAGTCAATTTTAGGAGTATGATGTCATAATTCAAAAGTACACAGAGGCGACGATATTAGTATGACATACATAAAACTGACACAGAAAAAGAAACCACAATCTAACTTTAGACCAATAAAGGATGGTGAAATTGAGGATGTGTTCATCATCAGCAAAGGAGCAAACCAAACCAAAAGTCATATCCATACATGAAAAACGAAAATACAAAGAAAGTTGTAAGAGTATAATTCACAATGTGCCATGTATGGACATTTAACACTCAAATTTTTTTTTTTACCTACAATATCCTATTCCAAAATTATACCATTGCACTTCAAGTGTTACTTTTGTGGTTTAACATGTGCAATTATGCATCATATTCAATCTGATTAATGTAAACATGAAAAGAAAACAATGACAATTCTTGGTGGGAAAGAATAACAGGCTACAAGAAGAATTTGACATCCTCACCGGCAATAGTAGAGCTGTGGATTGCGGATCACCTGATGACAATCCTGGGCACATGCTTCACTTTCCAATAATCTTCTCCTTCATCTTCCTTAAGTCTCCTTTTGAAATCTTCGGGCATGTCAATGAAATAAAGAGCTTTGAGATTGTTGAGGTGAGTTATGCTTTGAGGAACCGCCTTCAACTGTACACATTCGTCGATTGTTAACTCTTTCAGGTTGGGCATTGCATCTTTTTCTATTGTCACAGAGTGCAAGTTATCCAATTGAACTCACACTAAAATCTTCAGCTTTGGAAAACTTTCACCTGGAAACTGTAACTCTTTTCCCTCGTATGATCTGCGTCCAAGACGTAGCTGTTCCAATTTAGGCAAATCTTGTCGAATACAATGTATGCTTGAAAAAGTAGTAAAAATTGTAAAGTGCTGATAACCCGGCATGCTAGGCTAGGCCAAATACCATCCATCATCCTAGAGATGCTCATAATGCCCCAATCGAATACAATCACATGGACAAAGAGCCCTCCTGGCGCTAAGGGCCTGGCTCTCTAGATTTTTTTGTTTCCTCATAATGGCTTCCTCTTTACAATTTTTACTACTTTTTCAAGCAACCTTTTCCAAGCATACAAATTAGCATTCAACATACATTTCAGGCATCCAAGCATACAATTCAGCATTCAGCATTCAGCATTCAAGCATTTCAACATTTTAGCATTCAAGCAGTATTCAACATTCAAATTAGCATTCAAGCAACATTCAACATTCAACATTCAAGCATTCATTCAGATTAGCATTCAGCATACATTCAAGCATTCATTCAGCATACATTCAGAATAGCACACATTCATAGGAGCATTCATTCATATGAGCATAAAACTAGCATAAACCAGACCAAGACACCATATAAGTAGCATAAACCTGAAGCAACCTTTCATCAAAACATCGACGACTGAAACATTTAATCAAATTGCAAAAACCACTATATCAAAGCCACATGCAACAAGTCCTATTTCATGTTTAAGCATACACCATAGAAATATGATTCATAGATTCATTTGAAATCACTTGTCACATGTTAGACTATAAGGTCTTACCAGGTATTACTTTAGAAATCCTAAATTCAGATTCACCATACATACTAATGTTATCTGTCTGACAGTGTTCTAAATACAATTTCACAAGAAAATCAAACACAGTCTAAGTTTTTGGAAGTCTTGATTATTAGGATAGATTTTGGTAAAGTTGGAGTTCCTTATATTTATTAGGATTCTCGTTTCAAGCCTATAACAAAGAAAATCTTATTGTAACAGAATATGAATAGAAAGGATTTTGTGAAAAATATGAGGGGATTTCTCTTTATTCTGTGATATTTTTTAGGAGATCAAAACAATTTATTCAAACAAAAAGTGGAACATACAAAATGGAAGCCAACAATACCTAAGACAAAAACTTGAAGTTATTGGGTCCTCGTGAACTGCTCCCAGGAGAAAAAAAATCTTTTGAGGAAGCCCTAGAGTCACTCCATTTATCATTTGTTTATCTATGCGTTGCATCACTACCACCATTTGTATCCTGAACGGGGGACAACCCCCCCCCCCCCACCTCCCCCTAGCTCAGAAATAAAAAATAAAATAAAATAAGAACTACAAAAACTTGAGGGTAAGGCAAGAAATTTGAGGGGGTGTACTGCTTTAATAACTACAAAAACTAGCAATTTACACACTAGCAGTCTATATTTATTTATTTAAGAAACTATTTGATAAAAAGTCTTTGCCAAATTTGAAAAAAGATATCCAAACCCAGGGTATTCACACACGATGATAGACCCCATCAGAAATATAAGTCAACTATTGCAGTATATGTCACTGTAATTAAAAATAATAGTTCATGAAAACTTCATAAAGAAACTCGTATTACTATTAGATGTCTCACCTCCAAGTGTTCTGGACCCAGTGACGGAGCCAGGATTTTTGTCGAGGGGAGGGGGGGGCGGAGTGATGTCATAATTAATTAAATATAATATAAAAATTAGTTATTTTAACATGAATTTTTTTTTAAATCCGAAATTCTTCCTGGCCTAGAAAAACCAGCGAGGTTGCTGTCTGGGGAGGCAAAAATACACTTTTGCCCCCCTATTTAACAACCTTTTTGGAAAATGTGTTTAAAGAGGGGGGCAAAAATATACTTTTGTCCCCCTCTTTAACAACCTTTTTGGAAAAGGTGTTTAAAGAGGGGGGGCAAAAGTGTATTTTTGCCCCCAGGCAGCAAACCAAGCAGGGGAACCGAGGCCCTGTAGAATTACTACTATATTAATTGATTACTAATATAGCAAAAAGGGGAGTACAACAAAGACAGTCATTGAAGATGATTACTATTATATTCATTGAAGATGATTACTATTATATTCATTGAAGATGATTACTACTTATAGAAACACAACAGAAGAGAAGGGTTTGAATCATTGATTACTACTATATGAAGAAAATGAGGAAGAGATTGAGTTGCTTACAATTTTTTTTGTGGAGATGACCAACACAGTGATTAATGAAGGCACCTGGTACCTAGAAGAAGAAGAATAAGGTGGTTTGGATCCTACTGGATCTTGTGAAGATGAGCTCAAATAACTCAATAGTTATAGATCTTTAAAGATGATGAAATATAGGGGTTTTCCTCATCTTATCCAATCGATGGAGTGTGAAGAAGAAACTGTGAATTTTGGTTTCTTTGAGGAGCAGTTCTAGCTGGTATGGGAAACCAGCCTGATTTCCCTGCCTGGGAGGCGAAAATACATTTTTGCCCCCTCTTTAAAACATCTTTTTGGAGTATGTGTTTAAAGAGGGGGGGGGGGTAAAAATGTATTTTCGCCCCCCCCCAGGCAGGGAAGACTCGCTAGAATTTCTGTTCTTTGAGAGATTTGAGGGATTTAACCTCTATCTCTAACTCTAAAAGTATAGTTTGAATTCCCAAATTCTAGACAGCCTGGGAGAGGCTGCCTAGGGGGCCCAAAATACAAGTTTGCCCCCCCCCCTCTTTAAATACCTTCTCCAAAAAGTTGTTTAAAGAGGGGGGGGGGGGGGGCAAATTTGTATTTTGGCCCTCCAGGCAGCAAACCAGGCTGTCTACCCGAGCTGTCTAGAATAACTCGTTTGAATTTGATATGTACATGATTTGAAGGATAAAGTCCTGGTTAAAGTGAAAAGTGAGAATAGAGGGGCACATAAAAAAACTAATTGGGGGACAAATAAATTTAAAAAAAAAAAAAAAAAAAAAATTCTCAAAAGTCAGTGGGGGCAAGTGCCCCCACTCGCCCCCTCGTAGATCCGTGCCTGTCTGGACCAAGAGGTAAGACTGTCGATCCCAGGTGTGAGAACCTTCAACTGATGAAGCTGTCTTCCCCAAAGTTAGGCCTGAATGACAAATAAAAATAAAGTACTCTTATTGATCAGTTTATATCAATTAAAACATGAGTAGAAAGAAAAGCATTAGAAAATAGCATCTAACAGCAAACACGCCTATTTAAGCCCTCAAAAAAATAAAGAAGATAAATTGCTTCAGGATATATGCCATTAGGAGATGCGCACACTCACGTATAATTAAGAAACTTCATGAACAAAGCAGAAGCTCTTCTTATAAAAACAATGCACCTTCAACCAGGCTTATATTCAAAGCCAATTAATTTTGCTTTTGACTTATAAATATTTTACCTTCTCGAAATAACCACCCATTTCTTTGCTTTTTTCATACACATCTTCAGCTTTTTCTCTCTCCGGTGGATGTGATCTAACCAAACTAACTACATATTTGTACAATAAGTTATGCTAAGATAAGAAGAAATGCTTGTGCATTTGGTTCCCAAATGCCACCGAAAGCTAACTACGCTTTTTAGGCTTGTTTTGTGGGATTAATTAACAGCCATTACAAAATTAGTAGAAATGTGGATAAAGGTTCCAAAGAAGTCTATCAAAAAGCTGAGGGAGTGAAAAGCATAACTAACCACGTACTGGAACGTCATTCCTTGCAACAAAATCTGTCTCACAGTTGAGTTCAATTAGTACAACTTTGCCATCATTTTGCGCCAATGCAAGCAAACCCTCCGCAGAAGTCCGGGATGACTTTTTCGACACTAAAACCATGCCTCTTTTTCTCAGGTCCTTTCAGGCAGCCTCTACAGTCATTAGTTATTACTGCAGAAGATCTTTGAATGCCTAAAAATCAAGTGCACAAATTTCAGTTTAAAGAAACAACTTTATGATTAGACCCAAAATTTTCCATTAGCTCATTCATGTCTTCAAAGTGGTCTGCCATGTTGTAATCTATCAAGTCTAGGAAGGACAGGATTTTGATGGTTATTACACCAAGTGAAAGAGCCCTCAGAGGCTATAATCATTGATAAACTGAGTGAACTGTCTCCTATACAGTCTGGAACCAATTACCTGCATCTCATGCACTTACTTAATAACATTGAAATAACCACCTAACAACCAAGGGTCATTTTACAACCCAGCAAGACTTTGCAGCTCGTCCCAAAACTAAGTTACAATAGGTATTATCAAGGAAACACAGACTCACTGGGAAACTTGCTGTATCTGTGTCCAACACGTATCCGACACTCGCTCGACACGCGTAGGACACTTGGTCAACGTGTTGTCAGGTGTCAGACACATGGTCAATGTAATCAACGAGTCAAACACGCCTCCGATACACTCGAAACTTGGTCAGGACACAGTCAAGACTCAAAAATCAACTTTGTTTTATTTTTTACTTTACTGCAATTGACCGCGTGTACTGTTTGATCGTCTTTTATTCCGGTAGGTTAGTTATATATGATCGTCTTTTAATACGTTATTGTCTCCGGATATATCGTAAATTTAGGATATCACATATGACCAACCTTTGTGCTTTCTAGAAAAAGTGAAATCTAAAATCCATTTACATTAAAATATATTGGTGCATTAAAACTATTTTTCCGATTATGTTGTTTGGGATGTGAAATACGTAATTGAGTCATCATAGCGAATCAATACTAGTTGGCGCGTGAAATCTAGGAGGGATTCTTGGAACCTTGTGACTTTTATAAATTTGATTTTTATTAAACTAAATTCAATTTCATATTTTAAAATTGCTAGAATTTCTTAAATTTAGTTTCGCGTAGTTCTTCTTCATTGACCTTGTTTTGTAGATCGTTTTTCCTCGTGGGATCGACACCCCAATCTTACTATTTGGGCGTAATCATGGTGATTTAACCTCAATAACATTATTTCATAATGTTCTATAGACATTACTCCCATAACCTCACATCGACGATGAAACATCAAATACTGAATTGATAACTTATCTTATAATGGGTTTCTAAAAAGCCATTAAAAACTTAAAAATTTAGCCTTATCTGTCACAAACTTTGTAATGGTTTAAGCTCGATACCACGATATCTCACATTTTTCCATAGACATCAATACATTATCGTCACCCACAAACCATGAAGCATTGGATACCTCGAGAACAATAACCAGAACACCTAAAATAACTATAATGTGTACCCTCATAAATCTTGAAATCACTGTGGTAATTTAACCTCGATCTTTTTATATCATAGTTTTCCATAGATATCGATAAACTCTCATGTACCTAGAACCGCATAAAATTGCATACGTCAAAATCTATACACGGACAATTATCCTCAAGAGTTTGCCAAAAGCTTTTAGTGATTTCCATGTTTAGCCTAAAAAATTACATACTCACATTATGGTGATTTAATCACCTAAAAAAAACTAGCAGCAATCAAACTGGCAACAAAAAATATTTGGCTAAGTTTAGTTACTATATAGGATTAGTTTCATATATAGCTTGGCTAAGTTTAATTACTGTATAGGATTAGTTTCATGTATCAACAACAAATAGCTTGCCTAATTTTAACAAAAATATATATATATATATATATATAGGAATATTTTCATGTATTTAGGTGCGTATGGTTAAAGTTTAATTACTCACCCCGCTTGGCTGCGTCGCGGATCCCATTAGAGGTTGGATGCTTGTCATGAATGCTCTAATTGCATCAATATCAATGGACAACGAGTCTACCTTCTGATTGGTTGTCTCCAGATTTGCTTCAGTGGCTGCTAGCTTCTCCTTGGTAGCTGCGAGCTCTTGTGCAGTTGCATCATGAGCTGCAATCAGCTCTTGCTTAGTATGCTCATGTGATTCCTCTAGTTCACGTACTTTGGCATTAGCTTCATCCGCCATTCTCTGAACGACCTCATTCATTTGCTCATGATGTTGGCAATCTTCATTGCGGAGCATTTTTGGAGTGACGCCAACCCCATACATCTTGGCCCTCCCATGTCCATCCCCCCCCCCCCCCCCCCCATCACATATGTAATGCCTCCTCCCTATTCATTCCCTCTAGGCCATTTGTTGGTCGTGTTAGTTGTTCCATTTGCGCCTGCATCAAAAGAGATGCGCATACCCATAAACCATAAATGATCAAATAGACATCATGATGGTTAACAACACATTAACTAGGTACATTCATATAATTCCATAGAATATAACTTACATATCTCCTTGCTGCTTCAGGTTGAGGGAATAATCCATCAGATAATGTGTATGTTGCGTAGAACATTTGCATACGATCTGGTTCTTGTCCATTTGGGTTTTTTTCTCTCTGGAATAATACAAATTACATGAAAAAATATACATAAGCTACTACATCTTCATGCATTCACTACACCAAAAGGCTTGATTAGCTACACGGAGATGGCCACTGCTCTAAACCGTTAGTTTATTTGCCACGGCCTATAAAACCGTGGCTAGATAATCTACCGTGGCAAATGTAAAAAAATGAATTTTGCCAAGGGCCTAAAACCATGGCTATAAAAAGAGTGTGTTGCGAAAATTCACATCCATTTCACGCTTTGGCGAAAACATTTTTGCGCCATTGCGAAAACAATTTCGCGGTCTTGCGAAAAAAATGTGCGCTCCCGCCTCCTTCCAATTTGATTTTAGGGTTTGTTAGAGTGAGAGAGAGATGATTGTAATAAAAAACAGAGGAGCCTCCCAAAGAATAGCTCCATTTTCGTTTCAAATCAGAGTGAGAAGAGAAAGAAGAAGAAGTGAATCAAAAGTAGAGGAGATTGTGAAGAGAAAGAAGTGAAAGATTGTACAAACTCAGAGGAGATTGTAATCAAAAGCAGAGGAGATTATAATCAAAAGCAAAGGAGAGTGTGAAGAAAAAGAAGAAGAAGTGAAAGAAAGCACAAACTCAAGGTAATTTTTGCTTGTGAGATGATTTATGTGTTATTTGGGTTTTTTTTTTTTGATGTTGTTTATTATCTGCAAGAAAAACTGGAAGATTAGGCAACAAGGGATTTTGTCATTTTGAGGGTTGAAATCGTTGGTAGGGTATATATACATCAGAGTCCGAGTATGATTTGTAGATACTTCAAGTCGAGAATCTGATATTACTCTCATGGTCATCTTGTTAAAGTCCCAATTTTGAAGATCAACTTTACTAACAGTGTGATTTATAGGGTAGGAATAGAATAAGGTCACACTTCCTGTTGAGTTTCATCTATAGTTTGGAAGCCTGCAAGAGAAGGAAAAGAGCAATGAATCCAACTGCAGAGATTTTTATTATATTTTTCCTCTTTTTGTTTTCTTTTTTATCTTCACTTCAGTTCATCCCATTGCCGAAATGATTGGGAGAGAAAGTAGCCTAGTGGAAGAGCAATGTTTTGATTGAGATGGTGGATTAACCTCCAATGGCAGCTGCTATGGCCAGCATTACAATTTGCTACATTCCACTCTTTACACTCATCATGTCAGTTTGTGCAAAGTAACCTGTTGGGAGGCTCCTCTGTATTGGGTGATTTTAGTCCATCGAGTTCCACACACCATCTGATGGGACCTTCTTCCATGCATTCCTAAAGGAGCTGGTGGTGGTTTATCCTTCCGTGCATTCCAAATGGGTTGGGTTTTTCGACATTAGAAATTTTAAGCAAATGAACTTAACATTTGGAGAGTGACTGAAGCTTAATATGATGAGTATGGGAAACTCTCTCTTCTTCCTTATGGGCTGGTACCTAGTTTTTCCTTCTCTGAGTGAGTAAGCTAAATCTGAGCCTAATTTTGTCTTCTCATTTTTTTTTCTTCCTATAAGCATCTGTTTTGTTGATTTGGGGTTTTGGTTTGATTACAAATTTTATGTTCACTTTAGTGTTTTACCTAGGACTTTGAAATGTTATCTATGGTCATTTCAACTTGTACCTCATTTGTGTTGCGATAAATTAGTATATTACTCATGCCGTTGGCACTACTACAAAGTGTCGACTATTTTCATCGTGGATTGTGTTTTGCGTTGCCTCTCAATAGATTGACATTTGGTGATTGAAGTTGGAGTTTCTGATCCTGAAGTTTGGTAATTGGTGTTATTGGTACAGTGGTACCTTAGTTAGTTGATTACAAAGATGGGATGATCACTTGCAAACAACCACCAAGGGCATTTGGTCTAGTGGTATGATTCTCGCTTTGGGCGCGAGAGGTCCTGAGTTCGATTTTTGGAATGCCCCTTTTTAAAACTAGAATCGATGTTTATTTTAGTCCATGGTCCAAGGGTGATACCCAGGGTAATTTCTAGCGAGCAAATGCACCAAAATATAGTAATATTATGCAGATAGCTTTTGCTTTTTTGTTGAATCCATAAATCAAAAGGACTGAAATATGGCATCACTACAAGACATGAACATGAGAAGAATGCGAGATAGGATTCAAAATCTTTAGCATGTTTCAACCCAAAAAGTAGGGTTGTTCACGGTTTGATTTGGTTTTGGGTGGAACCCGTCAACCAAATCAGTCAGTTTTATAAAATGACAAATGAAACTGAACATCAAGAAAGTCGAAGCCAAACTAATTTTAATTTGTATAAACCGCAAACCAAACCGATCGCCTAAAATATTACTCAAACCAACATAAAACCGAGTAAACTATACATATTATATGATTTTTACATATCATGTATATTATATATACTCGGTCGATTTGGTTTTGTTGGTTAAAATCAATTAAGAATCGAAAATCGAACCGATCAGTTTGGTTTTGATGAGTTCGATCAGTTCATCAATTTATTCGATTTTTTGTTCAACCCTACCAAAAAAACCTGGTTTTTGGTCAATACAAATTGACACGACTATACCCATTTGTAAACTAGTTTGGTAATTAGTGAGAGGGTTAAAAAGTGGAAGTCCAAAATTGGCGTTCCATATAAAATAGAGAGGACTTACCTTGCTATTGTTTTTGGCCTTGCCCCCTATAATTGCTAATTCAGAGGGTCAAGAGAGTTATATCAGGGGATTATAGATTTATAATCCGTTTGTTTTGTTGTTGGTGTTGATTTCGTGTGTGGATATGTTTCAATTTTCGCTGCAATTTCTCTCTTTCGGGAACAAGAGAGTGGAAGAGGTTCTTCTTAAGGTAGGGTTTGTTTAGAAATTGGTAAATGTTTTCTTTGCAATAGAGAGTTGGTTCACAGATTTGTTTCCCTCTCAACGAGCTAAGGTTTCAAATTTTTTTTCCTGTTATTATCTGTTTCTTCTCTTAAAATCAGGAGAGATTTGTTTCCCTCTCACCTAACTTATTTCCTTTCTTAAATCTAACAGGTTGAAGGGAAAAGGGCTTCAGTAAACCGTTTGGTTGGGGAGCTGAAAAGTGAATTTCAGGTATGTTCTTAGTGAGATTCGGTGTATGGAAGCTGATTTGAAGTCAAATTAAAGAGTTTCTTTTGTGAATGCTTCAACAGTGGTTGATAGATTCTTATACTTAAACAGTGGTTGTAGATTCCTCGTGGGCTTCGTTTGTGGAGATTTTAGAGCTTACTGGAGTTAATTGTTACTGATCGGGTAAGTGAAATCATATATTTAATTCTGATTTTTGGATCTTTGTCTCCTGCAAGCTTGCATATGCGATTTTGAAATTTTTTGGCATCATCCTTCACATTCATGTTAAAATTTTTTAAATTTGAGCTTACTTATTGTTGTATATGTATTTGCATGTTTGAAATTAGTATTTAGCTTTTGAGATAAATGCTATGTGAAGGTGTTTTTACTATGTGTTAGGATAGTAGAGTTGGATGTGAATTGGACACCAAATTTGGCTTGAATATTCAAATTTTTTTTGTTACAGTAGACGTGTTGCATTGTAGTCAGAATTTGAAATAGTTAAAAGCAATGACTACTTAGAACATTTATTTTGGTTTCTTTTGAAGATGCCACTGTTAGTTTTGGAAAATATATGTTAAGAATTTTGGCAAAAAATTGGTATCAGAGCCATGTTAAGAATCTTGGAACAACTAGTTCAGATTGAACTACTTAAGAATCTGTTGATCATAGAATCAACGCAATCTAAGGACCAGTAAGTTCTTAGTATAGCACTTCCTGACCCTTTTGAAACGGGATCACCAGGAACTTTTCTAATACCTCCTCACGGAGCATCAAGAAAAGTTTGAACCGAGGAAGTCTGGACGATAATAATGTCTGATCTATATCAAATAGATTCTGATGTGGAACAATATGAAGAAGTTGAAATTCATGAAGAACATGGAAATTTCAAAGCTGATGTTTTCATAGAAGAATCTAAGTTAAAAATGATAGCTTCACAGCATCTAAAACTTAGTGTTGAACAAATCTTCAGGACTTCAGGAGTCTTAACGAAGATAGCAAAATCTTTGATCACTAGGAAAAATCATGTTTATCTTTGTGTTTCAACAAAAGAATTTACTTTGGATATTAAAGATACCACTGGTAGAATTAATATACCACTAATAACAAAAGAAGATATTAAGCTAAAAATGGCTAAAATACCTTCTGACATAAGAAAAAAGATTGATTACATTCACATAGGTGGTGTACAAATCTGTATAAAGTCTACATTTAGACAAGGAATAAATAGTCCTATTCTATGTGCCTTACTAGATAATAGGATTAATGATCGTGAAGACTGTATTCTAGGTACCTGTCAAGGAAATCTTGCTTATGGAAAACTGATATTTACAATTTACCCTAAGTATGGTGTGCCACACAGCACCAAGAATATAAATGAAATCCTAAGTTTTGTTCATAAGTTTGAACGAAGCGACTTGATGAATGGAGACAAACCATTCTCCATCACTTATCTTGTAGGATATGCCTTAACAAATTTTCATCATAGTATGGGATATAGAAAAACTGAGAACAAAGAACTTGATGATGTATTCTCAGATGTAGGTCGTGTCCAAGACATACCTATCAAAGATATAAAACCCCTAAAGTCAGTATGGTTTTTAGACGTTTCTAAAAAGAAACCTATGCTTGGAGCAAATCCAACAAGCATGATTAAGAACAATAGATTCATCTGCGGTGAGTCTAGCTCTTCTAAGGAACCCAAAAAGAACCTTATGGAAGAAATCAGAGAAATGCTAAAGAGCATGTCTCAAAGAATTGAATGTCTAAGAATTGAATGTCTAAGAATTGATATTCAAGGACTTCATTAGGATCTCATTCAAAGAACATCCTCACATATATTATGAAGGCAAGCTTTGTAATATTGAAAAACTGTATAAAGTAGTAGCAGAAAAATTTGTTGACTACAGACATAATGCCACTGGATCAGGAATCCAGACGTGTGTCAATATGCTGAACAATGTCAATGAGATCTTAGGATGTAATCCTTACTGATCACATTGCCCAACAACATGGTCTTACAAATTCCATTACAGACCATGAGGAGTTATATAAACCCACTTTCAAGGAGGGGGTTTTATAAATCTCAAAAATCAGCTTGAAGAACAAGCAAAAGAGTTTGATAAATTTATCAAACAAAGCACACATTACCAAGAAGAGGTAATAACAAAACTGCTGAAGATATATGCCATTACTAATTGCTAGAATCGTATATATATATATGTCACCTAATTTTCATGAGTGTTTGACTAAAGTTAATCTTTTAATTTTTGGTGTGTAGAAATGTCAACAATTCCTTTAGATAAGTCATGGATGAACAAACGGGGAAGTGCAATGTATATATACGGCGTTAGACAATTCCAAAAGTTTGTTGAGGATAATGCAAATGGAGAGTCTTTTTCCTTGCCCATGTGTTTGATGTAGGAACTCGAGGGGAAACATTAGTGTTGACGACATAGGTGTTCATTTGTTAAGACATGGCATTGATACCAATTATGTCACGTGGATAAATCATGGAGAGAATATAAACAAGCAGGTGATTAATGTACCTATGACAGAAGTGGTTGAACCTGATGATGCCTTTGAATATCCTAGGATGAGCGACCTAGTTGATGATGTATTCCTCAACATGCAAACTGTGGAGGCTGATGATGGGATAAATGACTTGAATGAAACCGTTGAAGAATGTTTTGGCTGTAATCCAGAAGGTGCTCCGGAACTTTCTTGTGAACCTGAGACAGTTATGAACAAGAAGTATCAAAAGTATAAGGAAAAAGTGACTGTGCCTTTGTACAATGGGTGTCCTAAGGATAAGACCACGTTGTCCATCATTATTGAATTGCAGAATTTCAAGACTCGTTTTAGTTGGAGTGGTAATAGTGTGACGATGTTGTTAAAATGGCTAAAAACCTTATTGCCGAATGATTGTAATTTGCCAGATAACTACCCAAACATGAAAAACACAATTAAAGATATGGGGATGGAATGTAAGACAATACATGCATGTGCCAATGGATGCATACTCTATTGGAAAGAATATGAGGGTCTGGTTACTTGTCCAAAATATGGTTCTGGTAGGTATAATGTTTATGTGGATGACGATGACAACGAGTCTGGCAAGGTATACAAGAAAGAAGCTAAAAAGGTTGTAAAGTATTTTCCATTGATTCCAAGGTTGAAAAGATTTTGTAGCATACCGTGGATTGGTGAAGCAATGACTTGGCACAAGGATGCTTGTTCAGATGGGAATTTGATGAGACATCCATGTGATTCAGCACAATGGACTTCAACAAATATGAGATGGCCAGAGTTTGCCTCTGTTAGTAGGAATTTGAGACTTGCAATATCGACTGATGGTTTTAACCCATGTGGAAATCTAAGTAATGCTTATACTTGTTGGCTAGTAATAATAGCACATTTGAATCTTCCACCTTCTTTATGCATGAAAAAGGAGTTTTGTTTGTTAACCTTGTTAATATCAGGGCCAAAAGCACCCGGAAAGAATATTGATGTTTATCTGGAGCCATTAGTAGAAGAGTTGAAGGAATTGTGGGCAGATGGTGTTTCAACTTGGGATGTGTAAACTAAAAGCAATTTTCGGTTGAAAGCAATGTTGCTTTGGGGTATCCATGACTTTCCTGCTTATGGGACTCTAGCTGGTTGTAATGTTCATGGTTATAATGCATGCCCTATTTGTGTTGATGATGTAGAATCTGAACGTCTTTCAAACAGTTAGAAGATATGCTATAGAGGCCATCGACGATTTTTTACCTACAAAACACAAGTTTAGAGATGACAAGGGATTCAACAAAGATGTTGAACATCGTCGTGCTCCACGATGATTATCTGGCGAAGAAGTTGAACGAAGGATAGTGGAAATTTTGGAAGGTAGTTCTACACAAGGTAGGGTTAGTGGTCAAAAGCGCAAGAATATGGTTGATAATGATAACGTCAATGATGAACCAACTAATAACATTGCGCCACCGTGGTCTAGAAGGTCCATTTTATTTGATTTGCCGTACTGGAAGTTTGTTGAGCTACGGCATAATATTGATGTGATGCATACTGAAAAGAATGTCATTGAACACTTATTAAACATATTGTTGAATGTCTCTAAGAAAACAAAGGATGGTGAGAATGCTCGAAAAGATATGGAAGACATGGGAACTCATAAGAGATATTGGTTGAGCCATGACATTGAAACGGGAAAAACTTCAATGCCAAAAGCATCATTTGCCTTGACCAAGAAAGAAAAAAAAGTATTTATGAATACACTAAAAGAGTTGAAATTGCCGAGTGGATTTTCATCCAAGTTGAGTAATTGCGTTCTTGGCAATCCCCTGGAGCTAAGAGGACTGAAGTCACATGACTACCATGTCATTATGCAACATTTACTTCCAGTTTTGCATAGACATGTATTTCGTGACAAGAAGGATAAAGATTTAAGAATTGCTATTCAAAGAATTAGCTTATTCTTTAATATCTTATGTGCTAAAGTAATCAACAAATCAAATCTTCAGTTGGCACACAAAGGTGTGATTGAGGCAATTTTTGTCCTTGAAAAGGAGCTTCTGCCTTCATTCTTTGTTATAAGTGTGCATTGCATGGCTCATCTAACCGAGGAAGCGATGCTTGGTGGTCCAGTTCGATATCGATGGATGTATCCCTTTGAGCGGTAAATAACTTTTCTAATTTAGTGCACGTCATCACGTTATCTTATTATATTATATACTAATTTATCATTTTATTTATGATTGATAGGTTAATGAAACGATACAAAGACTATGCTAAAAATTTCAGATACATAGAAGGATCAATAGCAGAAGCATACCTTGTAGATGAATCTGTTACATACTGCATAGAGTATATGACAAAGCCACGGTTCAGAACTCACAAACACAGTCAAGAGGAGTGGCTTGATGTAGATGATGAGTATGCCGATGAAAAGCCATTGGATAAAGGAAAAAACTATATGCTAAATAATGTACAATTTAAACAAGCTCGAAGATGGGTTTTCAATGCACTTGCAGATTCGAGTGATTGGGAAGAGTAAGATATATAATATTTTAGTTTTTTTTAATAACTAGAAATCTAGAATTATGATATATGGTAACTTGTGCAGAAAATACAATGAATATTGCATGGAGTTGGCTACACAAAGTAAAAAAATAAGGGTCAAGGAAATTCGTTGAGAAAGCCACTGATTTTATTCCTTGGTTGTGTAATGAGGTATTTTATAATGTGTATTTATTCATATATATATATATATAATTTTTTTCTTCAGATTTCAATTCTAAGATGATTTATTTTACAATGTAGTTGGAAAAGGCTGGGGAAACAAATACCACACTTTGGAGGTTAGCCAATGGTCCACAATTTTTGGCAACCCGATATCCAAAATATTGTGTAAATGGTTTCACATTTGCGACAAGTTCTTCGGATGAATGTTTGGTGACACAAGATAGTGGTATCTCCATGGATGCCATTGCTCCTTTTGTTGCTAGTAAGAAAGATAAGAGGCCAAAGGACAAACTAGTCAAATGGTGTTGTTAGAGACATACTGGTGCTAGACTACATAGATTTCAAAGAAACAGTCTTCTATTGTGATTGGGTCAAAGTGGAAGATAAGAAAAATGCATATAAGGTGGACCCAATTTGGAACCATGAGATGGTAAACTTGTCAAAGCTAAAAGACAAAAGTAAGGTGGAAGATGATCCATTCATTTTAGCTCAAGAAGTAAGTGGGGTATTTTATTCGAAAAATCAATCAAGTGACGGGTGGCATGTAGTTCTACATACTCAAAGAGGCTTGAACACTAATGTCGATAAAAAGGAAACTCCCACTGTGTATCAAAGCATCTTGAAAGACAACCCCAACCTGAAGAGCTTACTGGAATTTTAATTGACTATGCTACAATATTTTTTGATGCATTTCTAATGCTATTTTAGTCATCCTCTTTGGTTGAGACCAATTATTTTGTCTTTGTTTCTTATTTTGACTTTTGAGTTGGAAAAGGGAAGCTTTGTAGCTAAGTATTCAGATTGGCTTTTCCAATGCTTTATAAAAATCTATTTGTGGTGATATGTTGTGGAAGTGAACTATCTATAAATGTAGTGTATATAGTTGTTCTAATTTCCTTTTGTTTGATAATGGTTAATATCTATAATGTCATTGATAGAAATGGGCGGCAATCTCTCCACCAATGATGTCACTACATCTACAAATGATGACAGTGAAGTTAAAAAGACCATAAAGTTCAATGTCCATGGTTTAGCAGTTGGACCTGGTGCTAGAAATTTCAATAAACGCATTGGAAGGCTTGTTGAAACACTTGTGCCCATCAAATTCAAGGGTTGACACCATGTTACTGACAACTACAAAGAGGATGTGTGGAATGCCCTCAAGGTGAGATTTTACATCATTGATTTTTATAATGTTTTATTTTATTGTCAACTTATATCTCAATGGATTATTTGCAGCGTGAATACGACATCCCAAATTATGTGAAAAAGAGTGTGCATTTGAAAATGCCAGAATATTTTAGAAGGTTCAAGGCAGATCTTAGGAATGACTATTTGGATAAGTATCCTACCATTGAGGAACAAGAGAAGCATGTTCCAAATGGTGTAAGAGAGGAGGATTGGAAGGAGTTTGTTCGCTATGAGAGCACCCCTGAAGCGAAGGCAATTAGAGCCCAAAATGGCAAAAACAAAAAGGCTTCAAAGTATGTATGGGGGGGTGGCCAAAAGAGTGCTGCAGAAGTAAATGGTAATTGAGTTTCTAGCTACTAGTACAATAATAACCATTTAACTATATAGGCTGAGACTAATCTTTCAAGTATATAGGTTGAGAAAAACCCTGATGGGGAACCAGTCACACGCACTGATATATGGATTGTTTGTCACACGGGAAAGGATGGAAAACCCACGCATGGTGCTGAACTATATATGGTATGTGCCCAATGATGTCTTTTATACACAATTCTTAATTTACTTTGTAGTTGTTTGAATATTATTTGTGTCTTGTGTTATTTTATTTTTTATTATTTTTAAGGAACAAGTTAAAGCAAAAAAGGCCGCCTTGCAAGAATCTTCAACCCAGGGTACCACTGACCTCACTATTGATAATGATCCTCTAAGCCAAGTGTTTGGCCAAGAAGAAAGGGGACGTGTTCATTGTATTGGAACCACCGTCTCTAAAAGGAAGTATGATGCTTCACTTCCCGCTCGTTCATTGCTTTTGGATAAAACATTGGAAGTAAAAAAATTGAGCCAAAAATATGATAGATTGGAAGAAAATGTTCAATGGATACGAGAGAGACTTGAAAATGGAATTTATGTGAGACCATCAACAAGTGAGGGAACACAAGGAGGGACACAAAGAACTGAAGATACACCTTCATCCCGTGCACAATCGACAAGGCAACCAGAAAATCCATTACCTCCATCTCCATTACAACCATCTTCTCAAGGTGTTGCGAGGTTTCCTTCTCCAAGCAATCATGTTCCTTCGGTGTCAAGGACTTACAAAGTTTGTGATTGGTATAAGAATGTCATTGCGATAGCAAAAGAGGTTGTTGATCCTATCCATTGATTCTCTTGCGATTGCCATGGATCATTGAACCCTGCAACAGATATCAGACTTTCCTTATGCTTCAAATATATGACTGAGGTGAAAATTTACAAAAGTGATCCAAAAGGAGACATGATGGGGGCTTTGGACATTGGTGATTTCTTCGTATGGTGTAAAAATCATGTGGAACTTGATGATTGATAGTTACAACTACCTTGGTAGTTACAACCTTGAACGATATCCTTGATGCTTGCTATTTTTGTGGACTTGCATGTAATACTGTAGTACTTAGTAGTGATACGTTCATTTTTGTTTTTTGACTTACACACTCCTGGCTAATTTGGTTTTGGTAGTCCCAAATCTGTAATTTTAATTTGGATTTGGTAGTCCCAAATATGTAATCTTAGTAGTGTTGTTTTCTTGTTGAATATATATATATATACTTACATATGTTTTATAAATTTATAACAACCTTTTTTAACTCCGCCAATGTAAAGGTTCTTTTATACATTGCCGGTCCCAAGCCAGGATAAAGGAGGAGGGATGAGGGTATGTTTACCTTTATCAATTTTTGTGTTAAGTTTCATTATATTTTTTTCATTGTGATATGGTTATCTGGTTCTTATATATATGCAGCAAACTGAAACTCAGCAGGTGCTAGTGTGAAAAAGATTCCTCTTTACAAGGTACAATATTTTTCTAGTTCAGTTGTTTATTAAGGTTTTATGTTTGTCTTCTCATCTGATTGATTCCTCTTTTGATGAGGTTATTGGGATTAATCACAGTAAATGCATGTATGTATTCGTTGTTCACAGGTCTGCCTGGAAGATACAGAGTGGTGCATTTCAGAGTGGTCCAATCATGTATGCACCATGGTTCTCATCATTTCGGTGGTTATTGAAACCATTGTTCTGAACGTCTTTCATCAGCCGAATTAAGCCAAGCAGCTGAGGCTGTTGCCAATGGTGTCTCTGATGTTACAGATGCAGGTAATATCTTTTACTAGTTAACAACAGTTATAATTGTATGGATTTGGTATCTGCTTCTTATTTAAGCTCATGAAAGTGTTGGATCTTCTCTTTACATTTTCCAACAGTATTTGATTGTGGATACATTCCATTACCTATCTTCTCGTTGCCTCTTTGTTGGTTGGGAAAAGGAAAAAGAAACGAGGAAATAAAAAATAAAAATAAAAGGCGAAAATGGTAAACATCAGCATTGTACGAGTACATGTTGTATATTGATACATACCCGTTTTCTTTAAATAAACATATTACTTTCAATGTGGTAATGAATATAAATGGGTAAGTGTCTATGGAGATTGGTATATAATAAACTGTGCAATGAATAATGATACAAACAAATATTATGCTATTAGTTTCAAACCTTTTTTTGTTCTACCTAATTTGCCAATCCCTTCTATCCTACTTGTGTCTAAATCAATAAAGAGCATATTGAAGATTTGTGGACTACATGCGATGTAATGCTTGACAAAGACAATTTATCTGCATTGCAGCCTGTAAAAAGCCCTGTTACAATCTGCGGTGATATTCATGGGCAGTTTCATGACCTTGCAGAGCTTTTTAGAATCGGTGGAAAGGTATTTGTACTGTCAGATATTTTTGATGTCCAACTCTAGCATTTAAACTTGATTGTTATTTGCCACCATTGAAGTTTCTTCTTGGACCCAAAATTTAGAAATAACCATCTAGTGATCATAATATCCTGGATGGGGTGGTCCTCAACTCCTCATAATATGAGATTGAGTACCTGTACACCCTCATATGGGTCTTTATATATATCAATTATCGAGGTAGACCTTGCTTCTATAATCCAATTTTATTCCTCTTCCTAATAGGAATCTGTATATTTGCACCAAGTCTTTTGCAAGCCAAATGAAGAACAAGAGAGTTTTTTTATTTTTTATTTCAAGCTTCCACAACCAAGAACTTGATAGCCCCAACTGTACGAAGGTGTATGGCGACCAATGCATGTGGCAGGCTTTTTCATATTTTTGCACCTTATTTCAATCGGGTGGGCACCTAGTTGTGTGCTTTGTACTTCAGGCCTCAATAGTCTTTTGTGCTACTCTTTATTGCCTATTTACTTCATGCCACAAAAAATCTGTCAATAGATGTATTGTTGTTAGTCTATTATCCACACACAGAAATAAACTCTTCATTTGATTGATCCTTGCATCATTCAGTTTTACAAAACCCTAATTATCTGCCATCTCTCGATGCATTTCCTCACCAATTGAAATCTCTGTAATGATCTTCTAAATTCTAATGTGAAAGTCGTGTTTACTTTTTATTGTCTTCTAATTTGATACTTATGGTTACTTTTTGTTGTCTTTGTAGTGTCCAGATACCAATTATTTATTTATGGGAGACTATGTGGATCGAGGGTATTATTCAGTTGAAACTGTCACGGTAAGTTGCATATATTGTGGGGATTTTTGTTCCTTTCAGATAAACATCAGTATAAGTAGCCTAGGGTCCAAATTACTGTTCAAATTTTCACATCGGTACATAGTGGGTTGAGTAATTTTTTGACTTTCATGATCTGCATAAAAGAAAAGATATTGAATGTCATGTTGGATTGCAGTCCAATTTTAACACGATGTACCATGATGCACTAGTAACACTAAATATACCGGATATCATGATGGAAACCAGAAGGGTTTATTTTATTTTATTTTTTATTTTTATAGCATGCATACCAAAACAAAAACAGAACTACATTCAGACTTGAATATTTTTGTGGCTAGGGGTATTTCAAGTTTGAACAGGCCGAACCACATAAAGATGTCATCCCTGTTTGTTTTGTAGGTTTTGGTAAAAGGTATTTGTCACGATACTCATTAGCTTATTTCTTCAGCTTCTAGTGGCTCTGAAAGTGCGCTACCATCAACGGATTACCATTCTTAGAGGGAATCATGAAAGTCGTCAGGTATATATTTTGAGGCATTTTTACACCTGTTTTTATTTTTAGCATACATTTACGTAAATGTATCTGTTTGGATGTTGTTGCTAAGGTTGTGTTTGCACTCTGCAAATTGACTTTTTAGTGCAACACTGGTTTGTTGCATGGAAGGACAATCGTTTTTTACTGGCTTTCTGGGTCACAAATATTCGCAGGTGATGGAAGGCAACCAAGCGCTTGGAAATATCTTTTAAGCTAGAGCCTGTAAATGCCAAATCTGGAATGGAATGCATGATTGCTCACGTGCCAAGTTTATTGATTTTCCCATTTGTTGTTGTTGTTGTTGTGGATCTGTCTCAGTTGGATGCTAATTAGTTTGACTCAACTACACGATTTTATACAATTGCCATAGTTTCTCAAAAAGGGTAGTCAGTAGCACAAGGATTTGATGGAGAGCAACAAGTACCTGGAAGTTTCATAGGGAGGAGCACCTACAAAATTGAGAGTGCAAAATGAATTAGCTTTATATTGAGTGTACTAGTTCATGACTTAAGATGTTTACAATCTAGGAATAAAGTATTCATTTGCAAAGATTGTTGTGGTTGCTGCCTTGTAGTAGTCTGAGTTGACTGTTTTAAGGATTTGATTTTATATGGATGCTTTGTTATGATATACTCTATAACTTGAAGAAAATATTCATCTGAAGTGATTGCTTCATCCACTTTTCCATTAGAATATGCATATTTAGTCATCGACTAGAACTTGACATATCGCCTCAATGACTTGTATAAGCTGATTGTTTGCTTGACTCTTTTCTTTGCAGATTACACAAGTTTATGGATTTTACGATGAGTGCCTACGAAAGTGAGTTTGAAATGTGTCCTTGCTCTAAATTCTAATAGTTTTATTTGAATAAGTACATTTTATTACTTTTGATGAGGAATATGATTGCCATGACGAACTTATTTCCAGGTTTATTGTGTCTGCATTTCGTAGAAGGTCATGTTTCTGAAATCAAATGTTCCTCTTCTTACATTTTCTCAAAGAAACTAAGGAAATCTTTGATTTTGGGGGCGAGGAATTGAATTCTCAAGAAAATCATGTAAGGGAGAGAGAAGAAAACAAGGGGGAGAAGAGGAACAGAGAAGTCGATCAAACCTTATAAGCAATCTATATGAATAGAGTTTTGCTATTAGCCTGGTTGTCAGAGGTTCTTTGATACTCTTTATCTTTTTTTATTTTAATCCAGTTAATTGACACGTGAGATGCTCCCTACTCTTTCAGGTGGTTCCAATCAAGCGGATCTATCAAAGTGTATCAACAGTCTTGAGAACTTGCTTGATTCAAAGGTCAGGTTTTGTGATTACTACTTCGTACCGTGGTTTATGTGAACTTCCCATATCTATATTATTTCTTTCTTAAATAATTACAATGAAGCATACATAGATTAGTTATTCTGTATAGGTAAAAGGATATACCTGATTGATTAACGTCTTTTTCTCCATATGTGTAATTCCAAGGTTCCATTTTACGGTTGATTTTGTATTTATCTAGCATATAGTTTGTGGAATCCTATTCGTGCCGGAGGCATGACACGGTAGCCGTGTCGTAGGAACGGGTACACGCCACATGGCAAGTGTCTGGTCGATCTTAGTAAGGACTGATTTTGCAGGTGTGGGGCTGTGATTTTGCTGCAGCAGCAAAAAAAATGTAATTTTTTTTTCGATTATATTAATTTGCAACGGTTTCCAACCCTCGCAACAAACCAGATTTCTTTCTTTTTTTGAATTTTGTTTTGACTGGCAATGGCTTACAACCGTGGTCCTTCATGCGTGCAGCGGCTTAAAACCGTGGCCCTTCATGATTGCAACGGCTTAAAACCGTGGCCTTAATGCTTGCAACGGCTGTGAGACCAAAGAAACTCAAAATAATTCATATATGTTGCCACGGTTAGGGGACGTGGAACATCTAGCCATGCCGGGTAGCCGTGGCTAAACCGTGTCTAAATGCAAAAAATAATCAAGCGTCCTCGAACATAAAACCGTTGCTAATAAGTGTTGCCACGGTTTATAGCCGTCAACGGTGATTTGGCGTCGCCTCAAATGGCCAGGCCTCTAAGCCATGACAATAGGTTACCCCCATGGTCCCAAATCGTTGCGGATGGGTATTTTTGGTGTAGTGATTAAGGGGTAAATATGAGTTGCATGGCACATAACATACATTTTATATCGCAATCATTGGGAAAAAAATGCTACCTCTTCCTCCTATTTACGTGCAAATGACATGGTTCCACATAGATGATTCATTTTCAACAGGGCGCGATTTGTTTTATTTTGTGCACTGACTTTCTGCATGCAAACACAAATTCAGAGTTACATTTCCTTTCAATCATATGAACTATCCTACTAGTAACACTAGAGTACTTAACATATACACCTTAAAATTTTCACTCCTCCAATAATCTAGAAGCTTCCGCCACTGGGCCTTATCCACCCCATCATCAGTGTGCTCATATTGTTGCTCAAGTGGTCGATCATAACTATGATATTCCATGAACAAATAGTGATTCCATTGTTTCCAACATTCTCTAGCTTTAGTTTGGACCCATCTCTATCAAATTTTAAAATCAAGATTTTTTAGAGTATAATATAATCACATGACGATATATAAAAACACTACTGATCAAATTATAAACAAAATCACTGCTCAAGATAGACAAAGACCTTAGTTTTCTCCGTACAGTTTTGGAATGAGAACTTTGCCTGTGACAAAATTGTAGGATTCCAATAATTATCAAGCTATATTAAGTAATATAGATATACTTTTTGCAAAAACGTGCTCTATCGTAAATTATTAAACTTGCAAGACTATTACCGATATGATCTTCCAAATAGTTTCCTTCACTTTTTGTGAAATTTTCGGGCATTTGCAAGGTAAAAGAGGCACCTTACTTCCATCCCGTGCGATAATACCTATTTCAGTGGATACTTTCGCCGTAGTCTTGCCGATAGGTTGTCCAAAGGCATTGCATTTCACCACCATCAATTCTGTCTGGTTTGGGACATCATATTGATGAGTACCCCTGCGTTTCTTATATCGATGTACTGCAATTCCAATAGCACCAAAGTTAAATAAGCTAGATAACATGAATATTACAAATAACTTCGATTGGCTCAAATTATGTCATATCTGGAAATAAAAAATTATACATTTGCGATAAGTCAGCAAACATTACCTATACGTACAGCTGCCTCCCTATGCCTTGTAGATTGGCTTCCATCCGCATTTCTCTCTAGTTGTTGTTCCGTTTCATTCATATCATGGTCACCAAGGTCTTGTTGATAATCAGATAGTGTCTGGCCCTCTCCAACAATAGAGGGAGTAATAGTCTCAGGAACTACACTATCTATTTGAGATAGTTGAGACACATGCTGTGATCTTTCCTGACTTGATAGAGCTTGTGAAGTACAAGCATGTTGTGAAAAGGTGGTTCTTCGAGAATGCAACTGTCCTCTTTAAGTTGGACGCTTCATATCTAGATTTTTTTAACCTTGTATAACATTCAAGATTGCACATATTCATGCATAGAAAAAAATATAAGTTCAAAAAGCAACATCAAATTTATCGCAGCCATAGAGCCAAATAGATTGAATCACATATATTCATCCATTGAATAAAATATAAGTAGCAGTCATATAATGTGCATATTGTAAAATAGCATTCAATTTGAGATGCAGATAATGTGCTCATACTTTAAAATATGAATGAAAACTTCATACAACTCAATGAACTTAGGAGACCCAACTTGTTAACACTCTATTACAACATCTTCATCACCAGCCATATTATCCAACCTTCTAACAGGAAAGGGGTCAGATTCAACAAGTTCTTCTTCAGTGGATGTAGAAGACTCTCCATTGACATCATAAAATTCTCTAGGCTTTATCTTAACAGGGACGTGCCAATCAGTTTTAACAGGATCTTGTACATAAAAGACTTGTTTTGCTTGTGAAGCGAGAATGTAGGAATCGTCAGTATATAGTAGTCGATTAAGTTTCACAATTGTGAATCCTAACTCGTCTACCTCAATGTCGCGCCTATCAACCCAATCACATCTAAATAAGACTACATGTCGCCCTCCTCCGTAATCCAACTCTGTGATGTCAGTCAACACGCCATAGTACGTCACATCTAATGTTGTGGGGGAACTGTCATTAACCGTTCCATAATTAATGCAACTTGCCGAGAGTACAACTCCACTGTTCTGGGTTTTACTTCTCCTATCTGCACACTGCGTGCGATACCTACACCCATTAATAAGGTATTTTTTAAACTTGCGAACAACCTTGGAAGGACCCCACGACAAGTGTTGAACATCATTAGGTTCATCAGAACTGCTGACCTGTTCATTAGAAGCCAAAAAATGCACAACCTTAGTATTTGGTTAACATGACTTTACAATTTAGTAGAGGCAAAACTCACAGCATCACGAAACCACTGAGGAACCTCAGAGTTATGAATCCGATCAATGTCTATTTGTCGTTTGTTCGGGTATCGTGCTCGGAGGGCTTCCTTATGGTCTTTACAAAAGGTTAAGATGCATTAGAGATACTAAGGGTGCTACAAAGTCGAGAATCAAGTGGAGAGGAGATAGTAGACGTGCATACATTACATGTGTGTATATTTCAGATGTGTTAAATAACACCCATCTATGCATTTGTACCCACGTAACTTCGTCAATATTCATAAACTCTGCCTTCCCAATGCCACGCCCGGGCGATGAGAAAATGTTGAGGAAGGCTTGTGGTGCTTGCAAATAATTATCATCATTTCGCACTGGCCGATTAGACCTTGTCTCGACATCGTTCAAATATCTTGAACAAAATGTCAAACATTCTTCTGCCAGGTATCCTTCAGCAATTGATCGCCCAGGACGACTTCGATTGCGCACTTATGACTTCAATGTGTGAAGGTACCTAGGAGATATAATTTGACATGATATATTAGTAGTTATTTTAATACATACTACTTAACATTATGACACATGGTTTGGGGATTTACCTCTCAATAGGATACATCCAGCGATAGTGAACAGGTCTTGCCATTTTAGCCTCACTTGTCAAGTGTATGGACAAGTGAACCATGATATCAAAGAAAGTGGGGGGGGGGGGGGAATCCTCTCAAGATGACAAAGTACTAGAGGTATATGACTTTCTAACTGCTCATAGCAATTAACTGTCCCAGTTTTGGAGCACAATTCACGAAAATACGTACTTAGCTCTATCAAAACTGTACTAACTTCTTTGGGAATCATGACTCTTCAATCCTGATATTTTATGTTCTTTCACACGAACACATCGTGATAAGTTACTCGAATAGCCATCTGGCACTTTAACCTTGGAGAGCACTGTGCAGACTAGCTTTTTCTCTTCCGCGGTCAAAGAGTAACACGCCTTAGGCAAATGAACCTTACCAGAAGTAGTTTCTGGATGCAGGGCATGCCTAATGTCCAGTTCTTGCAGGTCCAAGCGGGCATTCAACGTGTCCTTGGTTTTCCCTTCCATGTTTAGTAGTGTTCCAACTAAACTCTTGCAAATGTTCTTCTCGATATGCATCACATCAAGGTTATGACGTATTAAGAGATGTTCCCAATAAGGCAATGAAAAGAAAATACGTTTCTTCTTCCACCCTATTACTCCTTCACAATCCCTTTTGCGCTTAGAGCCAACTACTTGTGCATGGTGCTTCCCAAACGTTATTGTCACCTTACTTGCCTCGGCTAGCAATTGTTGCCCAGTCAAGTTAGGGGGAGGAGATCGTATTTCAATCTTCCCATCAAATGATTCTACTTGACGTCTATATCTATGAGTCTGATCTAGAAAGCGACGATGACCCATATAACAAAACTTTCGAGAACTTTTCAGATAATGACGTGATGTCTCCACATTGCAAGTGGGGCATGCATACTTTCCTTTTGTGCTCCACCCAGACAAGTTTGCATATGCAAGAAAGTCATTAATTGTCCATAAGATAGTTGCACGCATCACAAAATTTTCATTCCTTGATGCATCGTATGTTAGACGCCCAACGTCCCATAATTCCTTCAACTCATCAATCAATGGCTGTAGATATACATCAATATCATTGCCTGGAACACGAGGTCCAGGAATAAGCAAAGACATCATAAAGAAAGGTTGCTTCATACACATCCATGGCGGTAGATTATATGGAATTAAGACAACTGGCCACGTGCTGTGTGCAATACTAAGAGTTCCAAATGGGTTAAAGCCATCACTTGCCAATCCTAACCTGACATTTCGACCATCAACAACAAAGTCTGGAAATTGATTATCGAGATGTTGCCAGGCCATAGAATCAGCAGGATGCCTTAGGATATTGTCCCGTGCTCGTGAGTCCGCATGCCAACGCATGCTTGATATATGTTGTCTTAGCTGACATAAATAGCTTCTATAACCTTGGAATAAGTGGGAAATGCCACATTGTCTTAGCAGCTACCCCACATCTCTTACTAGTAAGTACATTAGACCCATCATCTGCTTGTTTCCACCTTGATAAGTGGCATATAGAACATGATACTGCATCCGCAAATTCATTTCGATACAAAATACAATCATTGGGACAAGCATCAATCTTTTTATAACCGAGGCCAAGATCATTCACAATTTTTTTCGCCTTGTAGAACGAATCAGGCAAGCATTCACCAAGGGGGAGCACCTTTTAAAGAAATTTGAATAGTTGAGTTACAGATTTGTTGGTCCAACCATTTAGACACTTTAGGTGAAACAAGTGGACAAGGCAGGACAACTTGTTGAAGTTCTTGCAACCAGGGTATAGCTTTTGCTCAGCTTCCTCAACTAACTTGTAAAATGACCTTGCCTCTTCATTAGGTTCATGGTGAATGTCTTCTTGTTCACCCATAATTGGCGAATGCCCAAATGTGTCATGTAACATGCCTTCCATATCGTCCTCTTCCTCTGAATCTTTTTCATTTGCAAATGCATCCAATACTTCCAATTCACCGTGGTGTACCCATATACCTTTGGCATACTGACTATCCCACCCATAAATGATTAGATGTTCATGAACAGTGTCATGAACTTGGAATTGCCTGTTACGACACCTTTTGCATGGACATTTTATCTTTCCATGAAATGCTATCAACTCAAAAGCATCATTAAGGAAGGTGCGGAACCCTAGTTGATATTCGGTGCTGAGACGATTATGCTCAATCCAATCTTTTTCCATGTTGGAATCTAACTTAGCCTGGATAATAATATCAAGCTGAATTTATTAATTGACATTTATGAAAAGCAAAAATTTATTCTTTTAAAAAGATAAATTAAAACAAGTATATATTAGACATTATCTTTTACGGCTATTCAAATATGAAGCTTGCTCTTGTAAGGTTTTACAAACTCAATATGTTATTTCTGTGTGATGCTCTATCCCTAAAAGCCATGCAAATGGGGGATCAACCCAAATATATCAAACGAACCCAAAGTTCAAAATAAATGAAACAAGTAGGATAATGCAGGATACAAACAAAATATTTGAACAAGAGCATATAATGCAGGATCTTATAGAGTCACTGTTTCTGCACAAAGTCAAAACCTGAAGGACAGTTCTTACCTGCAGCCACAAGGTGTAAATAATGAGCCACTACATATTAACCTCTTCCTAAAGAATAATGAGTTCTACAGTTCTTTCTTACTTCCTATATACCAATTCATGTTAACTCCAACTGAAGATATCTGATAAAGATGGTGAACATAATAACTCCAATGCCATTTTCCATTTTGTAGTCTTCTCTTTCAGATCTTCTGCCCCACTGATTCTATCATTAAATATCTATTTCTTAATTAAAAAAAAATAATTCAGTTTCACATGGTATTCTTCATCATTTTCATTTTTTCCCAGGTATATGCGCGATCTTCTTCTTAATCCTCCATCGTTTCAGATTGCTTCAATGATTCAAGGTGATCTAATCCTTTTGTTACTTGAGTACTAAACATGAGAAATTTCTGCTATTAAAGGTTGGATGCATACAACATCTTACAATCATTTACATGTTTACCAAATAAACAACTTAAATTTGATATACTTTGACAATAAGCCCATTTGAAACAATTGGATGCCATCACCATCCTCCAATCTGACGCTCATTTTCCTGAAGTGCCTTGATCTTTTTCTCCCTTGACGTTCCTCTTGTTTTATAACCTTAGTTAGATCCATGGGTAATTAAATAAAATATTACACACTAGTCTATTTCGAATTGCCGATTCAAGTATCCTACATAAGCAAATGAAGAGGGGACAATACATCAATGGAGAGAATGGGGGGAGAATCTAACAGTCAGGTGGCATTGGGATTCCACTTTTGTCGTTATATTATTAAAAGTAGTCCAGAAACACCCCAATTACCAGACCAGTAAATAAACTATCTATAAACTCTTTAACACTAAGCAGCTTGATATGCTGTCATTAAAACTTATGGTTTTCTTTAAGTCACTCTTTTTGTAATATAATAGGTATAGGGTTTTGATATATTCATTTCATCTTTGGATGGCCATTTGACATTCTATAATAAGTTGTATTTCTTTTGGCAGCAACTTGCAAACTTATGAGTAACGTGACATGCTCAATTCTCGAGTTTACATGTGTATCACCTGCAAAGGTTATTTTCTGGTAACTTCTTTAATAGGTTTGGCATGGCTAAATCTTTACAAGTAATCCATAGAAAGCAACATATGAAATTAATGGTTTCTAACCATATGACTGCATTGTAGACAGTTCGATGTATTATAACCTGTACATTAGAAAACTATTCAAGGGAGGTTAATCATATGGAGTTTTGTAGAATCAAGAATGTAGTTGATGAAATTTTGCAAATGTACATAAACTCTGAACTTTGTGATATGTTAAAGTTACTATTGGATCCTACTTGGACGAAAACTGGATTAAAAATTGAACTTGAGACCTTGGTATGTTCTCGTACATCCTCATGTTTTATTCTATTTCTTCTTTTATTTCAAATGTTTGTGCCACTACCAATAAATGGTAGCAGAGGACTACTATATGCAATCAACAGTATCAATAGCAAATCAGCAAATGGTATTACTGAAGTAAAATTGAATCGTATCAATTGGTTTAACAAAAAGCCAAATCGAATCCAACTGAAGTAAAATTTGCACAACAATATAGACCTAAGTGAGAGATTTGATTTTTACTCACCTTGAACCCTGAATAGAGCACAAAAACCCAAATTTATCCCACCTTGAAGTTGAAGAAGATGAAGAAGGAGACGCTCTTCCTAATTCGCGCCCAAAGCTTGGATGAAGAAGGACATTAGGCCCCTCAGCAGGTGACGCGGGTTCTTCCTCTCAGTGGGGTGAGGCGGGTTCTTCTTCCTCTCAGCTGACACGAGTTTCTTCCTCGCAGGTGACGTGGGTTCTTCCTCTCAGCGGGATGTCAAAGCTTCTTCCTCTCAATCTAAAAAATGCTCTGCCAAAATCTTCCTCTCAAATATGCAGGATTCCCAGGTTTATTCGCGCCCAAAGGTTTTTTATTTTGTGTATATATATATATATATATTTTTAAATCGATTAGAGACGGCAAAAACCGTAGCAAAGATTGTAAATCTTAGCTACGGCTAATATACCGTGGCTACAATTTTTTTTTAAATTTATATTTTATGTTTAAAAAACGTAGCAAAGTGTTTTTTATTTGTAAATCTTAGCTACGGCTAATATACCGTGGCTAAATGTTTTGTATATATATATATTTTTTCAAAAAATTGATTACGGACGTTAAAAATTATGAATTGACGTCGACTATAACCCCTACCCTTCCAAGCTAACGATGCGGGTTCGATTCCCGCTACCCGCTCCATATTAATTAATCCGTTGTATGAGTTATTTGTACCGAGGGTTCGATTCCTTCTCTTTCTGTTTCTTCTGATGACTTAATATTTTATTTCGAATTAAAAAAAACAAATATATATATATATATATATATATATAGAGAGAGAGAGAGAGAGAGTTCCTTATTTATTTTATCATAGTTTAAAATTTAGAATAAATAAAATCTTAAGAAAATTAAAAAAATTCGGAATATGGTCAAGTAGCGCCCGGATGGGGAACTACCCCATTGATGGGTGTCGCAATGGCTCTCTTCACGGTATTCCTATCTAGTACCAAACTAATCAAGGATACCAAGAAGAAAACAATGTTGATAAAATAAAAAGAAAATGGGAAAAAATAAATAAGAAAATACGAAATGTTAATAGGTGAGGTATTGATAAATCCATTGCATGACATCAAAGGTTTTTTAGGAATAAAGACAACTACAAAAAACTGTTCATACTATGAGCATAGTATGGTGGCGATCGGGCAGGTATGCCCCCATCTTCTAGTGGTCAGGACGTCTCTCTTTCAAGGAGATTGCGGGGATTAAAATTCCCCTGGGGGTAGGGTACTACAAAAGGAGTTGCTCATGAATTATCAATAAGTCTAGAATTTATTCTTCCTGGGTCGATGCCCGAGTGGTTAATGGGGTCGGACTGTACTTTTGGGCATGGTTCGTTTGCTTTGCTATTCTTTTTCGGACACATTTAGCATGGTGCTAGAACCTTGTTAAGAGATGTTTTTGCGGGGATTGATCCAGATTTGGATGCTCAAGTAGAATTTGGACCATTCAAAAAACTTGGGGATCCAACTACAAGGAGACGGTTAATCTGATAAACATTGATTTGATAGCTATCTTCTGCTTCTATTGGATTTTTTTTCACTTTCTACATAGATTACCAGATAAAGTTTGCTGGATTAAAATGCCGTAGCTAATAGAATTTTTTTAAAAATCTTAGCTAATAGAATTTTGCCGTGGCTAAATGTATTTTATATATGTATTTTTTTCTTTTAAAAATCCATTAGGGACGGCAAATGCCGTAGCTAATAGATTTTTTGTAAAGCTTTGCGACGGCTCATCTGCCGTGGCTAAATATTTTTTTATATGTATTTTTTATTTTAAAAATCCATTAGGGACGGCAAATGTCGTAGCTACAGTTTTTTAAAATCTTAGCGACGGCTCTTTGCCGTGGCTAAATGTTTTTATATTTAATTTTTCTTTTAAAAATCCATTAGGGACGGCAAATGCCGTAGCTAATAGATTTTTTTTTTAAACTTAGCGACGACTCATTTGCCGTGGCTAAATGTTTTTTATATGTATTTTTTCTTTTAAAAATCCATTAGGGACGACAAATGCCGTAGCTAATAGTTTTTTTTTGTAAAGCTTGGCGACGACTTATCTGCCGTCGCTAAATGTTTTTTTGTATTTTTTAGTATCCATTAGGGACAACAAATGCCGTAGCTAATATAATTTTTTTTTAAACTTAGCGACGGCTCATTTGCCGTGGCTAAATGTTTTTTATATGTATTTTTTCTTTTAAAAATCCATTAGGGACGGAAAAAGCCATAGCTAATAGAATTTTTTGTAAAGCTTAGCGACGACTCAACTGCCGTGGCTAAATGTTTTTATGTATTTTTTTTAAAATCCATTAGGGACGACAAATGTCGTAGCTAATAGATTTTTATTTGCAAAGCGTAGCGACGACTAATTTGCTGTGGCTAATTCTTTAAGTAGCGACGGTGTTTCTGCATTTAGTGACGGTTGTCCCGTCACAATCACAGTTTTTAAAATTTTATGGGTTTATAGCTACGAAATTATTTAGTGATGGTTTTGCTCCGTCGCAAACCTTTTAATTAGTGAAGTTTTATTGATGTCGTCGCTAGTTCTTGTAGCTATTCAGGCTTTTTTTGTAGTGACTCCAAGAGTTGTTAATCATCAAGGAATTTCCCACTAGCACGAAGCCCATTATTCAGTAACTTTGTTAGTTTAAAAAAAACTTCGCTAGAGGAACCACACAATCTGAGTCAAGACCATTTGCACCTCATTCGAGGTCGGATTAGCTCAATCTCTGCTTGGTGTTAAATTATTTGTTACTTTGATTTCGTTTATTGTTTTCTGCTTTCATTTCAGTTTAGAAAATTTGTTCGAACAAGACACATTCCATAAATAAAACAGATTTTATTGATTGCAATGAGAGTTATTACAAAGCTTGCCGACCAACTAGTACATCAGTTTACACACTACAAGTATTTAAGTTTGATGCAAGCATCTTTTCGCTGAAACAAGGGTAGAGACCCTGATCTGTTAATTCGCCTAAGAAGAGAAGGTGATTAAAGTAAAGCATCCGCGATAGAAAAAGAAAAAGCGCGCTCAATTCATTGCTCCGTCGAATCACCTCAAAAAACGATTCAGATATGGCAAACAAAGTATATGAAGTGGGCTGCAAGCACTCCCTCAATTCTTTGCTCCGCCAGTCAGCCTCATGAAGAGGAACAAAAGAAAGTGACAGAATGCTGACGAAAACATCCCGAAACAACGGGACGTCGAGGTCTCACAATGCTGCCAAATGGGGACGCATCTCAAATGTGTAATGCTTGGGGTGACGCAGTAATACCACCCCGAGAACGAGAGTCGTGACCTCCAGCGCTCCCATCAACCATAAACTATCTGCGAGGACCATCCCTCGACAACAATAAACAGATGAGAGTGTGCTTGAGCACCGGAGGATGGCAGACAAACCTGACCCCCGAGAGGAAGTCCATAACTCTTCTTCGCAATGTAAGAAGATATTATAAGATCTCATGGGATCAATCAGATGCCCACCAAGATCAGGCGACACCACATAATAGCAAGTCTTATCAAGACTCATCGGCACAAAATGTCAGAGCATTTGAAGACTCTAGTGAGGGAGATCTTCCTTCAGCCTATGGAAAGCCCAAAGCAAACTCTCTGGTAAAATGCATTTGATTAACATGCTCTATTGTTTCTCATTGCAATGCTTGGATGCAGAATAGCTAGACCATATATAGGCGAAATGGTTCATGAAGAAACGTCAACAAACAGTTACTTCATCATTAAATGCTATAAAGGAAATCGGAAAAATGACATTTCAAATTGCAAATGCACAAGTCCACATTTTTTGAATTACTGACCCTACAAGCAACCCCATTAACTGAGGGAGTAATCGAAACTGAACCGCCTCGCAGATGCGTGGTATCCTTGACACGCTGATCCACAATGATTTTTTCTAATTGGGCCCCTCAACTAATGTGCCCAAGTTTACGCCTGCCAGATCCTGCCCAACACATGTGAATGAACAAACAGTAAAGGCCTTGAACGCCCACAGAACAATGAGCGTGTCTACAGAGTGTTATCACCAAATCCAAGGCATCAACCCCATTATTATTTAGTTGTTGTTCATTAAAGTTGGTCAACCTATTATTAGTCCGATCAATTGATCCGACTTACACTGGAATCAGACCGCCAAGCGAGCTAAGTTAAGACACCCAAGTCAGACTTACACGCCCATAATCTCACATGCGAGCTAAGTAATTCAGGACACCCAAGTCAGACTTACACGTCCAAAATCTTACATGCGAGCTAAGTAAGTTAGGACACCCAAGTCAGACTCACATGCCCAAAATTTCCAATGCAAAAGATGAAGACGAAGTTGAATCTGAATCCTCTAGCTAGTGATTTATCCAATTATGATTATGGTGGTGGTGGTAGTGTTGGTGTATGGACTGGAGAGGGAATGGACGACAATGAAGTAGTGTACTAGGATGATTTCATGTAGGTTTTATTTTTATTATTTTTTACTTTTTATGAATTTTCTAATGATAATGTGTCAAAGGTGTATCAACTGAGTTGGTAGAGGTGTGGCGGATAGTATCACACGTGCATGGGGTGGGGAGGTTTAAGGGTTAAAAAAAATGATAATGTATTTTTTTTTTAAAACCGTATAAATGTCAACTACTCACTTAAATGCATCTAAACCAAGTTGAATATATATATGTATGATAAATGCCACAAAAGTGTAAAAAAAAAAAAATTCACAATTAAACTAGAAAGTTTTAGTAAAACGTCCATATGATAATATGAGGTTGTACTAAAACATCTAGGTTAACCATTAGACTGTTAAAACAAAATATGGTCACTATCCGGAATGGATATCATTATGAGGTTCTAAGAGAACGTCTAAGGCTACCTCTAAACATTTTCATGGAACATCTTGGTAAAACGTCATCAATGTGGTATTCAATAATGTTTTAATGAATAGTGGTTGTGTTCCTGACAGTTTTCCAAAATGTCCAGTATCACCTGCAAATTGTTTTGGGCTAGCCGTGACGTACAATTGTTCATGTTCATTATATACTCTCTCTCTTTCTTTTCTTTTTTTCCACTTTTGATGTTAAATTATTTTTATTTGCACAACCTTGGAGTTGCTTGAATCAAATAACTCAAAGGCTAAATCAAATACCATTAAACCTGAAACCCTAATATATCTAATAAGCTAAGAGATAAAATAAGTAGCAACCAATGATATTTGACCTGAAACCCTAATATATCTAAGCTGAGAGATAAAATAGGTAGCAACTAGTGAGAGGGAAATGCAGTAAAAATGAAGAGGAGAGGGATGCAAGGTCCCTCAATTAACTGGTTTAGTCATGAGAAATGGTGGGAGGAAGAGGAAGCGGATAGGAGAGAGATAAGAGGTGAGGTGGTGGACATGGATGGATAGATTAATTAAGGTGTCACTCTTTTGTATATTTATATAGCTCCTCTTATCTGAGGTGCCTTTAATAACATAATCTGAGTGATTTTACGAGTTGACTCACTACACCAAATTGGCACTTTTGTAACAACTCTCAAAACAATATCACTTTTGAGATGTTACAATCCACCAAACAATTTCGAGTCAAAACTAAATTTAGTCAAAAAAATGAAAAAAGTAACACAAAAAAATGATACAATAAGTTGGATTACCATGAATAGTATCACTTTTATAACCATACTCTTCATGGTGATACAATTATTGTATCATTTTGTTTTGTGAAAATGAAATTGTTAGGTAGATTGTTACACTTCAAAAGTGATACTGTTTTAGGGGTTGTTACAAAAATGCCAATTTGGTGTAGTGACTTAATTATTAATTCTTGCTTCTTTTGACTATGGGTACATCTAAATTTTATGGAGACATTTTATGTGCTAGGGAAACATATTGATGCTTCCAAATCATATGCAAATCATCAAATTGATTAATCCTGCAAGAAAACGAGATCCAAATAAAGGCTTCAACAACACATCCTAATCTTCAGACCCCATATACACTATTTTAGAGACAATACTTACACAAAGGCAAAATTGTATGTAACCTCACAAAAACTAGAACCAAAAGTTTTACTCCACCAGGGGAAACGCCCTCAATCAAAAAAATGCTCAATCTATTTCTAGAAAAATTCTCAATCAGATGCACATACGTGGTATAAATGTATAGTCTGCAGGAAATATGATCTGGTTGGTGCAAGTGCAATGAAACATAGGAATTAAGGTTAAATATGGACTTGGGGTATTGTATCATGAATGTTACTCCATTATTGAATTATGTTGGCCCAATTAGAACTCATAGTGACCCTGCATGTCCAAAGACTATTACTTCACAATCTCAAACCTCCAAATTGATTATTTTGCATATAACTTACCTAAATTAAAATGTGTAACCTATGGCAATTTAAATGGGTTTTTATTGGAAAACGCCTATATTATACCTCTATATGCTAGCCTTTCTCAATGCTCAAGTTACAAAAGCTTCCTGATGATACACTAAACCATTTTGTAATCTACTCCATACATTATGTGGCATGATGATCTCGTCAACAGAGTAGAGCGAGCCTGAATGAGCGTCCAATCTGATCCAGCCCAATAGTCAGAGAATCAAGCTGAGATCACTCCAAGCCCATTAAAGCAAGTATCTAAGAGTTGGACCTAGACAACAAAGTTGCATCCGGCCCATAAGTCAAATAGACAAGCCCAATACCCTTAATACATAATAAGGCAAGTATCTATGAGTTTGACCACAGACATGCAGGCCAGTAAGACGTTGACTCCTACTAGGAAACAAGCATAAAAATATAAGTCCTGCATGAAAACTCTCTTGCATGGACAACTCTCAACAAGGAAAGGATCTCTGACAAATATCTTTCCTTAAACCACGCCACCAAAGGCATAGCCGAATAAGGACTATTGCATGATGAATAGAGAACAAGGTTGAGGAACGAAGGTATGCTACAAAATCCTAATTTCAAGCAATACACATTTCTCACACCTTGTCTGACTTTAGCATCAGAGTGTCATCTGCTGCACTTGTGTTCCTTGTGCAGGTCTAGGTCAAGGAGATGAAAATTGATCAATCAGTTTGGCGTCGTCCATGGGAAACGACGAAGTTCCTAAGAAAACGAAATAACACCCCTTCATCACCAGGTAATACAAGTGTTGATTGTCCTATCATGTTTATTGTCGATGATCATGGTCTTATTAAGGACAATGATCTATTGCAAGATGTCTTCACCAGGCTATGTGAACACTGACTAAGATCCCACTTCCTAGGCCATCATTGTCTGTTCTATTTGACTAGGCTTCGAGCAATAAGTACAAGTCTGACAATGGTCGTCATGGCCCACTCAACAAGTCTGACTTGGAGGTACTGACTTGTATCTGAAGGGTGCAAGTCTGACTGTGATCGTCCTGACTTGTTTATCAAGTCTAACTGTTGCCATTTTGACTTGTGTAACATGTCTGACTGTGGCCGTCCTGACTTGTATCTGAAGGGTTCAAGTCTGACTGTGGCCATCCTGACTTGTGTAACAAGTCTGACTATGGCTGTCTTGACTTGTATCTGAAGGGTGCAAGTCTGACTATGGTCATCCTGACTTGTGTAACAAGTCTGATTGTGGTCGTCCTGACTCTTATCTGAAGGGTGCAAGTTTGACTGTGGCCATCTTGACTTACATCTGAAGGGTTCGAGTCTGACTGTACCCGTCCTGACTTGTGTAACAAGTATGACAGTGGTCGTCCTGACTTGCGTAACAAGTCTGATTATGGCTGTCATGGTTTGTTTATCAAGTTTGACTATGGCCGTCCTGACTTGTATCTGAAGGGTGTAAGTCTAACTGTGGTCATCTTGACTTGTGTAACAAGTCTAACTGTGGCCATCCTGAATTGTATCTGAAGGGTGCAAGTAGGACTGTAGCCGTCCTGACTTTGCGTAACAAGTCTGATTGTGGCAGTCCTGACTTGCATTTGAAGGGTGCAAGTCTGACTATGGCCGTCCTGACTTATATCTAAAGGGTGCAAGTCTGACTGTGGCCATTTCAACTTGTATCTGAAGGGTACAAGTTTGACTATGGTCGTCCTGACTTGTGTAACAAGTCTGACTATGGCCGACCCGACTTGTATCAAAAGGGTACAAGTCTGACTGTGGTCGTCTTGACTTTCATATGGGAGTTAGGTAGAGGAGGACAGGTAGTGTAATGTTGGCAGAAACAAATATCTTTTATCGGTAATACTTTTTAAGGTGTTATACATTCCACAGCCGCATATGGATTCTACTGTCCACATCTTCTAACTAATATGTCCCTGGCCTATTGACCTCAGTCACTTTATATGGCCATTCCCAATTCGGGTTCAACTTTCTTGCCCCCGGTTCCTTAGTGCTTTGCTGAATCTTTTTGAGTACCCAGTCTTCGACTTTGAATTCTTGTGGCTTGACTTTCTTGTTGTAGTATTGAGCCATCTTTTGTTGGTAGGCGGTTATTCTAGTAGTCGCCTGATTTCTCTTTTCCTGGAGGAGATCTAAGCTGACGCACAGAGTTTCGTCGATGTTTTTCTGTCTGAATTCCTTTGTCCGAAAAGTTGGTATTTTGAGTTACACCGGGACCATCACTTCTGACTCATATGCTAGGGCGAAGGGTGTTTCTATGGTGAATGTTCTTTTTGTGGTCTGATAAGCCTAGAGTATTCTTGGCAGGGCTAAGACCCATTTCCCTTTTACCGCATCGAGCTTCTTTTTTAGTGTCTCCAAGATGGTGTTATTGGTGACTTCTGCCTGGCTGTTGGCTTGCAGATGCCCTGGCGAGGAGAAATGGTGACTGATGTCGAGGTCTTTCAATAGTTTCTCGATCTTGTTGCCTTCAAATTAGGTTTCGTTATCACTGACCAATGTCCTTGGAATACCGAAATTGCAGACGATGGACTTCTAGACGAATTTATCAATTTGGTCTTGTGCAATCTTGGAGAGGGGCTCAACTTTGACCCATTTAGTGAAGTAATCAACTGCTACTAGGAGAAACTTATTATTGGTTGAGGTCGGGAGTTGTCCAATGATGTCCACTCCCATTGTGCAAATAGCAATGGGCTAGTCATTGGAGTTAGGGGATGAACGGGCATGTGAGTGTATGATGCGAACCTTTGTCACTTATCGCACTTGCGGACGATGTCTTTTGCATCCTGCCGCATTTGCGACCAGTAGTATCCCAGAGTCAGGGCCTTATAGGCCATGGTCCTACCGCCGAGTGATTCCCGCAGATGCCACAATGGATCTCTCAAAGGACTGGGTTTGCTTTTAAAAAGGCTAAGCATCTGAGTAAGGGACCCGTGGCTGATCTTCTGTAGAGTCTGTTGTTCAGGAGGTTGTACCGCGTTGCCCTGTTTTTCAACTTTATGGCCTTTGATTTTTTGGCGGGTAGGGCCCCATCTTTGATGTACTCAATGATGTGATTCATCCAGCTTGAATTTGCTTCGATTGTGTAAAGCTCGTTGACATCCTCTTCTTCCATACTTGATTGTTCTTGGAATCCGATAAGACCATTGGTGGTTTCTGTAGTGCCTGCCTGGCTAGTACATCGGCTATCTGGTTGTCGTCTTGCGGACATTGCAGAAGATTGAATCTTCTGAATTGGCCTGCTGCATTATTGACATTTTCTCAATAGGCTATCATCCTCGGGTTTTTACTGTTATAGCCCCCTATAACCTGGTTGACTACCAAATGTGATTCGCTATAAGCGGTTAACATAGTTACCTAGATTTCTTATGTTAGCTTTATGCTGAACATAAGGGATTTGTATTTTGCCTCGTTGTTCGAGGTTGGGAAACCAAATCTGACTTCTTTTCCAATACGAAACCGTTTGGAGAGTGGAATGTGATATCGACACCGCTTCCTTTTCTGTGTGGCTGACCCATCATAGTGTGGGATCTAGGTTGACTCATTTGGTCTCGGCTATGAGCTATTTCACTTTTTTTTGCGCCACCAGTAGACTCAGCGATGAAGTCTGCTAATGCTTGGGCTTTTATAGCCGTTCTGGGTGCGTAGTTGATTTCAAACTGTCTCAGTTCCACCGACCATTTAACTATTATGCCAGATAATTATGGCTTGTGCAGCACCGTGCGAAGCGGGTGTTTGGTTAGAACTGTAATAAAATGGCCTGAAAGTAGGGCCTTAACTTCCTGGAAGATATGACTAATGCCAAAGCTAACTTATCTAGATCCGGATAGTTTGCTTTGACTTCCACGAAAGTTTTGCTGGCATAGTATACTGGTTTCTGTACCCTTTTATCAATCCGTACAAGAGCTGAACTGACGGCTTGACCTGAGACGACTAGATACAAATAAAGCGTCTCTCCTGGGGTTGGTTTTGAGAGTAGCTCAGTACTTTCCATATACGACTTATATCACATGCTTATATCCAAGTCATCAAACAAGTGCATCGTACGCTTCATCCCATCTGAAGGCCTTGTTTCCTTTGATTATCTTGAAGAAAGGGATGCATTTGTTTGATGCCTTGGATATAAGCATGTTAAGTGTTGCCACCCTCCTAGTCAGGCTCTAAACTTTCTTGATGGAGGTCGGGGACTTCATGTCGAGAAGAGCCTGGATCTACTTTGGACATGCTTTTATTCTTCTTTGATTTACTAAGTAACCAAGGAACTTGCATGATTCAACACCAAATGTGCATTTCTGCGGGTTGAACTTCATCTGATACTTGTGAAGTTTGCTAAAGGCTTCGGCAAGGTTGGATATGTGATATGGGCTGTGGATGCTCTTGACCAGCATGTCGTCTATGCAGACCTCCATGTTCCTTCCAATTTGGCTTTCGAACATCCGGTTCACTAGCTGTTGGTACATGCGCCCGCATTATTGAGGCCGAATGACATCACCCAGTAACAATATATCCCTCTCTTGGTTATGAAGGGCATTTTCTCTTGTTTCAGGGAGTGCATCTATATCTGGTTGTATCCAGAGTAGGCGTCCATGAAGCTTAGGAGGCCGTGTGCAGAAGTGGCATCTACAATTTGGTTGATGCAGAGAAGCGGAAAGTTGTCATTCGGACATGCTTTGTTCAAGTCGCTATAATTTACGTAGACTCTCCACTATCCATTTTTTTTTCGTCAGGACGGTGTTTTCTAGCCAATCAGGGTATCTTGCTTATTTGATCATGTCGGTGTTTAGCAGCCTTTGGACTTCTTTGTTTATAAACTAGTTCCTTTCGAGATCCACATGTATTTTCTTCAATCTGACCGGTTTTCGTGTTGGGTCTACAGTCAGTTGATGGGTGATTATTGAGGGGTCTATTCCCACCATGTCATTCATTGTCTAGGCAAAGACATCTTGGTTCTGTCGCAACAACGTTATCAGCTGTTCCGCGAATTCGTTGCTCAGTCGGGAACCTATTTGGATGGTTTTGCTGTTACTAGGGCTATCCAGATACATGGTCACAGGCTTCTCTTTGGGTTGACCGATGTTGGATCTCCTTTTCGGGCAGACAAGGGCTTCCTTGTCCAGGTTGGAGAGTCTTCGCTCAACTTCTGATCTGAGCTTTGTGGCGTTTCAGTCGTGGTCTCGATTTGCTGTTGATGGATATTGATATTCACATAATTATTACATAATATATCCCTTAATTTATACATGTTAGTGTTTCGATTATTATATTTTATAGTAATTATTTCATTTTCATGTCTTTGTAGGAATTTGAGCGTAAACGATGAAATCAGATTAAAGCGGCAAGTTAAGGAACAACAATTAGTCAGTTCCAATGGTGGTATAAAGCAATCCCAAAACCTAATTCATACCCTAAAACCCATAACCTAATTCATACCTTAAAAACCAAAACTTAATTCATACCCTAAAACCAATTCATACCCTAAAACCAAACCCAAACCTAATCCTTCTCCTTCTCTATAAATAGAGGAGGATAGGGTGAGAATGAGGGGGAGGAAGAGAAGGGAAAAGAAAAAAATTAGAAATCAAAACCTCTTCCTCAAAGGAGCTCCTCTCTCAAAGGTGATTCACAATCACCCTCACCACTCATCCATCTCTCACTCACTCCACTCACTCAGCACACAGTCACCTCGCCATCGCCACCACCGAGCACCGCAACCGCCACCGTCACCACCGTGAAACAGGGGTGTGACAACCCTGTTTCACGTCCAATTTTCACTCCACCACCACTATCTGCTCCTCTCCTCTGTCCACACAACTGCCACCACCTCCGCACGAGTCCCACCACCACAACAGACCACGAAAAGCCGCGACAGAACCACCGCAACCACGCCGCGACAGAGCCTGTTTCGCCTCGCGACAGAGCCTGTTCCGCCTCGCCACAGAGCGTCTTCCTCCCCTCTCTCTGTCCTCTCTTCGTCCAGGCCCCAAACCATCTCTCCGCCACCGGAAAACCACCACAAACAGAGCCGCACCGCGGCGCACCACCGTCACGACAGGAAGCAAAAACAGGGAGTCCCCTCCCGATTTCTCTCTGTTTATTTGTGCTGTTTTCTTGGTGTTTCCTCACCTTTTCTGGTCTTTCGCAGGTTCTGGAGATGATTTGAGGTTGAGGACGGTCGCGAGGAACGAGAACGAGGCCGAGAACCGCGCTGTCGCGCTGGAGAAGACGAGCGGCTACTGTAGCGTCACTGTGGCGCTACTGTAGCAGAGGCGGGAATTGGTCAATTCAGTTATTTGGCTATTTACACCCCAGTTATCTGTAAGAGCCACCACAGAGCGTTTTGGGATCATTTCCTCGGGATTCGTGCACAACCACCTACTGATTTGCTGAGTGCCACCATATCGAGCTTGTGATAAACTAAATGGGTTGTATAAGTTATTTTGATTTATTTTACTGAATTGTGCATTTAATTGTTAACTACAATTTATTTCTGAATTTTGATAAATTGCTTTTACCTTGCATGTTCGAGAAATTAAACTTGATATGTTTGGTAGTTAGAATTACCCTTTATTAATATTCAAAGCATGTGCTAAAAATATTAAGCTTAAACTTTGATTAAGTGTGCCTTAAAAAGACACTTAATACTTGGTAAGAGCGTATTTGCTTGAAATGATTTGTTAATGTTTGATAGAAATATGATATAAGTTTAATTAGATTTTAACGATCACATATTCGGTGTAAGCAAGGGATTCTCATCCCTAAAGCTTCTCGTTAAATTCAGTAATTTAGATTTCAATAATTTTGCTAACTCATTAGTGAGTCCAAGCCCACAAAACTCATTTCATCTATCTTTTATTTTTCTTAGTTTTCTTATTTTTAATTTATTTTTAGTTTAGTTTTAAAAATGCTGTAACCCCATTTTCTCTAAATTAGTTTAATTAAATTCTAAAATTTCAATTGCATCCACCTTCTTCGTGGGATCGACCCGTACTTGCCGTTGTCTACCAGTTAGGCACCGTGCACTTGCGGTTATTACAAGTGGGCTGAATTAACCTATTAATTTAGGTTAGTTAAATCCGTATCAGATATCGAGCCATTCCAGTGCTGAGTAATGGCAGTCTCTGGTGGCTGGCTAATTTCTTCTTATTGTGCCCAATGTCTGATTAGCAAGGTACTTAACACATTGGTGTAAAGTGGAGACTGTCGCAGAAGCCAGAGCCTCCCGAGGATGATATTGTATGTGGACGGTGCAACGACCACCACGAACTCTTGAAGGATTATTTTTTGGAGTTGTAGCTCTCCTGCCACTATTATTAATTTGATCCTTCCCACCGAGAAGTATTGTTCCTTGTTGGGTCCGACCAGGGGATGTGTCGAGTGACTTAAGCTTATTCCTTTAACTACATGTTGTGAAAAAGTATCGTTCCTCGCTGAGTCCGACCAGGGGATGTGTCGATTGACTTAAGCTTATTCCTTTAACTACATGTTGTGAAATGTGTTCAAGAACAACATGTTCGCACTACTTCTAGTATCCACTGAAGACCTTTTTACTTCCTAGTTTTCTATGGACACCGGTATCACCAGGGCTTCATTGTGTGGACTTCGGATGCCTTGGAGGTCCCGGTCCGTGTAGGTAAGGGGAAAAATTGATTCCTGGGAGTGAATGCGTTGCATCTATTGGTCCTCATAGGCTGATCGGGTCAATAATATGGGGAGCAACCCCTTTTAGGACCTGATGGAAGGCTCGGTTTTCGAGTTTAATCCGTGCAGGACGCATACCTCATCGCAATGTTCCCTGTTTTTTTCCTCTTCTTCGTCCCTAGGGACAGAGGGCTTCTTCCCAAAATTTTCCTTTTTCTAGGGTTAGTTCCTCGTCTAGGATGCTGTACTTCTATGCTTTTTTTTACCAGGTCCTCCATATTTATCGGGGGGTCCAAAGTTACGAAATTATAGAACTTGTCGTTACTCAGGCCATCGGTGAAGGCTGCGATGGCTGTTGCGTCGTTACAAATGCTGAAGCGAGTCAAATCGTTATTGAAGCGCATGACGTACGCTTTTAACGTCTCATCCGACTTCTGCTGGATGGATTTGAGCATCTTTAATGTTTGCCAGATCTAATGTATATGAGCTGACAGTAGATTTACCTTTGGATTCGCAACAGCTACCGCCGATAAGGGGGTCTGCAAAGGTTCCTTCTGTAGTTGCGGTGGTGCTTTGCCGTTTCAAGCATCTGAGGTTCCTGCCACGTCTCCATTGTCAAGGGACCTTGTTGTCACCATCTCGCTGGTTTTCTTGAGAAGGTGGAACTATTGTTCTTGTTGAAGAACTCTGTCATTCCCCACGGATGGTACCAAACTGATGTAGTCGATTTCTGTTCTCTTTCCTCGCCGCTTACCTAGACCTGCATAGGTAGCAAACGTGAGCTAAGGACCATCGTGTGGTGGCCAATGGCACTCTGATGCTTAAGTTATATAAGGCTTAGGAGAGGCTTAAAACTATAAACTAGGTTGTATTGCGTACCTATAGTTCCTCGACCTCATCTTCTTTTTAAACTGAAGGAATCCTTGTTTGGCTAGGCTTTTGGTGGCGTAGTTTAGGAAAAGTGATCTTTCTATGGAGATCCTTTCCTGATTGGAAGTTGTTCACGTGGGATAGTTTCCCTACACGACTTGTGCTCCTAGATCTGCGGGAGAGATTTCTCTTTCTGAGCATTGTCCATGCAAGAAAATTTCCTTGCCCAACTTATACTCTAATATATGTTTCCTAGTCAGATCCAATGTATTGTTGGCCTGCCTGTCTTAGGTAGATCTCTCAGATACTTGCCTTAGAAATCTTACTAGTATTGGGCCTGACCACGTGATGTGTGGGCTTATTTGCTCATTGCAACTCGGACCCAACTGTTTGGATTTTGCCAATGATGGGTTTGTTGTTGTTTGGGCTTCCTTGGATGTGCGTGCAATTGAGACTGTTTCGTTTTGTTGATGAGATTATCATGACACATGTACGGTGCTGATCAGATGATGGTTTGTTGTATCATCACCTGTTGTCGTCTGTTATTTGCATACTAGGTGTTAGAGTAATAGAGTTCGACGATCATTGTCTGCGGAATGACAACGATCCTTGGCAAGCTGTCTTCACTAGGCTACATAACCACTCACTAACCTTCCACTTTCTAACCCATCGTCGTCCGCTATTTGTAGACTAGGTGTTAGAGTGATAAGGTTTGGTGATCATTGTCTACTGAAAGACAATGATCCCTGGTTAGCCATCTTCACTAGGCTACATGAGCTCTGACTAAGCTGCCACTTTCTAACCCATCGCCGTCCGTTATTCACAGACTAGGTGTTAGAATGATAAGGTTCGACAATCATTATCTATAGTTGGAAATTGATCCCTGACAAGCCGTTTTCACTAGGCTACATGAGCACTGACTAAGCTCCCACTTATTAGGCCATCATCATCCGTTCTATTCAGACTAGGCTTCGATCAGACTAGAAGCTATCATTATCAGTGGCCATTGGCTAAACTTTGGTCGGTTTCGGTAACCATTGTCCATGCAAGGATCCTTGGCAAACCATCATCACCAGGCCTTAAGAGTGCTCACCAGACTCCCACTTCTAGGCCATCGTAATCCATTATTTACGGACTAGGCTTCGAGCAGACCGAAAACTGTCGTAATCAGTCGTCATTGACTAAGCTATGATCGGGTTTGGTGACCGTTATCCGTATTAGATAACAATCCCTAGCGAGCCATCTCGATCAGGCATTAGATTGCTGACTAAGCTGCCACTCTCTAAATCGTTGGCACCCGTTTAACGAACTGGGTGTTAGAGTGGACTAAAATCTATCCTCATAGGTCATACCCGACTAAGCTTTGGATAAATTTGATGACCATTATCTATAGTTGGACAATAGTCTCTGGCAAGCCATCGCGGTCAGGTGTTGCAAACGCTGACTGAGCTCCCACTTTCTAACCCATCGTCGTCCGCTTTTAGCCGGCTAGGTGTTAGAGCGGACTAGAAGCTATTGTAATCAGTCGAGTCTAATTAAGCTTTGGTCAGAATAAGATTTCGGTCGTGAAAGTCTGACTTTGGTGTCCTGACTTACTTAATTCGCCTAGCGGTCTGGTTTCGGTGCCAGATCGATTGATTGGACTAATAATAGGTTGACCAACTTTAATGAACAACGACAAAATAATAGTAGGGCGAACGCCTTGGACAGTACTTTGCAGGCGTGCTCCTTATTCCATGGGCGCTCAAGGCCTTTGCTGTTTGTGTTTGTGCTAGGCCAAATTTGGTAGGGCATAAGCCTGGGTCCATTAGTTGGCGGAGCCCAAGTAAAAAAATCTTTGTAGATTAGTGTGCCATGTGTACGACGCCGATTGTGAGATGGTTCAGTATCGGTTACTCCCCCTAGTTAATGGGGTTGCGTGTAGGGCCATTAAATCGATAAATGTGGACTCGTGTAGTTGCAATTGGAACCGCCGTTTCCCTATTTCCCGTATGGCATTTAATGCTTACGTAACTGTTGGCTGATGCTGCTTCATAGACCACCTCACCTATATATAGGCTAGTTGTTCTTTATCTCAAGCATTGTAATGAACGTTGTAGAGTATGTTGATCAAATGCATTGTTTCGGAGAATATGCTTTGGGGTTTCCAAAAGCTGAAGGAAGATCTCCGTTACTGGAGTCTTCGAATGTTCTGACATTTGCAGCGATAAGTCTTAATAAGACCTATTTTTATGCAATGCCACTTGGTCTGGACGAGCATCCAATTGCTTCATGAGATATTGTAATATCTTCTTATATTTGGAAGAAGAAGCACAAACTCTTCCTAGGGGATATGTCTGTCTTCCATCTTCTGTTGCTACCTAGCACCCATCCGTCATTGCTATTGGGAGATGATCCCTGCAGCTAGTTTTTTAAAAAGCAGAGCGCCAGCGGACATGATTTTCGGTCCTAGGGTGGCATCTTTGCGTCACCCCAGGAATTACACATTTGAGAGGTGCCCCCATCAGGCCCCTTCCGTTCTCCTTCTGAATCCTCTTCGTAAGGCGGGTTGACGACCGAGAAGCTTGCTGACCTGGTCCACAGTGTTGGGGATGGCAGCACTGTGAAACCCCAATAATCCCACTATTTAGGGATATTCTCGTCTGCCTTCTTTTGTTTTCATCACATTCGAAAGGCGGATTGGAGAAGCAAAGAATCGAACGTGTGTTTGCTGCTTTCTTCAGGTACTTTACTTTCACTACCTTCTCTGGAGGCAGATTGGTCGAGCGAAGTCTTGACGTGCGCGTTAGCAGATGCATATTTGTGCCGGATTTAGATATTTGTAGTGTGTAAACTTCTGTACTAGTTGGTCGACAAGCTTTGTAGTAACTTTCATTAAAATCAATAAAATCTCTTTTATTTCTTGAATATGTCTCGTGCGAACAATTCTTCTAAGCTGAAAAAGAAAAACAGAAAACAAAAATGAAATCAAATCAACAAAATAATTTGACTCCGAGTGGGGACTAAGCTGACCCGGCTCTGAAGGAGGCACGTATGGTCCGGGCTTTGATTTCATAGTCCCTCTAACAAAGTGTCTTGCCTTGCCAAAGCTAGGAAAGTTACTGAAGAGTGGACTTCGTGCTGGAGTGCAATTCCTTGCTGATTATAGCTCTTGGAGTAGTTGCCCGTTTGCTAAAGTGTTGTTACTTAGTTTTGTATTGGTCTGGATTGAGTCTCCAGCTCTGAATTCTGGCTCTTCGCATAGCTGTGTTTCGATTGTCGGGGTTTTTTCTCTGTCCACAAAGACCGATTCTCCCATTTTGTCTAGGCCTTGTGCCTGATACATCTATTCTGTGGGCCCAACCTGTAATTGGTAGCAATTTGATGCATTGGTGCAGAGTGGAAACTACTACTTTCATATGATAAAGCCAAGACCTTCCCAGAATAATGTTGTAGGTGTACGGAGTGTCAACCACCATAAATTCTTGGACAAGGTATTTCCACAATTGTGGCTTTCCCGCCACCATTAATAGATTGATCTTCCCAATAGGGAAACATTTTTTCTCCACTGAATCTGATCATGGTGTGAGTGGTGGGGGTTAAGTCTTTCTCCTGAAGTTGCAAGTTGCGGAATGCGCTGAGAAACATGACATTGAGTGAGCTTCCTGTATCCACTTAGGCCTTTTCACCTCCAACTTTGCAATGAGGAAGAAGATGACCAGGGCATCATTATGAAGAGAATGCACACCTTGGAGATCCCTATCCTTAAACGGCAATGGTAGGATCGGGCTCCGAACTCGTGCATGTTGCATTTGTCGGTCCTCGTACTAGGGTGGTGATCGCATCTCAGTCAACGTCCTATTTGATTGTTCTCCCTCGGGACTGGCCCCATGAATGACAAATGATGCCAGGAGCTTCATTTTCATTCTCCTTGACAACGTCCTCTATTTCCTTTCCCTGGTTCTGCCTTCTATCTGAGCTTAGGAAATTCTTGAGCTTGCCTTTCCTGATCCAATACTTAACTTCTCCTATGATTTTTCTGCAATCCTTAGTATCGTGTCCGTCTTTCTTATGGAAAACACAATATTTACTGCTGTCACACTGAGCGGGGTCACCTTGCTGCTTGGGGTCTACTTGAGTTTTTTCCAATTCTTAATGGAATTGAGGATGTCGGACAGACTGGAGTTGAGAGGGGTGACAAATTTGGATCCGAAATAATTGGAGGCCTTGTCCTGCCTTGTGCGGCCGTAGTCGGTCTTACTGTCATTGCACTTCCTCTTGTTCCATTCGCCGTCCTCCTTTTTCTTGTCCCTAGGGACAGAAAGTTTCTTTTCGGATTTCACCTCCTTCTTGGCGATCAACATCTCGTCTAGAGGGATATATCTCTGGGCATCCTTCAACAGGTTTGCCATACCGGTTGGGGGTCAAAAGTAAGGAAGTCATAGAACTTGCCTCTCGTCATACCCGAGGTGAAGGTTGTGACGACAGTGTCATCAATACAGTTGTCGATGACAGTCAACTCATCGTTGAAGTGCGTGGTGTATTCCCTCAATGTCTCGTTCTATTTCTGTTTTAGGGTCAGCAGATAGTGCGGGCCCTTCCTGATTCATTGCCTGTCAGCAATGCACTTGAGGAACGCCGTCACCAATGTCTAGAATGAGTCGATGGATCTCGGAGGGAGGCTATGGAACTAAGTCAACGCTGACTTCTTCAGGCTGGTAGGGAATGATCGGCACATTATTGCATTGGACCCTTCCTTGAGTGCCATTACATGATGGAAGTGACGCAAGTGATCGGACTGGTCTTCTGTCCTGTCTTAAAACTCCAGCTTTGGCGGAGTGTACTTCTTTGACAGTGGTGTGTTCATGATATGATCCATGAATGGAGGGACAGTGAGGTTGAACAATACGTCTGGATTTCTATCCCCTTGTCGAATGGGGTTTTGCGAGCATGTATGTTTGTTTTAGACGTTGGGTCTCTGTTGGCCATTCATCCTCCTCTGGTCCACTGGGAAGCTGCAGGGGCAGCGCGGCTCTCCTGAACGTGTTATTTGGAACCTTATGGGGAGTGGGCTCTTCGCTGCTCGCGGTCTTCTCTTACGAGTAGATGATTCTGATGATTAAGTATCTCCATCGCTCATGCTATTTGTTGCATCTGGGTTGACAGTAGATCCACCGTTGGGTTTGTCGTGGCTGCCACCGGCATAGAGGGTCTGAGAGGGTTCCTCTCGTGAGGTTGTGGCATCGGAGTTGGCGGCGCTTTGCTAGTTCGAGCGTTCGATGGTTCAGCAGCATCTCCATTGTTTCGAGACCTTGTTGCCACCATCTTTTTGGCTATCTGAGAAAGGTGGTACTACTGTTTCTTCTTAGGAACTCTGTCGTTCCTACGGACGACGCCAAATTGATGTAGTCAATTTCTGCTCTCATTTCTTGCCTTGACCTAAACCTGCACATGAGCCAAAGACCACTGTGTGTCGGCCGATGGCACTTCGATGCTTAAGTTAGATAAGGCTTAGGAGAGGCTTAAAGCTGTAAATTTGGTTTATGTAGCATACATTTGTTCATCGACCTTATCTCCCTTTATAGTGCGAGAGTCTTTGCTCGGCTAGGCCTTTGGTGGCGCAATTTAGGGAAAAAGATCTTGCTAGAAACCACCATTTCCTTATTGGGAACTGTCCATGTAGAGAAGTTTTCCTACATGACTTGTTATCCCAGATCTGCGGGAGAGGTTTTCCTTTCGGAGTGTTGTCCATGCGGGAAGTTTCCCTGCCCAACTTATCCTTCAGTATTTGTTTCCTAGTCGGAACCAATTTATTGCTGGCCTATCTTGGGTCAATCCCCCAGATACCTGCCTTATCAGGGCCTACTCTTCCCTTATCCTTACGAGTATTGGATTTGACTTACGCGTGGGCTTAGTAGCGTGTTGCAATTTGAGTCCGACCTTCTGGATCCTGCCAATAGTGGGCTTAATGTTGTCTGGGCCTTGCTGGATTGGGCGTGCAATCAGGCCTGCTTTGTTTTGTTGACGAGATTATCATGACACGCATACGATGCGAATTAGAAGACAGTTTGGTGTATCATCAACTGGTAAACCGTATGTTCAAGAAGCAAATTGTCAGAACCATGGAGGTATATATAGACGACATGCTGGTCAAAAGTCTTCGATGTCCAGATCACATCACAAACTTTGTCGAAACATTCATTCAGTTCTACAAGTATCAGATGAAGCTCAATCCACAGTAATGCACCTTTGGGGTTGAGTCAGGCAAGTTCTTGGGTTACATAGTGAACCGATGAGGGATAGAAGCCGATTCAAAGCAGATTCAGGCTCTTCTCAATATGAAGTCTCCTACTACCATTAAGGAAGTTTAGAGTCTGACTCGGAGGGTGACAACACTCAACAAGTTCATATCCAAATCATCCGACAAATGCCTCCCTTTTCTTAAATTTCTAAGGGGAAGTAAATGGTTCAAATGGGACGAAGATGGCAAGCAAGCCTTTCAAAACCTGAAAGCATAGATGAGAAGTACCAAGTTACTTTCAAAACCGATACCAGTAGAGACACTTTACTTGTATCTATCTGTCTCAAAACATGATGTCAGCCCTAATCTAAAACGACAAAGGAGTACAGAGACCGGTATACTTCACTGACAAAACCTTTGTGAAAGTGAAGGCAAACTACCCAGACCTAGAAAAGTTAGCCTTGGCGCTATTTGTCTCCTCCAAGAAGCTGCGACCCTACTTCTAGGCCCACTCTATAACGATTTTAACTAAATATCCACTCCACACAGTATTGCACAAGCCAGAGTTGTCAGGCAAGATGGTTAAATGGTCAGTTGAGCTAGGGAAATTTGATATAAACTACGCTCCAAGAACAACCATCAAAGCTCATGCATTGGCGGACTTCATCACCAAACTTATTGGCGGTGGAGAACAGGAATAAGACAACTAGGAACAGAGCTCGAATGACCAAGGATGGGTCTTGTACTGTGACAGGTCATCCACAGTAAATGGAAGTGGTGCTGGAGTCACTATCCACTCTCCAGACGGGGTGACTCTAGAAAAAGATGTCAAGTTTGCCTTCTTCGCCTCCAATAATGAAGCAAAGTATGAGGCCCCTTGTTCGGCCTAAAGCTTACTAAGGGGATCTGAATAGATGAGCTGACTGCGTACAGTGACTCCCATCTGGTAGTTAACTAGGTTAAAGGGGATTTCAGTAGCAAATATCCCAGAATGTTGGCTTACCGCGAGAAAATGATCAACACCATAAGCGAATTCAAAAGGTTAGAGCTCCAGTGATGTCCCAGAGACGACAACGAAAGGACTGACGCACTGGCCAAAAAGGCGCCAGCTACAAATGAGACCTTAGACAGGCTCATTAAGTTCCAAGAAAAATTAAGTCTAGAAGAAGAAGAATCCAATGATGCATGCGCAACAGGCGAAAAGACAAACTGGATGAATCCCATCATTGAGTTCGTCAAGAATGGAGTCGTCCTGACGGAGAAGATCAGAAGGCTAAAAAATAGGACAACGTTGTACATTTTTTTGAATGATAAGTTATACAGAAGGTCAGCCACAGAAGCCCTACTTAGATGCCTGGCCCTCTCAGAGACAGATTATGTTCTTCGAGAAATTCATGAGGGCATCTACAATAACTACAAACGTGGGAAAACTCTGGCACAAAAGGCCCTAACCTTAGGGTACTATTGGCTGAAAGTGCAACAGGACGCCAAGGACATAGTCCGAAAATGCGGCAAGTGTCAGAGATTTGCGTTGTACGTCCACATGTTCGCTTAGCCCTTAATTCCAATGACTAGCCCATGGCCTTTCGCACATTAGGAATGGATATTGTTGGGCTACTCCCCAACTCTGCCAAAAAAAGGTTCCTTGTAGCTGTAGATTACTTCACCAAATGGGTCGAAGCAGAGCCCTTGGCCAAGATAGGCGAATATCAAATTGAAATTTTCATATGGGCATTCATCATCTGCAGATTTGGCACCCCAGGGACACTAGTCAGTGACATTGAGACCCAGTTTGAAGGAAACAAAAATGTCAGAAAGCTATGTGATAATCTTAGCATCAACCACCGCTACTCCTCACCAGGGCACCCCAAGCCAATGGATAGGAGGAAGTCAAGAAGACCATTTTGGAAGCGCTTAAATGAAAACTAGATGTGGTCAAAGGACTGTGGGTCTCAAAGCTACCAGGAATCCTCTGGGCATATCAGACCACCAAAAAAACCCCTATTGGGGAAACATCGTTCGCCCTCGCTTACAGATCAGAAGCATGATCCCAGTAGAGTTGGGGATGCCAACATTCACAATGGCGGAGTTTAGGTCGGGTGACAATGATGAAGATTTGCGTGTCGAACTAGATCTCCTCGAGAAAAAAATAGATGAAGCTTTTGCCAAGATAGTTGCCTACTAGTAGGGAATGGATCAGTACTATAATAAGAAGGTCAAGCCACGAGAATTCAAAGTGGGAGACTGGGAAATCAGAAAAATTCAGCAAAACACTAAGGAACCAGGCGCGGATAAACTGAATCCAAACTGAGAAGGGACCTATAGAGTGACCAAGGTCAACATGCCAGGTACATATTGGTTAGAAAAACATGAACGGTGAAGGCCTTAAGCGGCCATAGAATGTAGATCACCTAAAGAAATATTATCAATAAATTTAAGGTATTTGCTTTGTTAAAGTTTCGTTGCTGTTCATTTCAATCTACTGCAATTTGATCATACCCTGTGATTCGACCTCCAAGTCAGACCACTAGAGGAATTACATAAGTCAGGACACCCAAGTCATACTCGTATGCCAAAGGTCGTCTGATGGCCGAACTTACCAAAGTTTAGTCAACACATTAAGGCTGATAAAGACAACTTCTGGTCCACTCTACTGCCTAGTCCACAAAGAACGGACAAAATGGATTAAAAGGAGGAATTTTAGTCAAAACTCATGAAGCTTGATCAAGATGACTTGCCTGTCAACAACTTTAAGTTTTTAATAGTGTTACATATGTCATTCATGAGGCTTGCTTTTATTTGGGGCATGTGTAGTTATGTACTTTTTTTTAAAGTTATTTACAGTGCATATTGAAAGTTAGATTTTTTAAAACAATTTAGTATCACCAGAGAGTTGTAGCATGGAATCATCATGTACCCATGCGTGCGTCTTGTTGCAACAGATCTTATTTTATTACAGTTGGAATCCAGTTAGGTGTTTTTTTTTTGTTGAAAGCCATAGACATATATTGATAATTAGAACTAATACAACCAAGTATACCTGCATCCGACGCCAGATTGGGAGCCTTACTATTAAGGTCTCTAGATATATATTTACATTGCCAAAAAGAAAGCATACTAAGCAGGCGTTTAATTTTATAAATTAGATGGCGCCAGACCCAATGCATAGAAGAGGGTTGTTGAGTTTCGCCACCCTGGATGAGGTTAAAAAGGGTCACAGAGTCACCAAAAAGAAATCCGGTCCTCCATCTTTGAGACTGAATGAGAACTAAGGCCACTTCAGTTGTGTATCCTTCCACCATAGTACTGTCAAAAACGTTGTCGCCGACCGGACAAGCAACAGAAGCCAGAAGATCCCCAGAAAAGCCAGTTGCTGAAGCTCCAATACCACCCTGCATAGTAGAATCAAAGAAGCAAGCATCAAATGTAACAATAACTGTATCAAACAGAGAAGAAGTGGTTGAAAGAGGTTAGCTGTGAGGTTAAGCCCGTGGTTGCGGGCTGAGCAGATTTGATCCTGGACTAATTGTGATGGTGTCAACACAATGTCAGGGATAGAGACCTTAGAGGTAAGGGCCAGGGCTATAGAGGAGTGGGCAGTCAACTGATTGTCTACGGTTGTTGTGTCAAAGATTTGGGGGATTTACTAAAATGAGTGAGGGTAAGAGTTTGTCCTAGTAACAAACCATTGTTTGTTCCAATATTCCCAGAGATTATGACACTGTGACACAAAGGTGAAAGGGAAATCATTGCATTGTTGAAAATAATTTGATTACGCAAATGCCAGATAGTCATAAAAATGCTGCAAATTGGGAGAGCATCTCATCAAATTTCAAAAGTATAGGCCTTAGCAGACTTCCACATGAATTCAAAAACTTGCAGAACGAAGTGGAGGTTAAGATTTGGGCTTGCCCAATCAATAAGAAGAGGAGAGAGGAGCCAGAAGCGTGATATGATAGGGCACATGAAGAAAGGTGCATTTGTCCTCAATGGGGATTTGTATCCTTACTAGATTAGCTCTCGTGGGAAGCAAATTTTGGCTAATCTTTCGAAGGAGAAAATAAGCAATAGAAGGGGCTTTAATTCTCCAGATGGATCTAAAAATTTTAGGGCCAAAGGTTGGCGGGGATAACCGCGAGGTAGAGCTTTCCAAATGACCTATCGTGAAACTCCGATTGATACTTTTGATAAAAAAAAAACCTCGTTTGTCAAAGGTCAAGAAAAGTTGGTTGGGAAGGGTTATGGGTCTGATTAAAATGTCTTTCATGTCTCGAACCACTGAAATTGGAAAAAGAGAGTTGAGAAGTTTCACATTCCAGTGAAGGGGACCGTTTGTATGAGCAGTTCACAAGTCCCCGATAGATCTAGGAAGAAGGAGATCATTAGGGTCTGGGACACAATCTTCTAGAACAATATTAGGTCTGATCCAACAATCTTTCCAGAGATTGATCTGATTTCCATCCATCACTTGCCAAACAAGAAAGCGCTTCATTTTGATGAGGGCAAATAAACTTCCCTTTCAAGCAAATCAGGCCAAAAAAGAGGGTTTACCCAATTGGAAAATGCTTTTGAAACGGAAATAGAGCGACTTGAGTTGACATGTGCGGTCATGCAAAATGTTTTTTACCAACATGGCAAAAATTTTGTTGCAACAAGAAGGAATATTAAGATCCCCAAGATTTCGAGGTAAACAAACCTGACCCCAAGTACAAAGATGTCTAGCATTACCATCTGTCACTCCATTCCACCAGAAGTCCCTAGCCAGGTGGTCTCGTTTCGTTGAGACAGAGTAAGGCAGCAGAAAAGTTTGCATAGTGTAGATGGGGATCAAGTTGAGGACTGATTTGATCATCACAGTGCGACCCGCCTGAGAGAGGATTTTTGTTTTCCAAAAAGAAAGTTTAGTATTAACTTTATCAATGAGGAATTGGAAGTCTTTATTATTTTTGAAAACAAAAGGAGGGAGCCAAGATATTTATCTTTAGGATTATAGCTCCTAGTGCCCAGGATTCTATTAATCATTTTTTCGACCATAGACAAAGATTGCCAAACTTGACCAAAATTTAGTTAGTTCATTAAGGCTTATAAAGATAACTTCTAGTCCGCTCTAACACCTAGTCCGCCAAGAGCGGAAAAAAATAGCTTAGAAGGTGAAAGTCTAGTCAAAGCTCATGGAGCCTGATCAATATGACTTGCCAGGGATCATTGTCGACCCTAGAGAATGATAGCCAAAATTCACCAACCAATGTTTAGTCAGTTCGTTAAGATTGATGAAAACAACTTTTGGTCTAATCTAACGCCTAGTCCGCCAAAAAGGGAACAAAAATGGCTTAGAAGGTGAGAGTCTAGTCAAAACTCATGAAGCCTGATCAAGATGACTTGCTAGGGATCATTGTCCAACCATAAACAATGATGGCCAAAATTGACCAAAGTTTAGTCTGTTCGTTAAGACTGATGAAGACAACTTATGGGCCGCTCTACAGCCTAGTCCGACAAGAACGGACAAAGATGGCTTAGAATGTGGAAGTCTAGTCTGAGATCATGAAGCCCGACCAAGATGACTCACCAAGGATCATTGTTCGACCATAAACAATGATGGCCGAACTTGACCAAAGTTTAGTCAGCCCAAAAAGGTTGATGAAAATAACTTATGGTCCGCTACATAGCCCCGTTTGCCAAGAGCGGGTTAAAATGGCTTAAGAAATTGAAAGTATGATTAATTTATGAATCCAATTGATTTCTGGTCCGCCAAGAGTATTCTTACTCTGCTACATAGAATTTAGCCAACTCATAGAGTTTAGCCAAGACAACTTCTGGACCTTTTGAGAGTTTGAACCAAGAACACTTGGCTTCAAGATGCATACAAGTCAAATGGTTAGAACTCACAAGAACAAGTTAACTACACAATTCCCAGACTTAGTGAAATTTCACGTGAAAAGACCAACACCATGGCAAGATGACATAAAAAAAATACAACAAAAAAAAAGAGTCTAGAAAATACAAGTACGAAACACTACTTAACAAATTATCTTTCATTCACAATTCGGAGATTACAACTGTTTGGGAGGATCGGTTCCAGTGGTTGAAAGGCCAGATACATAAGAGGAGATTACAAGGGATGGGTCAGCAGTATTAGGAGTTTGTCCCGGATCGCCAGTTGGGGGCGCCTGATCAGAAACTTCTTCCTTTCCAAACTTCACATAGGCTACTAGCATGTAATATGCAAAGTCGAGGTCAAGGTGGTCATCTTCAATCAGCTCTAGCAGCTCCAGCCTGCCCTTAATAACCTTGTTGAAGACCAAGGTCTCCTGACCTTCAAGAAGCTTCTTCTCGCGTGCTTCAGATTCCGCCAGACTATTCTTAGCCTTTGCCAACCTGGTCTCAAGTGCTTCAGCCCTCGACTGCTCCTCCGCTAGTTGCTCTTTCAGTGGACTCAGATCATCCTACACAGAAACAACCTGCTCCTCCGCCTTACGAACACGGCGAATGCCATCAACAACTTCGGATTCAAGCATCTGACGTAAGGCATTCCATTAAGACTCAGCATGCTTTCTTTCAGCAACCTGAGTTCGCTGATCAGCTTTTGCCTTATCCGCTACCTTATGAACATGTCTCGGCTCCTCCTGAGTGTGCCCCAACTCAGCCTCAACGCCGCTCATGGCAGATCAAACTTTGGCCAAGTCTGCTTCCACGGACCCCAAGCGATCCTTGCAAGAACCCAACTCTGCTTTTGAAGCTTCCATCTTGGCTTTAAAGTCTGCCCACACAGCCTGCAAAAGGGACTCATAATATGTCTCAACACCAGACTCCTTCAACTGCTTATTCAGGGACACGATTTCACAAAGTGAGTTAGAGTATGACTTCTGCAATTTAGCAAAAGTTTTCTCCATTCCATACTCTCTATCATGTGCTGACTCCATTTCAGTCCCAACCATGTAGTTTGATTCAACAAGGTCATCCCCAACATCAAGTGCCTCTGACCCTTATCGGCGTGCTCCCCATTGTCACCTCTTCAGACAACGACTTTCGAGAGTTCAGTCACTCATACCATTTGCGGATATTCCGCTCAGAAATGACTGGTGCGTCTACTTCCAAGTGCCAACCTTGCGCACTCGACTCCGGACCAAGAAGGATGATTCAGGCAGCAGGATGCAAATCACTCTGGTCCAAAAATATACCCGCCCCGCCCTTGGCCGTCAGCACCGTGTCAGGGGCCCTTTTCATGGATTTCATTTTCCCAGCTGCAGTCGTCTTAGCTTGGGGCGCAGCCCGATGCCTCGCATCAAGGTTTGTGGGTGGAAGAGAGAGAAAATAATCACTCTTTGAATTGACCGCTTCAGTAGAGCGGGGAAGAGGAACATGCAGAACAACTTCAATAGTGGGAACAACGTTCGAAGTTCTGACATATTGAGGAGGAGAAGCTTCTATCTCCAGCGGATATAGCCATTGCAACCTGTGTTGATGGAATGTCTAGAAGCTCGGCTTGTTCCGCACTCGGTTGGCCGACACCATCAACGCCCGCCAGCTTCGAATGACCCCCTCCAAGTCAAGGAGGGGGACATGAAGTTCAGGTGAAGCGCCCGGCTCCTCCAGAACTATCTCCTTGATAGACTGAGCCTGCCCCAGCTTCGCAACAGCTACCCCTCCTCCAGATAAACCAGTGGTTGAGAAGGGATAACAGCTTTAGAACTAGCCTGCTTCTTCTTGGGCCGAGCGATAAGCGGCCGAACTACATCCAACTTTGCCTTCCTAATTATACTGGCCATCGTCAGCTTTCTCTTCCTCGAAGGACGACCGCCAGACTCTTTGATCGACATTCTAAAAAGAGTGGGAGCCTCATGAAAATGCTCAAACAACCCACTCCGCATGATGTTGCCAGGTTGCATAACATCTTCAATGGGCATAAAGGTCAGTTCGTTGAACTTTGCCATTATTGACCCCTCCTCCTAAAAAAGAACTGGAGCCAGAAAATTCTCTGTAGAAAGATGAACAACAATTTAGTACAACATCCACAATGATTGGACAAGAAAGAAAAGAAACATTATACTTATTGTTATCCAGTCTGAAATTTTTAGCAAGCGGACAACCATCCAACATAAAATACTGAGGGCCCGAAGAAGCCAAAAAAAATTGTTTCTGCCAGAACCTGAAATCGTTTGGCAGATAACCAAGACAAACTAGCGTATGAAGTTGGAAGACCCCATGATCGTTCAAACTGTGAGAAGCCAGCAGATGGATCACCTTCAGAGTCACTCGAAGGCCAGCGTCCTTTGCCCGGATGAGAACGACGATCAAGGTTTTGTACTCGTTCGACACCATCTGAGCAGGCGGAATGCATAGATATGCCAGAATTCGCAAAATATCTTTGGGATAGGGAAGCAGAGTTCTGATTGAAGCATGCCCCTATGCAAAGCGATGAACCCCTTTGGAGACCTAATTGGGGTTTGATCTGAACCCAACGAAAAAAATTTCAGATCCTCGAGAATCCAGTATTTATCCTGGAGATCAACCAGACCAGTTTCATCGATCAACCTGTCCACAAAAAACTCATAGCAAGAGAGGGCCCGTTTCTCAGTAGAATTGAGTTCACTCCTATTAGCCATTAAAAAATGTGCGAACTTTCGGTTGCATTTACGAAAGCAGAAATCGATCAAAGCAAAAGAGCAAGAAGGAATCTCTGAGAAATTGCAGAAGTAAAAAACTCAACTATGCAAAGAATGAGGCTTATATAGAGGTGAAAGAGTTTGCGCCTTTTTGTGCAGTCGCGTACTCAAGTGCGCCGCTCGAGGAAATGTTTCATACTCAATCATCACGATTGTCTAGTTCCCTCATGAAATGACTTAGTGGATCGACAAACTGACCCACTAACTCGGAGGGGAGCAACTAATGATACACCAAACCGTCTTATAATCTACTTCGTACACGTGGCATGATGATCTCGTCAACAGAGTAGAGCGGGCCTGAATGAGCGCCCAATTCGATCCAACCCAACAGATGAAGAACCAAGCCCAGATCACTCCAAGCCCACTGAAGCGAGTATCTGAGAGTTGGACCCAGACAACAAAGTTGTATACGGCCCATAAGTCAAATGGACAAGCCTAGTACCCGTAAGACCTAATAAGGCAAGTATCTAGGAATTTGGCCATAGACAGGCAAGCCAGTAAGATGTTGACTCCTACTAGGAAACAAACATCACAGTATAAGTTATGCATGGAAACTCTCTTGCATGGACAACTCTCAACAAGGAAATGATTTCTAACAAATATCTTTCCTTAAACCATGCCACCAAAGGCATAGCTGAACAATGACTCTTGCATGATAAATAGATAACGAGGTTGAGGAACAAAGGTATATAGAACCCTAATTTCAAGCAATACACATTTCTCACACCTTGTTTGACTTTAGCCTCGGAGTGTCATCGACTGCCACAACGTTGGTCTTTAGCTTACGTGTGTTCCTTGTGCATGTCATGGTCAAGGAGAACGAAAACCGGTCCATCAACTTCTATTAAGATTTTGTCATACAAGAAGGAGAAATTAAGAGATATCTATAGCCACTACTACAAATATTAGCTTAGGTAACGCCACTTAGATAGCGCTTTTTTAAAGAGCTATCCAAGTGGGCACTAGGATAGCGCTTATTTGTCTTTAAAAAAAAAAAAAAAAAAAAAAAAAAAACGCTACAATAGCGCTTTTAATTTTTTTTTTCAGTTAAGCGCTATCTTAGTTATGTCTTAGATAGCGCTTTAAAAAACGCTATGAGAAAAAACGTTACCAAAGCTACCATAGCGCTTTTAAAGTGCTTGCATAGCGCTTCCGAAGCGCTATGCTACTTACATTTAGGATAGCGCTTCGATTTTGATCAAATATCAAATTAAATCTCATTGTTTCAGATCTTGATACGATCGGACGGTTAAGATCACAAGCCCTCATTTTTTCATTTTTTCAGATTTTGGTTTCCTCGACATTTAGAATTCCCCTTTTCAAACACACAGAGAGGCGATGAGGCGAGGAGGCAAGGAACCGAGGCGAGGAGGCGAGGAACCAGAGGAGGCGAGGAGGCGAGGAACCAGAGGAGGCGAGGAACCGAGGAAGGAGGCGACTCAGGCGAGGAACCAGAGGAGGCGAGGAGGCGAGGAACCGAGGAGTCGGAAGCTCATTTAAATCTGGGTATTTTGTTTCAAGTTTATATCTTTAGAACCGGGTTGGTTAAGCATGCTTTGATTTTGAATGGGTTTTCATTAGTTTGGTTTTGATTTGCCTTTTGTGCCCTAATTTTTTGATTTTCTGAAACGAAATTGAATCATGTTTATGTTTACATGGGGTTTGATTGTTTTGGTTTATTTTTATGAAATTGACAATGGACTTTGATTATGGTGCTTAAATTTGTGATTTTTTGTGAAACAGACTTGAACAATTTTGACCTAATGAATTGGGAATCTAATTTACAATGGGTTTCTTCTTATCAGGTGTTGGAGTTAGCAGGAAAAGCAGCGAGAGACAACAAGCAATCCAGAATAGTGCTACGACACATACAATTGGCAGTGTGAAATGACGAGGAGTTGAGTAAGTTGTTGGGTGCAATCATTGCCAATCTTGCTTCATCGGGCTTTCTTCTTGTCGCTTTTCTTCACTTCACTCAACTCTGTAATCTGTTTTCTGAGTTATCTAACTAGCATCATATTGTTATTTGTTATTCTCTTATTCCAACAACCTTATCTTGGTGAGTTCTTACTTAATATCAGTCAGATTTTGATCATTCCTTTTTATTTGTTTATGGGCAGGTTCTGATGAACTTAACAAATGACAATTCTGTAGGGTGTAAGCAAATTGCTTCTCACGGGGGACTAGAAACTGTGTCTGCCTTAATTGTTGGGCACTTTCCTATGTTCAGTAGCTTGTCCCCAAACAGTCGAACAGAAGAGACTATGATGCGACTCGAATCTAGTTCAAAACTTGAGCATCGGAATGACAGACATATCGAGCTCTTCACTCAATCAAGACTCTAAAATTTTGGGTTTGGGGTTTTTAGGTTCTGAGTTCTCCATATTTGCAGCGCATGCCATCTTCTGCCCATCAGGTAAAAACCATTTTTTTTGTGTTTAATTTTACCATTTCTCCTTTGGGTTTTTTCTGATTTTGACCATTTGTTTGCAGGATGGAAGAGGAGAAGGAGAGAATGGGAATGAAGTGAAGTATGATTTGAGGAGCAGAGGACTGTTTGATATCATCTAGGTATGAGTTTATTCACTCATATTATGATTCTTTTACTTGTATCCTGATTTTCGTTTCTTTGGGTTTATGGCAGCCTGGAGCGCATCAATATGAGTCTAACAGATCTACTTTGAAGGAGGAAAATTCAAAGTATGGACCACACTATGATTACGAAAGAATATAACAATTCCAACTTTAATTTTTGGTAACTCGAACTTCATTGTTTGTGTGTCTCACTTACTGGTTGGTAAAATTTTCTCTTTAAACTTTGTAATAAATAACATGATTTAATATCTACCTTCAGCTTCCTACTGATTTAGATTCCTTGGTATCCAGATGCTATTAAGTTCGAAACAACATATATAGTAGCAGTCACTGAACAATTGATCATGTAATAAAATTCATAAATCATACATAGGTGTAAGCAATTTGTAGCAGTGTTATTGATATAGATATTGCAACTTAAGTTACTTGTTTATTCAAGACCACTGAGGGGTCTTTGATAGGAAAATATAGTCTTGTTTGTACATCCAAATTTGTGAGGGAACTAGTGTCTTTTTTATCATATGACTAGTGAATATCCATTGTTTTATCATCCCCATGTGAAATTCATTTATTGTGGGAGGTGTGAGAAAACAAGGTATGTTCCAGAGGTGTACAATCATGCCTATATTTAAAGATTTTCCTGTGAAAACATTCCACAGTTACGGTGGAACCAAGTGTAGCCTAGGTGTCAAAAGTCACTCCTTGCGTTTATGAAGATGTCTCTTTGTGTATCTTTGCAACAAGGAAGTAAATTTTAAACATCTGCTCTTTCTGTGGGGTCAGTGAAAACCATATCTATATAACTAAAATATGAAATCAATTAGATAGCCATAAACATGAAATCAAGTAGATATCTTTGTGTAGACCTGCATACATTGTTTGTGCTACTGCTATCCATTGGAGATGCTCTTGGAAAGCAAGTATGGCGCCGGGGGCAACATTATTTAAGTTGTAATGTGATAATTCAAATGTGATAGGTTCTTTGCTATACATGATGAGGCACTTTCATGGGGTTGTAAATCTTATTCAGTGTGCATTTATCTTGTTAGAGTTCAGCTGTTGAAAGTTTTAGAGACTCGCAAAATTGTACTACAGAAAGAGCAAGGCATGGCCTTTGCACGTGCTGTAGCTGCCAGTTTCGACATGGATCACATAGAGGACTTGATATCATTTGGTGAAAGTTTCGGGGCCACACGTCTAATGTAAGTTGTGCTCCTTTATGTTCTCTCTCTCTGTTTTTTTGGGTCATCTTCACTGTTGTTTTAGATTTGATTTGGCCTTTACCTTTATGTTTTGAAATTTGTGAGTCATCTGCTAATAATTCTTCTTCGGTTCTGTTGCAACAGGGAAGCATGCTTGCGGTTTGTCCATCTGCTAATAATTCTTCTTCGGTTTGTGAGTCATCCGCAATACTTGGAAGTCTGCAGCATACTGTATGTACACCACTCACTCCACATATTTGTTTATTTATTCATTTGTAGAGCTTCTATATTTCTGTGATTTCAGATTCTTAGTGTATATTTTTTGGGATCATAAAATTTAATGTGTATTTATTTCTTTAGTTATTTGATGTAGAGCTTCTATATCTTTTGTTTGACAGATGGTGTAAAATCCAGGAGGAATTAGTCAACACTACCAAGCAGGTGGTTAGGCCAGATTCTATGATTAGGGGAAATAAGAGGCCCTACAGTAACCTCGTATAATCAGACATGTAAAAGCCATTCACACACTAGGCACCAACTGAAGTCTTCGACTAACCATAGTAGTCAAACAATAAATTAATGCTCGTTGAATATTCATTTAACACCAGACCTTTTGTTAACATAGGGTAGGTTTTTTGGGTGGATGCATCCCATCTTATTAGTTGTTACTTATTAGGTACTTGAGCTTGTTTTTTAACTGTAGAAAAGGTTTTTACAATAGTATATTAGAAGACTACAATTATTATTCTTTTTTCTTGTTTGATGTCACTTCCATATCTATATTCTCTGTGATTATAACTCTAGGCTTAGTAACTCAAGAGTATAACGATAGTCATCTTTACCTTGTGCTTGCTGAAAAATACAACTGATCTATTTAGCTATTTCTTTCACAGAGATTCTGATTCTTGGAACTGGGAGGTGTGTGGATCCTGAAGTTCGACGCTTCGTTCGTTCGACTGGCATGAAATTAGAAGAGATAGATTCGGTATACTCTTATTAGCCTACCCAAGTTTTTTTGGTTTTTGGTTTTTTTAGCTAGTCTCCTAGTTGCTCATTTCTAATTATTTTGATTTCCGAGTCTGTAAGAGCATCTTCAGTAATAGTCCATCCTCAAACACAAAGGGCTTGAATTGAGGGACTTCTTTTGAGTTTTAGCAGGACCTCCTCCATTGGTGAAATTGACATATATGTTTGATATTGTTGTTGAGAGCTTCCTACGCCATCAATATGCTATTTAGCACGGGTAGCTCCACCCATATTATTGACGTGGATTATTTGATTCATGGAAGTATTGACAAAAGGAGGGCCTTATGACATATCCTGAATTGTTTCCTTTTCTCTCTGATTGTCCAGAGAAATGCATCATCTACTTTCAACATATTGAACGAGGAAGGAAGGATCACAGCTGCTGCACTTCTTCCCTATGGTGTTTCTTCATAACTTGAGGTAAAGTACCAATCGAAAACTCCCTACTACTTGTACATTTCTTTCAATTCTTGGCCACTAACTGCATTTTCAATGCCACATATTTGTGTATTTATTCATTTAATGTGTATGCCACGACTTCACTTGTAGTTGCTGGTGGAGTTGCTCTATGGGGCTCTACAGGGATGATTTCTGTGAGCATAAAATCTTTCTAATATTTACTGCCCTTCAGATTTCATTGCAGTTAAAAGATTAATACTGATCATATCTGTTATATGCGAGCTTAAGAGTTATTGATAGCTTGTATGATATTTATTGAACGAAAGTTTAATTTGTGCATTCTGTTTCTGCAGGCCATTGATAGGCTTCCTTTAGTTCCCGGAGTTCTTGAGCTCGTTGGAATTGGTTATTCTAGGGTAAGTTCCACACCTATTACTGCTACTATATATATGTATTAGTTGAGAAGGCTGCTATCAAGAAATATAGTTGGACCTTTAGTCATTTACATTTATCTTACTGATACAAAACCCTTTGTGTTTGGCAGTGGTTTGCATATATATAGTAGCAGTAATAGGTGTGTTCATGTATTTCAGGTTAAGATTTATATACCGACTTAGTGTGTGTGTGTGTTGTTATACTTATACAATGCCATGATGCAATTTCAGGTTATGCGAGGATACAATTTGAAGTGGCGGTAGAATCTGAGAAACATTCAGCGGTGCCGCAATGTACAGACGAAGTTAGGACTGTAGGAGAAGCTGTTGGCCATTTCATTTCGTGGCCAAAAAAGCTGGTGTATATATATGATAGCATATTAACAATTTTGTATGAATGCTTAAATTATATTTTGAATGAATGAGAAACAGTTAGTTATCATGTTGTGTCTTTATTGATTGATTGAACGTTGTCATTATTATATTAAATATTATATAAAAAAATATTATATGGTAGTTAATAAAAAAAATTCACCGAAATTAAATAGCGCTTTAGAAGCTAATTATAAAAAAAAAAAAAAAAAAAAAATCAAAAAAAAAAAATCAAAAAAATAAAAAATAAAAAATAAAAAAAAATCAACAAAATTAAATAGCGCTCATAAAAGCGCTATGCAAGCTAATTTAAAAAAAAAATTAGCGCTTACATAGCGCTTAATAAAGCGCTATCTAACGAAGCGCTATTCAAGTACGCGCTATCTAAGCCTATTTTTAAGCGCTATGCAAGCCTATATTTGTAGTAGTGAGCAATTCTCTACCCTAGGGAATTAACCAGAAAATAATGAGCATATAACACCATATTATTACCAACATTAACAGGCTGTGTTCTCAAACGAACTAGTCAGATAAATTGAAACTCAAGAGGTTGACATGCTTTACATCTTCCATTGTAGATGGATTGTTCAGAGCTTTTATATATGTAGTAGGCAACAATACGAATTATAATTAAGCAACACTACTGTAGTTCCTATTTGCCTGGATAATCGAAATTGTTAGATGACCCGTAGTTCTACCCAACATTTGTTAAGCGTGTCTTGTATATTTGTTAATATACGTGTACTTTGTAGGGCTGATCTTGAGGGTAGCTGAATAAGCCACTGCCTTAAAATAAAATAATAACAATTTATGTATAAGTTCAGGGCCACAGAGGCAAGTGGTAATTTTAGACTACTTTTTTTTTTTTTTTACTGAAAAAATTAAGGGGTACTATGCCATTCAAGGAAACACATCTTATGAATCAAAGTACTAAAGAAATACTACATAATAAAATCATTTCTTTATAATAATTATAAACTACTCAATGATGTTTTAACTATGGTGTTTTAATTTTTATTGTGACCAACAATGGGATGTCATTATCATACTCGGAACCCCTCACACCCAGAGGGAGAGAGGGAGAGGTTAGCATACAACTGATATAACAAAAATTCTAGAGATTCAGGCCTATAGCGCCAAGGAGGCTCTGTGTGTGTTTGTGTTCGATTGGTGAATTATAAAAATCTCTAGGATAATGGAGGGTATTGAGGCTCTCTGACGCGCCTGGCCTGACTCTCTAGACTGACTGCTGATATAAAGACTTGTATCTTTATTTAATTTCATTTTTATTTGAGTAATGCTACAGTGCTCGGCTGGATGCCCGGCGCACTGTAGCACCGTAGATCTACATCGAGATATGAGTTATCTCTGATCTCGATGCAGATCTACGGTGCTACAGTGCACCGGGCATCCAAACCGGGTATCCAGCCGGGCACCCTAGAATTGTTGTTTTTATTTTTAATCCCATTAGAGATGTGCCCATTTTATTAGTTCGTCTAGGGCACTGAAAATCAAATGTCGGGGCGGCCAGTAAACAATATGTAAAGATTGCATGCCTGCCGACATATGGACCTTAAATAATTTCATAATCGGATATAATTTTGAGATGTGTGACTAAAGTATCTGTGATGAGAGATGTCTCTTTTTATCATTTTGTTTTTCTATTTTTAACACATCCAACACCCTCCTTACCCCTTGGCCAAGTCTCTTCGTACTTTAGGTGTCTTGCTCTTGTCATCTCTTTTGCAAGGTGATCAGATGCCTGGTAGACCCCAAATCTAAATTATTCATGTTAGTTTAGTGAAATTATAATATTCTATATACAAACCATTTGTTAATTTAGTGTTCTCATAATTTAGGGTCCTCTAAGGGTTCAGAGATATTTATAGTGAATATTTTCCTTTTTTTGATAACTTAAGCATGGATATCTAAAGGATCAAAATATTATCATCTTATTTCTTTACGACATAATTCATGTTGCAAGAATGATATTTTCGAATCTACAAACTAATAAAACCCAATACGGTGGGGGTATATATTCGCTAGTTTTTGCCTAAGTTAAGGGACACGAGAATAAATTGATGTCACAACGGAATATTTGCAAATATAAAACTAATATAAATTCTCTTCACTCTGTGCTTTGCATCCATTTCTCTCACTCAGTTGTAGCCCTACAACCATTCTTTTTCCATTGAATATTTTCAATAGTATAAAGATTCAAAAGGCCATTCACAAGACAAGAAAACCATCTTAATCATCTCTGTATTCAAGGATTCTTCGCGACAAAAAAAACCATCTTAATCATCTCTGTATATACAAATAGATCTTGTACGACACAAATAGAGGGAGATAGAGTGAGACCTTGTACGACACAAATAGATCTTGCATTACAAATAGATCGTTTCTCCCAAATTTTATTTTCCATTACATTCTAGGCCTTGTACGACACAAATAGAGGGAGACAGAGTGAGACCTTGTTCTTTTGCATGATAGATTTCTCAACTGATGAGAATTTAGTTTGTTCTTCAACTCTACTGTTACATTGATTCATAGCTCCTACCAGCATGAACTGTCTGAGTGAAGCAGAAAGTAAACAAGTTCATGACCAAGTAGGTGAATTGCGTGTGTGTGGGTGTCAGGTCGTGGTGGCAGGTCCAGTCATTGTTGGTGCTGGCCCTTCAGGTCTCGCTGTTGCAGCATGTTTGAGAGAAAGGGGAGTCTCTAGTCTGATCATAGAGAGGACTAGTTGCATAGCTTCCATGTGGAAATACAAGACGTACGACCGTCTCTGCCTCCATCTCCCCAAACAATTCTGTCAACTACCTCTCATGCCATTTCCAGCTTGTTTTCCTACTTACCCTACGAAAGAGCAGTTCATCGAATATTTAGAGGCTTATGCAAGAAAATTCGAGTTACTTCCTGAGTTCAACCAGACTGTAGTAAGTGCTGAGTACGACCATAGTCTTGGGTTTTGGAAGGTGAGGACTAAGGGGATGAAGGAGGAGATTACATACCTTAGTCGATGGCTAATAGTGGCTACAGGAGAGAATGCTGAGGCTGTGGTGCCAGAGATTGAAGGAATGAGCGAGTTTGTTGGACCAATTGTACACTCAAGTTCATATAAGAGCGGTCACGCCTTCTATGACAAGCGAGTTTTGGTGGTGGGATGTGGGAATTCCGGAATGGAGGTCTGTTTGGATCTCTGTGACTTCAATGCTCATCCATCTATTGTGGTCAGAGATACTGTAAGCTAAATTGACACCATGGTTTTTCAGCTTATAATTTCGGTTTTTCCGCTTTCAAAACATGCAAGGAAAACTCAAAAAATGTCAAAACTCCATCATCATCTGCGAAATCTTACTTATATAAGAACTAGATCATGACAAAATGAACTAGTGTTACTGAATCAAGATTTTAATCGATACCCATCAAAGACTTGAAGTATTGTCATACTTAAATAGTATTGAATTCTATCATTAATATTTTTCATGAACAATTGAAGCTTATCTTCTTTTCATTTGATAAGTTTGAGTGTATTATGAATTATCATTCACCCATCTTTGAAGTGTCTTAGTAAGAACATGATTTGGTTCACACATAACATTCATGGAAGGAAGAAAAATTAAAGAATACGCAGTCATGGTGTTAAAGTGACTCGGAATACTAAAGGGAGAGGGGGTTCACCACCTTCCCAACTTTTTTATTTTCTTTTTAACCTTTTTTAGATCCCCTTTACTTGAATGCAGGTGCACATATTGCCACGCGAAATGCTGGGGAGATCGACTTTTAGTTTGTCCATGTGGTTGTAGAAGTGGTTCTCTATACACTTCGTGGATCAATTCTTATTATTTGTGTCCTGGTTTATCTTTGGTGACACATCTTGTATAGGAATTGATCGGCCTAGTCTTGGACCACTTCTATTGAAGAACATCTCAGGCAAGACTCCTGTGCTGGATATTGGAACATTTGCCAAGATCAAAACAGGGCACATCAAGGTTCAAACATAACTCTACTTGGAAAATCATAAATTAGGACGATAACCTAGTTTAACAAATTCATTTACCATATTATGCTGTTGAAGATACTGATAGTGTTGGCTTTGCAGGTTCGCTCAGGAGTTAAGCGTTTAATGCCTCATGGAGCTGAATTTGTAGATGGAAGACAAGAGGATTATGATGCCATTGTCTTGGCCACAGGTTACAAAAGCCATATTGGTTGAAGGTAAATTTCTCTTTCTTTAGTGCTTCCGTTTGATATAATTCAGTATTTACTCAGAGGCTAAAATGATTAGGGTACCCAAACTTTCAGGGTAAAAACATATTTTCAGAGAAAGATGGGGTGCTTAAGAATTCATCATCGAGTGGATGGAAAGGAGAATGTGGACTCTATGCAGTAGGGTTCACTAAACGCGGACTGCTTGGAGTTTCTATGGATGCTAAAATGATTGCTCAAGACATCAGACGGTTGTGGAAGGCCGAGGCCAAGCATGTTACTGCCTTCCGTTGCACTCCACCACTGAAATCATGGGATACACAGAATCTCAGTTGCACACATATGAGAGGTCCAGAAGATCCGTGAAGGCGTGGGACAAAAGGGTTGTATTGTAATTGCCATACTTGAGAGGAGGCATTGTTTATGTCTTGTACATTACCATACTTCTGTAACTAGGTAGAAGAAGAGAGAAAATTAGTGTTTAGTTAAATAGTTTTGAAGGGTTCTGGGTGTTACTGGTGTTTTTGTGTAACCTGTATTTCCAATAGTATTGCAATCAGAAAACGTGTTCTGGGTATTTTTACACTACTTTGTCCAACCTAGGATGCCAATGAAGTTCATGTTCCCTAGTAGAGCGTCCAATGCTCAAGTCAGAAATGATCCTAAAAAGAAATAAGAAGGGAACCGGAAAAAAGTTAAAACTCAATCAAAGTCCAGGATTACTCTACCCATCTCAGAGTGGCCCTTTTCCCACCCCTTCATCCATACATAATCCTGATTTTTATTGTCTCTGTGGCAGTGGAAAATCTCATACTTCTTCAAGATCTCTAGACTAAATTGGACCGTATCCTGGAGAGTCCAGGATAATCTTGCTTGAAAGTACACAAATTCAAAAAATGTTCTGACATTTCTGAAGCACACCTGGTGGTTAGACCCCTTCAGACCCATGCCTCCTCTTGTCGGCAGAGCCTACATTTAGGCCGCTATGATATGCACACTTCGCTTGTGACCCTATATGGAAATTATCGTAAAATACCTAACAACATAGATATGTCTGTAACATTTTGTTGTCAATTTGAGCTGCATGTGTAACTAATAAACAAGATTAACAGCCTTGTCAATACTATCAAAAATTCCTTGTTAACACTAGAAAAAAAAATAGCAATTGCAATCCATGAATACCCTATCATATCATCATGTCAAATCAATCGACTTCCGATAAGACCTGAAAATTATTTGGTGGGTAGGATTATGTATGTGTATACATACATTATCCAATCAACCCCAAATAGAAATATTTAGGATACTAATTAAACTATTCCAAGACAAACATTGTGTCCAAAGTTATACCATTATATGTAACACAAATACCCTTAATCATTTAAACAAAATCTTTGAAGGATCAAAGCATCACTTCATATATAGTTAAAATCTAATAGCAACTCCATAACTTGGTTATGGGTCTCTCAATTTCTATATATAAGATCAAACCACATTTATGTCAATGATTAGCCTATATTTTTACAAGTGGCAGTATGTAATCAATGGGACAACCCCTATAATGATTGAAAGGAGAGTTATTAGGTTAAAGTACTAATGTGTTAATGTTGATAGGTGGTGTCCCTTTTGTTCCAAACAAACAAGACAGAAGAGAAGATACCTATTGGCGTGAGAATAAAGATCACTGACTCAGAACAAATAACCTCTCTTTCAAGTTTCAAGGCAAGAATCCCTGCATGGACCACTAGCATGTATAAAGGAGGCTTGTAAATCTTGATTCTAGACTTATAGTGGATTTATGTACGCTCAATGGAGGTAATGAAGATTGGCTGAACCATGTTTTATCTTAATTTGTATTGATTGGGATTATTTTGAGGGAGTCATCCTATATTGATATATGTAACCACACCAAACATTATAATGATACGAAAATCAAACCAAAATGAATGTGTGGAGATGGAGATCTAGTGTGAGCTTGGAATGATGTAAATTTGATCCCCACTATTCCCCTAGCCTAGTCTACCCTGTACATATCCCATGAAAGGGAAGCTTCCAACTACTACTTTTTTTTTATTACACAACTGGGATGGAAAAGGGCAACTCATGCAGCAGCAGAGCAGGCGCATGCATGATGCACCCACACTCACCCATGAGATAGAGAAGACAAAAGTAAGTTTAGTAAATTACTCTACTCATCATGCATGATCGATCCAGCAAGCTAGCTAGCTATTTCCATCGCCACAAGTTGGGAACTTTGCTTCTGCTCGTTGTTGTGATCCATAAGTACGGAATGACGGCTAACCACTCAACCAAATAAATCAAATGGATCCAAGTCTATATAGTAACTACTTTTTTGCTCCAATATATTAATAGGACTAGTTCTACTAGTAGCTAGCAATTGAGAGGGACAATTCGATTTACTTTGATAAGAGAATCATGTGGGTGGGAAAATGGTTACACGCTTCGCTTATTTCATCTATAGCCTAACGGCTTTCTCTACTCAAATCTACTTTTCTTTACTTTTTTCCTTGTTTTTTTGCCCTTCCCCTTGTCTTCCTTTTCATCCAAGATTCTCTCCAACAAGAAGTTATAAAAAGCTCACGAGTGAGAATTAGCTAGGGTGGTGCAACTTGGATAGTTTGGGGCCTTTGGGTGGAGTTAAGGTCAAGTGTAAATCTCAATTCCAATTCATCATGAAAGTTACGACCAACACACATGCATAGGATTGGCAACCATTACTCATTCATCCATAACTCGAAGCGAAAGCGAGTCTTCATGCAAGGTGGAGGCGATGGATCGGAGCGAAAGCAAGTTTCTATGCGAGATGGAGGCAACGAGGATATTAAGTGGGAACAATATTGTAGCCTTCGGGCCTGGTTTAGTTAACCCTATAGGGTCAGTCATGTAGCCTTCGGGCATGCATTAATAAATAAATAAATAAAAAAGGTCAATGACCCAATTAAAAAAAAAAAAAAAAAACTCGTAACTTTGACGCTAGAGCTAAGGATCTAATGTCATTTTTCATGGTAATTTTGATCCACTGATTTTAAGAAATACTCTTGAGAAATATTTTGTTATTTAGAGAAAAGGTAAAACTTTAAAAGGTACATGGAACATATGTAAATATGCGAAAAAAGTAAAATACACTTGAAATAAAGCCTAAATCCACAATTTCGAAATTTGTGACTGGAGTAGTTAAGAAATAGGATGAAGACGGTGAATGAAGATATCATTGAGCTTGGATTAGGTGAGGAAATGTGGGAAGATCGCATTGCTTGGAGAACCAAAATTCATGTAGCCGACCCCGAAAATCTCGGGAATGGGCTTTGATGATGATGATGATGATGAGTAGTTAAGAAATAGGATGCACACAAAAATCTTTATGTATGGATGAATTACTCTGTGAACCAGTAACTAAAAATGAAGAGTAATTAATACAAACAAATGCACCTTTTTTATTTTTTTTTATTTATTTCTTAACCCCTTCCACCCCAAATGTTGTTGGTAGGGTTCGAACCCTGGACCTATGATTCCATAGGTACATGCATACCACTCAGCTAGTACTAGGGGTGTTAATCGGTTTGGTCGGTTCAAAGTTGGACCAAAACCAAACTGAACCAAACCAAGAATTCGATTCTCAGTTCGGTTCGGTTTCTACATTTATCAAATAAATAACCAAACCCGAACCAAATCGATCGGTTCGGTTATTTTCAATTTTTTTCCCTTTTATCATTTCTCTTTTATTTATTTTCTGTTGTTACATACAACCGAGTTGGCTCCAGCACAAAAGGAATAAATCAAAGCTACAAAGAATGGAAAAAAGGAAATGAAACTTGGTTTGCAAAAGAGGAAAACCCAGAGACAAAGAGAGTACAAATAAAATAAATGAGAGAGAGAGAAGGGGAAGTAATAAAGGGAAAGCAAATGCCAAATGAACAGAAAGAGTTTCAAGGCTCCGACTATTCATTTATAGAGAATTCTTTCAATTTTTTCTTACTTATTTTTCAGCACTCCCATTGACCACTGTTCATCTCCTTGTGGCTCCTCATTTTCTCCTGCTGCTTTAGTTGGATCTGGTGACTTCCCCCCTACTTCCTCAGATCAATACTTCGCTTCCAAGTCCAACTCTCTATCATCTTCTTTGCTATTTTTTCGATGAAGAAGACCTATAAATGCTCCATGGCAGGATCTTTTGTCGCTTTCACCTCTTCGTCTGATGAATGCCTTAGTTCATTCTCAAAATTCCACTTATCCTACCCTCACTGCTCATGTTCTTTGTATCTATTCACTCACCCAAAGGGCAAGCAAGCAAATAAACCCCATGGTTTTCAAAAAACCACTTATGGAAATACAAGAATATGACTAATAGTGGTTTTTGTCTCATGAAGATTTGACTTTTATTTGTGATGAGGTGAGAGTGGGTAGCATTCAAATGTTTTCCCTAAGTAAGTCAGTATAATACTACACACAATACTAATGTGTTGGGCTTGGGCCTGATCCAAAATTTCATTTTTCTTACCAGACTACCATTGAGCTTGGGCCTAAGCCAGTGAACATTTTGAATCGGGATGGCATGGTCCCGTCCCGGTTCAAAACGGTCCGGGACGAACCGGGTCAGTAAAAAAAAATCTTCATACCCGGACGATTTCGGTTTCGTTTCACTGGACCGGAACCGAGATCAGGACAAGCCCAAACTCGAACTGTTCCCACCCCTATAGATTATGGCACAACAATAGATTGAGAAAAGAGGAAATAGATGGTTAAGTCCGTGTCATGGTAGACTGGATTCTTCACTAAGGCCATCGCTGATTTGTTAACATATACTTCGGTTGGCTCTATTTGTGATGTGCAGAACTCTTTTAACAAACTTCTTGGCCAAATTGCATGGCACACGCATGATGTAGTAGCTACATATTCAGCTTCACAAGTGGAGAGGTGTGACTATCGGTTGCTTCATTGACATCCAAGTAAAATTAATCTCACCCATGAAAAGAATACAAATCCAGTGGTGCTTTCGATCATCCAAGTCTCCAGCCCAATAATTATCACTATATCCAAAAAGCTTGTAGTCATTAGAACGAGACTAATACAAGCCACAATTTATTGTACCTTTAATGCAGGGAAGTATTCTCTTGGTCGTCTTTAGATGAGTAGTTGTACCTTTAATCAAGTTCTTCAAACTTGTTGGATCAAATCGTTCTCCTTCATCATGCTATGATAACTTAACTCCGCGTTCCACTGGCGTACATACGGGATTGCATAGCCTTCTTGAGAAATGAAAACATCATTTTCCCGTTGGCTTTACTTATATGCTAAGATAGTATGGCATGCGCCCAATGTCAGTCATCCCGAATTCCTTGGTCATTTCTTTCTTAAAATCTTTTAACATGCTTGGGTTATTTCCTGTGAAGATCAGGTCATCCACGTATAAGCACACGATCAAGACGTGTCCATCTTTGATCTTGACATAAAGTGCATGCTCATATGGGCATTTTAAAATTGTTTATCGAAAGTATTTATCAATCTGGTTATTCCATGCCCTTGGTGCTTATTTTAACCCATAAAGAGCCTTATTCAACAAGATAAGTTTATCTTCTTGACATTTTACCTTGTAGCCCAATGGTTGTTCAATTAGGACTTCTTCTTCAAGGACTCCATTTAAGAAAACAAACTTTACATCCATTTGGTAGATCTTCCACTTGTTTTGAACAACTAAAGAATAATTAATCATACAGTTTCTAAGCAAGCAAATGGAGCAAATACCTCATTATAGTCAATTCCAGCCCTTCGACTATAGCCCTTCGCCACCAATCTTGCTTGGTATCTTTCAATCTATTCATTAGCATTTTTTTTTGCCTTGTACACCCATTTTACATCAATCGCCTTATGTCCTTTGGGCAGTGAAGCAAGCTCCCATGTATCATTTTTCGTGATAGCTTTGATATCCTCATCCATAGCATCCAATCCACTTTTTGTTCTGTACGGCTTCTATGAAGTTCACCGGTTCACAGTTGGCGAAGTGACAGAAAAGTGTGAGATCCTCTATTTTTTTTCGGTGTCCTCATAAATTTCTTGTAGATTTCTCGTGCACGGCATGCTCCTTTCAGTTGGTGGCGAATCTCCAATAGCTATTGTTGGTGAAGTGGGTAGAGTAGCATACTCTTATTGATATTCACTTGACTGTTCCAAGCTTTGTTGCTCATATTCTTCAAGATAGGGGACAAAGTTATAATCTTCATCATATTTTCTCCAATCCCATTCGACTGCTTCGTCAAACTCCACATCTCGACTTATGATAGTCTTTTTAGTATTTGGGTTATACAGTTTGTAGCCTTTAGAGTTTGAGTCATACCCAATAAATATGACATCCTCGCTTTTGTCACCGAGCTCTGTTCGTGTCTTGTTTGGTACATGCGCATATGTTATACTTCCAAACACTCTTATATGATAGGCTTTCTCCCACTTCATGCTTCTTGCGATGTTTTTCCCCCCACACACTTCTAGCTGGTAAGTGATTGGACAAGTACACCGCATATGCCACAACTTCAGCCCAAAACTCCTTAAGAATTATCTTGCTCTTGAGCATGCTTCATGCCATGTCAATGATAGCTCAATTCTTCCTTTCTGCCACTCCATTTTGTTGGGGGTCTCGAAACGATAAGAGGATGCCAAATTTCGTTTGCTTCACAAAATTCTCGAAACTCATGAAAAGTAAACTCTCATCCTCGATCAGATGTCATGGACCTGATCTCACGTCCACTTTCTTTCTCCATAGCAGTTTTAAATTTCTTGAAGACTCCAAAGACTTGTGATTTCTTCTTCAAGAAATATACCCAAGTTTTTCTTGAAAAGTCAGTCAATAAAAAAAATTACTTTTACCGAGGGTGCTTGGCTTAATTGGTCCACATACATCAGTGCATATGGGCTCATGAGGCTTCTAGGCTCTTGAGTTTGACTCCATTGAAAACATTTTCGGAATTATTTTCCAAGTAGCCATCCTTCGCAAAGTTGGTTGGGGCTATTGATGGAAGGTAGTCCTTTCAACATCTCATTTTTTGATAGCAAGTCTAATCCACCAAAATTTAAGTGCCCAATCCGAATATGCCAAAACCAAGATGCATTTTTATAGCAAGCTTTGAGACACTTTGCTACATCGATTTTAATATTTAACAAAAACATTATATTTCTTGACATTGGCACATTAGCAACCAAATTACTTTCTAATCTCTTATAGTTTGACTACAATCTTTCATGTGAATATCGTAGCTTTTCTCAAAGAGTTGGCCTAGACTCAAGATATTATCTTTCATGTGACTACAATCTTTGATGTTCTCTATTTTTCAAATGGATTAGGATTTTACCTTTGCCTTTCCCCAGAATCTTGGACTCATCACCGAAGGATACATTGCCACTCACTGACTCATCAAGCTCCATGAATGTTTCTTCATCCACACATATGGTTACTTGCATCGGTGTCAAGCTACCATGTGTTGTCTTGTCTCCCATAATCTATTTTATATGCTAGCAATAGAATGTCATGTTCTTGGCTCTTATCTTTGGCATAGTTAGCCATCTTTTCGACTTTGTTTTTGGGAGCTCTACATTCCGAAGCATAGTGACCAAACTTTTGACAACTATAGCACTTGATTTGACATTTGTCATACCTTGAGTTGTTATTCCCACAACCTATCGTCAAGTTTTCTCTTCTATCTTCATTGTTGCTGAAACCTTATTATCCACGTCCTCGACCTCAACCTCATCCTTGGTCACAAACACTCCACGTTGACCACATTTATTGTCGAAGCTTTCTTCCTTCTCCTTTGAGTAGACTTGCATCCTGAGGAGTTGTTCCACAATCTCTTGTTTCTTTTTATGTTTCTCTTCGTACGCTTGCAATGACTCCATTAGTTGGTCGATAGTCATCTCTTCCATGTCTTTTGTTTTTTCAATCATCACAACAATATGCTAAATTTTAGGATCCAACTAGTGTAATATCTTTTCCATTATTCTCACATCTTCTAACTTTTCACCGTTTCTCTTTATTTGATTGGAAATAGCCAAGACTCTTACGAAATAGCGGAAATAGACTCGGAACTCTTTCATGTGCAAAGATTCAAACTCACATCTTAGTGCTTGGACACACACCTTTTTTAACTTGCTCCGCTCCTTTGCAAGAAGTTTGAAGCTTCTCCCATGCCTCCTTAGCAGACATTGCAGTTGACTTCTCAAAGTCATCGTCATCTAAGGCTTGATAGATGAGGAAGATAGCTTTTTTTCTCTCTTTCTTGAATCCTATAAGTTATCCCTTTGTGGTTGAGATAATGATGCCTCATCTTGTGGCTCATTGTAGCATTTTTCCACGATCTTTTAGACATCATGCGCTCTAACGGAAGTTTTTATCTTGATATACTCCAATTGTCATAGTTGCTCTTGTTGAGCATAGGGACATGGAAGGAAGTCATACCATTACTTGCCATGACTATAGAAAAACATTTTTTAGGTGTGTGAAACTTTGCTATGATACTATTTTGTTGGAAGAAAAGGCTTTTAGAAAATTTGGGGGGAAAGATTAGTAGAAAAGAGAACTTTTATTGATTACTCAAGTTTTGGCTTGATACAAAATGGGAGAACTCATCCCTATTTATATTAGTGGCACTTCCTTAAGCAATGGCTAGAATTGTGCCAACATATTTTCATCTTAATGGTTACAATTCATTATCTAGAAATTTCCACCAAAATATCCACTATTCTAAAATTCTCTACTTTTATCTTATCCTAAAATATCTAGATTTTATTTAATGACTATTCTAGAAAGAGCTTTCTAGAAATTGGACATATTGGACTTTATGAGACATCAAACAATCACCCGATCACAGCCGTACACGTGGCTTGGGCCAACCCTAACACGAAAAAGGCTTCAGCGCGGTCCCAAGCGGACTGATTGATAAATTATTGTTCAGCTCATAAGTTAGGTGCCCAAGCCCAAGTCACGCCAGCTCAAGAGGCACGGGTTTTGAGGCTTGGCCCAGGACAATAAGGCCCAAACATAAATCTATGAGTTGTCATAGGCCCGAGATCCACTCGTACAAATCAGCTCTTAGCCCAATCAGCATTGGGTCCTAACCAAAGCTACATGCCAAAGAGACTCAGTCATGCACATGTAAGATTCTAGGCGAGATCTCCTCCCTCCATCACGCCCTTGATAGTAGGGAAGTTGTGGAGGGAACACTCGCTACTTAACGTGAGAAAATGGAAGAAGAAAGGTACACATACACTTTGTTATTTACATCTAGTCTTCACTCTTCCTTGCGTCGTTACCTGACTTAAGCATCAAAGGGCCTTCAGCCACCACAACGGTGGTTCCAAGCTAATCGATGTTCATTTTTATAGGCTCAAGATTAGCAAGGACAGATTTGGACACGTCAGTTTGGCATCATCCGTGGGGAGAATGAAAGTTTTCCTTGAAATGAACATATAAAATTCTTTATAGCTAAGCATAGCATCGAGACATGGTCATCGGCATCAGATCTCGAACACTCAACAACAATGTCGAGCCAGACATTGCTCTGGCCGAAAAAACCAACCATAAGGCCGAATCAATCCGCTCGAGGGGGCTAAACAATTGCATGATCTAGCCATTGAGGTGGTCGAGGCTGACCCCACATGAGTTAGATCCTACTCTACCTAGATCACCTAGCATGGGGCTCACTCGATATCGACAATAGCAATCTGAGACCGGCTAAAATTTGAAGAGATCTCAGACCCGACCCGAAGGGACGCACGGGAACGCGTCCAGGAGGGTGAACCTCCCCCCCCCCCCCCCCCCCCCCCCCCATTAGAGGAACTAAGTGCTTGCCTAGATGGGAGCCTAGGAGAAGATGAGGATTATAGGGACCATGCATCGAGGACAAACAAGGCCACGACCAAGAACCCCATCCAACTAGGGGTGGCCCATCCTGATATCTTGTATGATCTCACTGTCCTTCCATTCTTGGAAGAGATCATGAGTGCCCCTCTTTCTAAGAAGTTCGTCCCCCCAAAGCTCGAGTTCTATGACGGAACATCAGATCCGTCAAATCATTACACCATTACCACCATGTGATACTACAAGAAATCTATCATTTAACAACAAAATGTTTTATACGAATTTTAATTTCCTTATTAATATGGAAACATTTTCAACAAAAAAAATTTCATTGAAAAAGCCATAAGCTTATTAATTTTTTCCAACAAAATATATTTTGTGGAAAACTTTCCTTGTTAAATAGGTGGCGGGAAGCATTCACTCAAAACCCAATTTCCCACCGAATTGATTTAACAAAGAAATAGTTTTTATGACCACAAAATATTAGCTCCTTGGTAATTATGGCGTCATTTGGAATGAAATATTTTATTGATAAAGAAGAATAATTTTAACAATAAATCACTTTCCTTATTAATGAAATATTAACACTTATTCACCTATTTTTGGTAAGGAAATATGTTTTCCTAGATAATAATCACATTATCATTAATGATTTGGTTCATTGATAATGATTGATAATTTTTCCATTAGTTGTTTTTGTTAAATCACGTTTACTAGTTTTTAACGACAAAGTAATATTTCATTAAAATTGTTACACTATTGCCAACTTTTTTTTTTGTTGGAAACAAAACTTTTTTAATGAAATCTTTGTAGCAAGGAAATAAAATTTTGTTGCTAATTATAACCTTATTGGTAACAAATTGTTTCCGCAAGTAAAAAGTGATAATTACTTTCATGAAAATTTATTTCTCATTAAATCTCACTAACTATTTTAGAGCGACAAAGTATTATTTTGTTGGAAATTGGTATACACTACAAGAAATGTGTTATTTACCAACAAAATTTTATTCACAAATTTTATTTTCCTTGTTAATCTGTTACTATTTCTAACAAAAATAAATTTCATTGAAAAAAACCTAAAAGTTGTCTCTTTTGTAGCAAAATCTATTTTGTTAAGCAACCTTTCTTTGTTAAAGAGGTGGCGGTAAATATTCCCTCCAAAACCAATTTCCATCCAACGTTAGCTAGCAACAAAATATTTCTATGTCAATGAAATTTTAGTTTGTTAGTAATTATGATGTCATTTACAATTAATTGTTTCATTTCTAATAAATATTATATTATTGGCAAACGTTTTCTTGATAAATGCACTATAACACTAGTTCGTCCCTCTTCAACAATGAAACTAAATTTTCTAGTTAATTATCACATTATTGACAACAATTTATCTGGTTACTTATAATGAAAATTTTCCATGAAATTTATGTATATTTAAAGGTCCTACAGTGGCAAGACATTATTTCAACAAATATTTTTATTAGTAGTCATCTGAAATGGAATAGTATTTCTTTAACAAAAAATAATAATTTTATTGTTAATTATAATATTATGGATAACAATTTATTTCGTTGTTAAAGATTGATAACATTTTTTTCTATTTTTTTCTTTTTAAGGCTTGTTTTCTTATTTACAACAACTTTATTTCATTTCATTGGGGATATAATCAATTTCAATAATATATGTTGTAATGAAATGCTATTAGTATTTCGTTGATAATTATAATGGTGTTATTGCGGATTTCTTTTCATTGATAAAACCGGTAAATATCTTACATACAACTTATAGTCGTTAAAATATTTAGTCCTAATTTATAGTGACAAAATATTAGTCATTGGTCTCTATTATATACGTAGCAATGATTTTTTTATTGCAAAAGAAGAGTAATTTGATTTAATAAGCTATAAAGTTGTTTCACGCAACACAATTATTCAAATAGCTCAACTGGTAAAGATTGCAATAGATTTTATTACAGACCACCAAGAGTGGCGTCCTTAGAGTTTGTGAGGTAGATTGATAAATCATTTGGTATATAGATGGTTTTACCAACGAATATATTTTCTTAAAAACCCCGTCGGTCGATATATTTTAATATCATTGCATTTTATTTAATTTTTCACAATATAATTCCTTGATAAAGACTCGTTATTTTTTCCAATAAAATTCGTTGCTAATTGTTAGTATTACCTATGATAATTTCCGTTGTTATACATGCATTTTACCAACGAAAAAGTTATATGATAAAGGTGGTTAGCTTTTCCCATGATAATTTTCCTTAGGGTCTGTTTTGTTTGCCATTTTCCTTGGGAAGTGGAATCTGTTTCCCTTGTTATGCAGATTTTCGTCTATTTACTGACAGAAAATCAATTCTTCATATGACAGTTTGCCCACTACTCATGGGAATCCAAGTCCCGGGGGGGTGGGGAGGGAGGCATCAGAGTCGGATTCATAGAAACGGTTTCAATTTCCATGTCTATTTTCCATGCAACCAAACAGACCCTTAATGATTATAAGCTTTTTCGAGAAATATTTCATGGGTAAACAAAAGTTTTCTTGCAACAAACACTTTGTTGGTAAAGATATTTGATTTTTACCATTGAATTTCCTTGGTAGTTAGCATTATTACCAACACCATGTTTCCTTGAGTTATCATCCATTTTACCAACAAAATTCCTTGGTAAAAACCTTTAGATAGGGGCATGCTGCCATGAATCTAGTAACGATTTTTTTTTCCTTGTTAAAAGCATTTTTCAACAAAATTTTGTTTTTTAAGGCTTTTTTTTGTGGAGAAAATGCCTTAATTGTTGTAGAATGGCACTTAAAGAAAGTTCAGAAGCCATCTTAAAGCAGAACGTTTCCACTAGCTTGAATAAGGTTGCGCTGACCTGGTTTCACAGTCTCCATTCAAGATCTATCGATTCGTTCCAGGTCCTGGCAAAGACATTCATCACCAGGTTTTTCGAAAGCCAATGGATACGGAAAGGGCCCAACTATCTGTTGAGCCTCAAGTAGAAGCATGGCGAGACTCTTATGGAGTATCTCACTCGTGTCAATGACGAGCTGACCTTGATCGATGGTTGTAGCTACGATATAGCGGCCACCACTTTCACTTCCAGTTTCTGACTCCCTCACCTTGGAACCCCAACAAATATGGTGGATCTGTTAAGGAGTGCCTAGAAATACATCGCCCTGGAAGACATGTCAGCAGCCAGTAAGGGGGAAAGTGAGCCAAAACACTCTTCCGGAGCCAAACACAAGGATGAAAGGGGAAATATTTCCAAGAGAAAACTGGGAGAGAACCAAAGCGGGCTAAGCCAAGCAAAGCTATACAGGATCAACGGCTCCAGGTACCCCTATTACACTTTGCTCAACTCCACTCTGCCCAACGTTTTTTCCGCCATGAGAAAATGGGAAGACATCAAGTAGCCATCGAAACTAAAAAAGGATCCTTCAAAATGTAATAAAGACAAGTATTATTCTTATCACAAGGAGATAGGCCATCATACTAATGGCTACAAGAGCCACAGATATGAGATCCAAAGATGACGACTGAAGGAATTCATCGGCTTTGGGGACATGCAGTACCAGGGCGTAAGAACGATACAGGAAACATGAGACATGTCTCTTGTCATTGTATGTGTCCTTCATGGGGCAAACAAGAAGAGACAACACTTGAATCGTTCACTAAAGAAATCGGTACTACTGAGATCATCTCGTCCAACACATACGAGAAGAGAGAAAGGTCCCAAGCTGAACGTTCACAGAACGGGACATGTAGAGAGTTTTTCTACCATCATGTCATCGATGGAGTTTCAGAGAGTTTCATAGCCTGACTTGGAGGGTGGCAGACTGAACAGGTTCATCTCCAAATCCTCACACAGATGCCTCCCTTTATTCAAGATCCTGAAGGGGAACAAGGAGTTCAAATGGGAAGAGTAGTGTGAACAAGCCTTCCAAGATTTGTAGGCGTATATGAGAAGTATTGAACTACTCTCGAAACCTAGACCTCTCAGTGTAAGAGCATGTTGTCAGCTCAGCTATGATCAGGGAAGAAAAAGGGAAACAAAAGCCCGTCTACTACATCAGCAAAACATTTCATGGGGCGAAGGCTAACTACCTTAACATGGAAAAACTGGCCTTAACACTGGTAACTTCCTCCAGAAAACTAAGGATCTACTTTCAAGCTCACTCAATAACAATCCTGATCGAGTACCCACTCCGGTCGGTATTGCACAATCCAGAGTTGTTAGGAAGAATGGTAAAAATGGAAAATGGTCAATGGAGCTAGGACTATTTGACATTTATTACGCTACGAGAACGTCCAACAAGGCGCAAACACTGGCAGACTTCATTGTCGAGTTCTTGTCGAGTTCACTGGAATAGGAGAACCAGGGTTGAAGGACCAACAAGGAGACAAAAACCCCAAGTTGCCCCCACAGGGATGGATCCTGCGATGCGACGGGGTTGCAGAGCCGGGATCGTCCTTTTATACCCTAGAAGGGGTCACTCTCAAGAAGGCTATGAAATTCGACTTTCGCATTTTCAAACAATGAAGTGGAGTACAAGGCCCTTCTAGCCGGGCTAAAACTAGCTAGAGGAATCAAAGTAGAAGAAATCACGGTGTTCAGCGACTTTCAACTAGTGGTCAATCAGGTGACGGTGAATTAGATGTTAAAGACCCCGAATGATGGCCTATTGCATGAAAGCAATTGACTCCAAAAGAGGATTCAAGATAATACTACTCCGTTGTTGTTCCAGGACAGATAACCAGAAAGCCGACAATCTGGCCAAAAAGGCCTCATCCGCATAGGACGACTCCGACGCACTCATAGAGTTTCAGAGAAGTCCGCCCTAGAGAAAGAAGGGCTTCACAAAAGCTTATACACAAGCAAGGAGACCAGCTGGATGAGCCCCCCAATCAGCTACATAAAAGATGGAGTCCTCCCAACAACAGGTTGTACAGAAGATCATCAACTAGCCCTCTGCTCAGATGCCTAACCCCTAAAAAAGTAGACTATGTCCTCCGAGAAATCCATGAAGGAATCTACGGGAATCACCCCAGAGGAAGGACACTAGCTCATAAAGCCCTCACGTTATGGTACTATTGGCTGAAAATGCAGCAAGAAGCCAAATACATGTCTGTAAGTACATAAGTGTCAAAGGTACGCACCATACACACATATGCTTGCAAAGAACCTGGTCCCAATGACCAACCCATGGCCCTTCGCGCAATGGGGGATGAACATTGTAGGCTCGTTCCCTATCATCGAGAGGAAGAAGTTCCTCATCGTGGCTGTGGACTACTTCCAAATGGGTAGAAGTAGAGCCCCTCTCAAAGATAGGAGATAATCAAATCAAAAACTTTCTCTGGAAATTTATCGTCCGCCAGTTCGAGATACCAAAAATCCTAGTCATCGATAATGGGACTCGGTTCGAAGGCAATAAAGTCAAGCTACTTTGCGCCGACCTGGGCGTCAGTCACCACTTCTTAGAAGTGGGTCATCCCCATGCCAATGGACAAGTGAAAGTCACCAACCGAACTATCCTGAAAGTGATCAAGAGAAAACTTGAAGCAGCCAAGGAGCTATGGGTATCTAAGCTTTTGGGCATACCACACCACAAAAAGGACTCCGACTGGAGAGACACCATTGGCACTGGCCTATGGGTCTCAGGTAATGGTGCCAATAAAACTAGGAATGCCTACGTTCAGAATGGAGGAGTTCAAGATGGAGGACAACGATGAAGCTCTGATAATCGGACTAGACTTACTCAAATAGCGAAATGACGGAGCTTCCATCAGAATAGTTGCCTATCAGCAAAATATGGCCCAACACTACAATAAGAGGGTTAAGCCTCGAGAATTCAAAATCGACAATTTGATACTAAAAAGAAACCCAGCCAAACACAAAATACCCAAGAAAAGGCAAGCTAAGCCAGAACTAGGAAGGTCCCTACAAGGTGACAACAATCAAAAGGCTAGGTGGCTAGAAAACATGAGTAGAGAGAGTCTGAAAAGATCATGGAATGTAGAGCACTTAAAGAAGTATTATCGATAAAGTTACTCTCTTTGAAGAATCCATTTCATATGACCACATGCACAGGAACATGCCTAGTCCGGCCACAGGACCATGATGGCACACATGCGGACCAAACCCAGTCCACGGATTGTTTACCGCAAGCAGACGAGTCTAGTCCACGGATGACTCAACACTCCTAGATAGCCTAATCTGACCACAGGACCACGATGGCACACATGTGGATCGAACCTAGTCCACGGGCAGTTCACCACAAGTGGGCGAGTCCAGTCCACGAACGACTCACTACTCCTAAGATAACCTGATCCGACTATGGGAACCACAATAGGGCACATTAGCTGAGCCTAGTCCTATTCAGGATGTTGACAGTTTTTCACATAAGTGGCCTAATCCACCTCAGGAAGCAAGGCAGCACACATGTGGATTGAACCCAGTCCACAGACAGTTCACCATTCCTAAGATAACTAGGTCTGACTATGGGGACCATAGTGGCGCACATTGGCTGAGCCTAGTCCTACTAAGGATGTGGACAACTTTTTTCATAAGTGACGTAGTCCACCACAGGAACCAAGGTAGCACACATGTGAACGCGAACCCAGTCCGGACAGTTAACCGCAAGCGAGAGAGTCCAGTCCACGGACGACTCACTACTCCTAAGATAACCTGGTTTGACTACGGGGACCACAATGATGCACATTGGCCGAGTCTAGTCCTATTCAGGATGTCGACAAATTTTCGTATAAGTAACCTAGTCCGCCTCAGGAACCAAGGCAACACACATGCAAACCAAACCTAGTCCACGAATAGTTCACCGCAAGCAGGCGAGTCTAGTTCACGGATGACTAACCGCTCATAAGATAACCTGGTCCAAGTACGGGTACCATAATGGTACACGACAGCCAAGCCCGGTCCTATTCAGGACGCCGACAGCTTGTGTCATAAGTGACCTAGTCGGCCTCAGGAACCAAGGAAACGCACATGCGGACCTAACCCAATCCACGAAAATTTCACCGCAAGCGAGCGAGTCCAATCCATGGATGACTCATCACACCCAATGGTTCCAGTCCATACAGACCAAGGCAAGGCCCCGATTACTAAGACTCAACTAAAGAGTGAATCAGATTGTGGTACGAAATCTAGTCCTAAGATATCAAAGCGATTTCTCTGTCACTTCAGTTCTACAAAAAATTAAGTGGGAATACTTTGACAAGCCAACACCTACTCAGGAAGTAGCCAACCTGCGAGGCACAACCCACTCGCATGAAGATCACCCTTCAGTGATTTCACCATTATTGACTAATCAAGTTATTTCGTTAAGGGGACTACGCAAGCGGGATCTGAACTGTGTGTGTCACCTTACGAAGCAGGCCAGCCTAGCCCCTGATCAGAGTTGAACTGTCTTACACCGTAGTGTCCTGCCTACTCAGATAGTCATGACTTTTTTGACAGTCTAAGATTTGCATGTACAGCTGTACAAGGCCAATATGTCTCACATTCACTCAAAGCATACATTAAAAAAAATGAATTCAGACAAAAGAAGACTTTATTGATTATCAAAAAGTTATTACAAAGCTTGACCAACTGAGCAATTCAAAGGGTTACACACTACAAGAATCTGAACTCATTGGAAAGCAAGGTGCGAGTGAAGATTTTCCAGAACGCATACTGAAACTTTGCTCTGCCAAACTTGCCTTTCGAATGAGGCATCATGAGTGAAGCCAATAAAAAATCTGTGAAAACACCTCTCAAAGTTGGTTGTTGGTGTTATCTCCCAAAGAAGGCGGAGATGTCGTGGAAGATCCAGAAAATGAAAGACAAACTTGGGCCCTAAGGGGAAGTCCGTACTTCTTCTTCGCGATCTAAGAACAAATTCGGAGGTCCCATGGAACAACTGGAAGCGCACTAAAACCAAGTGGCTTCCTCCAATAGCAAGTCTTGTTGAGACTCATCGCTGCAAATGTCAAAACATTTGGAGCCTCCACAATGGGTGCTCCCCTTCATCATTTGTAGAGGCCAAAATAGAAGTGCACTCTCCAAAAGGGTGCATTCGAAGGACGAAGTTTGTGAAGCACATGGTAACACCTGATCCTATCAGCACTAACCTATATATAGGTGCGGTGTTCATAAAAAGTAGTCACACAACAGTCGTGTTGGCATTAAATGCTACACGGGGAATAAAGGGAAGACGATTTCAAATACAATTGCACCAACCCCCATCCATTGAATTAATGGAACTGCACGCAGCCCCATTAATTGCGGAGTAACTGATGAGACATCAAACAATCACCTAATCACAACTGTACACGTGGCATGGGTCAACCCTAACACGAAAAAGGCGTCAGCGTAGTCCCAAGCGAACCCATTCATAAACTGTTGTTCAACCCGTAAGTCAGGTGCCTAAGCCCAAGTCAGGCCAGCCCAAGAGGCACAAGTCTTGGGGCTTGGCCCAGGACAATAAGGCCAAAACATAAATCTCTGAGTTGTCATAAGCTCGAGATCCACTCGCACAAATCAGCTCTTAGCCCAATCAAGCATTGGGTTCTCAACAGAGCTAAGTGCTAAAAAGACACTATCATGCACATGTAAGATTCTGGGCGAGATCTCCGCCCTCCATCACGCCCTCGCAATGACAATTGTGGAAGGAACACTCGCTACTTAAGGTGAGAAAAAGGAGAAGAAATGTACGCATACACTTTGCTATTTACATCTAGTCTTCACTCTTCCTTGTGTCGTTACCTAACTTAAGCATCGGAGTGCCTTCAGCCACCACAACAGTCGTCCCTAGCTAATCGTTGTTCATTTATGCAGGCTCGAGATCAGCAAGGACAGATTTGGATACTGTCACGCCCCGATTTTCGAAGGAAACGAAAATCCCAAAATCCACTTAGGATTATCCGTTTCCCCCAAAACTCGGGACGTGAAAATTCAATAACAACAGAAACAAATAGCAGCAACAACTAAACATCTGAAACAAATAAAAATCTAACCCGGAGAAGACTGGCATGGCTAGCTTACTAGCGGAACTCTAGTAACGCAACTCAAAATCTCTAAACCTAAAAGGCTAATCGGCTACATTCCAAAAGGAATGTACCCAAGAAGCAAAAGCTCACTCGAGTCAGCAATAAAGCTGGTGTGAGAAATCTTCATCCAAAAAAAAAATCAATAAATTCACACATGATAGCATCAAGCTAAGCACAAATAATAAACAAACACACCTACAGGTAGTTCCTCAATGAGGCAAAAGTGTCATTATCCTAACAAATAAATATGCATTTTTTTATTACTAATAAATAAAATTTATGAGTTATCAATCCTCATAAATGCAACACAATACAATTCATAATCATATTAGACTATTATTGAAATATTAACAAAACACATTTTCTACCTTTAGGAAGACATGTAGTTCTCATTCAATGATTGAATGAGCATTTAGTTTCTTTCTTTAAGGTAATCATGCACATATACAAAAAAAAAAAAAAATCTCGCTTCTTTTCCACAATCGCACTATCCTCCATGTGCCGAACACACCTCACCCAAGTGTGCCTCCCTTGCCATCGAAACCACTCGGAGCGTACATGTTCCAAGTGGGGTGCCACCTCGAGGAACATGTCATCTCACCCGAAGTTCGATCATTGGCAAGTATTCTTCCTAAATCTACACGTACAACCGAACTCACATGGAACGGTGCACCGATATGCAAGCAAGTCTGCATACCCATAATAATATCACACGTATACAAGCAAGTCTGTATACAAAATTTCTTTTCTTTTCACATTTTTTTTCTTCGGAGTTGTGGAAAAGAGCATAAAAAAATATCAACTAAAACTCAAAACTCTTTTATGGTGACACTTTGTCAACCATAAGTAAATCAACCACAGTATCCACCATTCTTTTGGGGAACAAGAAATATTTGACACATTGCCAATTCACATATCTCATCTCTTTGCATCATATGAAAAATAATTTGCATACCAATTCACATAACAATACAAATACTCAAGCTAAAACAAGTGCTCAGTTAAATCTGCTAACATACAAAGATGCCTTAACATATAAACTAACAATTGAAACAGAATTACTCATTAAAAGGAATATTCCAACCAGGTACATACAATATATACTAAATATTATTATGACCAACCCTATTACTTAATAATATTATATGAGTAACAACAAAGAAACCATTTAATGAATTCGACCAATTGTTGTATCAACAAACTCAGACAGGTTGAGCTTAAAACCTAGCAAACTAGTAAAACCCTATATATATCACATTAGAGTCAGTTCTTCCTTTGAAATATGTTACACAATTCTAGTTGTTTGAAATTTCAATGAATCATGTGTATATCCCATCACTCTCTTCCATGTATTCACATTCACTCCCTATGCCCTGAAGTTACGTGAACATCATCATTTAACCATAATCGAAGCCTCATATAAAACCAACTCAGTCCTGAAAATAGCAATTCTCACTAGAATTGACCTAAAAGATGCATTTCAGATCAAATTTAATCATAAAAGGAAAATGAAAATGGATCGGGAAAACTTCAACGATCAGACCATTTAAGCTATTCCACCAGTATACCAGATTCTCACAAAGTATACTAAATTATCAACATCCAGAACACTCTATATTAACTTATAGACGTCATAAGGCTCTCATATACTAATATCACTTCAAATCCAAACCGAACCAAAATGCAATAAAGGAATTGGGCATTCGCTTGTACAATCATTCCATGCCAAACACTTTTACTACACCTAACAGGAAAAGGGGGGGGGGAATATTACCTGTGTGTTTTCCTTCCATATGATCGAATGTATACAAAAATACAGTACATTAACATATAAACTTCTATGAACTCATATAAACCCATGAACAAGAACCAAAACAGAGAACCAATTACCCACAAAAAATGTGGGAGCCCTTCTTTGCATTTCCTCTATTATGCCTATTTACACACATAGGTTCATGGGAGAAATTCAATACATTAATAGATGTTTGAATCAAAACAATCAAGAGAATACATACGATCTATCACACACATGAAATTCACAGCAGCTCAGCTTCCACAGAAAATCATGTATTCGATCAAGATAAGAGAGTAGGTATAGAAGAAGAAAAACTCACTGTAAAAATGAAGGGGGTGGAGAAACTCACCTTTTCGACCTCACACTGATAGATAAACACCTTCGTGCCCCCACCTCCTTGTTTCTTCCTCGCCTTCATCTCACACTAACAACCTCGACCTCATCCTTTCCTCCATATCGATTTCCTTCTCACATCCTCAACCCAACAGTCATCTTGCCCCCTCTTCTTAGTTTATGAAAGCCCAAAACCAAGCCCAAATACAATTTAGTAGCAACCCATCAACATTAGGGTTTACAAAAGAAATTTTTATATTTATTTAATTAGGCGGGTATTACAGATACATTAGGACTCTAAAATGGATAATTAGCATAAAGCCCAATAACCAAACTTAAAGTCGAATATATATTGAGTTCAATCAAGTTTACATTTCAAAAGTTCTACCACTCTCTGAAGCCTTCTCATTCCTTTTTTTCTCCGAAAATTGAAATTTTGTTGTTCATTTTTTGTTTCCGAATACTTTCTGATGGATCTATTTCTGAATTCTTTTTGGTGGATCAGTTTTCGTTGTCCTTAACCTTGACTTGCACAAGGAACAAATGTGAGCCAAAGACCACCGTTGTGGCGGTCGATGGCACTCCCATGCTAAAGTCAGACAAGGCGTGAGAAAGGTGTATTGCTTGAAATTATGGTTCTATAGTGTACTTTAGCACCTCAACCTTGTTCTCTATTTATCATGCAAGAGTCATTGTTCGGCTATGCCTTTGGTGGCGTGGTTTAAGGAAAGATATATGTTAGAGATCATTTCCTTGTTCGGCTATGCACGACTTATAATCTGATGTTTGTTTCCTAGTAGGAGTCAACGTCTTATTGGCCTGCATGTCTATGGTCAAACTCCTAGATACTTGCCTTATTAGGTCTTATGGTTGCTAGGCCTGTCCATTTGACTTATGGGCAAGATTCAGCTTTGTGGTCTGGGTCCAACTCTCAGATACTCGCCTCGGTGGGAGTGATATGGGCTTGGTTATCCGTTCGTTGGGTTGGATTAGATTGGGCCCTCATTCGGGCCCGCTTCACTCTGTTGACGAGATCATCATGCCACGTGTATAGGGTAGATTACAAGACGGTTTGGTGTATCATCACTTTCATATACAATAAATTATTACAATAGTCTCATAAAACAAAATCTATAAGGGGAACTTAAAATTACACATGGAAACTCCAGTCTATATAGTATGCACAATATATACTACAAAAAATGATACTATGGAAATATGGAGTTATGAACCACATGGACAGCTTAAGATTTTGGTCGTTAGTTCATGAACTTTGTAACCTGCCCTTTGCACCTTCAAATGCAGAACCAATCTGCTCAACTCTCATAGCTATTGGATTTAAGGATAACTTGGACATCTCTACCGGTGGGGAGTTAGTACGCATTCCATATAACAATACGACCGACGAGATATAACATCAGAGTTCTTTTTTATGCAATCATAAGCCATACTAGTAGCAACGCAAAGTCACAGACCAAAAGGTTGTTTTTCGTCTCTAATGCTCTTTCTGGCATTCTATTCCCTAAAGTAGACCTTACAATCCAAAGAGTATGTCAACTTTATTTATGAAACTTTTAAACATAAAGCACCAATGCCCACTTTCTGAACCAGGCATAATAGTTCAAATTTATATAAATGCCCTTATAAAGTTGCCAATGGCATACCATTTGCATCTAGTTATAATAAAACGAATACAATGTTTTCCACCTGAAAAGTAACTGAGAATTCAACAACTTAAATAAACAATACCAAATAATAGATGTGCGTGAAAAAGCTTAAACATGAAATACACTAGGTAGAGGCCTTTCTGGAGTCTAGTCATCAGCCACTTATGAATGTCCTGGTTTCTCATTGATGCCTCCAAATTCATCCCTCTTCATTTTGACCTGTAAAAAAGAATAGCGGTGAACCAAAAACCATCGTTGTGGCGGCCAAAGGCACTCCGATGGTAAAGTCATGCATTAAACAAGAATGGAGATAGACTGTTAAAATTAGGGTTGCATGTGTGTACCTTTCTCATCCGTTTTGTTCACCTTATATAATGAGCATTTCACTCCTTCATGTCTCTACCATTGAGAGCATGATGGAGGGAAGAAATCTCGCTTAGAATCTTATCCTTACATGACTAATTCTACTTTGGCACTTGGCTCTCTTTAGGACCCAATGCTTGCTTGGACCAAGAGGCGTGCATCTTGGGCCTATTATAGTCCAGGGGAATGTATTCGGGCCTTATTGTCCTGGGCTAACTCCAAGATTTTTGTTAGGGCTCATATAATCTGGGTTTGGGCGAGTGACTTACAAGCTGAATAATAATTATCTTGAGCCTGGGTTGGACTAGCTTGGGCTTGTCTTAGACCAGACTAGGGCATTCTCGATTAACGCTTTTTTATTGACGCTGATATGTGCCACATGTTCGGCTGTGATCGGATGATTGTTTGATGTCTCATCAGTTACTCCCCCTAGTTATTGGGGTTGCATGCAAACTCATTAACTCATTGAGTAGGGACTTGCGTAGTGTATTAGTAATCGAATTCAACGTCTCTTTGGTTTTCACAACATTTAACATTTGATGCGACTATTGGGTTGTTGCATTCACAAACGTTGTGCCTAAATAAGCCTGGTTTGGTTGGACCAGGCTTTATTCTTTGTTTGTAGAGTTTACTTCCGTCTTTCTCAATGGAGTTCCTTGAATATTCTCGGGTGAAAGAGGAACATCTGCCAACAAATTCCTCGCATATTCTGGCATTTGTAGCGATGAATCCTAATAAGATTCGCACTTTGAGGGAGCCCACTGGTTTGAGTGCGCTTCCAATTGCTCTTCAAGGGCTACCAAACTTGCTTCTATTGTGGAAAAGGCACCTCCTTGACCCTGAGTTAGTCATCCAGCATGAGGTGCACCTGCAGCTCCTTCTGCCATCTTTTAGAGACAACACCAGCAGCTTTCTCTACCAACTTTGGAGGTTGCACTTGCAGCTTCTTTAGCTGCACCTTGGCATCTCCTCAAGAAGACAGACTGGCAATGCCAATTCCCAATATGTGTTCTGTTAAATCTTCGTGCGCAAATTCCTTTCTACCAAGCTCGGATGCTAGCTGTGTATAAACCTTCGTTTTGATTAGTTGATTAATCTTTGTAAATACCTTTTACTCAAACAAATATTGTTTTCTTGTTCATATATGTACTCCTATTTTGATAATATGTCTCATCAAATTAGATTTGAATAAAGCAAATCATATTAGCTCTGACTAGGCTTGTGTTGGACTAATGTCACGCTGATCTGGGTGGACTAGACATAAGCTGTAGAAAAACCATTTCTGTCCGAACGGACCAGGTTTCATGAGACAAGCTAACTACATCCTGGATAGGACCTAAGCCGCAGGGAAGTCACCTTTTGCCTAGTCGGACTAGACACCATAATAAGATAACTTAATCTTGAATAGGAATTAAGATGTAAAAAAACCATCTCTGTCTTAGCAGACTATAACTTAATCCTAAAGAGGACTTAAGCTACTGAAAAGTCATCCTGCTCTGAACGGATTAGACTTCTGAATACGTTAACTCAATCCTAGAGGGAACTTAAGCTGTACATAAATCATCTGGGTCCGAACGGACTAGATTTTGTAACATAAGCTAACTTAATCCTAAAGAGGATTTAAGAAGTAGAAAAGTCATCCTGGTCCGAACGAACTAGACTTCTGAATACGTTAACTTAATCTTGAAGAGGACTTAAGCTGTAAAGAAATCGTCTTGGTCCGAAAGGACTAGATTTCATAACATAAGCTAGCTTAAACCTGGAGAGGATTTAAGCGGCAGAGAAGTCATTTGTACGAACTAGACTTCTGAATATGTTTACTTAATTTTGAAAAAGACTTAAGTTGTAAAGAAATCATCTTGTTTCGAACGGACTAGATTTCGTAACATAGCCTAACTGTAGAAAAGTCATCCTGGTCCAAACAGACTAGACTTCTTAATACGTTAACTTAATCTTAAAGAGGACTTAAGCTGTAAAGAAATCGTATTGGTCCCAACGAACTAGATTTCGTAACATAAGCTAACTTAATCCTGAAGTGTATTTAAGCAGGAGAGAATTCATCCTGGTCCGAATGGACTAGATTTCTGAGTACGTTAACTTAATCCTGAAGAGGACTTAAGCAGCAGAGGTTGGGTCACTTAGGTGTCGTGAGTTGTCATCATCTTGAAGGACTAGAGTCGGTCGCTAGCACCACCGTGGTTCCTCAGACTGACTAGGTCACCTGGTTTGACTCAGCTGATGTGTGCCATCATTGTCCTCTAGTTTGACCAGGTTACTTAAGTGCAAAGAGTTGTCATAATCCTGAATAAGACTAGATTCGACAGTCGTGCACCACCATGCTTCCTCAGACAGATTGGGTCACTTAGATGCGGCGAGTTGTCGACATCCTAAATAAGACTAGGCTCAGCTGTTGTGTGCCATCGTGGTTCTCTGGTCCAACCAGGTTACTTAGGCGTGTCGAGTTGTCGTCATCCTAGATAGGACTAGACTCGGCCGTCATGCACTACCGTGATTCCTCAGATGGACTAGGTAACTTAGATGTGACGAGTTGTCGACATCCTAAATAGGACTAGACTCAGCCGTCGTGCGCATCGTCACCAGGTTATTTAGGTGTGGTGAGTTGTCGTCATCTTGAATAGGTCTAGACTTGGTCGTCATGCACCATTGTGATTCCTCAGATGGAATTGGTTACTTAAATGCGGTGAGTTGTCGACATCCTGAATAGGACTAGACTCGGCCATCGTGCGCCATTGTGGTCCTCAAGTCAAACCAGATTACTTAGTTGTGGTGAATTTTCATCATCCTGAAGATGACTGAATTCAGCCGTTGGGCGCCATCGCGGTCTTTCGAACGAACTAGATCACCTACATGCGATATGTCGTCATCATCTTGAATAGGACTAGGTTTGGCAGTTGTGTGCCCTCGTGGTTCTCTGGTTGAACTAGGCTTGTCCTTGCATGTAGAGTTGTATATGAAATTAAATTCTTTAAAGAAAGTACCTTTATTGATAATACTTCTTGAAGTGTTCCACATTCCATGGTCTTTTAAGACGCGCTTCACTTAGGTTATCTAACCAATAGGTTCCGGGCCTCTTGATTTTTGTCACCTTATAGGGCCCTTCCTAGTTTGGGCTAAGTTTTCCATCTCCTGGGTCATTCGTGTTTGACTGGTTTTTTTGAGTACCCAATTACCGACTCTGAATTCTCGAGTCTTGACCTTCTTATTTTAGTACTAGGCTATTGTCTGCTGGTAAGCCGCTATTTTGAAGGAAACTTTGTCTATTCGTTCTTCAAGCAGATCTAGTCCTACTCTTATAGCTTCATTATTGTCTTCCAACCTGAACTCTTCCATTCTAAATGTTGGCATCTCTAGTTCTACTGGAACCATTGCCTCAGACCCATAGGTGAGGGCGAATGATGTCTGCCTAGTTAGAGTATTTTTTGTGGTCCGATAAGCCTAGAGGATGTCTGGTAGTTCGAAAACCAAGATCCCTTTGGCTACTTCAAGTTTCTTTTTTATTGCTTCCAGAATTGTTCGGTTGGTGAATTCTTCTTTCTATTGGCCTGGGAAAGTCCCGGTGCTGAATAGTGGCACTGATGTTCAGATTAGCACAAAAAAAAAATTTACTTTTTTTTGCCTTCTAACTGGGGCTTGTTATCACCGACCAATGTTTTCGAAATTCCAAACCTGCAAATGATGGACTTCCAGAAAAAATTCTCAATTTGATTTTCTCTGATTTTGGAGAATGGTTCTACTTCTGCCCATTTGATGAAGTAGTTGATGACCACAAGGAGAAATTTCTTCATCTACACATGAGAACCAGGGTCTGTGCGTGTACAGGGCATATGTGAGACCCTGAGTGGGCGGACCTGAGGTGAGGGTGAGGGTTGGAGGCCCAACAGGCCCAATAGGTCGAGAGAGGTTGGATGAGCTACAAGGGGAATCATAGTCCCATATCACGTGGGTAGGGGAGGAGGATGATCCTTATATGTGCGGGGTCAGCTCCCCATTGTATCGAGGCCTTTTAAAGCCGTGAGGGCCTGATGGTAGCCCAAAGCGGACAGTATCGGTACAGTGCGGGAGGGGGTCGTCACAGTTTGGTATCAGAGCCTGACCCAGCCGGAAGTATGCCACGTGGTGGTGGGCCCTCGGGCAACGTGGACGTTGTGCCTGTGTGGCCAACGATGACGTTGGGCCTTAAGGGGGATGGATTGTGAGACCCTAAGTGGGCGGACCTGAGGTGAGGGTGAGGGTGAGGGTTGGAGGCCCAACAGGCCCAATAGGCTGAGAGAGGTTGGACGAGCTACAAGGGGAATCATAGTCCCATATCGCCGGGTAGGGGAGGAGGATGATCTTTATATGTGCGGGGTCAGCTCCCCATTGTATCGAGGCCTTTTAAAGCCGTGAGGGCCTGATGGTAGCCCAAAGCGGACAGTATCGATACAGTGCAGGAGGGGGTCGTCACAGTATACCTCTGACATCTATGACATTTTGGGACCAGGTCTTTAGCCTCTTGCTGCATCTTGGTCCAATAATACCCTACGGTGGGGGTTTTGTAGGGCAATGTCCTTTCTCCAGGATGGTTCCTGCAAACTCCTTCATGGATCTCTCTGAGGGCATAGTCCACCTCATATGGAATCAGGCATTTGAATAGTGGGCCAGCTATTGATCTTCTGCATAGTTTGTCATTAAAGAGTGTGTATCGTACCACCCTATTTTTCAGCTTACGAGCCTCTAACTTTTCTGCTGGGACGACTACATCTTTGACATACCTGACTGGGGGACTCATCCAGTTGGTCTCCTCATTTGTTGAAAAAGTCTCGTGGAGTTCATTCTCCCTTAGAACTAACTTTTCTTGAAACTCTATAAGTATGTTAGAGTTGTCCATTGTGAACGAGACCATCTTGGCCAGGGTGCCAGTTTCCTCGTCTGTCCTGGAATGGCAACGGAGTAGAATTTCCTTAAACCCTTTCTTGGTGTCAACTGCTTTTTCGTAGTAGGCTAGTATTCGAGGGTCTTTAGCGTTGAATTCGCCATTTACTTGGTTGACTACCAGTTGGGATTCGCTGAACACTGTGATTTCTTCTACTCTGATCCCTCTAGCCAATTTCAGCTCAGCTATAAAAGCCTCATATTCTTGTTCGTTGTTAAAGGCGCTGAAGCCGAACTTGATAGTTTTCTTTAGGTTGATCCCCTCTGGGGTATAAACAACAATCCCAGCTCCATTACCTTTTTCGTTGGAATGGACCATCGCATCATAGGATTTAATGGTCGTTTGTGGCTTTCATTTATTTATTGGCTTTTAGACTTGGGTTATCCTGTTCCAGTGAGCCCAGCGATGAAGTCCGCTAGCATTTGTGTTTTAACGGTCATTCTCGGAGCATAATGGATATCAAATTGTCCCTGCTCCACTGACCATCCTTCCTGAAAATGTAATACTGACCAGAGTGGGTACTTAGTAAGGACTGTTATTGAGTGAGCTTGGAAGTAAAGTCTCAATTTTTTAGAGAAGGTTACCAGTACTGCCAAGGCTAATTTTTCCAGGTTAGGATAGTTAGCATTTGCCTCACCAAATGTCTTGTTGACATAATAAACGTTTCTCTTGGAATGGATTTTGAAAGGAATTTTGTGTTTCCCATGTACGCCTTCAGATCTTGGAAAGTCTATTCACATTGTTTGCCCAATGAAATTTCTTATTCCCTTTCAGGATCTTGAAAAGGGGAGGCATTTATCTAAAGACTTGGAGATGACCTTGTTCATGGATGCCACCCTCTCATCAAGCTTGGGACTCTTTTGATGCTTGTAGGTGACCTCATGTTGATAAGAGCCTGAATCTGCTTCAGGTTGGCTTCTATCCCTCTTCGATTGACTTTGTAGCCCAAGATTTTTTCTGATTCTACCCAAAAGTGCACTTTTGTGGGCTGAGCTTCATTTGGTTTTGCGTAGCTGAGAGAAGGCCTCTTGGAGGTCTACAAGGTGGTCGGGACTGTGGAGGTTTTTTTACAAGTGTGTCATTGATGTAAAACTCCATTATCTTCCCAATTTGTTCTTTGAACATGTTGTTTACCAGTCAGTGATATGTGCCTCACGCGTTTTTCAACCCGAATGGCATCACCCCATGGCAATATATGCCCTTGTCCATCATGAATGAGGTTTTCTTCTAGTTTGACGGGTGCATGATGATCTAATTGTATCTAGAGTATGCATCCATTAATCTGATAAGGTTGTGTCCGGATGTTGCATCAACTATCTGGTCTATCTGGGGCAGCAAAAAGTTGCCTTTCGAACAAGCCTTGTTAAGGTCCGTAGAGTCCACACAGACTCTTGATAATCACATAATTATAACATTTTTTACCTCCTATTATATTTTTGTTAATCCTTGTTTTATTTTATTTTAAAGTAATTATTAAATTTTTGTGTTTTTGTAGAATTCGGAGCAATAACGAAGAAATCAAAGAAAAATGCAATGAATAAATCACAGACGGTGACTTCAGAGGAAGTCGAGGTGAAAATAGCCTAAGCCCATAACCTAAACTCAAAACCAAGCCCATAAACTCAAACCCAAAAAATATTCTCCCATTTATCCCATATTCAGATTTGATTTTACCTTAATTCACTCCATGAATCATCCTTTTATCTCATCTATATTCATTTTGTTCATTATCTATAAATACAATAGAAAATGAATGTGAAAGGGGACGAGGAGAAGGGAATCAAGCCTCAATAGCCAAAAACAAATCCTCATTCTTTCACAAAGTGATTTTCATCGCACCCATCTCATCACCATCCATCTCTCACTCCCTCTCTGTCCAGACCATCTGCCCCTTCGCCACCTTCCCTGTCAACGCCATAACCACCACCACCTCCGGACAGTTTATGTGCCAACACACACGCCAGACAGCACGCAGCAGCTGGTCGGATCTCTATCCAGCATCCAGGTATCTCTCGCTTCATCAACGTTCTACCGACACCATCCAGAACACCTCCGGAGTAACAACTATGTCATCACCAACCCTGCAAGAGCTCAACCATCATCATCGGACAACCCAACACGTTCAACGCGAGCTGCCATCACCGCCACCAGAGCCACTTCCCACCGCCATCACCCACCACGAAACAGAGCTCGCAAGAGTACTGGAGCCGGTCGGAGGAAGAAAGAGCTCGTGAGGAGCGCGGCTCGCTGTATACGAAGGCGCAGAGGACGTGCGATTTTTCTGGCGGGAACCAACTGTTTTTCAAAACAGTTGGCTACTGGCACCCAGTGAATCATAAGAGCACCCCGGCTGGGCATGATCTGACGTTATTGACATCCTGGAAATCTGATGTACCACCCCACTGGACCTGGCGCTGTTTGCAACCTGCTGATCTACTGAGTACCACCGCACCGAGGCGACGACAAGCCAAAAGGGTTGTATAATTTATTTTAATTTATTTTACTGACTTAAATGCTTAATTATTAATTACAATTTTATTTCAGAAATTTGATAAATTGCTTTCACCTTTCATGTTTGATTAAAACTTGATATGTTTGGTAGTTAGATTCACATTTTATCAATATTCAAAGCATGTGCTATCAAATATTGAGCTTGAACTTTGATTAAGTGTGCCTTAAAAAGACACTTAATGATTGGTAAGAGTTTATTTGCTTGAGATAAATTGTTCATGCTTGACAGAAACTTGATATGATTGGAATTGGATTTTCATGATCACATCTTCGGTGTAAGCAAGGGATCCTCATCCCTAAAGCTTTTCGTTTATAATTTCAGTAATTTAGATTTAAATATATTTGCTAACTCATCGGTGAGTCCAAACCCCACAAAATCCATCTCATCCATCTTTTCCTTTTATTTTATTTTTTTTATTTTTAATTTATTTTTAGTTTAGTTTTAAAAACACTGTAACCCCATTTTTCTGTAAATTAGTTTAGATAAATTCTAAAATTCAATTGCATCCACTTTCCTCGTGGGATCGACACGTACTTGCCGTTGTCTACCAGCTAGACACCATGCACTTGCGGTTATTACAAGTGGGTCAAATTAGCATGTTTATTTAGGCCGGTTAAACCCGCAACAAGTTTTTGGCGCCGTTGTTGGGGAAGGTAGTGGTGTAATTGAATTTAAGATTTATTTTCACTAATTTAAAAAAAATTAATTTTTATTTTGTTAAGTTCTTTTTACACTCATTTGGTGTTATTTGTTTGATTTTGCAATATACACGCTTCTCGAGAAAATTGGACGACCCTGCAAACATCAAGCAAATTTTAATTTTAATTTTAATTTTTTTTTATTTTGTGAGGAGAGTTTTAATTTTATTTTCACCTCATTTTACGAGTGTGTGGTGTAATAATTTTTGTAAACTCTATTGTTTTCCATTTTTAAGCACCTAAAAAGAAAAACCCAAAATTTCCAAGTCAAAAGAAATTATAGGGAAACAATTTTAATTATTACCCAATAATTTTTTTTTATGATTTAGAAATCCGACTTCTAAGACCAAGACCAGTAATTTGATTGCATATGCTTGTGTGCTGATTGAAACGGATAAAAAGAAGTCGGACATTTTTTTTATACTAACTTTTTGTGCAGAACGGAATACGCACAATGTAAGTACTTCTATCACACACAATGTATTAGCGACCCGGGTGCTTTGTGTAATTGTTTGAAATTGTATGATTGGTTGTTTAATTTCTGTAATTGTGGATGCTAAACTTTAGTAATTCATAATAAGCAGACCCAGCTTCTAAATAGAAACTGGTTGGACTTGATATCCCCACCTCATCACTCCAGCTGTGTGCAACCAATAGCCAAACATAATTAAAATCAGTTAGCAAGTTAGATAGAGCCATCTTTTAGGTACGGTGTTCATAGGACAACCAAGACCAAGGTGAATCCAATAATTTTTGTGTTGACCAAAGCTAAAAGTGACGATGGGTTTAATCATTCAATGAACTTCGAGAGGCCACTGCCACAAGGGTAATTTACCCGGTACGCCGAGTCATAAGTAAGCTACGATCCACAAGAAGAATTGGTGTAACTAACAGTTTTGGGTTAGGAACACAAGCCTCAAGTGTACATTTAACATCACATCGTTCTCACATCTATTGGCCTACAGAGCGGTAGCACAAGGAAGTACTTAATTGGACCATTGTGATCTCCTCCTCTTGTGCGATAATCTGGTTTCTTTGAAACAAAACTCCAGCCTACTGATTTTGAACTTTGTGTTGTAAAGTATACACTCTTAGGATCATCTTGTAGCACCCATTGCTCTGATATAAAGATTACATAAGAAATAATCTGTCCCCCAAATATAAAGATAATTAATCTCAAAAACATTGATTGCTTAGGGAGGCATTTTTTCTTGTGCATCAATTGGTTGCTGATTGTGTTTGAGTCTATGCGTGATTTTTTTTAAGGTTAGTAAACATTTCAAACCTCACTTGGTGTAGACCTGTTTATGCGTCTTTGGGAACGCAATTCGAGAGGTAGACTAATTCGAGAGGATCCTGTAGAGTTGTCTGAAGTCCCCATTGACCTTCTAGAATCGTTCTCCTTGTCGAGTGAGACCACTGAAATGGTTGGGGAGAGAGCATTTAAGGATTATTTCTCTCCACGTTCCAATAACACCCCATCTTGCATTGTCTTACCTGAGACCACTGCAAGTAGCTTTGAGCTAAAACCATCAATTATCCACCTTTTGCCTTCCTTTTATGGTCTAGAAAAAGAGGATCCCTATCTTCATGTCAAAGAGTTTCTTGACATTTATGCTACTCTGAAATATCCCAATTTTTCTGATGATTCAGTTCGTCTTAGGTTGTTCCCCTTAGAAACTGGAACCATCGACACTTGGGATGCCCTATCAGGAAAAATTTTGACAAAATATTTTCCTATTCATAAAACAAATGCCATCCGAAGAGATATATCTAATTTTCAACAGAAAGAGGGTGAGCATTTCTATGAATGTCGGGAAAGATTCAATGAACTCATTTCTAGGTGTCCCCATCACGGCTTTGAAAAGTGGCGCTTGGTTCAATACTTTCAAGACGCGCTAACCCCTCAAAACCGTCGAATGATTGACGCCACTAGTGGTGGGTCACTTATGAAGATGAGTGCTAATGAGATTTGGGAATTCTTTGAAGCTATTTCTGAAAATTCTCAACAATGGGATTATTCAAGAAAAGACTCGGATAGGCGAAAGGGTGGTTTGTATGAAGTAAGGGATACATCATCTACTCCTCATCTTCCTCCTTCTTCAAGGTTGGAAGCAGTTGTAATGACAATGGCACAGAAGATTGATGCATATCTGGAAAAGTCTCAGCCATCAGTCCAAACCAATGTTCCATCCGAGGTTTGTGCTGCATGTTCAAGTTCTAGTCATTCTACATCAGACTGTCACTTGAAAAATGAGTACCCTGCTTATTTTGTTGAGCAAGTCAATGCATTCAATACCTTTAGGCAATCTGGTTATAATCCACACTCAAATTTTTACAATCCAGGTTTAGCCAAACACCCTAATCTCTCATGGGCCCATGGTCAACATCAAGGAGGCCCAGTTGTTATCCCTCAAGCTCCAATTCCTGCTAATAGACATCAAGTAAGGGATACATCATCTGCTAATAGATCTCTCAGTGAACCAATTTATGCAGAGAACAGGAACCATGCTCGAACAGAACTCTCAGGCTATCACCGAACTAAGAGCTACTTCTCAACAACAATCTCAAGCTATCCAAAAGCTTGAGATGACTATGAGTCAAATAGCAAAATCCTTTCCTGAAAGAGAAGTAGGAAGATTCCCTGGTCAACCCATTCAAAATCCTAAGGGCCAATTCGAAATAGGCAGTGCATCTCAGCCACGCAATAAAGATGTCAAATCTATCATCACCCTTAGGAGTGGAAAACAAGTTGACAACCAAATTAGAATGCCTAATTTGATTGATCCTGAATCCCAATCCACGCCAAACCAAGTCACACCTCCATCTGAGAAGGAGGCTGATAAAGCCTCATCTTCTCAAGAGGATCATCATCTTGACTCTGATCCCACCAAGGCATCCTATATGCCTAGAGCACCATTTCCATCGCGGTTAGTTCCGGCGAAGAAAGGAACAGATGCCAACGATATAATGGAAATTTTTAAACAAGTTCAAATCAATATTCCATTACTCGAGGCCATTAAGCAAGTTCCCTCTTATGCCAAGTTTTTGAAGGATTTGTGTACACAAAAGCGAAAACTGAATGTGCACAAAAGAGCCTTCCTAACTAAGCAAGTCAGCTCCATCCTTCAACACAAAACTCCACCTAAGTACAGAGATCCTGGTTGCCCAACTATTTCATGTGTGATTGGTGATCATATGATTGGGAAGGCACTGTTAGATTTAGGGGCAAGTGTTAATCTATTTCCATATTCAGTATATGTGCAATTGGGTCTTGGTGAGTTGAAACCAACTCAAGTGACACTGCAATTGGCAGACAGATCTGTCTGAGTCCCCCGCGGTGTGATAGAGGATGTGATCATTAAGGTTGACAAATTTTATTTCCCTGTGGACTTCATAGTCCTTGACACACAACCTGTTCACAATCCCTCTAGTCACATTCCAGTTATTTTGGGTCGTCCATTTTTTGGCCACATCCAATGCTATCATTAACTGCCGAAATGGAATCATGTAATTATCATTTGGTAACATGACCGTCGAACTCAACGTATTCAATTTAAGTCAACAACCTCCCGAGTCTGAGGATTCCTTTGAGGTTAACATGATTGAGAGTTTGGCGGAACATTCATTTCCTCAGTTTAATGATCCTTTAGAGGCTTTTTTGACTCATTTTAATTTAGACTTCGATATTAATGATTCCATTAGGGAAGTCAATGCTTTGCTTGACTCTACCTCTATAATGGAAACCAGTTATAAATGGAAGCCTAGGGTGGAACCTCTTCCACTCAGTGAGTCAAAACAAGTCTCTTCCGTTGAAAAACCACCCAAGCTCGACCTAAAATTATTACCTGACAACCTCAAGTATGCATTTTTATGTGTTGACAATACCTTACCTGTTATTATTTCATCTGCATTGACTGAAGAACAGGAAGGAAAATTGTTAGATGTTTTAAAAGAACATAAAACAGCACTTGGGTGGACTATCGCGGATATTAAAAGAATAAGTCAAATCGTTTGCATGCATCGCATTCATATCGAAGATAATGCCAAAGTATCGCGTAAAATGCAACGTAGACTTAATTCTAATCTAAAAGAAGTTGTCCGAGCCGAAGTGCTCAAATTGTTGGATGTGGGTATAATCTACCCAATTTCGGATAGTCCTTAGGTCAGTCCTATTCAAGTTGTCCCAAAGAAGTCAAGGGTAACGGTAATCAAGAATGACAAGAATGAATTAGTACCAACCCGCATGACCACGGGGTGGCGAGTATGTATTGATTACCGTAAGTTGAACTTGGTCACAAGGAATGATCACTTTCCTCTTCCTTTCATTGATCAGATGCTTGAAAGGTTAGTCGGACATGATTACTATTGTTTTCTTGATGGGTATTCCGATTATAACCAAATCCCCATTGCACCCGAGGATCAAGAGAATACCACATTCACTTGTCCCTTTGGTACTTTCGCATATCGGATAATGCCATTTGGATTGTGTAACGCACCGCTACTTTTTAGCGGTGCATAGGGGTGGGCACGGTCCAGATCGGTTCCAAATTTGAAGGAACCTAACTCGAACCGTTTACATTTTAACGGATCCGGTCCGGATCCTTTCATTTTGATAATTGGAACCGAACCTAACTCGAACCGTTCTAAACGGTTCGGTTCCACGGTTCCAAACTTCCAATCATATTCATACAGATCATACAAAAAATTTATCCGTCATATTCATATAGATCCATAAGAGATCCAATCAAGAACAGAAAAAATTGCATTCAAAAAAAAAAACAACAGAAAAATAAATTTGGTTCGATCCATAAGAGATCCATCATATTCATACAAAATCGATCAACATCCATCATCCAGAAATCATCCATCAACATAAATCATCCAGAAATCATCGATCAACATCATCCAGAAATCATCGATCCAGAAATCATCGATCCATCATCCAGAAATCACCCATCATCGACCAACAGAAATCATCCATCATCGATCAACAGAAATCATCATCCATAGGGTCGTGAGGAAGGAGTAGATCTGAAGAGGAAGGCGCACTCCATCATCAATCTCCTCGCCACAGATCGGCGCACTCCATATTTAACAATAACAACTGTGTTTTTCCAAAATTGACTCTTCTCTGTTAGCAATTGAATAGGAGAATAATACATGCATCATACAAAACCCTTTCTCTGTTAGCTAGCAGTTTGAAGAGGATAACCAGTTGTGTGAGAGAGAGATCATGGAAGCAGGTCGAGTGGTATGTCCCTTCTTTGGAGTTGTGTTTGGAAAGATCAACTCTTTAATCGACAACGATCGGAAGAGACTTCGTTCGTTAGTGGGTATGGTGAAAGATCAGTTGAAGAAACTTAATAAAAGCTTCTGTAGAATCAATGATGTTCTCGATGATGCAGAGGAGAGACAGATCTGAAGAGTTGATGATGCATCGTACGAGGCTGATGATGTTTTGGACGAGTGTGAATATTATGGAGGCCTACAACAACCATAAATTGATCTCTTATGGCACAGATCTGAAGAGGGGAAGGCGGCCTGCGGGTGGCGGGTGCTCACTGCTCTCACTTCTCTTCTCCTCTGATTAAATCAATTAAATTAAAATCCAAAGTAATTATTTTTACTGATCATGCGGTGTTAAAGTATTTTTTTCTCTAAAAAGATGCTAAACCTCGCTTAATTCGATGGGTCCTATTGCTACAAGAGTTTGATATTGAAATTTGGGACAAGAAAGGTTCGAAAAACATTGTAGCTGACCATTTATCTAGACTTCTGGTAGAGTCATCTAGCGAATATTTACCATTGAATGAGTCATTTTCTGATGAGCAATTATTTGCTCTCTCCCAATTACCTTGGTATGCAGATATCGTGAACTATCTTGTTACAGGTCAACTTCCTTTTAAGTGGTCTAAACAAGATAGATCCAAATTTCTTGCTGAGGTTAGACATTTCTTCTGGGATGATCCATACTTGTTCAAGTATTGTCCTGATCAGGTTATCAGGAGATGTGTTCCTGAGAGTGAATTTCACAGCATCATCTCATTTTGTCATGAGCAAGCTTGTGGTGGTCATTTTAGCTCTGGAAAGACAGCTGCAAAAGTTTTGCAGAGTGGTTTTTATTCTCCTACCCTTTTTTGAGATACTCATGCCTTTTGCACCACTTGTGATCGATGCCAACGAATGGGTTCCATTTTTCGTCGCAACATGATGCCCCTTACTAATATTCTTGTGGTTGAAATTTTTGATGTTTGGGGTATTGATTTCATGGGACCATTCCCGCCTTCGTTTGGCAATCTTTTCATCCTTGTTGTTGTGGATTATGTGTCCAAATGGGTAGAAGCGATACCATGTAAAACGAATGACCACAGGGTTGTGGTAAGATTCTTGAAAGATAATATCTTTTCTCGTTTTGGTATTCTGTGTGTCATTACAAGTGACTGTGGTTCTCATTTTTGCAATAGACAGTTCGAGCTATTAGTAAAAAAATACTCCATCATTCATAAAATTGGCACCCCCTATCATCCACAAACAAGTGGGCAAGTTGCGATTTCCAATCGGGAGATTAAAAACATTCTAGAGAAGACAGTCAGACCAGATCGTAAAGACTGGTCTCAACGTCTGAGTGATGCTCTCTAGGCTTATAGAACAGCATTTAAGACCCCGATTGGAATGTCTCCATATAGGCTTGTTTTTGGAAAAGCATGTCATTTGCCTGTGGAATTGGAACATCGTGCATATTGGGCCATCAAGACGTTCAATTTTGATATGGTCAAGGCTGGATCGCATCGTAAGCTTCAACTTAATGAGTTGGAAGAGATCCGAAATGATGTGTACCACAATGCCAAAATCTACAAAGAATGAACGAAGATATTTCATGATAAATCCATTCTTCGTAAGTCCTTTGAACCGTCTCAAAAAGTTTTGTTGTTCAACTCTCGGTTACGACTTTCTCCTGGAAAGTTGAGATCTCGGTGGTCTGGACCTTATATTGTGAAAGTAGTGTTCCCACATGGAGCTGTGGAGATCGTTAACCCTAAGGATGGCCATGTATTTAAGGTAAATGGTCAACGACTTAAGCCATTCTTAGAGTTACCTCGATTAGAAGTCGAGGTTGATGTGATTCTATTAGAGGACCCTGTGTATCATAATTGAGGATCTTTTGGGTTTTGTCGAGCTGATGACGTTAAACCAAGCGCTACTGGGAGGCAGCCCACCTTTTGTTGTAAGAGTGCATGTTGAGTGTGTATTTTATCTATTTCTATTAACTAATCCACAATTCTTTTGTCTCTGAGCTCTCATCGGTGGATTACTTGTGGAAATTGGTAAAATCTTCACCGCGGTAATACTGTTCTAACCTCCTCTCATTTACTTATTTCATTCATTTGTCAGAATTATTTTGTTAAACATTGAGGACAATGTTTGGATTAGGTTTAGGGGTAGGGTTCATGAGTCGGTGAATTTTTCGTAGTGTTTTCTTTTCTTATTCTTTAAAAAAAAAAATTGTGTTTTTCTGTCAAGAAAACTTGGTCTTTTGCGATTATGAAAATGGATTTTAAATGTTTTATGCTCAAGAAAATGCAAGCCAACTTGACATATTGGTATATTGATAAAGACTGAAAGTTTAGTATGATCCATAAGTTAGATCTAGTTCATAAGATTTTTCAACTCGATTATCTTTGCACCATGAGCCATGTTAGCATAACTTGAAGTTGATGAGTGAAGTATATACTAGAAAACCTTAGAATAATAGTGGAGACTTAACCCTTAAAGTTTTGAACCTTTCTATTTTTCCGAGGGTTATACATAAACTCTGATTTTTCTTGAGTCCGTATTATCTCGTTGATGATCTCATTATCCTCATTTTTCTGATCAATTGCTTTGGGAATGACATCAAAATTGAATTATTACACTAGAACTTCTTGGCTTATTCCATTGAGATGTCATAATACTGACCCGAATTTAGGAAATGATCTAGGCATTTTTTTCCTTTTCTTTCTTTAGACCATTAACTAGCATTTTAACTTACCCATAACATTAACCTTTTTGTAGCCTTTTGAGCCTTAGAATAACTTTTATTTGTTAACCCATTAACCTTTACCCAACTTTTCTGGGAATGTGTATGGATTGATATACTTGGTGTAAAACGGGCATTAAAGAGCAAAATATGAGATATTTCATAAATCCTCTATGTGAAAAAAAAATAAAAAATGATTTATCAATGAGGATAAAGATGTGAGAATGAAGAAAAAATTGATGGTGCGCAACATTGGTTTATTCTTGACAGCCCTAATTGTTCGTGAATGGGTGTATACATTCCTAGAAATTTTTGTTAGAATCCTTTGACATTCCTTATTAACCATTACCCAAGCCCCGTTACAACCCAACAAAGTCCTAGTTGATCTTAGGTAAAGGTTGGTTCCGTAGATGTGGAGATTTAATAACCAAGACCTATGGTAATTGATTCAACATTCCCAAAAGTAATTGATATTCCTGTCCATGAGATCATGTTCATTCCATTCTTGAAAAGTTTGTTCTTCATAATACTATATGTGAGATGATTATTTTCCATTATTTACTCTTTCCTCACATATAAACTGAGTGAAATACCAAATCTTTGAGTGCTTTATTGTGAGTGACATGAGAGGTTTGAAGTCAAAACAAACTTTCTACAGGAAATTTAGTCATTATTTTACTTTGAAATGAAAAGTTATGTTGATAGTGTTTTTCACACACACACATTGAGTTGAGGATGATTATGAATTTTTTTTAACTTTTGGAGAATATTAAATTATTTGGAGATTTGTTGATACACGAAAATGACATTGTTGGTTTCTTGCGTATCTTGAAGTTTTAAAATAAACACTGTTTGACCAAGTTTTGTTGAGTCAGTAATGTTTGTGGGTAACATTTTCTGGAAACCTTCACGAGATTATAAATCGTCCCCTAGAGGTAATCTAGGGGTTCAAAGCCTTGTTGCACGTTTTCAAAGGTAAGTGCAATCGACGATGCCTGCGAAAGTGAGTTAGGATTTTCTTTTCGGTTTTCTTCTTTGTTTTGCTCGAGGTCTAGCAAAATATAGGTTTGGGGTATTTGATAATCACATAATTATAACATTTTTTACCTCCTATTATATTTTTGTTAATCCTTGTTTTATTTTATTTTAAATTAATTATTAATTTTTTGTGTTTTTGTAGAATTCGGAGCAATAACGAAGAAATCAAAGAAAAATGCAATGAATAAATCACAGACGATGACTTCAGAGGAAGTCGAGGTGAAAATAGCCTAAGCCCGTAACCTAAACTCAAAACCAAGCCCATAAACTCAAACCCAAAAAATATTCTCCCATTTATCCCATATTCAGATTTGATTTTACATTGATTCACTCCATGAATCATCCATTTATCTCATCTCTATTCATTTTGTTCATTATCTATAAATACAATAGAAAATGAATGTAAAAGGGGACGAGGAGAAGGGAATCAAGCCTCAATAGCCAAAAACAAATCCTCATTCCTTCACAAAGTGATTTTCATCGCACCCATCTCATCACCATCCATCTCTCACTCCCTCTCTGTCCAGACCATCTGCCCATCCGCCACCTTCCCTGTCAACGCCATAACCACCACCACCTCCGGACAGTTTATGCGCCAACACACACGCCAGACAGCACGCAGCAGCTGGTCGGATCTCTCTCCAGCATCCAGGTATCTCTCGCTTCATCAACGTTTCACCGGCACCATCCAGAACACCTCCGGAGTAACCATTCTGTCATCACCAACCCTGCCGGAGCTCAACCATCATCACCGAACAGCCCAGCACGTTCAACGCGAGCTGCCATTACCGCCACCAGAGCCACTTCCCACCGCCATCACCCACCACGAAACAGAGCTCGCAAGAGTACCGGAGCCGGTCGGAGGAATAAACAGCTCGCGAGGAGCGCGGCTCACTGGAGACGAAGGCGCAGAGGATGTGCGATTTTTCTGGCGGGAACCAACTTTTTTTTCAAAATAGTTGGCTACTGGCACCCAGTGAATCATAAGAGCACCTCGACTGGGCATGACCTGGCATTATTGACATCCTGGAAATCTGATGTACCACCCCACTGGACCTGGCGTTGTTTGCAACCTGCTGATCCGCTGAGTACCACCACACCGAGGCGGCAATAAACCAAAAGGGTTGTATAATTTATTTTACTGACTTAAATGCTTAATTGTTAATTACAATTTTATTTCAGAAATTTGATAAATTGCTTTCACCTTTCATGTTTGATTAAAACTTGATATGTTTGGTAGTTAGATTCACATTTTATCAATATTCAAAGCATGTGCTAACGAATATTGAGCTTGAACTTTGATTAAGTGTGCCTTAAAAAGACACTTAATGTTTGGTAAGAGTTTATTTGCTTGAGATAAATTGTTCATGTTTGACAGAAACTTGATATGATTGGAATTGGATTTTAATGATCACATCTTCGGTGTAAGCAAGGGATCCTCATCCCTAAAGCTTCTTGTTTATAATTTCAGTAATTTAGATTTAAATATATTTGCTAACTCATCGGTGAGTCCAAACCCCACAAAATCCATCTTTTCCTTTTATTTTATTATTCTTATTTTTAATTTATTTTTAGTTTAGTTTTAAAAACACTGTAACCCCATTTTTCTGTAAATTAGTTTAGATAAATTCTAAAATTCAATTGCATCCACCTTCCTCGTGGGATCGACCTGTACTTGTCGTTGTCTACCAATTAGACACCGTGTACTTGCGGTTATTACAAGTGGGTCAAATTAGCATGTTTATTTAGGTCGGTTAAACCTGCAACAACTCTCCACTTCCCTTTTTTTACCAGGATCGTGTTTGCCAGCCAGTCTGGGTAGCACGACTCTCTTATCAGGCTGGCTTTCAGTAGCCTTTGCATTTCCTCATTAATGGTCTGGTTGTGTTCAGGTGCCACCGACCTCCTATTTTTTCCAACTTGCTTCATATCCGGATTGACTGACAGTCGGTGTGTGATTATGGAGGGGTCAATTCCACCATGTCCTTCATTGTCCAGGCGAATATATCTTGGTTTTCTTTCAAGAGCGTGACTAATTTGTCCACCGGTGTCTTGTTGAGATTTTGAGCCTATTAGTACTACTTTGGTGTTATCCAGGCTATCCAGGTATATGGTGATGTGTTCCTCTTCTGATTGCCCAACATTCGGTCTTCCTCTCGGGCTAAAATGAGGTTCATCGCTCGAGGCGGAGACATGTTTTCTAGTTCTGGGCTTGGAACTTCCATATCTGAGTCCTTTTGTACGGACTATAGTGTCTTGTCGCTTGACTGTTCAGCCACGGCGTAATGACACTCCAGAGAGGTAGTTTACTTCCCTCTGATTGCCCCTACTTCATCATCTGTAGGGTACTTGAGACACTGGTGTTGTGTGGAGACCACTGCCTCAATTTGGTGGAGCCAATGTTGGCCTAGAATCACATTATATGTGAAAAAGGTGTCTATGACCAAGAACTCTATCATCAAGATCTTTTGCAGGTCCGGCTGCCCTTCTGCTACCAGCAATTTGATTGACCCAACCAGGTAGCAACTCTCCTTGCTGCAGTCGATCATGACTTGGTTGGCAGGCGTTAAGTTTTTTTTTTCGACTATTTTCTTCGGAATTCGTCTAGGAACAAGACATTGGTCGAACTGCTTGTGTTCACTAGTGATCTCCTTACATCCCACTTTGCTATCCTAATCGAGATTACCAAAGCGTTGTTGTGGGGGAAGAAAACTCCTCTCATCTCCTTCTCCGTGAACGTCAAGCCTGGAGCTGGTCCTTCTCCTTGGACATACTAGACAAGGTGATTCTTATAGAGAGATCTAATATGCAGTTCTCAGACTGGTCTCTTCAGTAACCAATTGGAATGTTCATCTTCTTCGTTTGCACCATGCAGGACGCGTATAACATCCGGAGTCCTCTCTTTGGCCTCATGCAGAAACTTGTTTTCCTCTTTTCCTCGGGGCTGCCTTTCCCCGAAGCCAACGAATTAGTTCAATTTGAACCTAGTATTGAATCTCGTTCCTGAGACTTTTGCAATCTTAGGTGTCATGGCCTACTTTATTGTGGTAAGAACAATATTTGTTTCTTATCACGTTTTAAGAGCATAGGATGTCAAACAGACTGGAATTGAACAGAGTGTAGACATGATACCTGGAGTTGTCGGCCTTGTCTGGCTGTCACTCTGCCGCCTATTGGATCTGTCTTTTTCCTTGTTATGTCCCTGGTCTTAGAGGGTGTTTAGCCTCGTTGTCTTCTCCTTTTTTGGCTGCTAACATCTCCTCTATGGTGATGTATTTTTGCGCACTTTTCAACAGATCTGCCATATCTATTGGGGGCTCCAGGGTGAGGAAGCTATAGAATTGACTTCTTCTGAGGCTGGAAGTGTAGGCAGTGACAGATGTGTCATCACTACAACAGTTGATCAAAGTCAGTTCAATATTGAATTGAGTCACAGATTCCCTAAGGGTCTCGCCAGTTTTCTGCTTCAGACTGAGCGGATAATAGGGTCCATTTCTGATTGATTGGCTCCCCACGAATCTGGTGATGAAATCCTTCGCCAGAGTCTTGAATGATTCGATGGATCTTGGCTAGAGGTTGTGGAACTAGGTCAATGCAGCCTTCTTAAGACTACTAAGGAAGGTCCAGGCAAAAATTGGCTTCTAAATTTTCCTTCAACGCCATCACGTGATGGTAATGGCGCAGGTGGTCGGGCGAATCTGTGGTTCCGTCATAGAACTCAAGCTTCGAGGGCCTGAATTTTTTTGGTAGAGGCCCATCCATGATTTGCTAAGAAAATGGAGGATTCGTCAGATTGTACAAGATGTCCAAATTGGTAGCTCCCAGTCGGAATGGATTCCTGACAATGGTCATGTCGAATTTCGAGAGCATGGTCTCCTTGGACTCCTGCATCTCTTAGGTTCCCGTCATGGTTGGCGTTCTGGTCCTCGACGGGGATGTTACCGCTCTCATGGATGCGCTCCCTATTGCCATCTTGGGCCAGAGACTTGTCTGGATTTCTGCCATTCTCTGATGGCGGTCGTCGATCATGGGTAAGTCTCTACATCACCCATGAGATGACTCATGTAGAGTATAATCTAATCTATGTGGAGGTTTCTCATGGCCACCTCGGTGGCGGGGCCTTGCGGTTGTTCTACTCTAGCAATTGGATTGATTCGGCCCAGTGGTTGGGTTTTTTCGGCTGGAGCCGCTGGCGGGCTCGGTACTATTGTTGTTAGCTCGGGATCTGGTGCTAGTGACGATGTTTTGAGACTCTGTTAGTTCAACAGAGTTTGTGTTTTGTTTCAAGAAAAACTATCACTCTCCCCACGAATGACGCCAAACTGATGAGTCCAAATTCATCCCTGTTGATTTGACTTGCAAAGATAAACAGCGGTGAATCAGATACCACCTTTGTGGCAGCCAAAAGCACTTTTATGGTAAAGTAAGGCACTGAACAAGATGGAGATAGACTGATAAAATTAGAGTTGCATGTATATACCTTTCTCATCCGTTTTGTTCACCTTATATAATGAACATTTCACTCCTTCATTGACTCCACCGTTAAGGGCGTGAGGGAGGGAAGAGATCTTGCGTAGAATCTTAACAGTCTGACTGATTCTCCTTTGGCTATTGGCTCTCTTTAGGACCCAGTGCTTGATTGGACCAAGAGGTATGCAAATGGACCTTGGACCTATTATAGTCCAAAGGTCTGTATTTGGGGCTTATTGTCCTGGGCCAAACTCCAAGATGTTGGCCGCTTTGGACTCACATAATTTGGATTTGGGTGCTTGACTTACGGGCTGAATAATAATCATCTTGAGCCTGGGTTGGACCAGACTTGGGCATGTTTTAGACCAGACTAGGGCTTCCTCGATTAGCGCTTTTTTATTCGTGCCACGTGTTCGACTGTGATCGGATGACTGTTTGATATCTCATCACTCGTCATTGTTGAGGGTTGAAATTCCTCCATAACAGTAAAAATGGATGCGACTTGATTTGATGCTTTCTTCAACCATTCGAACTTCTACTTGACTGGACCGATAGAGCTCGCGCCACCTACAGATGGTTCAAGCCTTTGGAGTATTTTCTTAGTTGAGATGGAACAAAAGGTTGAGAACTCACTCATGAGGTCCCTGTCATCTTTCTTCCTAAAATTAAACCCTATGCTATCTCCTAAACTACATTCCCAGCAAAGCGCCTTTCAAACTCTTCACACATAAGCAACCAATGACGCTGCCCTATCAAAATTTTTAACTCCAAAAATCAGTTCAGGTTCCAAGGACTAGCAGGATACCTACAAAGTTTAGACAACCACTTTTTTTATAGAGATTTATATATGATACTCCTCTTCAGCCTTATGTTCCTGAACCTCCATATATATCAAACTAGCAAGCACCACCTGATTCACAAGTTGATAGCTATTATCTTATAGCCATTTAATCCATCTCATATTCTAACTTGACAATTATAAGCGTCTTCATTAACCCAACTGAAACGAAGAAGTAGGATGTGAAGGGTGAAGGTTTCAAATGCATACTTCGATTCCCTGACAATCCACTAGCTTCCTACAAAAATGCTTCACCTAACTCCTAAAGAGCAGTCTGGGTAGGAGCAAGGAAAGTAATCGACCCCACAACCTAACCCACTAGACAAATAACTCCAAAATTTTGGTGTACCCTAGCTACTTCAAAATATATACCTCACTCTCCCGAGATCCATTCTTAAAATGAACCCAAACCTTTAGCACAAAATGACGCTAAATGATCTGATTGGAAATGTTATCTTTTCAACGAGTTAAAGAATGTGATTTGTCTAGTTGAAGAAGAGATATCTCTAACCACTCAGATGACAGGCATCCAGTAACTACTAATCACTCAACTATTCCACTAGCAACTTCTTAACTCAGCAAACATGAGAAGGAAGTAGGCCAGTCTAAGATATCTTGAACACTAAAGAATTATCAATTAGTAAAATAGCAAAATGGGACTTGAATGATGACCATCCAAAGAAGTTAAAAATTCCTCCTCCACCAGCAACACAACTAACCCATTTAATTACTACTGTCATTAACCTAACAAAGCTTCTCAATTTGCATGTTGTTGACTCTTTTCAGTAACTAAACAGCCATTACATACCATCAAAACTATGATTTGATAAAAAGCCCACCTAAACCTTATGACCATGGGAGTAACACTTTAGTGCATGAAGGCAGGCATGTAATGCATGAAAAATACTAGAATACAAAGTAAATTTGGTGAATTGAGGAAATAATTTGCATTTGGGGGGATGCTAAACATATAGAGGAATAATAATTTTAAAGCTGCTATAGAACAAGACATCCTTTCCTTAATAGTTTTGTCTGCAAAGAAACTCACCCTTCAACAAGACAAACAAGCTTTGGGTACAAATGATCATCACGTAAGTTGGTCACCATGGATGAGTCCATCATCTTTATGCCAGCTATGTATATATCTTGTATGGAAATGACCTACTAGTACTGCCGCTTTTGCCGTCACATATGCTTCAGAATCAGTCCCACACTTACTATGCTTATTCAGTGAAGCAACCTTTCGTTGATATTCAAGTTTCATAAGTTCTCCCACCTGTTCAACATGAATCAAATTACAATCAAGGCAACTGAACAGAAAGCCGACAAGAAAAGAATAAAGGTGAGGAGTTTAACAGAAGACATTTGAAACACACCTTAACTTCATCACAAAGCTTATTCTCCCATGCCAAAAACTTATCCAACACAGTTTGCAAGAGTCTTATGTTCATCAGAATCATTGACGACACATCTGCATTTTGTCATCCTCTAGTGGACCTGTTCCATGTAATGACACGCGTAAGCTTTGCAGAATGATCAATATATGTGCCTGCAAAAATAGAACAACATTCCATGTCAATATGAAATAATTATAACATTTCTATCATATACTAACAACTTTCTGCAGGATCCAACACGGAATAACACCATTTAGAAGACCATTAATTATCCATGGATTTTCTTACTGTAAAGAAAATAATTGGAGAATTGTATTATTGTTGTTATTGTTCCTTTACTGAATAAAAGCTTATATAAGCTAACTTCCACCTAACCTTGTGGAAACACGAAACTTAAAACTTTATATACAAAATAGAGTCTTATTCTGACTTTCCTATTCTAACTTTCATATTCTTATACTTTTCTATTCTTGTACTTTCCTTCTTGTAGATATGAATCAATCTTGGACTTGGGCTTGGCTATGTAGGGTTTGCACTCAACATAGTCAAGCCCAAGTCCAAAATTGATTCACATCTACAATAATGAAAGTACAAGAATAGGAAAGTATAAGAATGTGAAAGTATAAGAATATGAAAGAATAAGAAAGTCAGAATGAGACTCTATTTTGTATATGAAGTTTTGTGTTTTCAAAATGTTAGGTAGAAGTTAGCTTATATAAGTTTGTATTCAGTCAAGGAATAATAACAACAATTCTCCAATTATTTTCTTTACATGGTATCAGAGCAACGTTCTTTGGTAACCTAAAACTCCAGGGACTCAGGTTCTTCTCCGCCTCCGACGAATATACACTTTGACCATAGACGCAGGAGGCGGGCAAGGGAAATCGCACTCTGTAATAGATTTCACGCCATCACAACGTGCTTCGCTGTCCTCTCACTGGTAGCCAATTGTTTCATTACTCCACTCAGCTCTCGAATTTCCATTTCGCTTGCAGCCAGCATCTTGATATCATCTCACTTCTCTCATTCCTCTCTTTTCCACTCTCTCTTTCGCGGCTAAACAGGTAAACAGATCGCAGGACGAAGTCGCGAGGAAGAACACCATCTCCGTCCACCAAGTCGACATCACAGCTTTCGCCAACTCACACAACAACAAAAAAGAAAAAAATGCAACAATTAACAAGTCGCAGCCAACCTTTTCAAATCGTAGCCGCAACTTCTCTCCAATCGCAGGCATCCTTAGAAATATCGCAGCCAACCTCCTCAAACGCAACCAAAACCAATAAAAGAACACCATCTCCGTCCACCAAGTCAACATCATCTCACCAGCTTCTTCTCTCTGCCTTATTCACGCAACAACCATATAACTCAGCAGCTACACAAGTCCTACATATTCTAACACTTACTATAAAACAATGAAATGAATAATTTTCAAATGAGTGTCCCAAGGTTTTCCGAGCCTGAATTAGTGCACATATTTGTTTACATGCTTCCTTAACAAAGGAAGTTGTTTCCCATTTTAACTTATCCAATGTCATTCACCCTCTTAACTTCTTGTGAAACTTAAAATTCACACCAAACAATTTATAAAACAAAATTTCTCTCATTGTTTCTAATCGCTAAGCTTTGACAAGGATTTTCATATATTATCCTAATCCAAAAACTCAAAACGCAAAAAACTATAAAATGGGTACAATCCAAAAGCAGTCAGATGCCTCGATTATTATCATCAGCAAAGTTTGAGTGGTAATGTAAATGATTTTCCTCAAGCGCCTTTGACACTTCATAGGCATTCTCATGCGCCATAAGAAACTTATCATCAAGATCATCCAATATGTGCATTCAACATTTAATTTTAGTAAAATTTTCTCTGGTATTAGAACCAGCACGCAAACGGGTAGGATCAAACACTACATATAAAATGACTTGCAGTTTATTTTGTTAATTTTTGTTATTGTATTTTATAGCATCTAATTCAACATTTTTTCTCAACTTATGGAAACAATGGAGGTAAAGAAAGTATGGCTTTTGATTTTGTCGCTCACAGTCTCTTTACTTGTGAGTTTCACATCGGTCTCGCCAGTAATTGACAAGAAAGTTGAATCAACATCCTTCTTTAATTCTTATCTTAAATACAAGTACTACACCCGACTTTAATTTGAACTCCTATTAATATTTTGATCTTGATTTTAATTATTGCTTTTCCTATTGATCTGGATTTTTTTTTAACTCCTATTAAAATTCCTATTGTTTTAACTCCTATTAAAACAATAGGAATTTAATTTTAACTCCTATTAAAATTCCTATTTTTTTCCTATTGATCTAGATTTTAATTATTGTTTTTCCATTTCGATATCTAGGATCTATAATTCAAAAGAATGGGGCTATTGGAGAGGATGTAGACCATAGGATTAAAGCTGGTTGGCTTAAATGGAGAATGACGTCAGGAGTATTACGCGATAGAAGGATGCATGCAAGGCTAAAAGGGAAATGCTATAATAAAATTGTTCGACCAGTCATGCTATACGGTTCAAAACATTGGGCTACTACGGGACAACATACACATATGATGGCAATAGCAGAAATGCGTATGTTAAGGTGGATGTGTGGTAAATCCCGTAAGGATAAAATTAGGAATGAAAGAATTATGAGATACCTAGGTGTAGCGCCCATAGAGGACAAAATTAGAGAAAAACGTTTAACTTGGTTTGGTCACGTGTGAAGGAGACCAAGCACGACGCCAATTAGAAAATGTCTAGATTGGCAAGTTCATGGATGGTGTAGACGGAGGGGACGACCGTTGAAAACTTGGATGAAGACAGTGAATGAAGACATCCTTGAGCTTGAATTAGGCGAAGATATGTGGGAAGACCGCCTTGCTTGGAGAACCGAAATCCATGTAGCCAACCCCAAAAATATCGGAAATGGGCTTTGATGATGATGATGATTTTTTGGAAAGGAAGCAGGGTTTTAAGGACCTCTTAACATTTACATTAATGAAAAATAAGAAGATTCAAATACTATCTCTCGAGAGTGGGAAAAAAACACACTTTAAGCGCTATACTAATCTCCTATTTAATTATCCTTTTTTATTGTGGAGACAAGTGATTCAAATTTTTGTTTGGTTTCTTAGTTCTAGTGGATCTGTAAGGACAAAAACTAAAATCCCACTTTTCAAAAAAAAAAAAAAACACTAAAATCCTAAGTGCAAACTTTTGAATCTGGATTCCCAAAAAGAAAAAATATCTGGATTTTAGTTTTTTTTTTTTCATGCCTGCATATTATGGGTTTTGGTTATTTGCGATTCCATTAGTTTGGTTTTTGCTTACTGTTTTTGAATATTTAGCTATTATGCATCCGTTTTTCTGAACTGTGCTAATGGACTTGAAGTAGACAAAGACGCCCCCCCAATCTGACTCTCAAAGGTTTCGATGTTATTGAAGACATTAAATTGGAGATTGAAGAGTATGCCCTGCAGCAGTTTCTTGTGCAGATATTCTTGTTCTTGCTACTAGAGATGGAGCTGTGAAAGATTTAGGGTAATTGTTTTTCTGTATTCTCATTAACCCAATGGAAAATATTTATACAAGAAGTCCAACAGTGGCTTCCCTAATTTCTCATAATACCTAGCAATAGTTTAGGAAATATTAAACTTCTTGAGGAAGTAGTTTCCTATAACAAAGCAAGTACCCATATATAGCTATCCTAGAATAAAGGAAAGAATAAAAGAATAAACCACCTAAATAATCTCCTAACACCCCCCTTCAAGTTGGAGCATGCAAGTCTAAAATGCCCAACTTGTCAAGGAGAAAATCAAATTGCTTCTTCCCCAAAGCCTTGGTAAAAATATCCGCCAATTGGTCCGTCGTCGACACATAAGACGGAGCAATAAGACCTTCCTGGATAGCATCTCGCACGAAATGACAATCAACCTCAATGTGCTTCGTGCGTTCATGAAATACCGGATTCTGCGCTATATGCAACGCGGACTGACTATCACAAAAAAGAGGAATCGCCTTAGGATGATGGATTCCCAAACTCAAAAGTAGACCCTTCAACCATTTTAATTCACAAGTAACAGAAGCCATAGAGCGATATTCGGCCTCTGTCGAAGAACGAGCTACAGTATGCTGCTTCTTAGTTTTCCATGAAATTGGCGAATGCCCCAAAAACACAAACCATCCAGTGAGAGACCGCCGAGTAAGGGGACAAGCTGCCCAATCCGAGTCACACCAACCTGTTCTAAGATAACTCACTGTCTGAACGTAATAGAATGCCCTGACCCGGGGATTTCTTTAAATAGCGAACAACCCGTAATGCAGCATCCCAATGTTCTTGTCGCGGCTCCTGCATGAATTGTGACAAGACATGAACCGAGTATGCCAAGTCAGGACGAGTAACCGCCAAATAGATAAGACGCCCAAGCAAACGCCTATAGGGCTCGGGATCCGTAAGAAAAGGCCCCTTGGCACGCGCCAGCTGATGATTTTGTTCAATCAGGAATGAAGCCGGCTTCGAGCCCAATAGTCCTGCCTCTGAAATAATATCAAGGGCATATTTCCTTTGACATAAAAACAACCCTGAGGAGCTTCTAGCCACCTCAATGCCAAGAAAATATTTAAGCACACCAAGATCCTTCATATAAAAACATTGACTCAAATAGGCTTTGAAAGCCGTCACCGCAGCGGAATCATTACCAGAGATTATCAAATCATCAACATATACTAGGACGTTGATCTGTACAGACCCTTTAGAGTAAGTAAATAGGGAATAACCGGAGTAGGATTGAAGAAAACCGTACCCCTTTAAAGCTGTCACAAGCTTTGCAAACCAACATCGAGGTGCCTGTTTCAAACCATACAGCGATTTACGCAAACGACAAACCAAATCAGAAGCAGTGGAGCTAAAACCTGGGGGAAGTTTCATATACACCTCCTCATCTAAATCGCCGTGAAGGAAAGCATTATGAACATCCATCTGATGCAACTCCCAATGCTTGGATGATGCAATGGCCAGAAAAGCTCTAACTGTCACCATTTTCGCGACTGGGGCAAATGTCTCATTATAATCAATTCCTTCAACTTGATGATTACCGAAAACAACTAATCTGGCTTTTAACCTCTCAATGCTACCATCTGAGTTGTACTTAATTTTGTACACCCATTTACTTTCGAGAGCTTTCTTTCCAGGAGGTAATTTTTCCATAGTCCAAGTGTCATTATCTTCCAAAGCACGAATCTCCTTTTGCATAGCAGTATACCATCTTATATCTTTTGCAGCCTCCTTAAAAGACTGTGGCTCAACACCTGCAGTTACAGCTGCAAGAAAATTTCGGTGTTTCACAGTAAATTGATCACAACTAACATAATGTGCTATAGGAAAAGGCGTAATTGAGGGAGTGTGATATGGCAGAGCAGATGGAGCGAGAGATGGATTGTCCTTGATAACCGTATGTGTCACGAAATCTCTCAATGTTACTGATGGGAACTTCTCCCGGAACCCGCGGCCCAAATTGTCCCTCCCCGTTCCGTTGGGAGCACCATCTACTCCCCCCCCCCCCGACAGCCGAGGATGAAGCGTCCACTGGTGGCACATCCCGAGCATTTTGACTTGGCATGAACGCGGTAGACTGTGGCTCAGCATTACTAGGCGTGACGCTAGTCGTGGGAAAGACCGTTTGAGGACCGACGATGGCATCCTCGTGCATCACCTGATGATCCCCCAGACCTTCAATAAGCTCTTCCTGGGCTCCCTCATTATAAGTCACATCACTGTCAAGGGGAGGAGTATGATTTGTGACTTCAACATTCAAATAAGGAAAGACATTTTCATAGAACTTCACATCCCTCGACACAAAGAACTCCTTTTTCTCAAGATCAAATAAACTTCATCCCTTCTTACGAAACGGATAACCCACAAAAACACATTTACGGCTTCGACTGGCAAACTTGTCACCTTTAGCGCGTTGAGTATGGGCATAAGCTAAGCAACCAACAACTCGCAAGTCACTAAAAGGTGTACAACCAAATAGCATTTCATATGGAGTTTTGTTTAGGAGAACACTAGAGAGAGTCCGATTTATTAGGTGAGCAGCGGCCAAAACGCATTCTCCCCAAAAATAAATTGGCAACCCCCCTTGAAACCTCAATGCACGAGCGACATTGAGAATATGTTTATGTTTCCTTTCCACTTTTCCATTTTGCTGAGGGGTACCCACACAATAGGTTTGAAATAAAATTCCATTAGCCACAAAGAAATCTTTCATGCAGTTAAACTCTGTTCCATTGTCACTACGTACAATTTTCAACTTTTGAGAGAATTGACGGTCAATCATGGAAATAAAGGACATAAACATCTTGAAAACTTCTCTTTTATCAATCAATAAATAAACCCACAGCACGTGAATAATCGTCCACTAAAGTTAAAAAATAACGAGCACCACACTAAGAAACTTCATCATACGGACCTCATAAATCACAATGTAGTAACTCAAAAATTCGAGTTGATTTATTGGCACTTAAAGGAAAACGATCTCTAGAATGTTTAGCACGATGACAAACTTCACATGCTTTATTCAAATGACCCCTAGAATTATTAAAAAAAGGAAGCAACTTCACTACTGTCTCGGAAGGATGACCCAAACGACTATGTCATAGCTCCAAGGACTTCGAAGTATCAACCGAAACCGCTTGCACCTGTAATCCATGCCGTAGATAGTAAAGTCCATCCCGTCTCTCACCCGTGCCAATCACCTCCCTCGAATGCAGGTCCTGTATAGCACACAAGTTAGAATTAAATTGGACAAAGCAATTTAGATCATCATTTAGTTGTGAAACCGAAATTAAATTGCAGTTTAACTTAGGAACAAAAAGAACATGTTGGAGTATTATTTTGTTCGTGAGTTTCACAACACCCTCCTTAGTAGTAACCACTGTTTGACCATCCGGAAGGCCCACGGGACATGGCGAAACTACTTTAGTATCCACTAAACAAGATTCATCACCAGTAACATGATGAGAACATCCAATATCAATTATCCAAGAATTCATTTCCAACTTACCATGCAACCTGTTAGAAGGTGTGAGGAGTACCAAATGCGGCTGTTAACGCCGCCCACTGTTCTGCACTAAAACCTGGAAGAGGTAGTGCAGTAGGAGCGGGGTTCGGCTTCCCAAGAGATGCGCTGTTGCATGTTGTTACCGGTGGTGGAGGTGTAGCACCGCCAGCCATGGTTTAGGAAAAAAAAAATTGAAGAAGCAATTTTGCTCTGATACCATGAAAGATTTAGGGTAATTGTTTTTCTGTATTCTCATTAACCCAATGGAAAATATTTATACAAGAAGTCCAACAGTAGCTTCCCTAATTTCTCATAATACCTAGCAATAGTTTAGGAAATATTAAACTTCTTGAGGAAGTAGTTTCCTATAACAAAGCAAGTACCCCTATATAGCTATCCTAGAATAAAGGAAAGAATAAAAAAATAAACCACCTAAATAATCTCCTAACAAGTTGTTTTGGTAAGTTTTTTGTCATAGCTATAGGTGCATGAAATTTCTTCATCTCTCTATTTCATCTAGTTGTATTAATTGGTTTTAGCAATGCAATGTAACATCAAGTTGGAGCCTTGGAGGTCCTTTCTATCCTCTATATACTGGAAGGAGAGATAGAATATCCATCCTACCAAACAGCAATTAATGATCTTCCTGGTCCTTGGGACAACATCCACTGTCCTTGCTTCTTTTAATAGCAAAGGATTCACTGATAGGGACACCCGTCGCTCTCAGCTAACTTTTGGTTTTGTGGAAGAAAATTAGAGAAATTCTAAATGTCGAGGAAATGAGCGAGGAAACCAGCGAGGGAAATGAGGTGGAGAGGGTGGAAACCGTTCACCCCCTCGGGATGTGTGCATTGACTTTTCGCGTGCACATCCCGAGGGGGGTGAACGGTTTCCACCCCCTCCACCTCATTTCTCTCGCTCGTTTCCTCGACAGCTAGCAAAGCTCAGAAAATTAACCTCCTCTACTTCTTTTCTTAAGGAAGCTAGATGTGATGTTCTTCTTTCTTGACTGGGTAATCAAATTGGTTAGTAGTCTCTTTTCTTTTCTTCATATGAACCATTGACTGTCAATTCTTCTGCAATTGTCGTTACAACTTAATGGGACAGGTCAACCAGACCATCTCTTGACACCGGATGAGTTTCAAATGTAATGCACTGACTGAAGGAAACCTACAGAGGAACCAGGCATGGAAATGTACAATGCGAAGGCAGACCGAGCAGCATTTAATAACCAGTACTACACTGGTTTGATAAAAGGGAAAAGTATTCTCTGTGCAGATCAACACTTGATGGCCAACAATGAAACATGGGCAGTTGGTCCATGCCTACTCATCTGATGTCTCAGTGCTCAGACGGGATTTTGCACTGGTGACGACGAAGCTCTCAAATTATCAAGTCCTAACTTATCCACAAGGTCAGATTCGAAAAAATTGCTCCATGGTTCTAGCAAAACATGGTATAAGAGACACCTTAGTATGTAAAGTAGGTTTATCACTTGCTTGTAAAGTAGGTTAATCGCTTGCTTTGACATGCTACAACGTATGATTTGTTTCAGCTAGGTGGGTTATATATATATATATATATATATATATATATATATATATATATATATATATATATAATGGGTGTCTTCATCCTGATTTTTTGTTGCCCAAAATACTCTACAAATTCTATTATATTTACAAGAAAAATCAATAGGTATGTGAACAGTGACTAGGGGCAATTTTATAATTTTAAATAAAAACTATTACACACATCTACCATTTTACCCTCCCAAATTTAAATTATTTACGATCAAATATTGTTTTTTATACTTAAACCCTTAACATAATTTTCTCAAAGCCCTTAATTATTTGTGATGATACATAAAAACGGTCACGCCTCTTAGTCGTACACGTGCCGTGATAATCTCGAAGAAATACGGACCCCGGTATCAGCCCAACACTGAACAGACCCAAGTGGTTTTAAGCCCGTTCAATTCAGTCCCTCAGGCAAACCCTGACTCTCACAGAATGCTAGGCCCACACGTCTCACAACTGTCCTCAATACATGTAAGCCCTCTTAGGCAAATATCTCAAGGATCTGCTTCGGACGGGCAACTACAACTGCTCTTTGCTCCCAACTAGGAAGAAAACACCAGAGTATCTTCCACACATGGAAACTCCCTTTTACAGAATGATCTTGAAATGGGAACTATCTTTCGCGTATCTAGGAGCGCAGAGGTAATAGGGAACTTCCCTCCTACATCACGAATCCTAATTAGATAGGGATCTTCACGAAGATCTCCTCCCTAATCTACGCCTACGATGGCCTGATTAAACCAGAACTCCTTGCACTATAAATAAGACATGAGGTTGATAAGCTAAAGTACGCTACAAATTCCCCGTTACATCATTATACCTTCCTCATAGCCCTGTCTAACTTTAGCATCGAAGTGTCATCGGCCATCACAACGGTGGTCCGTGGCTCACGTGTGCTACTTGTGCAGGTCAGCAGGAACCAGATCGGAGCAGAGAGCAAAAAACGACTGCATCAGTTTGGCGCCATCCGTAAGGACCAACCTACAGCATGAGGATACCACTACGCCGCACTGAAACAGATATAGTGCTCCTATATTCAGCTACATCATGCAGAGCAGCCCGACTCAGTGCAAGGCCAAATGACGGAAAATGAACCATTTTCGTGTTGTGCAATAGCAATCAGCTCTCCCGCCCAGCGAGTCGTAAAGGCAAGCGGGAACACATCCCCCCGACATTATGTCGGTGCGGAGATCCGCCCCTCTGCAATGTTTACTCTTCATGACCTATGTAACGACTCGACAGTCCGTTAAACGATCCGCGAGAGCAACCCGAATTCACTTCAAGGCCAGGATCGATTTCTCTTCGTCAACAGTTAGTTTGCTTTAAGTTGTTTGTTTCCTTTTCCATAATCAATATTTAGTTTTAGTTCTTAAAAGGCTTATGTGATTTGCAATCATTTAAGAAATAAAGGAAAAATTACGAAAAATAAACTCTATTGATTATTGGAAAGATGTAACAGCAAACACCTTTAGGCGGATACAAAAGACTAAACATTTGAATACAGTGCGAACTGAAGTAAAAAAAACTTGCTCAAACAATTCTACTACATACAGCGTCCGACGAAAACTTGCAAACCCTTCGATGTGAGTAATTTGCCAGTGATAACAAATATAAAAGTTGTTTGACCCCTTTCGAAGACAACAGCGAAGTGTAAGAGGGGATTGAAAGGACTAAGCAATCAGGTTGCTCCGTCAAATCACTCCAGGAAAGTGCTCGTACAATGGCGTTGTAGACCTAACGACTAGCTACTGATTTCATCAAGAGGCATCCCACCGTCAATCGAACCTCCTCAAAGGGCTTAAAAAAAGGAAGATGAGGATGGCCACAAGCAGCAACGCAGTCACAATCTCACAGCATCATCAAGAGAGTCCACTTTTCACATATGCGATGGCAAGTGTGACTGAGAGCTACCACACCCGGAGTCAACGCACATCAACCAACACTTCAATTAGCCATCAGTCAGCAGCGGGATCCGAGCACATGAAGACACACGTGGTACAATGTAACACCAAGGCATCTCCTTTGGTAGGAAATCCGTACTACTCCGCAAAATGAGAAGAAATTACTAGATCTCAGCAGATCAACTACATGCTCACCCATAGCAGGTGACCACGATAACGACAACTATTATTGTGCCTGACCTTTGCAAATGTCAGAACATTTAGAGACTCCAAAGACTGAGATCCACCTTTAGCCTTTGGAAATCTCAAAGTGTTTTCTTCAGCCTTTGGAAAACCCAAAGCACTCTCTTCAATCGAGAACATTACAGAAGATAAGCTCTGCGAAAGATAGTGCCTACAATGATTGGAAAACACCATTATATAAACATAATGGTTCACCAAGCGGGCACTCCAGCATTAACTGTCAAGCATTGAATACGGTATGGGGAACGAGGAGACAACGGTTCCCAAGGAAACTGCGCAGACTATGTCATTCAAGTTAATGGCGTTGCACGCTACCCCATCAATTCAGGGGGAGTAACTGATACTCAACAGTCACACAGCCTATGTCGTACACGTGTTACCACACAATTTACGCCGTACACACATTACACTGCGCCCTATCCCCTCTTCTGCGGGCCCATGGGCTCAGCCCATTATTTAAACAACATTTTCTCGCATACTTGGTACGAGCATTAAGAGATCCTAGTCGATCCTAACTTACGGATTGAACCTACAGATCACCTGCTGATTCAAGGTAACTTCGTATACACTATGCTACCACTAAATTCACATGCCCCCCAACAGATGGAACTTCTTTTCAAACCATGCAAGCTGAGCAGCCAAAGCTGTTGACGACAACTTCTGGTTCAACCCGACACCTAGTCCGCTCAGCGTGGGCATCGACTGTTTAGGAAGTGGGAGTCTAATCAGCGCTATCACGCTTGGCAACGACGACTCGCCAGGGATCATTGCCCCCTTGCGGCCAATGATCGCCGAAATTAATCAAGTAAACCTAGTTAGTGACGACTAGCAACGAAAGCTTCTGATCAAAACCTAGACTTGTAGCCCCCACTGCGAGGGTGTAGATAGTCTGGAAGGTGGGAGCCTAGTCAGTCCCGAACTGATTTCGATGGCTCGCCAAGGATTGTTTTTCAGTGTGGTCGTCAAATCACCAAACCTGAACTTGTAGCCCGCGCTGCGAGGGTGTAGATAGTCTAGAAGGTAGGAACCCAGTCAGCCACGACATGATTCCGATGGTTTGCCAAGGGACCGCTATTCTTCAGCGTGGCTGTCGAACCCTCCCAAATTTGTAGCTTGGCGCACTCAGGTGTAGATAATTTGGATGGTGGGAGTCTAGTTAGTCCCGAACTGATTTCGATGGCTTGCCACGAGACCACTGCTATTCAGTCTGGTCGCCAAACCTCTCTCAAATTCATAAACCCCACCGCGCGGGGAGGGTGTAGATGGGTCGAAAGGTGGAAGCCTAGTCAACCATGAACTGATTCCAACGGTTTGCCACGAGACCACTGCTCTTCAGCTTGGTCGCCAAACTTTTACTCCCCGAATCCGTAGCACACTTTGCTTGGTCATACACGATTCGGAAGGTGGGAGCCTAGTCAATCTTGCACTGATCCCATCGGCTTGCCATGAAACCACTGCTCTTCAGCCTGGTCGCCAAACATGAATCTAACCGAATTAGCGTCTTCACACTCAAACGGACAAACATCCTAATATTCGCAAAGGCCATTCGCACCGATACAAAAATCGTACGGTCAGTGCCCAGATAAAAGCTATTTGGGATGCCAGCCTGAGCTTACGGTGCTTGACTCGGCACGAGCGCTCTGACACATGAGCTTGGCCATTGCAACTCGCTCTTAGCAGCAACTGTGGCCGACCAGTCAGACAAACAGGATAAGACTCAAGCAGCTTACCTCGGGAACAAGACACAGCGCGGGCAACCCCAGCTAAACTATGTGCAACATGCCCATTATCGAATATGGCTACGCAACAACGACCTCGAGTCATTCACAATACAAAGCGGTCAAGTTCTCTATCACAGACAAACTAGTCAAGCATCCAATTGACTCAACCAGCCTAAGCATGAAGACAAGGCAAAAGGAAAAAACATACAATTGAGACAACAAGCACATTACTGATAAAACTTTTTTCATTAACGGTCAAAACTAAAATGGGTGCAATCACACCAAGGTCACTCCCTACTAGGAGAAGATACAGAAACAGAAGAACTAAACCTAGTGAAAGATGGAGCAGGGATAGCATCCACACGCGCCGCGATCTGCGTGTCAGGGCCACATTGTCTTCCTCATCCGACGATGTAAAGGCAACAAAAAAATCAACATATGACATCTTGTACCAGCCAAGATCCCACTCTGGATGATCATATTTTATCAGTGCCAACAACTCCAGCTAGCCATGTATAACCCAGTGGAACTCACACTTGCCTTGCTTCTGAAGAAGTTCTTCCTCTCGCACCTTTGCGTCAACAAGTTCGCGCTCCAGTAGCTCCAACTTGCCAATCAGCGTGTCAACTTGAGACTGCTATGTGGCCAGACTACCATTCACATCACTAAGCTCATGCCACCTCAATTCAAGTTGGTCCTTAGCCTTTCTCACCTCATGGGCGTAGAACTTCACATCGAATCCCAACCGTTGCTTCTCAGCAGCCCATTTAGCTTCCTTCGAAGCACTCTCTTTAGCAAAAGACTGCAGCTTAGAACACGCCTTAGCCGCAGCATTCTGCACAACCTCAACTTCTCGGCGGACCCAGATCAACTCCTGCTTGAGTTCATCCCTTTCAGACACCGCCTCCGTCAGACTACGCTCGAGGTTCTCCAGACGAGCCCCTTGAGCTTCAGCGACCACGGTTGACTGATCCAACCGCTTCTCCTCAGCTCGTTTCTTAAGTCTCTCGATTTCACGGAACGCGTCAGAATACAACAGCTGCATGTGAGAAAATACACACTCCAAGGTATATACTCTCTCACGAGCTGCCTCGACTTCCGTTCCAACAACGGTCGCGTGGCTCATATGAGACATACCCAGCATAAGGTACTTCAGACCCTTATCCATGCATCCTTCCAACATATCATCTTCGGGTTTTGGAGCATGATCCATCAATCAGTCGTGGCGCTTGCTTATGTACTTCTTCGAAACATACTATACATCCACCTCTTGATGCAAGACTAGTGAGCTCATCTTTACCAAGTCAGGTGCCAACAGGTTCATCCGTGCGTCTGGGTGAAGTCTTCCTTGATCAGGAACTACGCCAGCGTCGTCCTTCACGGTTGCCACCATCCTCAGACTCTTCTCCGTGGCATTTTCTTTGTCAAGAACAGCCAACCCTTTATTGCGAGACGGCTCAATAAGATCCGGAGGAAGAGGAGAGATCGAATTGTCCAAAAGACCCTCCAATACTTCCAATTGTGACCTAGAACGAGACAGTAAGCAATGCGGACTACAAGAGACACAGCCGGTACCGCGGCCACCTTCAGGCGAATCAACAGTAGGGCAATCAAATTCTAACACCTCAGGCGAATCTTCACAGGAACCTCCAACAGCAGTGGTCCCATGCGAATCAGCACCAGCGGAAGCTGCCATTGCGACCCGCACCAGACGATAATTCAGAGTAAGGTTCGATCTGTCCATGACTCTTGCCAACCGCAGGTAATCTTTCTCCAAGATGGAAACGTTAGTATCCGCCTCAACAGGCCCAGTAGGCTCACGTTTCTCTCTCACTAGAGCGGCTCGTGCTGAAGATGGCTTAGCTCTAATGCGAGCCCTCTTCCTCTCAGACAACTCTTCCACAGTGGACAGAACATGAACTTTGGCCCCAATAGTTTTTTTCTTCCTAGAAGAGGCCCCATCTTCCAACTTAATGCGCAACTCACGATATTTAGTGGGGGCAACGTGCCAGTTGTCCCACAGCCCACTACGGATGAAGTTGAAAACTCATATAACATCGACAGCCTTCCTTTGCGGCATGACATATAACGTCTCCATGGTGTTTTGCTTCTCTAAGGTGAGAGGAGTGGTAGGAAACCTTCCTGCAAGGGAACACAAGTAATAAGCAGTCGACTCGCTACCAAGTATATCAAAATCGCGAGAAAGGGATTGAACTTACGGAGTGGTCTGAACTGTCGCTCGAGTGGATGACCCTGCACCAGAAATATTTCGAATCCACAAGAGGTCCAAGAGCTCCCAAATCACGTCCAGTACCGAAAAACGCACTCCAGTTTGGAACATCCCACGATGTAAACAAATGAAACTGGCAGGAGGTGATAGGCGTTTGGTCGCCTGTTGGGAGATACAATGCAGGTCCTCGGGAACCTCAAACTTTGTACGAATTTCGGCAAGATCGGGCTCGGACAACAACCTGTCTTCAAAAAATTCTGGGGCCTCAGCCAAAACAGCATCATCAAGAAGGTTTTCTTGAGCCATGAAGAAGACGAACGATTTTTTCAGAACAATATCTTCAAAAGCGAACAAAGTAGAAGAATTAGACTCTGCACTGCAGATGACCTAAATAGATGATGGTTTCCCGCCTCTTTTCCGTCAAACCAATGCGCGTGCCATTAATGCAGCATGCGACTCAAGCAACGATTCAGGCTCAACCATCATGAGCGGCGCATCCCTTCAAGAGATGACTTAGCGAATCGATGTGACGGCCCACTAACTCGGGGGGAGTAGCTGATGATACATAAAAATTGTCACGCCCCTGAGTCGTACACGTGTCGTGATAATCTCGAGGAAATACGGACCCCAGCATCAGCCCAACACTGAACAAGCCCAAGCGGTTATAAGGCTGCTCAATTCAGTCTACCAGGCGGACTCGGACTCTCACAACACGCTAAGCCCACACGTCTCACAGCTGTCCTCAATACCCGTAAGCCCTCCTTAGGCAAGTATCTCGAGGATCTGCTTCGGACAGGCAACTATAGCTGCTCTTTGCTCCCAACTAGGAAGCAAACACCAGAGTATCTTCCACACAGGAAAATTATCTTCTCAGAATGATCTTGGATTGGGAATTATCTCCCGCGTATCTAGGAGCACAGAGCTAACAGGAAACTTCCCTCCTACAGCACGACTCCTAATTAGAGAGGGATCTCCACGAAGATTTCCATAATCTACGCCTACGATGGCCTGGTTAAACTAAGACTCGTTGCACTATAAATAAGACATGAAGTTGGTAAGCTAAAATACGCTACAAATTCTCTGTTACAGCATTACACCTTCCTCAGAGTCATGTCTGACTTTAGCATCAGAGTACCATCGGCCACCACAACGATGATCCGTGGCTCACGTGTGCTACTTGTGCAGGTCAACAGGGAGCGAAAAAACGTACTACATTAATTTGTAAATTATACATAGAACCTTAAAATTATAAATAATTATTTTTTTTAGAATTTCAATACTGATTTTTATTTTATTACTTATTATTGAAAGGTTGTAATAAAATAAAATACCAAATATTCGTGCACTTTTTGCGTGCCCCCTTCCCATTTGATGTTGATGATACTAGAGCAGATGATGAGCTAGAGACGCATTCAATCAAATATAGACATGCATTTTGATATATATAGCTCGTATTCTCCCAAAATTAAATTTTCAGTTTACATTTATGTGTTTCTGAATGCTTTCATATACAACATATTATTGCAGTAATCTCATAAAACAGTCTTTAATGGGAATTTTAAATTACACATCAAATTCCAATCTGTACAGTATACACAATATAATACTTGCTTAAGACAAACTTTCAGGTTGCTTCTGTGATTGCGTGATGGACAGCAACCTTTTGTACATTGCAGAACAAGAGAAAGAAAACTCTGTCATAGCTCGGAAGAGCTCAGGCAAGTGGGTTTTGAGACTACCCAATGACTTCTCTCTCACCTGCCTGCACTGCTTCTGGTAGGCTTCCACCTCCTCTTCCAACCTCTGCTTCAGAATTTCAATCGCAAACTGCCTCTCTGCAATAGGATCATTGTGATTTGCATCTTCAGTCCTGTCTGGGTCATTCTGATCAGGGGGTGTCTTGCGCTGCATGTACTTATGGTACCATTCCTCAAATGACTGGGTCTTTCGTGTCAACTCCCTCCTTGTTTCTTCACATTTCCTCTTCAGTTTCTCTTCATCTTCCTGATGCTCCCAGACATGTTTCATTATGGCAGCAAAACTGGCTATGGAACCCCTGGCCAGATCATCTGGAAGTTTCTCAAGAAGATCGTGCCAGGTAATAAGGAGGCCTTGAATCGGGGGTCGATGAACCCTCGGTGGAGATGATACCTTTTCCTTCAAGTTACTCTCAATGGGAATTAGGTTTAGTTTCAACCAATTGCTTAGAGCTTGGATGTACTCTTTCTGATGGGTTACAAGCTTCCCAAAGTGTCTATGCCAATCTTCAGCAACCAAGCACAATTGTTCAGTACTCTTGTGGTGATCCTCACTTGTTTCCTTTGGGCCTTGAGAGACATCCAAGGATTTGAGGTCTTCAACAATCTTCATCTGGCCTCTGTGCTGATCACTCATGGTTTCCCACATTTTGGCCATCCTGGAATTCACCACAAATATTGGGAAGAATAAATCAGGAGTCTGCTTGTTCAAACATTGACTATAGAATTTGATATTATGGATGTTAATAATAATATTAAATATGATGATAACTATCCTAGTGAAAGCTAGAATATTTTTCAATAAGACCAGACATTACCACCACACTTGGTTCTTTTGCACCCCCTCCAATTAACCTTCAAGGACAAGTCCTGTTTGGTGATGACATGTACTGATTGGATTTGAGGATAACAAGGACATCTCCAGATTGGGATAAAATGATGCTACATGGGTTGGTTTGGTCAATTTGGCAGGAACGTGACAACATAATCTTCAAAAACATAATAAAAAAACATGGATAGTGTATGGGCAGATGTAAAAGTTAATTTGTGGATATGGGGCACGCTTCGGGTATATTTAAAAATAACCGTTTATTGTGCATAACAACACATGATGTATATGCCTTTCAAAAAAAAAACACATGATGAATACTCCGAGGCCTCGGTGATTTCTTTTTCACTGAGACTCCTCCTTTATTTATATAATGATACCATGATATTATTTACATTATGGAAATTTGTTCAGAAAGACCAAACAGGTCATCGCCACAGGGCTTATTCTATTGGTCACTGATAAATGAACTTTGCAACCAGCCCTTCGAACCTTAAAACCCATGTAACGACATGGATACAAGTATCGATATCTGACACGGATACAAAGTGTCGACATTTTGACCAGAAAAACACAATACGAGATATGCTAGGGGGACACATTTATATATTTTAGTATTATTTACTAATCGGCAGTAAGTTTTAAACTATTAGTCATATCCATTCACTTGTAGGTTAATATTGATACACATGTACTACTAAGTCATAATATGCCTGTAACATTAGTATATAATTGAAAATTTTCAAAGATATGTGAAAAGAAACGCATGGAGTGTCCAATGGGAGTATCCTTGAGTGCTGACACGAGTATCCAATCTAATACGTGCCAATAGCTTAATTAAATAGTGTCGTTGTGAATAGCTTAAAACACATAACCAGTTTGGTCAACTCATACCTAGGATTTAAGGATAACATGCACATCTCTAGGGTTTGGATTTAGTATATGCATGCCTCAATAACTGAACTCAAAAGTGAACAGGGGATCAGGAGGTTTAAGCAGATCTTCATACAGGGCAATATAACATGGAACAGAGGTATTATAAGACCGAGGATATAAACATGGGAGTTCTCTTACTGCCATCAGAGGCCACACCAATAGCGATGCAAAGTCACAAACCAAAAGGCTGCTTTCATTCTTCTAATTCTCTTTCTAGCATTCTAATTCCTAAAGCAAACTGTACCTTTCAAGGAGCCCCACACTTTATTTATGAAACTTTTAAACATAGGGCAGCAATGCTCACCATATGGAACATGAATTCAATTTGAAATATCACGGCAGTTCAGGTTTAAATAAATGCCCTTTTTTAGCTCCCTTTGGCACTAGGTTTTCCACTAAAAAAGTAACCAGGAATTCAACAACTTAAATAAAGGTGATGAAAGAGTTATTTAAATTTAATTTACTTCAGTTGTTTGGTTTAAATTGTTGGGTCAAGGGTTCTATTAGAAAGTTAGGGCTTCTTAGCTTTGCTAGCTTAGGAAGCAGAGGTCAATTACAAATAAGGCTTTAAGACAATCTTTGTAGGTAGTCTTAATTGAAGAAAAACTTCGTTGGGAGATTTAGTTAAATTTAGGGGCTTTGGCAGGAAGAAAAAAAAAACATTTTGACTAACCATAACCATTTAGGACGACGAGTTATTGTTTACAAACACTGTTAAATAAAAAAAATTATTTGTAAATTCTTTTGAACTCCATTTAAACTGAAATTTTGAGGAAAATTATAAATTAACTCTAGAAATAACGTGTCAAAAGTTTCAGCCCGTTTCATCAGTGCTCAAAGATATGTATTTCGGTCAATGTAATTAAATATCTTGATAAATAGTCTTAGTCGGTGTTTAAGAACTGACTTTCAGGGGGCAGACTGGGACAATGTGCGTTGGTCGGCCAGCCTCTTTCGCACCCAAAATGGGCCCTCGCTTGCTTCACAATTATGATAGAGGAATCCATTTATATCAAATTTTAACACGTATGTCGAGGATTGTATGCCAAAATGTATTGTCACTTTAAGGCATTCTTAATAGAGGTGTTAATTGGTTACTGAAAACCGACCAAACCGAACCGAAATATAACCAAAAAAGCCCGAACCGAGAAAAACTGAAACCGAACTTTAGAAAACCGAACCAACCGAGTTGGTTCGGTTCGATTTCGGTTTTTGTTTTTCTCACATCCGAAACAACCGAACCGAACCCCTACCCCTTCTCTTGTTTTTAATCCCCTAACCCTCTCTTATTTAATCCCCCACCAACTCACTCTTATTTAAATTCTCACCTCATTCCAATGCACCCCACGTCCCCACCATCTCTCTTAACTCCCACTTTCTCTTTTTCTTAATGCCCCATTCAGATAAAAGAGTTGAAAAGGCCTACCTTCTCTATCTTATATAAGCCCCACCCACCTCCCCACTTACCCAACTTCTTTTTCTTTATTAATGTCATCTTTCTCTTTTTTAACTCTCTCTCTCTATCTAACCACTTGCAAGTTGAGGATGAGAGACAGAGTTTGACTCAATCTTGTTGAAGAAAACCAAACTTTTCACTTGCTTGCAACAAAGATGAGCAATGGCGATGGCGACAACTTCGACACTTACTGATTTGATAAAAAAAACTTTTTTGCAAAATTACGAGACTGGTGGAATCGTATAGAAAGTTTTGATCTTGTTCAGATCATCACACGGATGTGGTGGAGATAGATTTAGATGCAAACAATGCAGTTATGGTTATAGTTTTTGTATGATGTTATAGTATTGTGTACATGAGAGACGAGGCAAATTTTTTTTAATCTTATGGAATTATCAAGAGAAATAGGCAAGAAAAAATTGAAAGAATTCTCTATAAATGAATAGTCGGAGCTTTGAAACTCTGTGTTCATCTGACATTTGCTTTCCCTTTACTGCTTCCCCTTCTCTCTCTCTTTAATTTTAATTTTACTCTGTCTCTGGGTTTTCCTCATTTGCAAACCAAGCTTCATTTCCTTCTCCATTCTTTATAGCTTTGACTTATTCCTTTTGTGCTAGAGCCAACTCGGTTGTATGTAGCAGCAGAAAATAAATAAAAGAAAAAGAATAAAAATGGGAAAAACCGAAAATAACCGAACCGATCGGTTCGGATTTGGTAATTTATTTGATAAATGTGGAACCCGAACTGAACCGAGAACCGAATTCTTGGTTTGGTTCAGTTTGGTTTTGGTCCAACTTTGAACCGACCAAACCGATTAACACCCCTAATTCCTAATGCGAATCCAGAATTTTCATCAAAATTTCAGATCAAATGATATAGTTTTCATTTTGTCATGTGTATGTAGTGTCCTTGATTGTAAATGAAAACTATGTGGATTCTAAATGAAAACTCAAAAATAAAAATTAGATCTTTTAAGCCCAATTTCTTTTTTCAACTGTTTCAATTCATTTTATTCTCATTCAGTTTTCCATCCATTATTTGAATTCTTATTTAATTTCAACATTTAGTTTTATAGATTAGGTTCTTTGTTCATTGAGATTATATATATAATATTTTTCTATTAAAAAACAAGTATCATATTATATTAAAAACGCAAGAAGCCAAAAAAATTAATGCAAAACACTATTCAATACAAAGGATTTACAAATGTGCACTATCTTAAGTGAGGACTAAATTGTCCCAACTAAACATACAAGATAAAAATAGATATCCTGAATCTTTCCCAATTACAAGCCCAGAGGTACAAAGTCACATTGACATCAATCCACACCTTATTTACTTCTTTCCGTGTGCCCTTGAAAATTCTATTATTCCACTCCAAATAATCCATACCATAGCATGCACAAGTCTCTCCAACAAGTATTTGCTAAAAAGAGTAAGGTTAGGGGAGGGTGAGAAAGGCAATTCCAATATTCAAACCAATCCAGGAAAGTGTTAGAGAAATTAGCTTGAACATGGAATTCAGACAAATCCATAACCCAGAGGTGGTTGACAAGAAAGCAAAACTTCATTCCAGTCCTAATCCATTATTTTTTTTTTAATTATGTATCACATTTATAATATTTATATATATGGAGAAACAATATGTTATAAATGTTATAATTAAAAACATATAATGGGTTAGGACTGAATTGAAGTTTTGTTGTCTTTTTTATGATCTATATGCACGTCATAGGAATTCAAAATCTCGGGAGGGACGTGTTTGTAAAAATATCATTTAATAGCTTTAATAACAAATTGTTCATTTTCACTCGAACCCACCTTTTTATGGCAATTAAAAATCCACTCCCCTTAATAACTTTGGGGTTTTGGGTTTTTATCAAAAACAAACCAAATTATCAAAAACAAACCAAAAAGTCAGATGGTGAGGAGTTGAATAGCGACGACAAGTAAAGGAAAGTTTAGGGAAATTTTGGGGATTTGGGTCGATGGAAAAAGATGAAGCCAGAAGCCATGTAAGTCAATAAATGCCTGAAGCCATGTAAGTCAATAAATTTGGGGAAATTCTAGGGATTTTTTAAGATTGAAAAACACTGATACTGCAAAACTGATAAATGCCTCTGGTGTGTCTTGGGGCGTGACTGGTACAGTTATACCGAATTTTACACCTAATATTGATTATAGGAAAATTATAGTTAATCTGGGTTCGCTCAAATACTTGAGAAGATTTGAAAGAAAAACATAAGATGGTTGAATCAGAGAGGCATACACTTGCAAAAGAACAACAAAAACTTGTTGTAGCCCTCCACGCCTCCTCCAACACCACCCTCTCACCACCCATCACCATTTGTCTCTTCTATTCCCCACCCGGAACCTTCAATCTTTGCTGGTACCTGTGGTTTTGATGGGAACCCCTCCCTTGACTACTAAGCGAATCTGACCAAACGCTACATATCCATTATCCCATATCCACCACCCACGATGGGAAACCTTTTCGATCAACCCATATACCAACACCAAAACCCCAAACCAACCTCTACAACATACCATGGTGTTTGTACCAACTGATTCTTGACCCTTACTCAGGTAGTTGGTTGTACCCAACTTCTTAACCCATTACCGGAAACCACAATACTTACCTCAGCCTTCACAGAGTATCAATCCGTCATCCACCACAACTTACTACCAATAGTTTTCCTAAAGCAGAAGGAATACATGATAGGTTTGACGATAAAACCTCTCACTATTTTATCCATATGTCTACTGGAAACCCTTTTGAGAACAGTGAAGGGATTGAGAATGTTAATTGGTGGTTGGAGGGCCAAAATCCAAACCCACATCTTCCACCTTCATTGAGAGCACAACAAAAGAGGGATGCATATGCAGTACCACACGGCAAAGGGTGTGGTGAGCAGGGGCGACTTCCAGAGACTTTCAGAAGTATAAAGGTTCTGCCATCAGGTGATATGAATGATTGGGAACGTGGTTTTGATGAAATTGATCAATTGGGTCGGTTTTTAGAAGTTATAACGAGGAGGGATGATTCAGGATTGAAGTTGGAAGTTATGGCAATGAGACTGCGATGCTTTTGTTGATTGGGCATATTGACACGATCATGGAGTTCAAGAATAATGGATTGAGTGTAAAGATGAAATTGCCATCAATTTTTGTTCCCATGGATTATCGGTGAAGGATGAGTGTAACAAGCGATTAGCATTGAGTGTAAAGTTATATCTTCTGAGTAGACTCTTTGCAGTAGTTCAAGGCAGTAAGTCGGGAATATTCGGCTGAGTTTTGGGTGTTTAATATGCGAGCTAAACCACCCAAAATGGAGCATTAGATAGCTACAAATTCTACCATGGACTTGGAAGATCAAGTTTGCCTTGGTCATGGAAGAATTCGGGACACTCCTAGCAGCTGAAAATATAACAAAGTGAATAGAATCCAAACTCAAACTCAAACTACAGGCTAAATGATGTAAGCGGGTTAGTTTAGCAATATTGTAATAGACCTATTAAGTATTAAGTACAATCCATAATAGTTAGGGTATTATGAGTCAATTAAGAGTAGGTTTGTTTACTTGCCAAGAAATTAGGACAATTATAAATAAGGTATAGGTTGTTTATTGTTAGGCACTTGATTGAATAAAAAATTATTTATTTTCTTACCTGTTTTTCAATTAGGGTTTATTGTATATTTAATTCAATTCTTGCTTAGTTGTAGTTTGAGTTCTATCAATTGGTATCAGCGTGAAACGGTTCTAGTGATTAGATTGATTAATTCTTTGAATTGGAGTAGATTTGAAGGAGAAAAGAGAAAAACAAAGTTGGATTGAAGATTGTGGAAAGATAAAAAAAAAAAAAATCAGAGTCAACACTTATTGCACAAAAGATTGTTCATCGATGTCGCCGCCTCCACCACCATTGCCCTCGCCATCACTGGAGTCCAGCTGCCTAATCATCAACTCGGCCGCTCTCAGATTTGTTGGAAATCACTGAAGCAGCTTCACATCAACACAACCAACAATATCGATGCCTGCTTTCAACATTGTCTTCTACCACCCTGCCGTTGCACACCCCCAGCCAACTCAAATCGCCACCATCACAAGATCCCCTCTCCCAAACGTCGTCAATAACCGACCACCTGCCGCCTCAGGCCGCAGCACTGCACTGATCAACCCTTCTTCTTTTGTTTCAATCATGTAAAGAAGAAAAGATTATTCATAATTTTCAAAGCTTTTTACTCATGTCCCTGACCCAACAGTCTATTTACACTCCAGTTATTTTGGGAACACCCCATCGGTAAAATGTTAAAAAAAATTAGTGACCCATATTATAGCCCATATCCAAACCCCTATTATACCTACTCATACCCATCATATTCCCCATCCTCATACCAATACCAATACCAATATAGCCCAAGCCCAAATCCAATACCTCGCGGTGTCCCATACCCATAACAACATTTACTACCCCCAACCATAAACCACCAATATTCTCAATTACACCCAACCTAAACCAGTTTTCCTTACACCCCCAACCCCATCTGCTAGTGATGTACACCCCCTACCAATTCCACTAGCTGGAATGAGTTTTACGGAGATTTAACAGAAACAAAGGAGCAAGAATAACCAAGCGCGAAGGAGATGTACCAACAGCTGCACAAGATATATGACGACAAGATTCAAGTGCTTCAAACTCTATTGGATGCAGATGAACTTGCCCAGATGCCCAAATAGTCGAATGATCCATACTGTTCGTTAGAGTCCCTCCAACTTTTTGAGGAAATTACAGGCCCCATCACACATACTCAATATCCGAAATGTTGGTCGTTTCACTTATTTTATAAGCATTTCAGAATTGAAATGAAAGAATTTATTTTTCTTTTTGCGACTTATTTCCTATTTTTGCACAAACAAAGGATTTCCTAAACGACAGATACAGTGAGAGACGGTGGTTATATCAATCCATTATGGGAACATTTTGTGGAACAAGCTTATGCTCAAGAGTCTTTTCAGTAGGTAACTTCTGGTTTTTTTATTCACCTTGCTCCATTCTAAGTCGGTTCCTCTATTTTTTGTGAGTGTCATGGCAAGTTTCAGGGTCGAAAAATTCAAGTGCACTTCGCCTTATGTTCAGTGGTTGGTTGTTGGTGTTCATCAGACTTCTTCGACTTCAATCTCAAGGAGTAAGTCGTTAAAAAAATGAGTGACCCATATCTACACCCCTATTATACCTACTCATACCCATCCTATTCTCTATCCCAATACCAATACAGCCCAAGCCCAAATCCAATCCAATACCCCGTGGAGTCCAATATCCATAACCACAGTTACTATCCCCAACCACAAACCACCTATGCTCTCCATTAAACCAAATATGAACCAGTTTGCCCTAAACCCCCACCACCATCTGCTAGTGATGTATACCCCATTACCAATCCCACTAGCTGGAAGGAGTTTCGTAGAGATTTAACCGAAATGAAAGAGCAAGAAAGCAAGGGCAGAAGAGATGTACCAACAGCTGCACAAGATATATGACAAGATTCGAGTGCTTCAGGCACTATTGGATGCAGATGAACTTGCCGCAATGCTCAAAGAACGGATGAGCCATACGGCTTGTTAGAGTCCCTCCAACTTTTTGAGAAAGTTACAGACACCATCACACGTACTCGATATCTGAAATGTTGGTTATGATACTTCTGTGACTTCTTATTTTTGGGCAAACAGAGGATGTCCCTAAACGACAAATAGAGTAAGGGACCATGGTTATACCGACCCATTTCGGCATATTTTGTCACACAAGCTTATGTGCAGGAGTCTTCTCAGCAAATTTATTGCAACATCCATTTCTTTGATTCACCTTGCTCCATTCTAAGTTAGTTCCTTTGTTTTTCGTAAGTGCGAATCATGGAAAGTTTCGGGGTCAACTAATTCAAGTGCACTCGCCTTATGTTTAGTGGTCGGTTACTTGCGTTCATCGAACTTCTTCGACTTCAAGCTTGAGGACGAGTTTCTTCAACCCGGGGAAGTTGATGTAAGCGGGTTAGTTTAGTAATATTGAAATTGGGCCTATCAAATAAAGCCCATAATAGATAGAGCATTATTAGCCAATTAAGGTTAGGTTTGTTCACTTGTCAGAGAAGTTAGGACAATTATAAATAAGGTGTAGGTTGTTCATTATTAGACACTTCACTGAATGAAAGATTATTTATTTTCTTACCTGTTTTTCAATTAAAGTTTATCATAGATTTAATTCAATTCTTGCTTGATTGTAGTTTGAGTTCTATCAACTCGTATCAGGGCCAAAACGGTTCCAGTGATTGGTTTGATTAATTGTTCGAATTGAAGAAGATTGAATTGGAAAAGAGAAGAAACAAAGTTGGATTGAAGATTGTGAATGGAGGAAAAAGAAAATCAGAATCGACACATTGCGCAAAAGACTATTCATCAAGTATTGTTCATCGACATCATTAGTGGCAACCACTGCCACAACTGTTACCATCACCGGAGCCAGCCGCCCAATCGTCACTAGTGGCGACCACTGCCGCAACTGTTGCCCTTGCCATCACAGGAGCCAACCGCCCAATCATCAACTATGTTGCTCTCAGATTTGTTGGAAATCACCGAAGCAGTCTTGCCGTCACCATCTAATCCACCCACCTGTCCTTACCTCCGGTCAACAAACCACCAATAGTCGCACCTATTTCCAGCATCATCCCCCACCACCACCATGTCGCACGCCCCCAATCAACTCAAATCGCCAATATCACAAAATCCCCTTTGCTAAACGTCGTCAATCACCGATCGTCTGCCACCGCATCGCCAGCGCACGTCGTCACTGCCCTCTTAGGCTGCGGCTCTGATCAACACCCCAATCTTTTGTTTTAGTTGTGTGGAAAAGAAAAGTTTTTTTCAGAATTTTCAACAGCAGTCTCTGGCTTTTTTTTTTTACTCAAGTCCCTAGTCCAAACGGCCCATTTACACCTCAATTATTTTGATAGCACGCCATCAATAAGTCGTTAAAAAAATTAGTGACCTATATTATAACCCATATCTACACCCCTATTATACCTACTCACACCCATCCTATTATCTATTCCCATACCAATACATCCCAAGCCCAAATCCAATCCAATACCCCGCAGTGTCCAATACCCATAACCACATTTACTATCCCCAACCACAAACCACCTATGTTCCCCATCACACGCAACCTGAACCAGTTTGCCCTACACCCCCATCTGCTAGTGATGTACACCACACTACCAATCCACTAGCTGGAAGGAGTTTTGCAGAGATTTAACCGAAATGAAAGAGCAAGAAGCAAGGGCAAATATGTACCAACAGCTGCACATGATATATGACGACAAGATTCGAGTACTTCAGGATGCAGATGAACTTGCCCAGATGCGCAAAGAGTCGGATGAGCCATATTATTTGTTAAGAGTCCCTCCTTTTTGAGGAAGTTATGGGCACCATCACACGTACTCAATATCCGAAATGTTGGTCATTTCACTTCTGCAACTTCTTTTTTATTTTTGAGCAAACATATGAAGTTCCAAAATGGCAGATACATAGAGGGACTACAGCTGCACATGATATATGATGACAAGATTCGAGTACTTCAGGATGCAGATGAACTTGCCCAGATGCGCAAAGAGTCGGATGAGCCATATTATTTGTTAGAGTCCCTCCTTTTTGAAAAAGTTATGGGCACCATCACACGTACTCAATATCCGAAATGTTGGTCATTTCACTTCTGCAACTTCTTTCTTATTTTTGAGCAAACATATAATGTTCCAAAATAGCAGATACATAGAAGGACTATGTTATATCAACCCATTTTAGAAATATTTTGTGGCACAAGCTATGAGCAAGAGTCTTCTCAGCAGGTTTATTGCAACTTTTGGTTCTTTCATTCACCTTGCTTTATTCTGAGTGGTTCCTCTGTTTTTTGCAAGTATGTATCGTGCCAAGTTTCGGGGTCGACTAATTCAAGTACATTTCGCCTTACATTCAGTGACTAGTTGCTTGTGTTTATAGGACTTCTTCGACTTCAAGCTCAATGACGAGTTTCTTCAACCTGGGGAGGTTGATGTAAGCAGGTTAGTTTAGTAATATTTTAATTGTGCTTATTAAGTACATCCCATATAGCTAGCGCGTTATTAGCCAATTAATATTATGTTTGTTTATTTGTCAAAGAAGTTAGGACGATTATAAATAAGGCGTAGGTTATTCATTGTTAGACAGTTGATTGAATAAAATATTATTTATTTTCTTACCTATTTTTAATTAGGATGTATCGTAGATTTAATTCAATTCCTTGCTTTGTATTTCAATTCTTGGTTAGTTGTAGTTTCAGTTCCATCACTAAAGCAAATAAGAACGCCTGAAGTGGCGCCTAACTAGTCTTGACAGTGGTGTTTTCAGTCCTCATCCTATGTTTGACTCTATATTTAAGTGCTTTGGATATGGTCAACCTGACAATATCCAATGCAATTGTCCTAAAGGAAAGTCGGTCTTAGTTGCCAAGGAAACACATGAAGTGTCTTAGACCATGATTGAAGTACAAGAACTCATTCCTCTGCTTCCAAAATGTGTGTCATGCACCCACAAACTTGTAGACAAACTTCTTCAACGGGAAGAGAACTATGGAATTACAGACTGTTGAAGAAACACATGAAGTGTCTTAAGACTATAATTGAAATGCAATAAGAAGTCATTTCTCTGGTCGTAGAAGGCAAGTCATGCACCCTCAAACTTGTGGTCAAACTTCTTCAACTGGCGGAGGACAATGGAATTAAAATTAATTCAGTTAGTTTTATTTTATTTGTTTTGTTTAAATGTTGGCCAGGCAAGTAAGCCCATAGTTAAGTTAATTAAGGTTGGGGCTCTATTAGAAAATTAGGGTTCTCTTTGCTTGTTTAGAGGTAAACTATCATATAAACAAGGCTTTAATCCAATCTTTGTAGGTGGTTAGAATTGAAGAAAAACTCCTTGATATCTAAGTTCAGCCATTAATTTTATTAGATTAGTTTATTTGTTCTTTGGAATAAATTAAAAGGATTACCATATGATAGATGCTTGTGAAGAAGCTGACGGAGGGAAGTAAATGCCTCTTTGGAGATTGGCCATCAACCACTTATATCCTCATCTCTCATAATTGGTGAGGGTTGAAATTCCTAAATCATAACAACTAAGGTGCTTAGTGACTAGATCAACTTGCCCCACCCACAGATACAGCAAGCATTTGGAGGATTTTCTTAGTTGAGATGGAACAAAAGGTTGGGAGTTTATTCATGAGGCAAGTAATCCCATGCCGTCTATCTTCCCTAAAGTTAAACCGTATTACTATGTCCTAAACTACATTCCCAACAAAATGCCATTCAAATTCTTCGCGCACAAGCAACATATGCACCCCCTTTATCAAAAAATTTACCTCCGAAAATCAATTCACAATCCAAGGACTAGCAGGATCCTACAAAACATCCACAGCCACTTTGTTAAAGTGATTCTATATATGATAGTCCTCCTCAGCCTCAAGTTCCTAAACTTCCATCCCCCCAATCTCATATACATCTTAGTCAATTGTAGAAGATAGAGAATAAGAATTTGAAGAAGCATAAACATTAAGTGGCTAAATAATGTTTTTATTTACCACTAATTACTCTGAGTGATAGTCGGTGTATGAATGCAGGCACGTAATGCATGAAAAATACCAGACTACAAAGTGAAAATGGTGCATCAAGGAAATAATTTACAGATGGGATGCTAAACAGTCTCTATAGGCCAAGACAGTGAAGACGTCCTTTCTTGAATAGTTTTATTTGCAAAAAAAAACTCACCCTTCAACAAGAGAAACCAGCTTTGGGTACAAATGATCATCGCGCAAGTTGGTTATCTCGGAGACAGTTGAGTCCATTGTCTGCATGTCAACTATGTATCTTGTATGCAAATGACCTACTGCTGCTTTTGCCTTTGCATATGCTTCAGAATCGGTCCCACGCTTACTATGTTTATTCAGTGAAGCAACCTTCCGTTGATATTCAAGTTTCATAAGTTCCCCCGCCTGTTCAACGTGAATCAAACTACAATCAGAGCAAGCAACGGAACAAAAATCCAAAAGGAAAAGGAGAAAGGTAAGGAGTCTTAATAGAAGATATTTGAAACACACCTTAACTTCGTCATAAAGCTTTTTCTCCCATGCCAGCAACTTATCCAACACAGTTGCAAGAGTCTCGTGTTCATCAGAATCATCAACAACATCATCTGCATTTTCTAATCCTCTAATAGACCTATTCCATGTAATGACACGCATGAGCTTTGCAGAATGATCAATGTGCCCTGTACAAAATAGCATAACATTCTATGTCAATATGAAACAATAACATTTCCATTATATAGTACAAACTTTCTGCTGAATCCAATACCGATCCAATCCAGAATAGCACCATGCACAAGACCATTATCCATGGTTTCCTTAATAAAGAAAGTCGTTACTCCTTTTAACTTGTTGTTATTCACCCTTTAACTTGTTGCAAAACTTATAATTCCAAACAAACAATTTATTAAATATTTTCTTTCATTAGATCCAATTACTCAACTTTGACAATGGATTTCACATACTATGCTAATTTAAAGATTTATAATACTAAACCCTCAAAAGGGGATAGAAACCAAAAGCGTGAGATACCTCGATTATCAGCGAAGTTTGAGTGGTAATGCAAACGATTGGCCTCAAGCATCTTTGACACCTCATAAGCACTCTCATACGCCTTAAGAAACTTATCATCAAGTTTATTCAATATCTCCAGCAATGACTCAACCTTGCCCCCTTTTTTTGCCTCCGCAGGTACCCCAGTATTCATCTGCTTCACCTTTTTAACTGGCTTCACCATTGCAGGCTCAATCACCTTCTCAGGCACCTGACTCTCGACCTTACTACTAGTTCCACTCCCACTTGCAACATTCTCTGATTGTTTTTGCTCACCATCATATCTCCTCTTATCTTTCTCTGGCCTAATTTCTTCAGATTCATATTTCCTATTATCTTTCTCTTGCCTAATTTCCTCGGGTTGAATTAAACTCGGTCCGGGCATGTCATGAACCTTGGGAAAGAGGTAATCATAAGTAGACTCCTCCAATTGAGGCGGAGGCGGAGGAACAGAATTGCTCGGCCGAGATGGAGGGGGAGAAGGTAGCCTGGGTGGCGCCACTTCCTCCACTACTGCTCTCCTACTACTTGTACTACGATGCTGAAGATCAGTTTCGGCCGTCTCATCCGAATGAAGATCATCATCATCATCATCATCATCATCTTCTTCCTCTTCCTGAATTGTCTCAGTAGGTCTAGGGTCAGGTTTGGGGATGACAAATTCGGGCATAGAAGCGGCTCGTTGAAGAGGAGGGGTTGGGGGTCGGAAGTTGGGAGGAGGAGGAGGTGGAGGTGGAGGTGGAAGAGGGTCAACAGGCGGAGGAGGAAGAGAGACGGAGGAAGGGTCGGTGGAGGAGGAGGGTTGGTGGAGGTGGTGGTGCACTTGGGCGGCATGGCCGTAGTCACTAAGAGCGGCTCCTGTGTTCTTGAGAGTGATTGCGTAGGCAGAGTGGGCTGAAGAGAAGGCGTTTCTAGCGCTCACAGCTTGTTTGATGAAATGCTTGCGCTCTTTGCATCGTGTTACGGCTTCTTCGTTGTCGATTTTCGATTGGGAACAACCCATGAAGATGATGGAGATAGGAGATGGAGGTGTTGTTGTGGTCAAGAGTGGGAGAGGGTTTGATGGTTGGTGTGTGAGGACTGGGAAGGAAAGGAAGTAGAAGACGCAATTGGGAAATAAAGGGAAGAGGGGGCACCGATGGAGTGGGGGAGGGGCACTGATGGATTGGGATTGGGATGAGAAGGAAACTAGAAAATTCCGAACTTGTTAGCATCGTGTTTTATTTTTAGGAAGTGGAAGGAATTTGACAACGGGTCAATAATGAATCAGTTACATGAGATGAGAGTTAAAATGTAGTCTACAGTGTATGAGAATGGCGGGTAAAGGAGCTCCCTCCTTCCAGATCCAGTCCTTAAAGAAGAAGCAACATAGTCCGAGAAAGAGAGAGGGGGGAGGACCTTTCGCCCTTTCTTATTTTATCTAATTGCCCTGAAGATCTCACTTTTGACACCATCATTTTTGCTAAATAATACCAATATCCTCATTTTAATGTGCTAAAGACACCGCCAATAAAAAATAAAAATAAAAGTCTTTCTTCCTCTTCTCTTCCTCTCTTTTCCTATTTTCTCTCTCACCACTGCTCCCCCCCGCCGCACCACCTTTCCCCACCTTTTTTTTTTCTCATCCCTTCTTCTTTTCCTCTATTCATCTTCCTCTCTCATTCTTTTTTTATCTTCCTCTAATCATAACTTCCTTTTCTTTATCTCTTTTCGCAAGAACAACAGTAGGGAGGGGCGAACAAGCAGCAACCACCCCGCCCCACTCCCGCTGGCAGCCGAACAGAACTTCCCCATTCTCTGTTTCATTATTTTCTTTTTTTAATTTTATAAAAGACATTAGATGAGGTGCAATGAATATTGTTACTCACGACATTCATTGCACGTCGTCGAAAGTCTCTATAATTTAAAAAAAAATTAATGAAACAGATGACAGGGAAGGGTTGTGCGGCTGGCGGCGGGTTGGGGCGATTACTGCTACTTCTTTCCTCCCTAATGTTGTTCATGAAAAAAATGAGAGAAAGGGAAGAGAGAGCAAGACGAAAAAAAAGAAGAGGTGTGGCCGGCAGGACAGGCGGTGTGGTGGTGGTGTTATTCCTGAGAGAAAAAAGATAGTGAGATGACGAAGAAAATTTGGAGAAAATGTGTTTATATTTGTGGTGTCCTTTAACATAATTTGTGGTGCCAAAAAGTGGGAGCCTTGACCAAAACTTCTTCCATGAGACAATGAGACACTACTTAGGTGGACAATGTCAAATACATCTTTACTTATCTAGAAATTTCTAAACCAAAATAGACACAAATACTTTTGGTGTTATCAAAAATTCCCATAAAGAACAAATCATTCCTAAAGTATAAACTTTGTTCTTTCTTTCTCTCTTTGTTGAGGATGACGCTCAAAATAAAGTGAAGATGAAGCTCTAATACATTCTTTGCACTATTTCTGAGATATTTGCCCAATAAACCCTAAAATCTAAATTAATCTTCTATTTTTTTCTCCAATTGTCTCATTTAATTCCTAGATTTGTTATTCGTTCGATGCACATACATTCTTTTTATTCATGATCTCCTTAATATTTTTTATCTAAGGAAATTTTATGGTTGTATTCAATTGAGATGTTCAATTTTATTTTTGTTTTTCCCAGTTCATGTCTATATGTTGTATGAGTGGATTATTGAAGAGAATGTATTTCTTATTTCCCTTGTCTCAATTCAAGGGTTTCAAAACCAATTGATTAGGCTTCCATTGATGACGCTGCAACAAATCTTCAATCGACATAAGCAATCGAAGTATGAACATATGACTGAGTTCATTTTAGTTTTAAATGGTGACACGTAACTAGGTAGAACTCAAGTTGTCATCCCTGAATAGTAACCCACAAAGTTTTTCCACTATAAAGTAAAAGAAAAAATGGGTTTAGAACTTCCTCTATGAAGAAAAAGGAACATAAATAAATGAGTAGTGTTGATTGTCAGTGAAAACTAGGGGTGGGCACGGGACGGGATGGGACGAGATAGACCCATCCCGTTCATACGGGATCGGGACGGGACGGGATGAGATAAACCTCATCCTGACCTCGTCCCATCCCAAACGGGTTCGGGACGGGACGGGATCAGCGTGTTTCAAATTGACCATGCAATTTCAATAACTAAAATAGATATTCAGCAAATTGCATGTTCACACATAACCATGCTGAAAATGAAATAATAAACCAAAATGCAATCAACTAAACATAATGTAACATATGCCATAATAAGCACATGAAGCTCTCATTGGAATCTCTCACAGAGTTTAATTTTCATGCATATCTATCCTTACAAATGAGATGATACTAGCCCATTAAATTGTATTATAGGTTAAGTATCCAAAGTTTTCAATGAAATCGAATGTATCCTAGTTAAATACAATTAAACAAATTGGTCTTCAAATATGAGTTGATAGCCTAATGACATTGAGAATTTTAGATGCTAAAATGTTATATGAAATGATACTAGCCCATTAAATTGTATTATAGGTTGAGTATCTAAAGTTTTCAATGAAATTGAATGTACCCTAGTTAAATACAATTAAACAAATTGGTCTTCAAATATGAGTTGATAGCCTAACGACATTGAGATCTTTAGATGCTAAAATGTTATATGCATCAGGGAATTTGTATGGGCATCCAAATATTGCAATCCTAAAATAAATAAATAAATAATAAATATTGAAAAATTAGTTCGGGACGGGACGGGATTGAAAATCATCATCCCATCCCATTCTAGATCGGGACGGGACGGGATCAGGATGAAATTATTCAATCCCATTAAGACCCGAAAAAATCGGGACGGGACGGGATCGGGACGGGAATGGGATCGCGGGATGGGATGGGATGCCCGCCCCTAGTGAAAACGATAAGGTTTTATGCATCTCTGTCAATGAGGACATCATGGGGAGCTTCAAAACCCCTAATCTGGAAACATATCGAAGAAGAACAAGGATTTAAAGCCTACCAAAAGAGTTCATCCAAGACATCCTCTCAAGGTTACTACTCAATTTAGTTTTCGAATGCAAACTTGTTTGCGCACTCTGGTACTATCTTATCAAACAACCTCATTTTACTTAAATGCATTACAACTACTACAATAAAACATCGAAAAAAGAATACTCCCAGCAAGTGTGCTCGATAGGTAGACCACGACAATCTAAAAAGGTAACAGTCGACAAGTAAGCTCGATAGGCAGACCACGACAGTCTAAAAAGGTAATAGCCGTCAAGTGTGCTCAACAGGCAAACTGTGGCACGTGTGATTGACATGCATATGAGGTCAAAATGGGTACCACATGCTTGACACGTGGGTATGTACAAACGAAACAAATGGTTAGCTATTTTATGAGATTGGATATAATTGGATGCCAGGGGTCAAACCAATGAGGGATATATGAGTGGCTAGCATGGCTGATAAGCCATCCAATCCGAGATGATTGTGAATATCGAGAATGGAGTCCTTAAGGACCTATCATTGTATGTCCTGACGGGTGACCAAATGCTAATGTCGCCTCCGGCCGGTTTCATTTGCTTGCATCGTGGGATGCTTCAAACTGGAGCGAGTTTTTCAGTTCTGGACGTGATTTGGGAGTTCTGGATCTTCTAGGGATTCGTCCGGCCCAGCTAGGACCTAATGGATATAGGATCATCCTCATTATTCTAATCAGTGCTAAGGAGGTCGGTGTCAACGTGACTTCGCAGGTCATTCGGTTGTTGACTTCTCCCCG